>CP116452.1:16187575-17387575 GCA_028216015.1 Quercus dentata | reverse complement strand
CCATCTCCAACAATTTCGGGATAGACGATGGGACAAATATCGTCTGGAAAAGTCGACCCTACACGTGGACGAGGGACAACGAACGTAGGCTAGTATAAAAGAAAACGTAAGGTAACGAAGTAAAGGATCCCATCTCACTTCCTAGGGAAAAACTTCAGGAATGAGAATGTCTGGACAATATATGCGCACCACCACGGAAAACCCACCGTCGGGTAACCGGAGAAAAACACTAGTGCTCTTCGGACATGATCCGAGGAGTCCAATTCCTCAATCTACAAAGTTATTGGGCTTGGATATCCAGACTAAAGCCTTTTCTTGTCTAGGTTTATCTAAGGTCCGGCTTGGACTAACGCCCCGTGACCCAACGCTAGCCTTTCAAGCCCACTCTCTACAAATATTATTGTGAGGGACCTTTCACGTGCGAGCCCAACATCACCGTTGGGCCGTGAAAGAATCGGGTCCCTACAATTGGCGCCGTCTGTGGGAAGGCTTGCGCGTTGGCACAGGTGGCCGTTGAGTCAACTCTCTAGCAAGCAGAGGTTTGCGGGGTTTCCTCTATCTCCGACGACGCGCAGTTGTTGCTCCAACATAAACTTCTGCTAGGGGCTACGCCCTGTAGTGCCAACGGCGCGGGCAGCTCTAGGGGCTTCCGACCTCAAGCCAACTCTTCCCGCCATGGTCTAGGGGCTGACCTTCGAAAAATAAATAAGTACAAAAAAGTTTTGGACAGAACCAAGGCCTTGCATGGTCCTCGGACTCAAGCCTATGGGGAAACCAAGTACACAAAAGAAAAGTACAAAAAAGTTTTGGACAGAACCAAGGCCTTGCATGGTCCTCGGACTCAAGCCTATGGGGAAACCAAGTACAAAAAAGTTTTGGACAGAACCAAGGCCTTGCATGGTCCTCGGACTCAAGCCTATGGGGAAACCAAGTACAAAAAAGTTTTGGACAGAATCAAGGCCTTGCATGGTCCTCGGACTCAAGCCTATGGGGAAACCAAGTACAAGAAAGTTTTGGACAGAACCAAGGCCTTGCATGGTCCTCGGACTCAAGCCTATGGGGAAACCAAGTACACAAAAGAAAAGTACAAAAAAGTTTTGGACAGAACCAAGGCCTTGCATGGTCCTCGGACTCAAGCCTATGGGGAAACCAAGTACAAGAAAGTTTTGGACAGAACCAAGGCCTTGCATGGTCCTCGGACTCAAGCCTATGGGGAAACCAAGTACAAGAAAGTTTTGGACAGAACCAAGGCCTTGCATGGTCCTCGGACTCAAGCCTATGAGGAAACCAAGTACAAAAAGTTTTGGACAGAACCAAGGCCTTGCATGGTCCTCGGACTCAAGCCTATGGGGAAACCAAGTACAAAAAGTTTTGGACAGAACCAAGGCCTTGCATGGTCCTCGGACTCAAGCCTATGGGGAAACCAAGTACAAAAAGTTTTGGACAGAACCAAGGCCTTGCATGGTCCTCGGACTCAAGCCTATGGGGAAACCAAGTACACAAAAAAAAAGTACAAAAAAGTTTTGGACAGAACCAAGGCCTTGCATGGTCCTCGGACTCAAGCCTATGGGGAAACCAAGTACAAGAAAGTTTTGGACAGAACCAAGGCCTTGCATGGTCCTCGGACTTAAGCCTATGGGGAAACCAAGTACACAAAAGAAAAGTACAAAAAAGTTTTGGACAGAACCAAGGCCTTGCATGGTCCTCGGACTCAAGCCTATGGGGAAACCAAGTACAAAAAAGTTTTGGACAGAACCAAGGCCTTGCATGGTCCTCGGACTCAAGCTTATGGGGAAACTAAGTACAAGAAAGTTTTGGACAGAACCAAGGCCTTGCATGGTCCTCGGACTCAAGCCTATGGGGAAACCAAGTACACAAAAGAAAAGTACAAAAAAGTTTTGGACAGAACCAAGGCCTTGCATGGTCCTTGGACTCAAGCCTATGGGGAAACCAAGTACAAAAAAGTTTTGGACAGAACCAAGGCCTTGCATGGTCCTCGGACTCAAGCCTATGGGGAAACCAAGTACAAGAAAGTTTTGGATAGAACCAAGGCCTTGCATGGTCCTCGGACTCAAGCCTATGGGGAAACCAAGTACAAAAAAGTTTTGGACAGAACCAAGGCCTTGCATGGTCCTCGGACTCAAGCCTATGGGGAAACCAAGTACACAAAAGCACAATCGAAATTCCCTCTATCCCAGTTGATTGCTCAGATGGATTATTTAGAGATTATCGGTCTTCGACGGAATCCATGAGCTTATCACCGAATACTCAACTGTTACCCTGGTTAGTCCCCTAAGTTTGGTTTACTACGAATTATCGACATAATGCCTAGTAGTATTGGTTAATTAGAATTATTTAGATTATGTTTCAAGGTATCTTGCTCTAAATATGCTAGAAGCAACACACACATGGAAGACACTCATTCACAAAGTAATATTGCCCAAAAGATCATTGCTTAAAACATGTAAATAAATTTTTATTCTTACTAAAACAAAGAAGAAGTACAGCGTACAATGAAAAGCTGGAATCAGCCTACGTCAAAGCTCACTACATAAGTAAAAAAGAAAGATACAAGAAAATTAGAGAAAACCGAGGAGGTAGGTCGGAGGATAGGTTGGCTACAGCTCCAAGACCTTATTCTTTCCCCGTGCTTTTACATGCCCCATGGCTCAAGAAAGAAAAAGAAGCCCAACTTGAACCCGACACCGTTGAAGGAAAGGTGCAGGGAGTGGGAAGTTGAGGAGCTTTCTCTAAATATTCGCCGCCGCAGCGCGAGGCGATAATGGCGGAAAATCTTTCTTCCGACACACCAAAATTCTGGCATGAAACAACCTGCTCGGATTTTGACTAAAAGAGGGAGAGACACCCTTCCCCTCGGTCGAAATGGAGTATTCTCTGAACTTATGCTTCCTGTGCCCATACCTTACTATTTTGAGTCTCATGAGGACACGGTGCTTCTGCGGCGGAGAGAGTTCTTTCTTCCCAACCCTTGCCTTAAACATGTTATGCTAAGGGAGGAGAGCTCCGGATATGGGAGTTATGATGTGGGAGAAAACTGAAGGATTTGGGCGTATATAAAGCAACTTTCTCTCCCTCCTATTTATTTGAAAAGATAAAGTGGTGACAGTCAACTCACGCAGCATCCCAAGGTACGCTACGGACAAAACAGATTCGGCTCAACTTCCAACGTCAATTGCAACCACAAGATTAAAGAAGCCTCGTAAAGGCGCACCTCGATCATCGTGACATCAGAGAGTCCGCGTGGCGGAGGTTGCAGAAATATCTCTTAATTCATGGGCTAAGTGAATTCGCGGCCCCAGGCCCGCTCTGCGTGAGGACCCGGGGATCGTGGCCCACGCCGAGAAATAGCTGTTGCCGAGGACAACCCCTGCTCGGCGCCTCGTGAAATGCCGGATGAAAGGGAGAATCTGAACTCAAAAAGTCTTGGACAGAACCTAGGACTTGCATGGTCCTCGGACTCAAGCCTATAGGGAAACCAAGTATTGAGAAAAACATAAATCTTGGGATGAGAACCTAGGACTTGCATGGTCCTCGGACTCAAGCCTATGGGGAAACCAAGTATTGAGAAAAACATAAGTCTTGGACAGAACCTAGGACTTGCATGGTCATCGGACTCAAGTCTATGGGGAAACCAAGTACATAAAAGAAAAAGCATAAGTTTTAAACAAAACCCAGGCCTTGCGAAGTCCTCGATTCAGGCCTTTTGGGAAATCAACTGCTCGGATGGAGAAACTACTCGGCTCAAATACTGGAAAAGGTTAAGGCCAGTGTGTTAAAAAGATGGCGAAACGAATCGATGATCGTTAGCCTAAGGAAATTGTTCATTGGGAAGGTGACATGTCCTCGGATAACTACTTCTTACACCTTATCGAGCACTTAGTCCCCATCTCGGCTAATTATAAGGTATGCCTCGTTCTTCACTGGTCGGATTGTTATGTCAAATAATAGTTTTGTTAAAGTTATTGTGACGTCTTTTTATTAGCGAGTATTTTGGCCTTAGTTGTCATTGATTCAGATGCTATACTCATGTTGTGCGAGCAAAGTGCTTGCAAATTTATTAAAGCATATAAACAAAACATGCGAAATAGAATAACAATAACTTTTATTAATATGAAAAATTATTACAACGTACAAAGAAGGGCTTAAACAAGCCTATACAAAAAAATGAACTGCCAAGCGTAATAACATCCGTATCTGAGATAAGTAAACAGTCAAGTGTCCTTTAAACTCGCCTTCAAAGTCTCTCTAAAATCTCGCCTCAAGATCGCTCATATCGGGAGAAGAACCTTATATAGAAAAAATGAAGGAGAAGGAAGAAGAATTGAACACATGGAAGCACTTGACAAGCTTTTGTCATTTGAGGAGTGCAAAGGAAAAAGAAGATGGAGGACATGAGTAGGAAGGAGGAGAAGAAGAGGGAAGAAATGAAAAGAAAAAGAAAGGAGCAAAAGAGGGAGAAGGGAAATCACAGGATGGCGCCGGTGAACGAAGAGAGGAAAAAGCAAGGGCATTTAGTCCTCGCCTCAATCCTAACTCTTAGCACACTGGAGCCATATTAGGTATACTCGTGAGAGAGCGGATGGAGATGATAAGGGAGGTTTTCGACTCGGTTACACCGGAAGTGAGATGTGACGAGTCCCCGCTTCGGATTTTGGCTAAAAGAATGGGGAGGCAAATCTTAAGTCTCCGCCATCCTTGCCCCGACCGAGCCATCTCAAGCTTTGTTAGGACATGGCGTTTCCGGGAAAGGAAGGGTCTATTCATGGTCGACTACTATGGTGGATGTATTATTGGATAGGGAATAACCGGATGGAAGAAGTGAACTTTAAGAAGGGCCCGAGGGATTGAGATATGAGAAAATCGCCTTTTGTCCTCTCTCTTTATATAGGGGAGGAAGACAAGGGTACGTAACACGTCCTAATCCCCAAGGAAATCTGCAGATAAATGTACATCCGTTTCGTTCCTCACGCAATCAAGAACCGTTAGATCCGGGAGGTCTCGTAAAAGGAAGACATTAAAGACGTGCTTCGGATAACCAAGCGGCATAAACGCATCACGCGTAAATTGAGGGAAACGTCTTGTAGACCGGCGCATTCCTTGGGGAGGTGAAGAGTCGCCAACATTGGTCAAGGGCTGAATTGAATGAGCCGCAATAAAGGCTCAGTATTACCAAAACCCACCTTTCCAACCAAGACGTTGGACAGCGGGGTTTTGAGGGGCTATTGTGGGGCCCAATAGTTTATGGACCCGGCCCGCTCGCTTATGGGGAGTCCCCAAGCCCAAACTGAAGGAGGCCAGGGCCCAAGCTCAAAAATAGGAAGCCCAAAGTGGCCCGAAGATACAGCCGAGGACAGCTTAGTCCTCGGCAGGCCCAAAGTCTCAAGAGTGGAATACAAGCAAACTTGAAAGATCAGAAAATATCTCAGGGAAATTGTCCTTAATACCCTTCACCGATGTGACACCGCACCTAACAAAACCGGATTCTTAGGCTTTATTGACCATCTCCAACAATTTCGGGATTAGACCGATGGGACAAATATCTGCCCTGGAAAAGTCGACCCTACACGTGGACGAGGGACAACGAACGTAGGCTAATATAAAAGAAAACGTAAGGTAACGAAGTAAAGGATCCCATCTCACTTCCACGGGAAAAACTTTAGGAATGAGAATGCCCGGACAATATATGCGCACCACCACGGAAAACCCACCGTCGGGTAACCGGAGAAAAACACTAGTGCTCCTCGGACATGATCCGAGGAGTCCAATTCCTCAATCTACAAAGTTATTGGGCTTGGATATCCAGTCTAAAGCATTTTCTTGTCTAGGTTTATTTAAGGTCCGGCTTGGACTAACGCCCCGTGACCCAACGCTAGCCTTTCAAGCCCACTCTCTACAAATATTATTATAAGGGATCTTTCACGTGCGAGCCCAACATCACCGTTGGGCCGTGAAAGAATCGGGTCCCTACAGAAATGTATCAGTTTGTAATGAGATAGTAAATTATCGTTATATGGTATTGACAAAACAAAAAGTCTATTTCATAGTAAAATTTTATTTATTTTTTAGATATGCATGATTTGGTAAATATAATTTTATAAGCCCATAAACCAAAATCCTCATACATATCTAATTAACACAAATAACACAATTGCAACTATAATTTAGTTATTAATACTAACATATGTTTGTGAAGGGATATATAATAAAAAAATTATATATATTCTGTAGTGTTTGTTATATACTGCATGTAAGAAAATGATAAGTTAATCAAGTAATTTGTGAACAAGTTCAAACTTGTTTTACAATAAATAAATAAATATAAATATATATATATATATATATATATATATATATATATATATATATATATATATCAAATTTGAACAAGCTAAAACTTAACTCATCCTGTACAAAATAAAATTAAATATATCAATTCTATGATCAACTTGACCACTTGTTTACATCACTAGTGGGAAGTTGTAACATGAACAAGTTGCGCTGAATAGTCAATTGCAATATAGAGTATAGATATATTCTTCAGACTACGAAATACGAATGATGTTGGAAACAAGCATTACGCGTTTTGTTGAGCGAATTTTTTTTTTTTTTTTTTTTGAAGACTTATTTTCGAAAAGTTTGTTTGTTTTCTTGTGTTTGCTGGCTGTAACATTGAAAATGAGGGACAAAGTTTGTAGTCAATTACTACGATTCCCACTAAAAAAATTAATATGGTTACATGTTTTAAAAATTTTTAACTGTTGAATTATTAGTTCTTTATATTTTTAACATGCATGTCAAATTTTGTATCAATCAAATGTTATTTATATTTTTCGATCCATACACTTATATTTTTATGCATAATTTTATATTAACAAAAAATTGAAATTTAAATATTTGATTGATGCATATCTTTTGGTCTTTGATTTTCTAAATTTTTTGCAAGTGTAGAGGATATAGGAAGAAAATGTAATCAAATTATAGATTTGTCAAAATTTACATTCAATAAAAAAAAAATTGAGTAGAAGTGTAGTTATTAGCTACAAACAAGTGTAGAGGATATAGGAAGAAAATGTAATCAAATTATAGATTTGTCAAAATTTACATTCAATAAAAAAATATTGAGTAGAAGTGTAGTTATTAGCTACAAACTAGTTTGTAGCCAAACTTTGTCAAAAAATGAGATAAAAATATTTCTCATGTGGAATTTAATTTGGACAAAGTTTGGCTACAAACTTAGTTGTAGCCAATGCGTCAATGACCAAGATCAAATCATTCCCACCAAGATCAAGGTACTGCAACTGTGAAAGGTTTCCAAGTTGTGGAAATGGCCCGTTGAGATTGGCCAAACTAAGATCAAGGTGTCGTAAGTTAAGATTTTATATATATATATATATATATATATATATATATATATATATATAGTTTCGGCCTATGAGGTTTACTTTTAAGTGTTTTTTATCATTAAATCAAGACATTAATTAATTTTTGGTATAGGCGAGAATTGAACCCCAAATCTTTTATCTAACCATCAATGATTTTACTAATTAAGCTACTTGAAACCCACTGTAAGTTACACTACTAAAAAAACAGACCTAAGCCACTGATTTTGTGGCCGCGTTTTCAAAAAATACCTCCATAGCCGGCCCTATGACTGTTTTTGACAAACAGCGCTACAAAACCTGACCTATAGTAGTGCCTCTAGAGCGTTGCAATATAGGGGAGGTCTATAGCCGTGTTTTTAGGGTGTTTAGCTGCGTTTTTTTGGGCTAAACTGCATTTGGTCATCAAAATTTAACCTTTGGTTCAAAATTATCCTTTAAAATATTTCAAAACAATATTTTAGGGGTGTTTTTTTTTTCCCAGTATTTTGGGTCTTTGCAAAGACCTAATTTCCTGTACTGCAAGTATATCTCAAAAATCAAATTACAAAGTGATAAAGATGTGGCTGAGAATAAAAAGATGATTAAAATATTGATAAAAACGTCTCCCATGCCATGCAGACGATATGAATTTATTCGTAGAGAAAAGAACTAATAAATTTCATGTGCAACTGCTGCTCAGGTCAAAGAAAAGCGTACTCAAAGAGATTTTTGAAACTGACATGCATGTCCATTCAACTATGTCAAAATGCCGCCGCCAAGAGAGAGGAGCCACACCAGTCAGTAACCACAGTGAAATTAAGGTGATAGAACAAAATAGACCAGGATAGGAATCGTTATACATTAACTAAACTAAACTCCAGTTACACATGAATACATGATCTTTTTGCAAATTTGCATTATTGCATACATAGCCCGTAAAAATGGCGCTGAGATAAAAATTGATAAAACAAAGCTTAATTACAGACTAACAGATCCAGACCTGCACAGAGGTTACAGAATGGTCTTGGCACTCGTATTTACAAGTGGCAAGGGCAGCAACCCGCAATATTGACACCAAGGTAAAAGAAATTCATATAGAGACGCTAGATAGAACTTCTTCATGCAAAATGAAGTTTTCCATTCCGTTAGTTTTTAGGGTCTGTTTTGGGATCCGTTTATTTTGCTAAAATTGAAAATTTTTTGGCGAAAGTACTATAGATAGAGGTAAAATATAATTGAAATAGTACAGCGGAACTCATGAATAGTACCAAAAAGTACAGTGAAACCCATGAATAATAGTAAAAATAAGTTGAATAGTAAAATAAACTGGTTTTTTAAATTTGGAGTCAAACGCACACTAAGTATATCCATGTCATATGATATCTGATATGCAATTTTAAAAATGAGTAATGATAATTTACACATTGTATGTATAGAATACAAAAAATGAAAATACACTTTTGGTCCCTATATTTTGGGTTAATTCTCATTTTGATCCTTAAATTAATTTTGCTCTTAGGTCAGCCCTTGAAATTAGAAAATTGTTTTTATTTCGGTCCCTGTGTCAACCCAATAACAAAAAAATGCATACGTTGCAAACAGAGTGCACTTTTGGCATGTTATATGTTGATGAGACAAATTATGGTGCTGACATGGTTATTTAAATAATATTTAAAAATGCCACATCAGCATATAAATTAATTAAAAATAAAAACAAAAAAAAATTAATTTCTTGATTTTAATTTAAATTGGGGAAAAAAAAAACAATAAACAAAAAATCTTTTTCAGTTTTAAAAATTGAGAAGAAAAGTTATAACAATTTTCTCAAATTTACTTAGTCACTAACCAAGCACAACATCACAACTCTTTGCTCCAAACCTCAATTCCAACCTCACGAACCCAACCCAACATCAAATTTTCTTAGTTATCAACATCACAACATCAATTTAATCCCTCTCTCCGCCCATTGTTCTCTCACTCTCTGTCTCTAATTTCTCTTTGATCTGCTCCAAACCCTCTACTCCAAACCCGGACACCTATGGCCAAATAAAACAAAACACTCTCTTCGATCTACCCAAAATCCCATGGCCAAAGACCCCCAAGCTCTGCCTTTCATAATCACGAGTCGAGGAGGCAGATTTCATCGATTGATGAGGACGATGACGTCGAGGCCAAACACTCTCTCTTTGATTGATGAGGACGAGGAGGAGGAGGAGGTAGTCATTTGTCGGGACGGTGTCATTTCTGAGTGGCCGAGGAGCGCAGGAACGATGGAGTTTTGATGTGTTTTTTTGGTGGGGTTAGGGTTAGTGGTGTGAAACGGTTTCGTTTGATTTGAGGAGGCAAAAATGGTGCCATTGGATTTGCTCAAATTTGCTCCAAACCCAAAAATGATAGAATTTCTTTGAGAAGGTAAATTGTGGGTAGCAAACTGTAGAAATTTCTTCATAAAGCTAAGATTTTTGAGAGAAGGATGGGTTTGTTTGGTTGGGTTCGACTTGCTCTTAATCGATGGTGGTGGTGGGTTTGATTATGAGAAATCCTTGCTCTGTTTTGGGTTTGATTGTGAGAACATGAAGTTTGATTCTGGGTTTGCTCTTGTTCGGTTCGACTCGCACTATTGGTTTCTTTAATTTATTTCTTGTTTTTCTGGATTTGATGGAGATTAGATTTGGTTCTTTGGATTTGGATTTGAGGTTTGCCAAAGACTGGTTTGGTTGCTAGGTTTATTTCTTGGATTTTGGAAGAACATGAAGAATAAGTTATTATGTTCTTACGGAAAATATAATGAAAGTAGTAATAATAATAATTAAAATAATAGTAATAATAATAATAAAATTATTTTAAGGTTTTTTTTTTTTAATTTAGTTTAAATTTTTTCGAAGCTGGCTTTATTTATTAATATAAATGCTTTGGCATGGCATTTAAAATGCTAAATATAATTTATTATTATTATTTTATTAGCCACATTAGCATATAACATGCCAACAGTGCATTCTTTTTGTCATGTATGCATTTTTGTTCTTGGGTTAACGACAGGAACCAAAATAGAATTTATTTTCTAATTTTAGGGACTGACCTAAGAGTAAAATCAATTTAAGGACCAAAACGAGAATTGGATCAAAATGTAGGGACCAGAAGTGTATTTTCGCCAACACAAAATGACATGTTTGCTGAAAATGTGTTTTCAAGTTGCACTAGACCTAAGTCTTACCCTAAATTTTTATGTGTATCTTTTTTTTTTTCTTTAAAGAATCTACTAATATCCAATTAATTTAAATAATTGTTACATACAACTTACCTCTAATAAAATTTTGATGTTATATAAATGAATATAAATACTAAATAGCTTTCCACTTTCATATAAAAATTAACTAAAAAAATATTTGTAAATTTAAACTGTCAAAAGCATAGCCCATTTGCACGTATAAACACAGACACTTAAAATTTATTTTCTGTATAAATCCCGCCTCTACGGCCCTAACTAAGCATCGACCTTCCGAGACCATTATACAATTTAGCTTCTCCAGCTTCTAATTTTCCAATCCACCATTATTGGGTTCATCCAGCCTTTTGTAATACATTAACCTAATACTCTTATGGCCTTGTTTATGTTTGCATTATGTACCCCAAAAAAAAAAATCTTAGATCGTCAATAACTCATACTACAAAAATTTGAAATTTATGATTTATTTAAAACTTGGGTCGAATTATTGTGTTTTAATTACGTAAATTTATCCAATAAAAATAATAAATTAATTATTGAACCTTAATTGAATTATTTGAAGATATGTATTTATAAAATAATATAGCAACAATTAGAATCTCAAAAAATTAGTATCATCACAATTCTAAAATGCAAAAGACTTATTATTTTGTCACTTTTCATGTCTAAAAGGTTCTTAAAAAAAAAAATCAATTTAGTTACTAAACATGTGTATAGTTTTAAAGCACATTATACTAATTTTTGCCAAAATGCAAAACTCACCATCT
Source organism: Quercus dentata (assembly GCA_028216015.1). NCBI lineage: Eukaryota > Viridiplantae > Streptophyta > Magnoliopsida > Fagales > Fagaceae > Quercus > Quercus dentata. The sequence goes on along the minus strand of CP116452.1, from coordinate 17,376,200 downwards.
AAATTTCACTACTTTTCATTTCAGTCTTCTAAATTTTCATTTGTTCATTTCACTTCTCACAATTTCAAAACTCCTCAATTCAGTTCTTCGTTAAGCTACTATCTACTACTTCTATTAAGACCACCAAAACAACGCCGCTCCGGCATTATTTTATTCTTAATTATAGAAAAAACCCAGAAATTAAAAAAAAGAAAACCTAAATGATGCCTTCCTAACCGAATTTGAAGAAAAAAACCCCACCCACAAAAGCAAGTCCCTGACCCAATGGTTTGAGAGAGAAAGAAAGAGATTGAACTTACATAATTGTGTTTTTAGTGGCTCAAGGAGAGAGAGAGAGAGAGAGAGAGAGAGAGAGAGAGAGAGAGAGAGAGAGAGAGAGAGAGAGAGAGAGAGAGAGAGAGAGAAGTGGCTTCATGAGGTATTTTCGGTGGCTCCGGTGAGTATGTGGAAGCTCTAGCCAATAGTCGGTTGGGTAAGTTCTCCCTCTCTATCTCTCAATCTCTCAATTTCTTTCTCTTTCTCTCAAACTATTGGGTTAAGGATTTGTTTTTTTGGTTGGAGGTTTGGTTTTTTATTCAAATTTAGTTAGGGATGACATTGTTTAGGTTTTTTTTAATTAAAATAAAAATTAAATATTAAAATATTGCCAAAACAATGTCATTTTGCCGATCTTAACAAACAATGGTGAATGGCAGTTTAATGGAAGATTGAATTAAGGAGTTTTGAAACTTAGATGACTGAAATAAACGAATATAAACTTAAAAAATAGAAATAAAAAGTAGTGAAACTTAGATGATGAGTTTTACATTTTGACCAAATTATTTTATTTAAATGATAAGGAACATGACAATTATAGTTTATGAAATGTTGTAAACTATACAAAATTTTCCTTTAAACTTTTTTTTTCTCTTTTAGGCTAAAGCTCTATCAATATCAAATGCACACTTTATTGAAATGAGATATATAAAGAGAAAATGCCAATGCACACTATTCTACAAATTCTTATACATACTCTTAAAATGCATTGAAATCAAGTCATGATTTCCAATATACAAAATCTTTACCTTGCTAACCTATATAGTGAAAGTGTCACCCATGGCTTGGAAACTTCCTCCACAATCTTGCCATGCACATCACCAATTTTGTTGAATAGAGCCAGCCCTTCATGTTGTCCAATAACAAGAAATAGTCATCTCTCCAAGAACTTTTTAACAAAGGTACGCAAATTCCCCCAAAGCTTGCAACAAATCCAACTCCTGCTCCGACATAAAACCATTTCTCAAATTTATCTCCATCGCCTTCATTATCCTCATTGCCATCATGATCAATTGGTTGATCACTTTGGTTTGGCGTTTCTTCACCTAAGCACTTTTGTGGAAGTGGAAGCCCACAAAGTGCCCGATTTCCAATAAAATCATTTGCATCAAAGCTTTGTAGTTGAGTGCCCAAAGGAATTCTCCCGGACAAATTGTTGAAAGACAAATCAAGGTAGCTCAAAAAGTGTAACTCGACATGCTAGATGGGATTTCACCGAAAAACCGATTTCTTGACATATCAAGTGATTCCAATCTGCGTCAATTGACCAATCATTTGCGGGATTTCACCAATTAAGTTGTTTTTTGATATGTTCAATACAACCAGTTCAAAAGACTCAAGATTTCACTTGGAAGTTTCTGTCAAATTGTTGTGTGCAAGGTTAATAAGCTTTAAGAGTCCAAGATATTTTCCATACTCCAACTCCCTTCCTTTCATTACAACTTTTGCATCATCAACATATTCTTCTACATCTTCAATATCATAAGCATATGAATCAAGTATAATTACTACCAATTATGCCAGTAAAGAAATCTCCCTTTTGAGCCATGGCGGTGAAATTGTTGAAGCATTGTGGTATATTCCCGGATATATCATTTAAAGAGAGGTCCAATATTCGTAAATATTTCAACCAACATAGCTCGAATGGTATGCTTCCACCGAGCTTATTGGAACTTAATATAAGAATATTTAACACTGGCAGACCCTCCCCAATCCAAGTCGGTACTTGTCCAGAGAATCCATTGTTTCCCAAGTCTACAAATTTCAACAAACTACAATTTTTCATAGACAAAGGTAAATCTCCAGAGAAGCTATTATTGCGCAGACTCGGCGTTCGGAGTTGAGACAATGAACCCAAAAAAGTTGGAATTTTCCCGGACAAATTGTTGCCGGACAAATCCAGAATGACTAGCTTACGCCAATGCATAAAACAATCGGGAATTTCTCCTGACAAAAGGTTGCGAGAGAGGTCTAGGAAATTCAAAACCCCACCCGTGATTTTACAAACAGAAGAAATGGTCCCCGAGAAAAGATTTTCGGCTATGCTCAATAGTGTCATTTTAGGTGGGAAAACAAAAGGTGACAATTGCCCCTCCAGTTGGTTAAAACTCACATCTAAATACTGTAAAGTTGGAGGTAGCTCCACAAACCACTTAGGAATCTTATCCGAAATTCCAAGATTGGAGATATCTAGGATAGAAATGTTCCACCGAGTTTGGAGCCAGCTTGGAAATCTAGGTCCCGGCTTGCGGGATGACAAGTACATGACTCGCAATTGAAAAGGTGGAACCCATTCCTTGTTCAATTGTAAAGCCAAGGAATTAAGTGACAAGTCTAAAGACCACAAGTTGGACGGAGTTTGACAGATGGACTTCAGTGACCACACCATGCATAGAATTGTTAGAAACATCAAAGACCTCCAGGTGATGAAGGTTTCCGATATCTTTGGGTACGGTGCCAGTTATATTGTTGGTCCCAACATATATTTCTTTTAATGAAGAAAATGTTGAAAAATCAGGCAACGATCCCGTAATTTGATTCAATGATAAATCCAACATTTTCAAAGTGAGTTTTTGCACACCCGGACAAGATATTGATAAACTCAACGAGTTGTCCACTCGAGCCTATTGTTTGATAGGGACAATGAACTTAGAGTGCATATGTTTCCGAAAGATTTTGGTATGCTACCTTCAAGTTGGTTTTTGTCGAAATTGAGACTATCAAGAGAATTCATTTTGCCAAGGGCATCTGGAATTGAACCTTTTAACTGATTGGAGGAGAGGTTAATTTCAACAAGGCTGGTATTAAAGTTGAGCAACCATCCGAATATTGAGGAGTTTTGATGATTATCAGAGAGATCAACAGCAGTAAGAGATTTCGAATAGTTGAAATGGGTATGAGTGGAGGGAGCGATTGGAGGAAGATCACATGAACTCAAGCTCAAAGATGTTAAATAAGGAAGACGATTAACAACGTCTGCCCAATCATAGGCTTCACTGAGATTTATTGAATTTAGTACAAGCTCTTTCAAAGAAGACAAATGAGAGAGCCATTGAAGGTTTGCAACATTATTGAAGTTATTTGCACTGAGATCAATAGATTCCAAGTGCGAAAGGTTTCCAAGTTCATACGGAATAGTCCCACCAAACTCAGCCTCTAAGAGATAGAGGTGCTTTAGGTTATTGAAAGAACCAAGAAACTCTGGGATTTGGCTCATATTGAAATCATTGTAACTGAGGTCCAAAGAGCTCAAATGATGCAATTCAAGTAGTGAAGAACTAAGCTTACCTCTTAAAGGTTGTGTTTTTTCTGAATCACCCCGAAGATCAAGCTCCAGTACGTGACCTGTGTGCTTGCTGCAATGAACTCCTTTCCACTTGCAACAATTCTTCTTTTGATCTTGGCTCTCCCATGAAGAGAGCAAATCATAGTCATCAACAAGGCCTTTTTGAACTCAAGGAGGGCTTGTCTCTCCCTCTCTATGCACCTGACATTAGCATCTCCAACCCCTGAAACAAATCCAAGGGCTGGATTCAAGTGCAGTAAAAGCATTAAAAATGCATGGAGAAGTCTAAGGGATCTTCTGTCCATAATCATTGACATGCCACTGAAAATAACAATTGAAATCAAGATCAAGATGGGCTGCATTCAAGAAAAAAAAAAAAAAAAAAAAAAAAACATTTGTGATTTTTAAGTACAGTTAGTGCTAAAATAATTGAGATTTTAAGTACTTTTTAGTTCTTCATTTTTGTGAATGGTAAAAGGTTCGGCAAGCCTGGATGCCTACAATTCAGTGGTAGAGCCTAGCTAGGGTGCAATTACCAACTAAAGAAAGTTTTGGTTAATATACAAAATTAAAAAAAAAAAAAAAAAAAAAAAGAGTGAGATTTTAAAATACTTTTTCAATTTTAAAGACTAAAAGAAACTCTTGTAGGGTCAATTATGAGATATTTGTAATATAAATATGAGAAACTCTCGTACTCTTTAAGTAAAAAATATTTGTAGTAATAGTGTATAAAATTTAAGTTAGGGTGTGAAAAATATTTTTAAAAATAAATTAAAATATTAAACTAAAAACAATATATTATAAATATATATATATATATATATATTTATATATTTTTTGAGAAGTCAGGGGTTCATTCGACCCAGAACAAAGGGTAGAGCCGCCCCTTTTACAGATAAGTTTGAAAGTTTCTCAAAAGAAAATCTATCATAACAAGTGACAATCAACTAATATCAATTTACGTAAGATCACGGGATTGAATAAATTAAAAAGATCAAACTTCAAAGCAAATCTGTGTCAAAGTTAGCTTTGAAAGTCTTCCAATAAATCGTACTATGGACTAGAAACATTTAATACAATCCAACTCATTTCAAATTTTCAGCCCACGGTGAGAACTCTTCCACTGTTTCAATCCTATTCATGTACTTCAGATAGGATCTATTATAATTAGGTTTGAGTGGGATCAGGTGTTTGACCAACTGAGGCCATCTGATCATGAACAATTCATTAACATCAACAATTAAGGTAAGCCAAAAACTAATTTGTTAAAGACATTAATTTTTATGATTGATTCTCACAATCGGATGGATGCAATTAACGAACCAACTTGATTCAATCATGGCCAACAGAGTCATATTTTTTTTTAAAATCAATTATAAGCTGACACTTAAACATACGGTGAAATTGAGTGTATTTGGTTATAGATAGACTATTTAAGTTTCTACAGTTCTTGTGCACTTGGACAGAAGTCATAGAATGATAGAACGACAAATAATTCTTATTTATATTCTCAATTCACTCTTTTTTTTTTTTTTGAGGAAATTCTCAATTCACTCTTAAATATTTAATTGATATGTTTAAATTTCTTATATATATATATATATATATATATATATATATATGTTAGTGAATTAATTTTTTTTTTTATGGAAATATGAGTAATGATTACATATTAATTATTTTTGTTTATATCTTTTAATTGTACGCGTGTGTAGTTGTTTGAGTTATAACTTATATGAGTATAACTATATTATATTATGGATTTTTCAAATCTTCTTTCAAATCCTTTTTTTAAGAATTTTTATTTAATTCCCATCTCAATTACATTTCTTATTTGTATTTATCAATTGTATGATAATTAATTTTTTATTTAACTATATATTCATTTCTGTTGATTAAATTTTCCAAATATTTTTTAAATAAACTTTCTTTCAATGTTATCTTTTAGTCCTTCCCCTAGATTAAGCTTATGAATCCACTGTTGCCTTTAGGTCACTTTAATCTAAATTGGACGAATTTGACCATTAGTGTCCATTTGGTTATCTTATAGTTTTTAATAGTTTATTTGTAAAGTGTATATATATATACATAAATTTTTTATATTAATAGGGTATTTTGTAAAAGAAGAAAAGCTAAACATTGAATGTTGTGTCATCTAGAGGTAGAATAGTGAATTTGAATTTTGAAACTTAGTTAGGGAACATATTCAAAATTTGAAATTTTAAGGGATAAAATCAAAATTATCTTAAACTTTCAAATTAGTCTATATTTTAATTAATATAATGCTTGAGGTGATAATAATTTATGTATTACAATCATGATGTGATTCGCGATTTTAATAAAAATATTATTGCATTAACCAAAATATACCACCTTCACGTGTTATGAAAATTGAGAAGCACTACAAATATATACTATAAGTTTTATTGTATTAAATTTATAAATTGATATATCACCAATTATAAAAATATATTTTAAATATTCATTTATAAGTTAGTCAAAATCCACCAATAATATTCATTGCCATGACAATTCTAAAACTTAAAATAAATTTAAAATTTTATTGTGAAATTTATTATATCTTTTTTGTAAAAATAAATACATGTGGTTGCAACACATACCGGCCGCAATGACTTTGACTTGGACTTGACGTTTCTATTTGCTTATTGATTAGGGAATTGGGGGAAAATCTCTCATTTGCTAGGCACATGAGACCACTCTCTCATAAGCTCCACACGTCTCATGCGCCTGGTGCATGAGATACCAACTTTTTCATTTAACCCAAGGGCAAAGGCAAATGGACACCCTTGATATTGACTCCACAGACCACAACAAGGTGGACAAACCAACGCCGCTAATTTACATCCAACCTTGAAAATTATCACGTATACTATTCAACCAATTCATAGCCCCACTTGGAGATAAAATTTTGGTAGTCCTAAGCTCGGCTGGACTTAGACGTCTCTATATAATAAGAAACAATGGCAAAGGCGGAAAGCATAGCAACATCAAAGCCGCCTTCATTTGGAAAAATTTTGCATATAAACAAATGGTCAATTTTGTGATGCTTACAGATATAAGTATTTTTTTTCTATTTATTTTTTATAATTTTCTATCTTGTCACGCTCACACAACTCAGCTGCCGAACCCATGTATTGGTTGGGTGTTCTCCAAATTACCTAGTATAAGTAATATCTTTTTCCATATTTGATCATTAAAATATTTTTTTCTAAAATTGTTCATCTTTCAAAAATTCAATCAACTTATTGCCCCAATTGGAGACAAACTTTTGGTACTAAGCTCGGCTGGACTTAAAAGAGGTTAAGAAATAATGGTAACGGCGGAAAGCATAGCAATTACAAAGAGTCAATCAAATAATGGTAATGAACCGCGTTTTCACCAGTTATTGGTTAAAGTGATTGGCGGGTTTGGTTAGAGTTTTGTGACAGAATCTCCAACGTGTACAAATAGTAATTACATTGAGTTTAGGCTTAATTCATGTGTATATATATTGTAATCGTGTAATTACTTATTAATCCAATTTAGTTAATTTCTCTCAAGAATCGCTCTCAAATCTCTCTAATATCTTATTTTCTCACTGGTTCCTTTATTTTCCCTCTCTTTCTTTCTCTACTTTCTGTTTTCAATACTGCTATTAGAATTAGAGGACTATGACTAGCTGCATCTTTGTATTTATCTTATCGCTTCGCTTTTTTCTTTTTAAATGGATTATCTCAACTCTTCTTGATTTCAATTAATTTATTATAAATTACTAATGGTCCTAAAAATTTAAACTCTTAAAAATTAATAAATTTAATTACTTAACCATAATTTTAACATAATTTATACTCATATAAGCATGTGAGAACATTATATATATATATATATATATATATATATATATATAGTGATGGGTCTCTTCCTATTCAACCTTAAGATACCAATGTGAAAATTGATAAATGAATTGATGTCTTGGTCTTTTTATTATTTATTATTTATTATTTTTAGAAATTGATGTCTTGGTCTTGATCCCTAATATACCTTGGATGGGGCCATGACGTGATAGGTTTGGAAGAATTTTAGTCCGCCTATGACATAGTGGATTTGAAAAAAAAATTTGGAATGAATTGATGTCTTGGTTCTACTCCTAAATTAGAGTCCTAATAGAAATTGACTAATTGAAGGAGAAAATGGGATTCCAGTCCCTTAACTTTCTCAAGTGTTTATTTTTTTATCCTTTACCAAATCTTCCATAGACATTTAGAATTTTTTTCGTGGACATGTGAGCATGTGCTTTGAGAATCTTTGTGCTCCCAAGGTTTTATTATTATTATTATTATTATTATTATTATTAATAGCATGTACCCCATGTATATATATAGATACACTTAAAAATATACAATAAGATGTATAATATAATTCTTATATATATATATATATATATATATATATATATATATATATATATAATTTAAATATTATTGATTGTCATTTTTATATTTTGTTAACTCTTTAAAAAATTTTGTAAGGATATTATTAAGTATAAAACGTAAATTGTCCATATTTAAAAAAAAAAAAAATTACTGTGAAGCACTTTTTTTTTATGATTCATTTATTCTAAATTCTTTGGTTTTTGTACTTAATAACTCACTTGGATGAATATTTATAATGTGGTCCTACATTTGATTCTAAAATTAAGAAATAAAACTATTTAAGAATAAATAATTTAGGACACATGGTGCAAAATTGGAACTCTAATTTGGAATTCTAATTTGAGTTTCTCTCAACTTCATCTATTATTATATACTAACTTATAACCCCATGCATATGCATTAATACGATTAAAGATATACAATAAGATACATAATATATTCTTATATATATAATTTAAATTCTATTAATAGTCATTTTTATGTTTTGTTAACTCTTTAAAAAAAATTGTAAGAATATTATTAGGTATAAAATGTAAATTGTCCATATATATATATATATATATATATATATATATATAATTATTGTGAAGTATCTTTTTTTTTTTAAAATAATTCATTTATTCTAAACTCTTTGGTTTTTGTACTTAATAACTCACTTAGATGAATATTTATGACGTGGTCCCCACATTTGATTCTAAAATTAAGAAATAAAACTCTTTAAAAATAAATAATTTAGGACACATGGCGCAAAATTGGAACTCTAATTTGGAATTCTAATTTGAGTTTCTCTCGATTTCACCTATTATTATTACTAGCTTGTAATCCCATGCATATGCATGGATACACTTAAAAATATACAATAAGATGCATAATATAATTCCTATATATAATTTAAATACTATTGATAGTCATTTTTATATTTTGTTAACTCTTTAAAAAATTTTGTAAGGATATTATTAGGTATAAAATGTAAATTGTCCATGTTTTTTTTTTTTTTTTTAATGATTCATTTATTCTAGACTCTTTGATTTTTGTACTTAATAATTCATTTGGATGAATATTTATGATGTGGTCCCATATTTGATTCCAAAATTAAGAAATAAACTTTTTAAGAATAAATAATTTAGGACACCTGGCACAAAATTAGAACTCTAATTTGAAATTCTAATTTAAGTTTCTCATGACTTCACCTATTATTATATATATAGATTATTATTATTATTATTTCAAATATGGAACCCTCTTAAGATATGGAACATCCTTTATGTGTTTTTTTCTTTTTTACAAGTCCACCATTAAATGTTTGTGAAAATATATAATGAGTAGCTCATGTAATAACATTGGTCCATATTTAAAGTTATATTTCCATACAAAATAATACCACAAGAAATTTTATATTACACTTAAAAGCTACAAATAAATCTATGTTTTATAAGAAAACCATACTAAAATTTTGTGTATTTAACTATTTTTTCCCTTTAATTTACAATAATTTTCTTCTTAATCATGTAAATGGCGGGACACTTGCTACAAATCGAACTTAGACTCTCCTAGGTGAGCCAAACATGGCCGTTGAGCCCCTGACTTTTCTTTTCTCCTTGCCAAGTCTTTATTTTTTTTTTTTTTTTTTTTTGGGGGGTTTGGTGTGAATTTGGTGGCCAACAATCCGTCGTAATTCTTCAATTTTGATGGTGAGAGGTTTTCTTGGGATGGAAACCTAAGTGTATATCATCAATAGGATTCTCTCTCTCTCTCTCTCTCTCTCTCTAAACTCATTTTTGGTTGACTTGAGTGTTTGCTTATATATTATGGACAAGTAGGGCACAAATTCAAAGCCTCAAATTGATCAAGGACATGAATGAAGAACTCAATATCCCCAAGTCTCGATTGATTGAACTATTGAGATTGCGGTCCAGCTAGCTCCTTGAGCTATTCTTGAATCTTCACCTTGATCTTCAAATACACCAGTAAGATTCTTAAGGACTTACAATTTAACTCAAGTAATGGTTACAATTTGAAATGGTTTACCAGACTCTAAAGATACATAAACCTAACAATCTCCCTTTTGGTAATCCATGACAAAACCAGTTACAAAAGTAAACTAGATTACAACATAACCTAAGTTACAATTGAAATAGCCTAATTTACAACATTTGATCTTGATCCAAGTAGCCGTTGCATGAACTAGAAACAACTATATATCTTAATTAGCTTCAACTTATCTATCTTGAAAGCACATAGCAAAAATGTTACCAATGCCATGAGGAATACAATGACAAGTGATAACAATTATGCAAATCAAGATAAATAAACTCAATTCACAATGCAAAAAGATACATCAATTCAATTTATATCTAAGCATGTGAAACAACCAATAAATACCAAATAAACATATCTAGTTATATAATATCTAAAAGTTGAAGTGTAATATTTATTGTTGCTACATTTTTGTTAAGCCACATCAACATAACATTTTAGTCCACTTTGCTCCATTTTAGTCCACTTGATCTGTTTAGTCCATTTCAATCCACGTTGGTCCATTCCGTCCAGTTCGGTCAATTTTAGTCCACTTTGGTCCATTTAGTCCATTTTAGTCCAATGGGTTCATTTTTGTCCATTTGGTCCATGTTAGTCCACTTCAGAATATTCGGTCCATTTAGTTCATTTTGGTCCAATTCAGTCCACTTCAAAATATTTGATCAATTTCTGTCTATTCGGTCCATTTTAGTCTATTTTCACTTTGGTCTATTCAGTCATTTTCAGTCCATTTCGGTCCACTTGAATATTCGGTCCACTTTGAAATATTCGGTCCATTTTCGTCTATTCTATCCACTTCGGTCTATTCCGTCCATTTGGTCCATTTTGGTTTATTCTTAATTTTCACTTGAGTCTATTCAGTCCTTTTCAGGCCATTTCAGTCCATTTTGGACTAATTAGACCTTAAATTGATTCTTTTAATAAATTTCCTTTTTAGTTTTGGACTCAAAAATTCAATTTATTCTTTTTATTTTTGTGTTGAAACCTATAAAATTTTATTCTATTTGGACCAAACTCTTTAGTTTTGACATAAAAATTACAAATAAAATAAACATTAGAAATTCGATATATGGGCCTAAAAAAGCAATAAAATTGATAAATATTTACAATATTACCTAAATTAAAGTTTCAATAATATAGGAATTATATATATATTTGGAAAGAAAAAGAAAATATTACATTTCTAAACTAATATAATAATTTAAATTTAATGTAATATGTTACATGTGTTCCATGAGATGGAGGTGTACAGTTTTTTTTAGAAGGTGCTAGATCATAGTTACAACTTTAAGATGCAAATGTCAAGTTAGGTGATATCGTGAGTTGAAGATACAGTTTTAATAAAGCCAACTTGAGCCCAAATTTCAACTCTTTTTGGAAGTTTTCTAGTCAATTTGCTGCTTGAAAGGTTAATAATCTTTAATATATAGTCCAAGATTTGTACAATACTCCTAGATACTGCTTTCTTTTTAATACAGCCATCGCACTATAAACATATTCCAACAAATAGGCTGAATTATTTTCATATGAATAAGGAATAATACTGATGTTGTTAGCATCTCCAACTCGGAACCTTGAAATGAATCCCAGGGCTAGTCTCAAGTGCTATAAAAGCGCTATAAATAAAAATGCATGAACAAGTTTGAAGGACTTTCCACCCAGGAATGTGATAGTTTTCGTTGTCATGGCCATGAGTATAATAACACTACAAAAAAACAGGGCTATCCCAGCGTTTTCAAAACCGCTGGGATAGCCCCAACACTGTTGGGATAGGGTCAAAATTCCTATCCCAGCGTTTTTTTCCCAAAGACTTCAAACCGCCGCGCAGTGAATGTGGGTATAGGGTCGACGGACCTGTCCCGGCGCTTTTCAAAAGCGCTGGGAAAGGCATATGCCCTATACCAGGGCTTTTGAAGCGCTGGTATAGGCCTTTTAAATCATATTGATTCAAGACCTATACCAGCGCTTTTGAAAGCGCTGGTATAAGTCTTGAATCTATATGATTTAAAAGGTCTATACCAACGCTTTTGAAAGCGCTGGCATAGACTATACCTATTCCAGCGCTCACAAAAGCGCTGGTATAGGTCGTGAATCGATATAATTTAACTTTTTAAAAAATTTTTAGCTTTGTAATGTACCTAAAATACATATTTTTCAATACTTATTTTATAACACCTGTAATGAATCATAATTCATATTTTCCAATAGCAAATACAATACCACATTAAACCAACAAATTAAATATATCTACTTATAATTATTTACAATAGCAAATACAATACTTATTAATGATGAAAAATCTTCAAATGTTGAAAAATCTGAACTTAATCATGGGTAATAATCAAGAATATCTTCAAATGTTGGCTATAATGAAGAGCCATAATTTTGTTCAAACTCGGACCACATATCCTTGGATTTCATTTTTGGAGCAAATATATATCCATGTTCTCACTTTCTAACTCATCCAACTCAATCTTCCCCTCATCAAACCCACCTCTAGCCCTCAATCTCTCATCAAGGGCATTAAGTAGTTGTCCTTGTACCATAAATTGCCATGCCCATTCTTCCAAAGGAGCCATACATATACTTATCGATGATGAAAAATCTGAACTTAATCATGGGTAATAATCAAGAATGCCTTGAATTTGACTCCATAGCTTATGTTGAAAAGGCTTTAAGATGCTAGACCACTCCAATCACCTAGGAACCTAGTGTTCACGAAACTAAAAATATAAGTCTAAGTCAAGTTAGATCCATACTTGGTTTGCCTAGGGCTAATCATGAACACACCAATGCATGAGTATTACTCAAGTAGCAATAGATAAAAAGTAAATTTAGATGATCACATAAAAGGTAGAATTATTAAGGAAATTCCAGCAAGAATGACTAAGTTCATTATCAATAATTATAGCACAATAGGAACAACACAATCAACACTCCCAAAATAAAATACACTATCTTATATCTTCGTGCAAACAACCCGCTTGCTCCAAATCAACAACCTACCACAGTAGAATATTTGAATTTACTAAGAGGAGATAAAATAAATTCACACATAGTTGAACAATAATATCACAATATTCACAAAACAATCAACACTCCCAATAATGAAAAGCAAACCACCTTATATCACCGTGCAAGCCACCCATTTGCTCCAAATCAACAACTCACCACAACAAAAAATTTGACATATAATTATATACTAATAGGGTATTTTGAAGTAGATTTTACTCTCCCTTGAGCAATTCATTGGTTTGCTCCCTTAAAGAGGAACTCAAACTTACAATGAGTGCTAATCTTACAAAATCTAAGTCTAAATTATAGACTACTAAGATCACTTAAAAGACGTAAATTAGGTGACTTCACGTCCAAAATCATGTAAAAAGTGAAGAAACTACTAAACTAAGTACATTGAGAGAACAAACTATAAACTAAAATAGGGAGAGGTGTACAAAGATATACAAACCAGAAGATAAGCTCCAATATTTTGCTAGTTTGCATTTGTTCCACAAAGAAACATGAGCTATTTAATAATTTAATCATACGTAGTCGAGAGAATGAGAGGTTAACTTACTAGTTGCTACCTTGCTTTGCTCCACAGGGGATGCTAAAGATATTGCAAGTAGCCACCAAATGTTTAATCTAGCAATTTAACAAATCCAACAAATCAGAATTGAGTTGTTTTTTATTTTAATAAAAATACAATGACAAAGTAAAATAAAATTATCAACTAAATTGAGTGGAAAGATTAATGCATAGAAGCATTGTTAAAGGCACTTGCTTGATTCATGTTTGAAATATTGATAAATTAGACGTGCCATAACAGACTTGTAGTTCTAGTTCTAGTTGTAGCTCTCTCTCTCTTTCTCTCTTGGGATATATATTGATAGATTATGTATCTAAAATCTTGCACTCTCTTACACTATGCAAGTATTTTTAGTATAAAAAAGAAATTAAAAAAAAAAAAAAAAAAAGATTGCAAGAAGTCAAGAGCAAAACTCACTCATCAATTCAAAAGGAATAAAAATGGTAGAAATTATTTAATTGTCAAATTGCAAAGGCATGTTACATATTAAATAATAGTATTTATACATTATTGTCATTCGTGTCAATTTAGATTGTTATTTGGAACTAGCTGTTTCCAAATGTTAGCTATATTTTTAGTACTAGTATACTTGGTCAATGCTACATTAAGCACTCAAAAAATAAAATTCAATGAGTTGGGTCCACTTCAAACGAAATGGTTGGCTAAGAAACCAGACATGAATTGACATAGATGAATGAAAGCCTTCAATTTGTGAAATGCCCCGCAAAGTACCATGTTGGCAAAAAAAGAGGGGGGGAATATATATATATATATATATATATATATATATATATATATATAACGTAGCCAAGTCTAGATACTCAATAAGGATGGTGAGACAAGGACATTTGACCCATAACCTAAAAATCTACTAATAAAAGAAACGGCCACATTTTAGGCCACGAAATGAAAGGACCAAAATCGAGAAAACCGTTCAGTTATTAGTACTGAATGCATTAGCCTTTTCACATCTCAATTACATCAAGATGTAACTAAAAATCATTGAAAGAACTCTTATAAGAAGACCATACCACAATCAAATGCAATAACAAAGGCTTCAATTTTACCTCTTCTTCCGAAAAATAATCAACAAATAAAAACTAAATAATTGGTAAAATTAAATGACTAAAACAAGATTGTAGTTAAGGGTTAAAAAAACTTCACACTAAACTTGCAAAAGAAATACAACAGTAGCAATAATACAAATGAACTTAGTAATATCATAAATAAGGGTGAAAAGTACCAACTCATCACTCATATCTTCACCCTCGGTTTCTTGGCTAGCTTAGATACATGACATTGAGAAAGCTCCCTACTTTGTTGATCCTAAACACAAGTAAAACTATAGAGGTAAAGAAACAAAATTTGTAGGCATAACTAAAGTGGACATCACTTATAAATTTTTCATGTGATTAAGAAATTCTCACAATTAAATCAAGGTATAAAAGTGTCAAAGACCATTTGCATGAATAGAC
Source organism: Quercus dentata (assembly GCA_028216015.1). NCBI lineage: Eukaryota > Viridiplantae > Streptophyta > Magnoliopsida > Fagales > Fagaceae > Quercus > Quercus dentata. The sequence continues at coordinate 17,361,068 of CP116452.1, read as the reverse complement.
AAGCTCTTAAAGCAAGCACTAAAAAAAAAAAAAACAGTTTGTTTCTCAAATGTGTTTAATGTAAGACCCAATGAAGACATCCCTCATATTTAGCATTGCAAAAAAAAAAAAAAAAAAAAAAATTAAACTTGTATATGATAATTAAAAAAATTAATAAAGCATATATATATACACACAAACCTAGTAAATTTCGATCCCCTACTAGCAGTTTTCCCATAATGAAAATAGTATGAATCGATGACCCTAGTCCAACCTCGCCTTCCTCCACATACTTCCGTAACTTCCATTCTCCACCATCAATTACCTCTGTTCCAATACCTATAAATATCCCAAATTCACTCTGTAAAATTCAAAGTAACTCACATTTTCTCCGCATTGTTAAAAATCAAATACAACTAAATTTTACACACTTAAGGTTTAACTTCTCACTAAATACTAACCCAAATTCATTATTAGGAAAAAAAAATGCAAATGCCTTTAAATGGCTTTATTAGAATCGTAAACTCAAAATAAAAAAATTACATGGTTACAATCTGATTTGCATATGGTGAAAATATAACATTTCGAACATAGTTTCCAAATAAAATTTAAAAAAAAAAAAATAGAAAAGGAAAAAGGGTATACCTTTGTGAGAGCAGAATGGAGATCGAAGTTGGTCAAATTGATTCCATTTCTATTAAAAATCAAAATTCCTTCTCACTTAATAAGATTGTCAAGCTCTTCTTAAGCATCAAGCTAATAGCCTTAAGTGACAAGCATCTATAGCTAAGCCAAACATATGATTATAGTCAAACCCAAAAAGACAATTCAATTTTCATTCCCAAGAAATTTGAAAGCAAGCAGAAGGTTTGTTGCACCATAACTTATACCCATTCTTTTGCAGTTTTAAGAAAAATTCCATTGGAAGTGTAATAATTCTATGAAGATAAAAAAGGGAGCAGGAGCTAGGATGCAAGAGAGAAGAAGAAAGCTCTAGTTAATAATTCTATGTACACCCTTGCTAAATCTTGTGTCCAAAGTTCTAGTTACTTAAATTTTAAGATTTTAAAATATATCAATTTTGACGAAATTATTGCTCAAAAGTCTTGCCTCCATGTAACAGACCAAAAAGATTTGCAAGCGGTTCCCACTCCCTAGATACAACTAACTCAGCTATCTAACTATATATTTAGGAAATAAGAAAGTTTTGCAAGCCGTCCCCACTCTTTTTATTGCTTTGATTAATGAAATCAATAGTAAATAGCCCGGTAACATTAATATGATTGTTGATGTTGGTAATATATAATCAATACAAATATCAATTCCCATATTAAGGATTTAAAAATGTGCTTTGACTAATCAAATCAACAAGAAATGGCCTAGTAAAGTTAGTAAGATTTGTTAATCTTGGCAATATATAATCAATACAAATATCAATTCCTATTAATGATTTAAAAACATTTAACAATGAATCGTTTAATAAGGAAATATATACAGGCAATTGATAGTTTTAGAATCTCACTAACATTTGAAAAAGTTTTCTAATTACTAAAAAACTAGAAATTTAACATCAAATATATATACAAATATTGCTACAAAATAGAAATGAGAGCTAGAGAGACTTACCTTGCTTTGGGTAAACTTTAATCAAAACCAAATCCAAAACTGAAACCCACACAATCAACCAATAGTTACACAAAAATATACACATAACCCAAACCAAACTTCAACCAAAATCAAAACCCACACAATCAACCAATAGTTACACAAAAAATACACATAACCCAAACCAAACTTCAACCAAAATCAAAACTAAAAAACCAGAAATTTAACAACAAATATATATACAAATATTGCTACAAAATAGAAATGAGAGCTAGAGAGACTTACCTTGCTTTGGGTAAACTTTAATCAAAACCAAATCCAAAACTGAAACCCACACAATCAACCAATAGTTACACAAAAATATACACATAACCCAAACCAAACTTCAACCAAAATCAAAACCCACACAATCAACCAATAGTTACACAAAAAAATACACATAACCCAAACCAAACTTCAACCAAAATCAAAACTACAAGACCAGAAATTTAACAACAAATATATATACAAATATTGCTACAAAATAGAAATGAGAGCTAGAGAGACTTACCTTGCTTTGGGTAAACTTTAACCAAAACCAAATCCAAAACTAAAACCCACACAATCAACCAATAGTTACACAAAAATATACACATAACCCAAACCAAACTTCAACCAAAATCAAAACTAAAAACTAGAAATTTAACAACAAATATATATACAAATATTGCTACGAAATATAAATGAGAGCTAGAGAGACTTACCTTGCTTTGGATAGGGTCTGTGGTTTTGGGTAGTATTTTTGTGCTTAAAATTTTGGAAAAGAAATGGTGGGTTTTGAGTAAAGAAGAAGAGATGAGGAGGGGAAGTGGGTTAAGGAAGAGGGAGAGGGAGAAAAATGTGGGTGAGAGGAAAACAATTTGAACTAAAGAAGTGGGAGACCAAAAATGAGAGACCAAAGTGGTGGGAAGGTGAAAAAAATAAGTGGGAAGTCTGAAAATTTTTAAGTGGTACGAGGGACCTATCCCAGCGTTTTTGGAGACCTATCCCAAAGACTTTTGGAAGCGCTGAAATAGGTGGACCCTATTTCCGCTTTCGAAAGCTACTGGGACAGTCTATCCCCATAAAGGAATAAGTGATCCTATCCCGGCGCTTTTGAAAGCGCTGGAATAAGGTCCACCTATTCAGCGCTTCCAAAAGCGCTGGGACAGGTCCCTCCGTTCCCTCATGGAGAGAGGCCTATCCCGGCGCTTTTTGAAGCGCTGGAATAAGGTCCACCTATTCCAGCGCTTTCAAAAGCACTGGGATAGGTCTCTCCCACTAAAAATTACTAAAATATAATGTGATAGCTAAAACAAAATTTGTAAGATGTGACTCGAGGATCAACAATATTAAAATATAACCATGAAACCTACGAAATGACCAAAATACCCCAAAAACCAAAAAAAATTACCAAAATATCCCCAAAATCAAAAAATGACCAAAATATCCCCAAAACTCAAAAAAAGACCAAAATACCTCCCAAAAACCAAAATTTGACAAAAATACCCTCCAAAACCTTAAAATGACCAAAATACTGCTAAAAACCAAAAAAGACCAAAAATACCCTTAAAACCTAAAAATGACTAAAATACCCCAAAACCAAAAAATTACCAAAATAATCATGAAACCTACAAAATGACAAAAATACCCTAAAACCTAAAAATTACCAAAATATCCCGAAACCCAAAAACGACCAGGGGTGTTTTGGTCATTTTATGGACTTCTGGGGTATTTCGATCATTTTTTAGGTTTTGGGGGTATTCTGGTAATTTTTAGGTTTTGAGGGTATTTTGGTCATTTTTTGGACTTTAGGGATATTTTGGTCATTTTTTGGACTTTGGGGGTATTTTGGTCATTTTTTGGGTTTTGGAAGTATTTTGTTCATTTTTTTGGTTTCAGGAAGTATTTTAGTCATTTTTTTTTATGTTTCGAGGGTATTTTATTTTTAGGTTTTGGAGGTATTTTGGTAATTTTTTGGGTTTCGGGGTTATTTTGTTTTTTTTTTTTTTTTAAGGGTATCTTGGTCATTTTTTATGTTTAAGGGGTATTTTGCTCGTTTTAGTGGTTTTGGGGTATTTTAAAGTTGGTTGATTTGTAGAAATGATACTTGGATCATAATTAGGTACCCATTTAAAACGCAATAAACATTAATATTAATTGGGTTTAATTGGGTTAATACTCATTTCACCCAATTAATAATAGAGTGGGTTTGAGTCTCATTTAAGTAGGCGGGTTTGGGTGGGCAAATGGATTTGGGTTGATTTTGCCACCCCTAGTGTTATTCAAATAATCAAGGGGTTTCCCACCTTTTATATGCATGGGGGGTGCTTTTGTCATTTTCTAGTTTTTAGGATTCATTTCAATGTTTTGGGGATATTTCGGTCATTTTTTATGTTTCGGGGTGTATCAATCCTTTTTCGGGTGTCGGTGTGTTTTGGACATTTTTGTCTTTCTAGGGGCATTTTGGTCATTTATTTGACTTATAGGGGTATTTTGTTCTTATTTAAGTAATCGAGGGTATTTTGGCTTGTTTTAGACACAAGGGGTACTCTAGTCATTTTCAATGCCTTAGGGGGTGCTTAGGTCATTTTTGATGTTTTAGGGTTATTTTAGTCATTTATTAGGTTTCGGGGTATATTATTCTTTTTCTAGGTATCGGGGTGTTTTTTCTCTTTTTTAATGTTTTGGGGGGTACTTTGGTCTTTTTTTAGGTTTAGGAGAGTATTGGTCATTTGATAATTAACAAATCCCTCCACAAGTATAAGTGTTTATAGGATGTGAGGGACAAGTGTCGGGGTTCAAGTCTCCAGGAGAAAGTTCCATACATATATGCACTTAAATTAGGCTATAGTAGAAATTCTATCTTGTGTTAAAAAAAAAAAAAAATTTTAAAAAATCTATAGGTGACCTATTCCAGCGCTTTTGAAAGCGCTGGGACAGGTCCTTCCATTCCTTTAGGGAGAAAGACCTATCCCAGCGCTTTTTGAAGCGCTGGAATAGGTTGACCTATTCCATTCCTTTAGGGAGAAAGACCTATCCCAGCGCTTTTTGAAGCGCTGGAATAGGTTGACCTATTCCAGCGCTTCCAAAAGCGCTGGGATAGGCCTTTCTTCATAAGGGAATGGAAGGGCTTTAATCCCAACGCTTTTTGAAGCACTGGAATAGGTTGACCCTATTCCAACGCTTCCAAAAAGCTGTATAGGTCTTTCTCCATAAGGGAATGAAAGACCTGTTCCTGCGCTTACAAAAGCGCTGGGACAAGTCCTTACGTTCCCTTATGGAGAAAGACCTATCCCAGCGCTTTTGGAAGCGCTGGAATCCCAGTGTTTTCAAAAGTGCAGGGGACGGGTCCCTCATTCCCTTATGGGAAAAACCTATACCAGCGCTTTTTGAAGCGCTGGAATAGGGTCGACCTTATTCCAGCGCTTTTAAAAGCGCTGGGATAGGTCTTTCCCCTAAGGGAAATCAGTAACCTTATCCCAGCGTTTTTGGGCTTCCTATAACAGCGTTTTTGAAAAATGCCGCTATAGGCCTCCTATTGCAGCGCTTTATAAAGCGCTGGTTTTGATTTGTAATAAGATTTCCTATACCAGCATTTTCAAAAAGCGCTGGTACAGACTTATCTATTACGGCGGTTTGTAAAAAATATTTGGGACAGACGATTTTTTTGTAGTGTAATGATTAATTTCATAATTCTGCAAGTGTCTTTTTTACATAAAGTTACAATTTACATTCAATCACAAGGAAGAAATTAAAACATTTTAGAAAAGTGCAATTTACATATGTTTCACATAATAGTAACAAGGCAGCTCAAGGTCTAGTGATTTTGTCATTCGGATAAAAGAAACTATTATTGAGTGTGTATTAGTTCAAGATATACTGTTTTTATTCTCGTCTTAATGAAATAAAGAGGCCAAAATGGCCCATTAGCATTAATTTTTGAAATATTTAGCAACAGTAGTCTTGTTTCGGAAATAATTAGGGAAATACCACTTTTACGGTACTCGAGCATGGCGAGCTCGAGTACCATCTTTTCATTGGTCAAACATCTTCTCAAAAAAAAAACGCCGCTATAGGGCCCGAAAACGTCACTATAGGGCTTAAAAACGCCACTATAGGGCCCCTTGAACCTGTTATGGGACTTATAAAAAAATTTTGCAGGAAAACGCCGCTATAGGGCCCGAAAACGTCACTATAGGGCCCCTTGAACTTGGTATGGGGGCTTAAAAACGCCGCTATAGGGCCCGAAAACGTCACTATAGGGCTTAAAAACGCCACTATAGGGCTCCTTGAATATGGGGCGATGGTGGATTAAAAAAACATGGTACTCGAGCTCTCCAAGCTCGAATACCAGAAAAAGTGGTATTTTCCTAATTATTTCCGAAACAGTGCTCTGTTGCTAAATATTTCAAAAATTAATGCTAATGGGCCATTTTGGCCCAATAAAGATATATGGCATTAGTATTGTTAGCATAAGGAATTTATGGGAAAGTAGTACTTACTATTTGGACTTGGGCTTGGGCTTGATGCTGTGGGTCATTTATTTGTCTGCGAAAATGAAATATTTGCGTTTCCCTTCTTTGGACTTTAGGCCGCTTATTTGAAGGTCCATGTTTAACGTGGATGGCCCATTGGCCTTTGGTACATTCATGACAGAGATGTATGTTCGGATAAGCTTAAATATAGCTTATTTTAACCATAGTTTTAACTTTTAAGTAAATCTTTTTAAATACATTTATTCTAATTATTTAAAGTAAAATAAGTCCAAAAAAAAAAAAAAAGGTTTCCAACTGTCCAGAATTTTTTAAGAAATATTTATTACTTAAAAAAAAAAAAAATCACTTCGCTCCTCCAAAATTAAAAACCAAGAGATGTTACGTCTACAACATTTTTACAACAAATCACAGGTGGTTAGTTATTATTGGTTCAAATTTGAAACTAACACTAAGATTACTTTTTTGTCCTAACAATAACAACCAGTAACAACCTACCACTTAAGATTTATTGTAAAAATATTGTAGACATATCATTTCTCTTAAAAACCAGTTTCCTAAAAACCGATTCTTATTTTATTTTTATTTTTATATATAAAAGTTAAAGCTTTTTTTTTTTTTTTTTTAAATAGAAACAAGCAAGTTAAAGTTACCACCTAGTTTCGCTCAAAAAAAAAAAAAAAAAAAAAAAAAAAAAAAAGTTACCACCTAGTTCATATATGTCGCCAGTGGCTTCATTTTCAAATAAAAATAAGAAAAATTATTTTTTATTTATAAAACAAAAATAAATCCTATTAAAAAAAATCTCCACTAACAATAAATGCAGAAGTTCTATATATTATAAATATGTGGGAAAAATGTCCATATACCACCTAAACTTTTAGTTACTAGCAAAAACACTCCTTGAATTTTTATATTGGTCAATTTACTCTATAAATTATACACAACTACCAAATTAATAATTCTATTGGTTTGGTGCTAAAAAACTAACTGTTAACTCATGTGATAGACACGTGAGATTTAAAAATCAATAATTTCTCTACAATGAATAAAACTAAATCCGAAACACATGTAACACTCTAAAACTAAAGGAAAAACAATACGCAGAAAGCTCTTATGATTCACAATCTCGATATGCTTTAACAGATGAAGATGTACCGGGAGTAGACGCAAAACCATGTCCACTCTTGCTGCCACAATCTCTTCCATTCCTCGAAGCCATAGCAGCCAAAAGCCACAGTAGCTGCTGCTGCCTTTTAGCACGTGTGGTCAGCTAGGAACCGATGCTTTAAGCACACCTTCAATTGGAAAGTCTTGCACGTAATTGTATTCGAAAAGGGCAGTATCTCCTTGCACCAACTAACAAGACACGTTGGTTTCTTCTTCCTCTTCTTGGGGTCACAGTTACCAGACTTCTCATGCTTCTCCAACATAGCTTTCTCGTCCTCTCCATCTCACGGTGCTAGATTTTAAAACTCACTTGTCTCTCACCTGAGTTAATTGTTAGTTTTTTAACACTAAACTAACAGAGGTATTCATTTGACAGTTGTGTATATTTTATAAAGTAAATTGACCAATGTAAAAGTTTAGAGGTATTTTGGCCAATAACTGAAAGTTTAGGGAGCGTATGGGCATTTTTCCCTAAATATGTATTTTATATAACATTTTGGTGATTGGCTTATTTGGGACTTTAGAATTTGGATGCTACCATATTGTCTAACTCCACCTAAAGGATTATTTGTAAGTGATTAAGTTGAAATATATTAAAAAGCAGCTATTTAATATCTTTTATTTATTTTTATTTAGTGAATACTTACAAATAGTTTGTCAATAGTTTTTCATTTATGTTTAATTTGTTTTATTTATGTACAACTTTGTAAAACTTCTTTTTTCACTTTTTTAAAAGTATATGTATATTTTAGTCTACTTTTAGCAACCAAAAATATATATATATATATAGATTAGATTTTACTAGTTTTATTTTTATGTATATGTAGATTAGATTTTAATTTAAGTGTATTTCTTATTTTGGTTTTATGCTTTGGCTCCCTTAAAACGAATTCCCCTTTCTCATCACTTTGTTTCGTGTTGAAGGAGTTAGCTAGTGTGAGAAGCTGTAATGTAACAAGTTGCACTCAATATTCAATAACAATAGACATGTTATTAGCACTATTCAACAATGTCCAAATGCCTCCGAGAGAGGAGCCGAAATAACCACAACAAAGTTAATAGTACAAATAGCCCAAGATGGTAATACTCAAACATTAACTAAATTCAAGTTACACATGATTTTTTTTTTTTTTTTTTTTTTTTGCAAATTGAGTTGCATTATTGAAAACATAGTGGATAAATAAAGCATATAAACACACAAGGCACACCCACACAAATGTTACAAACGGCTCCCGACACTTTTATTTCGTGGAGCAAAGCAGGTCGCATGCAACTCCCGATCCGAGCAACAAGGAAAGAGAAAGCTATCATTGATTCAATATGATAGATATAGAACTACTTCAAGCGAAGTGAAATTTACCAAGCATGTTAGGCTTATACCCTTCAAAGAAAGCTACGCAACCCGACCATGCAATTTCAAATAAGAAAAGAATCGATAATTGGTGCTTCTTGAATCTAAGCATGAGAGTCATAATCAAAAAATGGTGAGAAAAATTAAATTGAAACACACGTCATACCATAGACGAAGTGCTCATCCGGGCCTTTGAAACGTCCTCCACAGTCTTGCCATGTTCATGACCATTGTTATGTAGAGGCAATCCTTCATGTTCTCCAATGACAAGAAATAGGCATGTCTCCATGAATCCTTTAGCAACAAAGAACCGCAAACACCCAAAAACCTACCACAAATCCAAATCTGCTGCGCCATAAAACCATTTCTAGAACTCATCTCTATATTCTTCACCATCTCCACTTTGGTTTGGTGTTTGTTCCCCTGGCCAACACTTCTGTGAAAGTGGAAGCCCACAAAGTCTTGGGTTTCAAAGAAAATCAGATGCTTCAAAGCTTTGTAGTTGAGTGCTTGAAGGAATTTTCCGGACAAATGGTTGTATGATAGGTCTAGGTGGTTCAAAAAGCTTAACTCTAACATGTTCAATGGGATTTCGCCCGAGAAGCGATGTCGGACCGTGTGCCTTACCGATCCATCCAACAACCAATTGGTGAAGGATGAGGGGGCACAAATCTTTTATAATATTCGATCGCAAACCAAGCCCATTGGTATTGAAGCGAATTGTGAAATCCCTCACAACTGATTCCTTGACAAATCAAGTGTTTCTAGTTTCTTCAACTGACCGATCAAATGGGGATCTCTCCAATTAAGTTGTTTTAGGACACGTTCAATGTAACCAACTCCAAAAGACTCGAGATCTCAATTGGAAGTTTCCCAATTAGTTTGTTGCCCGAAAGGTTAATCATTATTAATAGTCCAAGATTTTTACCATACTCATCCTCCCTTCCTTTCAATACAACTGTGGCACTATCAAAAAATCGTACTTGAGATGTGGAATTTCCAACATCTAAAAAATAACTAAGTCCAAAAATCATATCACGATAGTACCCTTTTCGAGCCTTGGCCGTGAAATTGTTTTAGCAGAATGGTATAGTTCCGGATATGTCATTTAAAGAGAGGTCCAAGGTTTGTAAATATGTCAACCAAAGATAGATTCAATGGTATGCTTCCATCAAACTTATTGGAACGTAGGATTAGAACGATCAACTTTGGTAGGCCTTCCCCAATCCGTGCGGGTACTTTTCTGGAGAATCTATTGTCTCCCAAATCTATAACTTTTAAAGAACTGCAATTTTTCAGGGATGAAGGTAAGTTTCCGGAGACACTATTATTATACAACTTCAAGGTTTCAAGGTTAGACAGCCTGCCCAAAGAGTTTGAACTTCACTAGAGAATTTGTTGCCAGCCAAATTCAAAACGAGTAACTCATGCCAATGCCTGAATCTAACCATAAAATAAGTTATGGGATAGATCTAGATAAGTCAATGAACGACCATTGATTTTGCTTATATAGGTTTCCAATGCTTTAGGGTACAATCCCATTTAGAAAATTCTTTGAAAGATCAAGATATTTTAACAACGGAAATAATGCAAAATTAGGCAACGATCCCGTAAGTTGATTATATGATAATCTCAAATTCTCTAATGAGTCTTTTACACATCTAGACCAGTTATTGATAAGCTCAACAAGCTGTATATTGGGATTATTAAACAAAAATACAATTTGCGTAAAGTACATATATCCCCATGATTGATTTTGGAAGGCTAACAAGTTTATTGGTATTGAGATTCAAACTTTCAAGAGAAGAAAGAGATTTCCAATAATTGAAACCAGAAAGAGATGAGAACCTCCGGGAAGGAAGATCACATCCCCATAAGCTCAAGGTTGTTAAATTAGAAAGATGGCTCACAACTTCCAGCCAATCATTGACGACACTAAGATTTAGGAGGTTAGATCAAGGTATATTCTATTGAAGGCAAATGAGACAACCATTCAAGATTTTCAATAATTATCAAATCATTCCCCTTGAGATTAAGAAATTGCAAGTGCAAAAGGTTTTCAAGCTGATGTGAAATTGGCCCACCGAGATTGGCCCAAGAGAGATCAAGGTGTTTTAAGTTCTTGAGAGACCTAATGAACTCGAGGAGATTGCTCTGATTGAAGTCATTTTCACTAAGATCCAAAAAAGTCAAATCAGGCAACTCAAGTAGGGAAGGGCTAATCATACCTCGCAAAGGTTGGTCTCCATTAAAACGATGTTCACTTAGATGAAGCTCAAGTACTTGATCAGTTTGGTTGCTTTGCAGTGAACTCATTTCCAATTGCAGTTAGTTCCATGAAGAGAGTCGCCATAGTCATCAACAAGGGCTTTTTGAATTTAAGGAGCACTTGTCTCTCCCTCTTTGGGCACCTGATATTGTTAGCATCTCCAACCCCAACCCCTGAAATAAATCCAAGGGTGGTCTCAAGTGCACTAAAACTAAAAGTATAAAGAATGCATGAGCAAGTTTCAAGGAGTTTCCACCACCCGTGAACATGATCATTGTTATTGCCGGAAAAAGTAATGATTAATTACACAATGAAAGATGGGATAACATTGAGAGGCACTTCCCTTTAAACACACACCCAATGGCCAATGGTGCAGGGAAAAAGGAACGTATATGGGTATGGCATCAGTATTGTCAACTTCAGGAATTTATAGGAAAGTAAAAACTACTTACCAAATGATGTAATGTTTCCGGGTTTCACACTCTTGTCAAATGCTTAACTTTAAAAATTAACCGAGGATGATTTGATTAGTTTTGTTAAGTTGGGGATTTCATTTACTTCCTTAAGTGTCTGTTCGGCGAAAATTATTTTTGCCAACTTATTTTACTATTCAGTTTATTTTTACTATTATTCATGGGTCCTACTGCATTTTTTTGTACTATTCATGAGTCTCACGGTACTATTTCAGCTAAATTTTATTTTTATCTATAATACTTTCATCAAAAAGTTTTCAGTTTCAGTAAAATAAGCGGATTCCAAATGGATCATAAGAGGAGGAAAAATAAATAAATAAGAGAGGACAGGTGGTCGATATTGGTTGGTTGAACATAAAGTCCGGCATTGGGAAGTTGGAGATTTCATTTTCAATATTATTACAACAAATTATAGGTAGTAAATTGTTATTAGTTCTAATTTGAATCTATAAGTTAAATTACTTTTTTACCTACACATAACAACCAATAACAACCCATTACTAAAAATTTATTATGAAAATTTCGTGAATATAACATTTTTATTGTATGAAATATGAATCACATTGGGGAAATATGAATCACATTGGAGAAAGTCAAAAATAAAAAAGAGAGTTACCATACATTTTTCAAATTAGGAAAGCAATAATGTGTAAGCGTAGAACTTTGGCTTGACGCGTGACAGCTTGACTTGAGCCAATAATAATGTGGACTAGACTTTCTTGCTACGCTGCCTTAAATTTCAACTACTATGGTTGACGTGATCAATTATAAGTACTACAAGGTTGCTTTTCGCATGGGATCATGCTTCTCTTTTCTTTTTTTTTTTTCCTTTTTTTTTTTTTCTTTTTCTTTTTCTTTTTAATGGGAAACATGGGATCATGCTTAATATCATTTTATACACAAATAATTATTACACAAAAATACAAAATTATTTGTTCACTTCACTACCCGTCACATTGGTTTTCATTTTATTTTTCATAAATAACAACTTGTTACATATTATTTTTATTTTTATTATAAAATAAATCAAAGTTTATAATAAAAAAAATTAAACAAATGACATACCACCAAATACCTATAACAACCTACCAACTTATCAAATCTAAAATTTATTGTGGTATTAGACTTAGTGTTTGGAATATAATTAGTTTCGGTAAACAAAATTTTTCACACATGGTCAGTTATAATTGGTACATATTGCCTTAAAAGAGTTATTAATGATGGGCTCTTATAAAAATAATATTATTCTAATCATAATTTATCACCTTAACAAGATAAAAATATTATGAAAAAAATGCCCCTAACATTACTCTTTGGTATATTTATGTTAAGAACAGTGTGGCATGAGAGAATTAGGTTAGTTTATTTCAACATAAAATTTATTTTTAAGAGAAAATAATTTCTTTATTTCTAATCAATTTGGACAACAAAAAATTTGGTCAAATCAAAATCATTTTCCTTTAACTAGGAAAGATAACCTCTTTAGGGATAATATTTTACTTTGGGGAAAAAACATGTTCCATATAATGTGTGGATCTACACACTACCTAAAAATAACTAAACTTGTGACTTTAAGTTACAATTTTAAGATATTCAAACATTATGTGAAATAAACAGTGCCCCTTATTTTATGACCCTAGAGGAAGTGTGAAACTTTTTTTTTTTTTTTTTAGGTCTCAGGAGAACAAAAATCTCTCCAAAATGTTTTTAAAAAAATACCTTCACAACCTAAAAAGTGCTCCACTAAAACTTTCATGATTGAAAAGCCCTTAAAAATTATAAAATGACAAAAATACCCTTATGGTCTCTAAACTAATCAAAACACCACGAACACCTTCAAAATTCCCGTTATAATCCCCCCCTCCTGTGAAACATATAAATTGAATAAAATAATCTTCAAATCTCCAAAATAAAATTTTTTAAAAATATTAAAAAATATTTAAAAAAAAAAAAGTGAAAAACTCTAACTTGACTAAATAACCCATAAAACCACTAAAATGGCGCCAAAACCATCAGAAAGACAAAACGAAATCCTCAAAACCTGTAGATGATCGTGATTGTCTCAAAACTTCCAAAATTACACCTAAACTTTAACAGGTCACACAAGTTTCAAGTATTCTTTTTGTGGTTTCAAATATTTGCAATTATGTCTATGAATGTGTATTTAGGTAAGGCATTGTAACTCTATAGTACATTCTTTAACTAGCAAGATGAGCAATTTGCACCTCTTTTGTTATTTGTTAGTGTGGATAGAAGATGTACTACCAAACGTTGCGCCTATACTTGGACTTATCTTAATAGCCTTATAAGACATGAACTTCTTCTCAAAAAAAGAGAAAGAAAAATGGACATGTTGGGCCCACATAGAATAAATGAGTTGCGATGGCAATAAACATAATTTTTTATTTGATAGTTTTTTATTTTTGGTATGCTTACTGGTTTTTTTTTTTTTTTTTTTTTTTTTTTTTTTGTGGCAATTACACTTTTTCTATTATCTTTATTTTTATATAAATGTAATTTTCAAAAAAATTATTTGATTGGGCTTATCTTTTAGATAAATGATACGTCATCAATATTTTCACAATATTTTTATAATAAATTTCAAGTGACAAGTTGTTATTGGTTATTGCAGATAGATAAAAAAGTAATTTTAATTATGAGTTTAAATTAGAATCAGTAACAACTCACCACCTTCGATCTATTATGAAAATATTATGGATATAGAATTTTTTATTTTTAGCTTGATTTTTGTTTTAAGTTATGAATTTAATATGCTATTATGTGTGTGTATCATAAGACCTGACAGTATAAGAATGGGTCATGTGGGATCTTACACCTTAGGCTTAGGCCTAGGCCTAGAGTTCGGCCTTGTTCACGTTGCAAGGTATTCAGCAAAGAAACTTCACTATGCCAGGAGGCCCAGAAGCCCAAAAAAAGTAATACTACAAAATATGCAGAAAATATGTATAGCAAGCAATGTAGAATGTACATTAATCCATATTTCAAAATATGCAGAAAATATGTATAGCAAGCAATGCAGAAAATATTTATGAACTCATTGCTGGTTAAGTAATTATTGAATTTGATGTCGCAGAAAATGGCAGGGAAGTTCACATAGAAGAAGAATTTCCAGAAGTTAAAGTAGACTTTCAGGTAAAATATCTGATAAATCCATATTTCAAAATTTGAAGTTTTTAGATTTAGATCATTTTCATTTATCGATTTGTACCTTTCTCCTTAATCCTTTCTACAAAGACATTTTGTTCATTACCTCTATGTCTAAGCTATTCTTTATTGGAGTGTCTCTAATTTCTGAAATACCATGGTTTTTTAGGAAACATTTTGGGTCACACAAGTCCAATCAGTCGGTGCCGCTTTTCTGCATCAGGGAACAATATAGCCAGTGCTTCTATAGATGGTACAGTAAGAGCATTAGCATCAAGAAATTCCAATTCTACTCTATTTTACCATTCCAAAAAGCCACTTTATCATTATACCATCCCATTTTACAATACCTCCAGCATCCCAAACTTTTATTTTTCTATTCTACTCATTAAAATAATATATCTACACAATAAAATATATTTTTTCTTTTTTTCTACTCATTCATCTATCTATCGCCCACCAAAAAAAACCCACTATGTGACCCACGCCGACCAAAACGCAGAACCTAGGCCTCGCCGACCAATACGCAGAACCAAGACCTCGCCGACCAAGCACGACAAAGACCTCGCCGACCAAGCAAGACTCGGACCTCGCCGACTAAGCACGACACAGCAACCCACGGTCAAACACAGCAACCCACCCTCTCCGATTCAAACCTCTGTCAAACCCATCGGAGCCATCTCCAGCAACCCACCCTCTCCAATTCAAACCTTTATCAAACCCGTCTGAGCCATCTCCAGCACACCCAGCCCGCCGATCCACGCCAATCCAAACCCACCATCAACCGATCCCAACCCACCACCATGCCCGGATCAAACCACGAACCCAACTTGGCTCGGTGCAAGCCTTGAACGAGAAAGAGAGATGTGAGATGAGAGAAAGAGGGACTTTGCATGGAGTGGGAGACGGAGAGACAGAGTGGGAGTGAGAGGGAGAGAGGACTGAAGGAGAGAGAACCATGGAATAAAAAATTAATATTCAGTTTAGAATTGTGCTACAGTGCAATTCTAAAGATAGAATTACCTTTAGAATGTATTGTAAAAAAATTTGCAATACTTGGGTTTGGCATTCTCTGATGCAAAGTGTTTTGAAGCTTAAAATGCTAAATTTCTCTTACATATGGCATTAGCATTCTCCAATGCTAATGCTCTAAGGTATTCTTTTTTTGGAAGTAGGTAACATTAAACTTAATAAAGATTTAATGTAAGGGTTTAAGATTCCTTGTCCCTTATGGCTTGTATATATTGAAATTCCTATATGCTAAAATGGATTTAGATGGACCCCCACCCCTTTTCTCAAAAATGAGGAAAAGAAGAAGAAAAGAAACAATTTCTAGATTTGTCCTGCATAGATGGGTTATTGATTTGAGTTGTGACTACCTTGGTTGTTGAGCATGCCAGAGAATGCTTGGTGCATGTCCCTTTTTTTAAAATTTCTATTTATGGGCTGATTTCAAGTTGATTCCTTATTATTCTCCACACATTTAAAACAAAGGATATGGACGTATTACTCTTCAACTCCGGCATCAAGAAATGCGACCATTTATTGTGGGGCAGAGATCATGTCACTTGACTGGGAGTGTAAATCTGACCGCTTGGTATGTAAATTGGCCTTTATGAGTGATTGCATATATGGTTTGATATTGAATGGTGTTGATTATTTGAGTTCGAAATTCATTCTTTTAAGTTTTGTGGTTCTTTTTGACAAAAGCTTCTCATAGGCACAGCGATGGAGGCATTAAAGCATGGAATGTTGATGCAAAGAGAGTTGTCTGCGATCTCAGCACAACTGAAGCATTTCCAAGGTTTATCCTATATATACTATGGCTGCAATTCTCCTCTTCCTTGGTGTTTGCTCTTAACATCTTTTTGGTGCTGCAGTGTCTTGGATCTAAAGTGCAGCCCTGTAGAACCAATTTTTGTTTCTGCGGCAGCCTCCAAAGGGTATTTTCTTCTAATAGTTTTAAATGTTTGTATGGAAGTGTTAAAATACGACATTCTGTCGCCTGGGGATCTGTTCAATAACACCTCTACTAGAAGTATGATGCTACTGCTATGCCAATGAGCTCCCCCCCACCCCAAAAAAAAGAATAAATAAATAAATAAAAATTCAAGGAATGGGATGGAGTTTAAGGTTTAGAGTTCAAGACCCATTAGATGCACGTGTAAAATTTCAATAATAAATTAATAATAATAATTATATAAAGAGAGAATTATGCTTGCATTGTGCTACTGAAATTTAGTATTGGTAAAAACCATTGGGAGTGTTTCTTATGGACTCGATCTCCCAATCATGCAATTTTCAGGAGATTGAACATGGGTTTATCTTTCTTATCTATTATTTACCATTTTTTTAGTTTTTTTATTTTATCAATTTTATTGTTCTTTCTCTTTGGTGCAACAGATTAATAGGAACTCATTTTCTTTGTAGGAATGGCTCAAGTTATAACAACAATTTAGGGTTTGCTTCCTTAATGCCTGGAACATGAAAACCTGGAAGGTCGTGGTTCGTGATTGTTTGTCTTAGAACTTTATTTTTGCACTCGATTTGCGAGTTTTTATTTTATCCCTTAATGATCTTTGCCTTTCTTGAAGAGACAGTCCTTCCTCTTGGTACAGATCCACCGCAATAACTTCTTTATGCTTCAATCACAATGGGAAGATTTTAGCGACACTTCTCTCATCGATGGAATGATTCACATGTTTGGTATCCTTTTAATGATTATATGACATGGTTTCTTAGTCTGCATTTTAGTGGTTATCCGGTTTGCATGTGAAAACAAAAACCTTTGGTTTTAAAATTTGTGGTTGCACATACTTAAGAAGGCATAAACTCCTTTTCTCGCTAACTTTGGCCCTTTTAAGTGCATTTCGGAGGCTTACTTGTAGCTTAGTCTGGGGGTTAACCTAGTCGTTTGATGGAAAATTAAATGGTTAACGAGAAGAAAATGTTGCCCAATAATCATGGATGAGGGTGTCTAAGCAGAAATATCCGCATCATTATGCATACCCCTTAACTTGTCAAAGACATGGTCGCTGGTCTACAAATTCTTGGATGGCCCGCACATGATTTTGCGATAAGCTCTCTTCTTTTTGGGCTCGATGAGACAAGCATTTTTAGCTTGGGGTCAGATGGAAAGGCAAGTATATCTTGGTTTTCAATTCAAATTTAGGCAAAGCTCAGTAAATACGGCTTAGTTTTTCTTTGAACTTTATATAGCATAAGGTTTTGCCATATTATGCTAATATAACCCTCACAGAATTTGTTTTTGGTGTTAGATTTTTGAATGGAGCTTGCAAAACCAAGGTCAAGTCCTATGGTCAAGAAACCGTAGTAGGAATTTGTCTTCTTTGGCACTCTGTTACCTAAAGTGAATTTTGGTTAAGACTATTATCCTTAGGAAAAGAATATATTGGCTAAGATTAGTCAGATCTGACTGGTTCGAAATTTAATCGCCATCGTAGTTCTTGAACTTTCACAAAAAGTGAGATTTATTAAATGCTTTCTATGTACTCAATGACATAATAGCCAATGTGTTGTGGAACTGGGATATTATACTAGTTATATTTCAAATTGGAGGATTATGGAATTATAATGTTGTTCAATATCATAGGACCTTTATGTTATTAGATATAGGCGCTATGGTGGGGCTATGGTCTAATTTGCCTAATCTACATGAGCATAATTTTCCTTTCGTATGACTCAATTAAATTAGTTCAATTTTGTATTTGCTATAATTTTGGGCCTCCCATTCATAAAATCCTAGTTCCCCTAATTCATTGGTTTTATAACTAGTGAAGGTTCATGGAAGATTGTGTTAGGTTCTAAAGTCTTAGGATTTTATGTATTTAGAACTCTAATTTGTATTGTTGGCAAACCATGATCAAAACAATGTTTTAGAAGTGTTTTAGTCTAGTTCAAAGTTGTGCATTTATGTAAAGTTGGAATCGAGTTAAAGCAAGAAAGCATTGTGCCTTTCGGCCTGGCTCGATCGATCAAAAGACAGGCTCGATCGATCGAAGCTCGGGCAGAATGATTTTCTGCAGATTTGTCCAACTCAGCCCTAAGTGTTTTAAAACGTTTTTAGGGTTTCTTATTTGTCCTAAGTATAAAAGGCAAACCCTAGTCACGTTTTAGTGTTGCTCATAATTGCGGTTTGTGTAAATCTCTTGTGAGATCTAGAGGAACTTTCCTTTACACAAATTTAGGGTTTTCAATGAGAAGATTTATCTACGCCTTGATGATCAACTCATTTGCTGCCATTGAAGTTTAAAGAAAACACAAGCGAGTATGCTTGTATCTGGTGGTGAATCCAAGAAAGAAGGAGTCCGTGGATTCGGAGCTTGCACGTGGTCGTGTCAGTAAGTTTTACTGGCTGGTAGCAATAAGAAGTCGAGCGTGGGGGCTTGTAAGTCTTATTGTATGAATTTCGATTCTTTCAAGATAGTGGATTCAAGTTTACCTTGAGAATAGCTAGGTCAAATCCTCCCCAGGTTTTTACCGGTTTAGTTTCCTGGGTGATCATATCTTGTGTTATTTATTTTCCGCTATTTTGCATGATTTGATCTTTATTATTGTGATAACCTAGATTTGTTTAATTGGACTAAGTAACAACTTGGCTAATTACCTAGGTTAAATCAACTGTTTAAGCGGTCTAAAAACTATCAGATTGAAATCATATAAATACTAAAATAACTGTCATTTATTTGATTCTGCTAATTTTTGTGGAGGATTGTGTCTTTGTGCATAACTGTCTCTCTCACTTTCCTGGTTTTGAACCCTTTACTTTTTATAATGTTGGTAATGCCTTTGCACATATTGTTTTATCTTTGTTGCCCTATAAAAATCTGTCATGTTCTGGTATTTGTTATTATAGTTGCATCTTCTATATTGTTGTGTTATAGTTAGCGAAGGAACCTTGATAACTTCATTCTTTTCCATTCAGCAGGTTCTGCGACGCCGAGAGATCAAAATTTTGCGGACATGAAATGGCGTTAGATGCTAACGGGAGGAGGCCGGTGACTTCTGGTTGAGAAGAGCACCTATATATCGGGTTGATCTCTCGCCCGCCCCAACCTTCTTTCTCATTCTCATATGTGTGTGCTGTGCCTATGTGTGCATGAAGACACGTCCAAGTGCACACAATGTCGGTGGCTTTCCTTATTTCTTTAATCTATGGCAATCGAGTTGACTTGCTATTGACCATAATCAATATGTTGACCAGAATTACAAATGCTGATTTTCAGCCATACTGATTATTCTAATTTAATTTATCGTTTGTTTAACTTGACTCGGGTTCGTGGTCAAAGAAATGGGTTGAGAACTCTTCCACACACCTTTGCTATAACAACGGTTGATTGGCACCCAACTTTGCCCATCTTCTTGACTGGATCGGTGATAATTCGAGTTCGAGTAACGTCTATTCTATAAAAGGCTTCTCACATCTATATCTCTCTTTTATTCTTGGTGAGTTGGAATGAAGTTTCCTCAGTTGGTTTAATATGAGTTTCACGTGGTGTGCTTCTGAGCTTTGGGTTGTATGGATGTTGTTATATAATTGGTTGCACTGGGGTGTTTATAGTTTACTAGCCATTCATTGATGTAGTTATTTAATAATCTATTTTGTTTATATCTGCTAAAGTATGTGTGTGTGTGTGAGAGAAAGAGAAAGAGAGGGTGGTGTTCTTTCCTAATATTTTGCGTAGCAGAATTTCAATATGTTGTTGCCTTAGGTTTTGTAGATGTTATGGATGCCCTTAATATATACACTTGGTTCTCTACATTCATTGCTTAAAAACTTTTAGTTAATAGCTCTCTTCACTCTCTCACATTAATAATTACTCTCACTTCCACTTCTTTTTTATTTGGTAATTTCTTATAAAAATAAATAATTCTTAATTTGTAGTAAATGACAGAAAGCTGAATAAAGATGCAATTTATATTTTGTATCAAAGCAAAAACTACATTATTTTATGAGCCTTAACAGTGATATAGATAGAAGAGTTGCATTGAAAACATATTTAAGTTACATAACGTTAAAACTGAAATTATAGGTACAAAAATGAAAACAAGACAAAGTTAGAGAGGTCTTAGAGAAAGTAAGTTATGATTTTGCCCATATAATATTATTTAATATTATATATGTTTATATGCATACGTGATAAAAATATTTTTATATTTAAGATTAGAATTGTAAAATTTTTTTTTTTTTGGTAATTTATTGGCAAATACGATAGTCTATTTCATATTAAAAATTATATATAATTTTTAATAATGCAAGGTTAGTCAATCAAATTTCTATAAATTTATAAGAGGAAATTAAAATTAGTCTATCAATCTATCTAATTAACTCAAATAATATAATTCTAACTATATTTTAACTATTTATTATTATCTATTTGTGAAAGGGAAAAAAATTTAGTATAGGTGTGTGTATATATATACATATATAAAATTCTTTTTATCAATCAAAACCTCTTCCCAATTTGTATCAAATAACTTGATGACAAATTCAAACTTTTGATAAGAAAATAAATAAAAAACACCCGCACTATATATATATATATATATATATATATATGAAACAACAAAGGTAAAAGTGCAAATAGTCCAGGATGGTAACACTCAAACATTAAACTAGATTCAAATTACACAATTTCTCTTTGTAAATTAACTTGCTTAATTGAAAAGAGGTCACTAGTAACGAAATGACGGTCTTTGAGAAAGGCGATGAAGCAAAGCATAATATAGATCCACACCCACACAAATGTTACAAACGGTGTTTCGACACTTATTTTGACGCGAGCACCAAAGAAGCTGACAACTCGATATTAGCACCAAAGGTAAAAGAAAACCATCAGCCTTGTTGCACTAGATATATAGAATTAGAAGTAGAACTACTTCATGCAAACTGAAATTTACCGCGTGGATTAAGCATAATAGCATATAGCCTTAAGCACCATTATGCGACCTTACGATATGCAATTCGAAATATGAAAATATACTTCTTGGCATGTGCGGCAAAATCAAGAAATTGTGAGATAAGGTGGAAACAAAACACTAGAATTGAAACAGATTAATGATTTTTTTTTTTTTTAAAAGAAAGAAAAGGGCAAAGCTCGTATCAATGAAAAATATAGAACTACCATATATGTTAGCAGTTACGTTTGCTCTAGGGTTAAAAAAAAAAAAAAATATATATATATATATATATATATATATATATATATATATATATGAATATGACAAGAATAAATCAATTCTTTGCCTATACGTATTATATTACCTTGCTAATCTCTACGAGACAAAGTGGTCATCCCCGCCTCTGAATCTTCCTTTGCAATCTTGCAATGTTCACAGTTATTGTTACATCGATCCAATCCTTCATGTTGTCCAATAACAAGAAATAGGCATGTCTCCAAGAACGCTTTAACACCAAAGAACCGCAAACTCCCCAAAACCCTATAGCAAATCCACATCCCTGTTCCCATGAAAACCATTTTCCCAATTCATCTTCATTCTCTTCATTATCTTTGGTAGTTGCTTCACTTCGGCTTGGTGTTTCTTCACCTGGACACTTTTGTGTGAGTGGAGTTCCACAAAGTGCCCTGTTTCCAATAAAATAAGATGCATCAAAGCCTTGGAGTTGAGTGCCCAAAGGAATTTTCCTGGACAAATTGTTGTAGGATAAGTTCAAGAATTCCAAAAAGTTTATCTCGGATATGCTAGATGGGATTTCGCCTGAAAACTGATTGCTTGACAAATCAAGTGATTCTAGCTGCTTCAACTGACCAATCATTTGAGGAATTTCTCCAATCAAGTTGTTTCTTGATACGTTGAGTGAAATCAAATCCAAAAGGTTGCGATTTCAATTGGAAGTTTTCGATCAATTTGTTACTTGAAAGGTTAATGATCTTTAGTAGTCCAAGATTTAGACCATGGTACTCAAACTCATTTCTTTTCAACTCAACCATTACACTATCCCGGACAATCGGCATAATACCACCATCGTATAAAGGAGGAATCACTTCTTCAACGAAATAGTTTATTTTCCGAGCCATGGCTGTGAAATTATTGAGGCACTGTGGTATAGTTCCGGAAATGTCTTTTAAAGAGAGGTCCAAGATTTGTAAATCTTGTAACCAACACAAATGCAATGGTATGCTTCCATTGAACATATTGGAACGTAAAGATAGAATAATCAAGCTTGGTAGGCATTCCCCAATCCATCTTTGATACGTTCCCAGAAAATCTATTATTTCTCATGTCCATAACTATCAAGGAACCGCAATTTCTCGGGGACGAAGGTAAGTTTCAGAGAAATTATTATTATTTAGACTCAACGAGTTGAGCACAGACAATGAGCCCAAAGAGCTTGGAACTTCCCCAAAGAAGTGGTTGCGGCTAAATTCAAAACGACTAGCTTTGGCCATTGCATAAAACAATTAGGAAGTCTTCCGGATAATCTATTATTGGATAGGTCCAGGTAAGCCAAAAATTGACCATTGATTTTACAAAGAGAAGAGATAGACCCTGAAAATTGATTTTTAGAGAGATTCAAGACTGTGAGATTTGTTGGAAAATGTGGTAGTGGACCCTCTAAACTGTTAGCACTCCAATCAATTTTAGAAAGATCATTCAATCCTTTTGTTGACACATTTGGTAACTGCCCAAATATATGGTTGTTAGAAAGATCTAAAATTTTTAATGTAGGAGGCAGGTCTGCTAACCACTCTCTTTGAGATGGTGTCTGAAATTTTATTATCAGAGATCTCAAGGAAGGAAACATTCCTTTGAGTTAGAATCCAATTTGGAAATCTAGGCCCTAAATTACAAGACGTCAAATGTATCCAATTCAGTTGAAAAGGGGGAACCCAATCAAAGCTGAATTCCAAAGAAAGAGAATTATTGGACAAGTCTAAACTTTGTAATTTGGAGAGATTGGAGAAGAGAGATTCAGAGATCACACCTTGCAAAAGATTCGAATCAACACTCAAAACCTCGAGCTTATATAGGTTCCCAATGCTTTTGGGCAAAGTCCCATTTAATTTGTTCATTGAAAGACCTATTTCTTTTAAGGACAGAAATATTGCAAAATTAGGCAACGATCCCGTAATTTGATTATCTGATAAAGCCAAAATTTCTAATGAGTCTTTTGCACATCCAGACAAGTTAGTGATAAGCTCAACTAATTGTCCATTGAGATGGTTTGACCACAAGTTCAATTCACGTAAAGTACATATATTCCCTAAGGATTTTGGAACGTGGACAAGTTGGTTTTCACTGAGATCTAGGCTTTTAAGAGAAGCAAAAGATTTCGAATCATTGAAACGGGGAAAAGATGAAAGACTCATTGGAGGTAAATCACACGAATACATTCTCAAGGTTTTTAAATTAGGGAGACTACTCACAACTTCAAACCAATCATTGGCTACACTGAGATTTGTGTAACTTAGGTCAAGGTCTTCTATTGAAGACAGATGAGAAAGCCATTCCAAATTTTCAATATTTTTCCAATGATTCCAACCGAGATAGAGTTGTTGCAAGTGCGAAAGGTTCTGAAGATGATGTGGAATTGGCCCACTGAGATTGGCGTCAGCAAGATCGAGGTGTTTCAAGTTACTGAGAGAACCGATGAACTTTGGAAGATAGCTCTGATTAAAATTATTCAAACTAAGATCCAAATATGTCAAATAAGGCAACTCAAGCAGTGAAGAACTAATCATACCTCCAAAAGGTTTCAGTATTTCAATTCGATCATTTTGAAGCATCTTAAGAGCGCTAAGATGAAGCTCAAGTACATGGCCGGTTAGGTTGCTGCAGCGAACTCCATCCCAATTGCAGCAATTCTTATTTTCGTCGCCGCTCTGCCACGAAGAGAGTCTGCCATAGTCATCAACGAGGCCTTTTTTGAACTCAAGGAGTGCTTGTCTCTCTCCCTCTATACACCTGATGTTGTTAGCATCTCCGACTCCAACCCCTGAAATGAATCCAAGGGCTGGACTCAAGTGCGCTGAAAGCATTATAAGTAAAAATGTATGAAGAAGAAGAAGTTTGAAGGACCTTCCACCCGTGAGTGTGATCATTGTCATGGCGAAATGGGAATAATGATTAATTTCACAATCAAAGATGGGATAACGATGACAAGCATTCTCCGTTAAAATACCCAATGCTGCAAGCGCGTTTTCCAATAAAAAATTATATTCTATGGAATCAATGGCATGAGTAATTATGAGAAAGTGAAAAGTAATAGTGGGTGACACTCATGAGGTAAAAAATTTTCTGCTCTGCAGTGTGGCCACCTTCCTTTTGTATGAATCACGTTTATATTAAATTGGGAAGCATCAAACTTTGGCCTGATGCTTGTGGAGTCATTTGTCTGCATAAGGGCTGTAAACAAGCCAAATTTTGTTGGGTAGTACATATTTAAGTTTGGTTTGTTAGGAAAAGTTAAAAGTTTAAGTTCGGCTTGAGTTCGTGACAAGCCTAAAAATAGTGTTTGAGCTTGAACTTGTGAGAAAGCTTGAGCTTGACTCGGCTTGGCTTGATTAATTAGTCAAGTCAAGCTCGAGCTTAATATCAAGCTCAAACTCGAGTTTCGGTCAAGCTTTGAGCTTGAGATCTAAAAAAAAATTACCTTATCAAATGCTTAAATCTCTAAAATTAAGAAGAAAAAAAAATTGTATACTTATTTTATCATGCGTCTAGTCCTATTATGATTAGCTACTATTCAAATTAAAAATTTATATAATTAAATTCATTCATTCATCATTCATTGTCTACGGTTTTAGCAAATACTCAAAATACAGTTTTTATATTCGCATTAAATGGTGAAGAACTAGAAAAATACTTGTTTGTAACTATTATGAATGAGAAAATACTAACATATTTTATAACTTTACTTTAGATGATTGATGGGGAATGATCATAAGTGGCCCATTTAATTAACTAATTTATTTTTGAATGTAACTATAGTTTAAAGTGATTCTTGTTCAGTTTAGAGGGAAGGAAATAATTAAAGTAATGGGTAGTGGTCTCATGTTGGTCATGTCATTATTAAGATATGTGTAATGAGTATATTTAGCTAACACATATAATTTTCTCAAAAAAAAAAAAAAAAAAAAAAAAAAAACTAACACATAAACTTATAAATGATTCAATGCTTGATTCGTTTTGTATCAAGCCTAATAGCTCACGAGCTTATTCGTGAACAAGTTTTTTTGCTTGGGCTTGGCTTGTTTATTAAACGAGCCTAAAACTAAAGCTCAAGCTTGGCTTATTTATAAACAAACAAACAAATATGAACGAGTTTTTTATCAAGCCGAGCCCGAGTTGTTCATGATCGGCTTGGTTCATTTTGACCCTACTCTACTGCAATATTGAGCTTATTTCTACTATGCATTGCCTTTGCCCTTTTTTCGATTGGTTATTTTAGGATCCTTGTTTCACGTACGTGGATGGGCCATCAGCATTTGTCCATTTGATGGACAATGGGTCACATAGAAATTTTTGTAAGTGAAATTGATAGAAATTTTAACATTTATTAACATATCACTTTGCAATTTTTAATATAAAAAATTGTAATAACATTTTCTAGCTCTTATCACGGATATATATCTTAATTAAGTTCCTAAATTTGGACTCAATACAAAAGAAATCCTCAATTAGATTCAGCTTTGGTCAAGAGTTTCATAGTTTAACTGTCACTATTTGATATTTTTAGCGAAGACATTTAACATATAAATCCCTTCATTGATCCTTCACTATAACTAATGGTTTATAAAAAAATAAAATAAATCATGCGGTTATATTGATCAAAGAGTCATATAATTAGATTTAATTAGTTACCTTTGAGGGAGTTAACATTTTCTATTGCATTTGTCAATACAATTATATGGTTTTGTTTATCAATAGAAATTGATCAGACATCATTTGGACAATTTGTGCACCAAAGATGAAAGTAGCCAATGAAAGGAAAAAGAAGGAAGAAAAAGAGGAAGTGTTGAAAATTGTGCTTTCTTATCAAGTTTCTAGGAAGTTTAGGGCGAGAGCTTAGGTAGTTTTCAGGTTCATAGTCTTCAGACATCATTTGGACAATTTGGGCACCAAAGATGAAAGTAGCCAATGAAAGGAAAAAGAAGGAAGAAAAAGAGGAAGTGTTGAAAATTGTGTTTTCTTATCAAGTTTCTAGGAAGTTTAGGGTGAGAGCTTAGGTGTTTTTCTGGTTAAATTAGAACTAGCAATCCTCCTTCCTCTCTTTCCTTCTTATCTTATTTTTTTTATTTATTTAAATTAATGTATTAAATTAATAATGGATATTAATACTAACTGGGAGCTCTTAAATGAGAAATTATTCACTCCTCCTCAATGACTAAATCACCAATACTTAATGGTCCTCCCACCGGTTTTAAAAAAAAAAAAAAAAAAAGTAATTTATTATGGAATTTAATACAATTTATTGAAGAAAATTCCAAGTCCTGCCAAGTAAATACAATCTCTTTCTGTTGGAATTTTTCGGCTTAATGTAGTATTTGAGAGATCAATACTTCTGATCATTTTCCAAAATTCATTCCGTAAAAGTTTTTTTTTTTTTTTAATTTTTTATAAACCATGGCAATCATAAGATTTAATTAAATTGATTAATAAAATAAATATTATTTAAGTGATATTTAAATGGACATAATTTGGCTACAACTTAGATATAGCCAATGGCTACAAGTCCCACTAGAGAAACCTTAACATGCCTACATATTTTAAAAATTTTACTGTTGGATTATATATTATTTATGTTCTTAACATGTAATTTAAATTTCATGTCAATCTAATATTATTTATCATTCAATCTATAAACTTTTTTGTGTACATTATTTTAGACTACAAAAATTAGAAATTTAAACATTTAATTGATGACATAAATATTAATCTTTGATTTCTAAAAAATTTTCAAGTATGAAAGATATTAAAAAAATGTAATCCAATAATGGATTTGACAAAATTCACATAAAAAAAAAAAAAAAAAAATTAAGTGCACTAACTTTGTAACCAAACTTTGTCTTTTTAAAATAAATAAATAAATAACTCGTTTAAAGTTTTCCGTGTAAGTTGAATTTTATTAGCTTTAATAATCATGGAGACTCCAATTGATTATTAGTTAATTACTTAATTACACTTACTCACTCATTATTTTCATTATTATTCCGTGTGAGATTTCATTTACATGTGTATACTCAACCGAAGATGGAAATTACCTAATTCTACGATAATCACAAGAACAACCTTTGTAAGGTTACTTAAAAAATTAAACGTGAATAAATATGATATAGAGCACTACCAAATAGAACCGAGAAAAGAATATAAAATATTAAGCCCCCCGAGAGAACGGGATATGATAGCAATCTATGGTCTAAAGTTCAAAGTTGCACTCCTAAATATCAGATCCATTGTATCAATCCTATCGTATCTTTGACGTATCTAAGCTAAGTAATGGGTTTTGATGTGTAGGGTCTCTGTTATTTAATAATAAAAATAGTGGGACTCTAATTTACGAACACATAGTGGACTCCTTGCCAACATGAATTGAATAAAATGCTTAAATGCCACTCAGAATCTGGTTGAAAATTGATCTGGTTCGGTCTCAGATTATCCAGGCCGGCTCATCTGGTTGACAATTTAGACAATTGCCTGATGTCCTACAAATGTAAAAAGGCCCATAATTTTGATCTTATAGTATAATGGTCTACCTAATCTTAACCATCCATTTATTATTTGAAACGTGAAAAATCTGAAATCACTTAAAACATTCTAAAGGGAAAGGATGAGAAGAGAACCATATAGTATTGCAAAGGAAGCGTTGGACTTAATAGGAGATTTAAGAGGAAAACAAAGAAGCCAAATCAAAGTAATTATCAGACTAACATCAAATTGGAGCCGTCACCAACGTCAGATTTGGGAAATTTGGATGGGGGGGGGGAATCTAATTCATATGTTTATACATTTATTTAATATTAACCACTAAAATAGAATATTGTTATATTTAATATCTGTATATATTAAGAGGATTCAAAAAGTTAGTTATTACTTTTTTTTCTGTCAAAAATACCTTTAAATTAATTAACCAATAATTTAAAAATGGGATTAAAACAGTAAATTAGCAAAAGAAAGTTAGTTAAAATTGACAAAAATAATAAATTCTTACTTCTATGTTGAAATGTCTTCTTACTTCTAATAAATTCATACTTTTACTCGATAGCTTAAAAAACTCCCCACGTATTTATCTTCTCCACATTTTCTGAATAGAATTTCTCATAAAAAAGAGACGTGTACAATAAAACTTCCCCACTTTTCTTCTCAAAAAAAGAACTTCCCACTAGTCACGTTTGAAAGAAAATAACTACCCCTCCAATACAATAAGGAAAAACTATCCCTCGTTTTAAAAAAATAAAAAAAAGTGTCAGACTAAACTATCCCATGTTTCTTTTTTAAACTATAATATTATCATTTTTTTTTTGGATTTATTACCTTATCATTTTTTTTATAATTATTACATCATCAATTGGATTTGGATAAACAAGCAAAAGCTTCTAATTGAAAAATGAATCCTATTCTCTTTGAAAAATAAAATCCTATTTATTTTTTCAAATTGTGATGAAAGAAAAATTATAATACTAAATCCAAAAAAGAAAAGAAAAGAGAGAGCCTCATCACACGCGCTTCATGCGTGTGATGAGACTAGTATATTTTATGATAATAGATTGACGGTTAAGATTAGATATGTAAGGTGCATAAAAATCTCTAGTTTAATGATTTTTATTTTTATTTTTTGATAATGTGATAGTTACAATGAAAGAGAGAAGATTTGAAAATCCTAAATGTCTTCATTGGCTACAAAGCTCTTGATCTTTTAATGATTCTTTATTGATTGATTTTCAACTTTTCCCTTAATATTAAATATAATGAAATACTTGTCAATTTCTTTTATATATATATATATATATATATATTTCATTTTTCTTTCGTTTTCATCTTATAAATTACAACCAAGAAGATGAGGGGTCTCTATTACCCTCTTCTCCTTTTTAATTAAAAAAAAAAAAAAAATCAAATAAGAAGTCAAGAACCTTATAACTCAAGGGGCACCTCTTGGTATTTCTAATATAGACATCTAAATTAAATCTCTATAATTAGTTTTAATAAAAAAAATGAAAAATCAAATTTAAGTATCACGTTAATTATTCCCACATATACATGATTTGCAAGAATTGAAATTTTCTTCCCAAAGTGAGTTAAATTTTCTCATGTTCCAAAGGAATTAAAATGTTTTTGAGAATGACAATTCTCATAAATTTTTTAAAACAAAAACCAAAATTTCATGAGTTCACAAAAATTAAAAAGTTCCATCTCAAATTATAACAATTAATCACACCATAGTTTATTTGTTTTTGCTATTAAAGAATTATCGAATGGAATATTTGGTTTTCTGCAATATGATACGAAAATTATTAGATGCTCTCGGAACACAATGACATAGCGCTCCTTTTTCTTAAATCCTACCATGAATTTAGTTAGTAAGTTGCATCATAAATGTAAGAGAACGAAGCACAACATCACTGTGTAAATGCACTTTTAGTCCCTACATTTTGACTTTTTTTTTTCATTTTGGTCCCTACATTTTAATTTTACCACTTTTAGTTCCTAAACCAATTAACGCGTGTTATTTTCATTCTTTCCGTAAGTCAACCCGTGAGAAATAGCTAAGGTGGCAGCTAGAGAAATTAAAATATTATAAAAAATTCCACATCACCCATGACACATCAGCATATAAATTTAAAAAATATATATTAATTTTAACAAAATTAAAAAACATAAAAACAAAATTTAAAACCAAAAAGTGGAAAGGAGAGTTTTCCGAAAATTTGTATACATTCTTCCACCAAAAATCAATTATATATTAAATAAAAAATGGGTGTTGTGTTCTTCCACAAAAATCAAAACCAAAACCATCAATAAAAGGTGTTGGAGCGGCGGTGAAGGAGAGTTTTGTGGGGACGATTATGGAGGCGAGATCATCATGGTCAAGGGGTTGAGGATTGCTAATCGGATTTTGGTGGGTTTGCTTGGTGGGTCAAGGGTTGAGGATTGTGGTGGATCGGCGTGGTGGGCCGTGGGTTTCTGGCGATGGAGATCGGTGAGTTCTTGTGCATTTCAAGCAATGGAGATCGGTGCATTCTTGTGGGTTTCTGATGGTGGAGAGCAGTTGGGTTTACGGGTTTCTAGATCGGTGTGTTGTGGTGGTGGGTTGTGGCCCGACCTTGACCATCTCAGCGCCTCTGCCACCATGGTTTTGCTCAAAAAGCCATTTCTAATCTCACCCAGCTCTTTTTATTTGCTTTGCACCGAGGTTAGCCACAGCTGAACCGCAATGGACCACAACCGCCACCAGTGACAGCAATGGTTTACGGCTATGGTTTATTCACTTTCTTCTTCTTCTTTTTTTTCGCTTGGGTTTGGGGATTTAGATTTGGTTGTTAAGATCTGATGTTGTTGCTGCAAGTGCTTTGGTTTGGATCTTGATTTCAAATGTATTTGGATTCTATGAATCAATGGGTATGGTGGATTTTGGTTTGAAATTTTCTTAGATTTTGTTGTTTGTGTTGCTATGGGTGTAAATTTATGATTTGGGGTTTGCTTCAATATGTCCGATATGGTGTTATAATAATTTCCATAGAAGAAAAGAGCAATGAGATTTGGTTTAGCAAAAAAGAGCAACCGATGGAACTTTGAGTCTTGTTCTTGTTATCCGGGTTTGTATTCTTATGTTCTTATGATCTAGGTTCATGTTCTTGTGTTCCTATGATCTAAGTTCATCTTCTTGTTTATTTTTATTCAAATCTGATGTATTTTTATGTTTTAAATTTTGTTTTTATGTTTTTTAATTTTGTGAAAATTAATATAT
Organism: Quercus dentata; assembly: GCA_028216015.1. NCBI lineage: Eukaryota > Viridiplantae > Streptophyta > Magnoliopsida > Fagales > Fagaceae > Quercus > Quercus dentata. Next base: position 17,329,591 of record CP116452.1, on the reverse strand, counting down.
ATTTTTTAAATTTATATGCTGTCATGGGTGATGTGGCATTTTTTATTATATTTTAATTCCTCCAGCTGCCACCTTAACTATTTCCGTCGGTTGGTGACGAAAGGACGAAAATAACACGTGTTAATTGGTTTAGGGACTAAAAGTGGTAAAATTAAAATGTGAGGACTAATATGGAAAAAAGTTAAAATATAGGGACTAAAAGTGCATTTACGCCTATATTAAATCATTGTATACTTCACCTGAATTTTATCAAGTCTAGATGATGGACAATGAACATGCAATAAAACTATATTTCATAAAAAGGATGGAACAATTTAAGCCTTTTGTATCATTTCATTTGGAAATTTAACAAACAAACGAACAAATATGTATCATTTGGAAAAAATTTGTATATCAAACTTTTTAGTAAAGTGATATATATATTCTAAATTAACTCTATATAATTAGTTTAGATAAAACATGAAAAATCAAATTTAATTATACATGATTTGCAAGAATTGACATAATTTTCTACCAAAAAGGTGAGTTAAAATTCTCATATTGTATAGGAATTGAAATGTTTTTGAGAATTACACTGTAAATTTTGCAAAACATAAACCAAATTTCATTTCAATGTCCGGTTAACGAGTGCTCTTAGAGTTTAGTTAATAGATAGTTTGAGAAATGTTTTGAATTCACTTTTACAATTTTTTTTTTAAATGTCAAAAAAATTAATTTATTTGTTTTCACATAAAATATTTCTAAAATTAATGCTTTTAGAACATCCGTTAACTTTTCTCTTTTATGAATTCACAAAAATTAACAATTTCATCCTTAAACTCTACCAAATGAACACACCCATATTTATTTGTATTTCCATCGAAGAATCACGGATCACGGAACGCAAATGTAGTCTTCTGCAATATGATATTACATTTTTGGTATAGATATGATAGTACAATGGTTTATTATAAAAGAATTTGTTCAACTTCAATCAATCTAGCATAAGAATGACAATGGAAAACACCTATTGTTTCTTTACTTTTTCTATGAAACGTCGTCCACCTTTCTCAAATGTACCGAAAGCTTTTTTTTAAAGACCATGCCAACGACCCAACACCATGAATGCAACATTTAACTCGCCAATTGGTCGGCCGTGACCAAAAAACGAAAAATTAAATGGATTTAAAAAATAAATAAAATAAAGTTGGATTGTGGATATTATTCGCTTTGCTCTCTCATTTTTTAATTAATAAAACAAAAAAAAGTTAGTGTTTGTTTAGCAAAGATTATTTTTGTCAATTTATTTTACTATTCAGTTTATTTTTGCTACTATTTATTAGTTTCATTGCACTTTTTAGTACTATTCATAAGTTCCACCATACTATTTCAGCTAACTTTTACCTTTATTTACAATATTTTTAACAAAAAATTTTCAATTTCAATAAAATAGTCTAATCTTAAATAAACTCTAAGTCAATGTTTTTTTTTTTTTTTTAATGAAAAAGTCAGTCAATGTTAATTTGCCATCAATGCTGTGGGAATCAACACTTCAGTCAATGTAGACGCAATTCAAATATAAAATAGACGCAAGATGGAGTGCAAATGAGAACAGGTACTTCTCAGAAAAAAATATAGATATTTTCCAAAGAGCTACTATCGCTCTGTTTGAGTATTTTGTTTCAGCATTAGTGTTTTCTGGAAAATAGTTTATTTTCCAAAGAGCATTTTCTAGAAAACTGTCTTATTTTCTAGTGTTTGGTAACGACCATGAAAATGTGTTTGAGAATGTTTTCTGGTGTTTGGTATGCAATTTTTTAAAAATATTTCTTATATAATTTAAATCATGTATATTATGTAAACTAACTAATGTAATCATTATAAATAAAAAACCAAGAATGAATTTGGTTTTTATACTAATTAATCTAAAATTTTGACAATAGATACAATCAAAATTAATTAGTTGTCAAATTTTCATGATTTCTACCACTCATCTTGCTCATATATATAGACAATAATGTACGTACACACACACACACACACAAATCAACCATTTGTCTACTATGATCAACTACAAGTCTTCAATATTACTCTAAATTATATATTTACATAATGTACTACATAATATATCATCACTACATAGTATCTGCTAACAAAAAATGTATTTGCCAACGAATGCAATTCTCCTAAACAATTATCATTCATTATATAACAATATTATTAGTCCACAGTAAAGATTGTCCCATGTAAAAGCAATTTAGAGCAATATAGTTACTATGTTTAAAATTTTCATCTTTTACTTCTTTCATTCTTTCTTTTTCTTCTTCTATTATTATTATTTTTTTGCACTTTATGTACGAAAAAGAGGTAACTTCTGCCTAGAATCCATCAAACCGAAAATTTCTTAGAGAAAAAAGAAAATCGAGCTTGAAATTCAAAGCAAAGAATTGGGATTTTGGTAGAGAGGAATGAAATAATTACCACTGCAAATTTGTTCTCCTTTGCAAGTTGGAGCTATTGATCGATTAGTGAAGTACAGAAAAATCTAATTAGAGAATTGTGTTACTGAAGGGAAGAGAAACATGGAGAAAAGAGAGAATAGAGACAGTTAAAGAGAGAGATCTATGGGAAGAGGAGAAACCAGAGTTAGTGACGGTGAGGGTATGAGGAGAGAGAAAGTAAAGGGAAGAGAGAAAAAATGAGCAAACTTACCATGAGAGAGAGAAGGCGCCAAAAAATTATGTTTCCCATGGCTATAGACGGAGATAATATTTATAGGAGATGTAACGCATGAGAGAGAGATTGTTTTCCAAAAAAAAAATTTGGAAAACAGCTTATAGAAAATAAGCCTTAGTTTTATTAGAGTTTTCCGTTGACCAAAGATAGTTTTCCATTGACCAGGTTTTTTTTGTGCTACCAAACACTGGAAAATGTGGAAAACTATCTTTGCAGAAGGTTTTTCCAATGAAACAAACAGAGCGAAAAACGGAGTAATACTCCAATTAATAAAGACGTCTCTAAGAAACAATGCGAAAAACGGAGTAATACTCCAATTAATAAAGACGTCTTCATTTTTAAGATCCTGACAGGTTTTAGGCTCTTACTTATATTATAAAGTCTAGATGACAGAAATGGACATGCAATGAAACTATCTATCATAAAAAGGATGAAACAATTTAAGCCTCCTTTCAAAAAAAAAAAATTTAAGCCTTTTGTATCATTTTATCTGGAAATTTAACAAACAAACGAACAAATATGTATCATTTGGAAAAAATTTGCATATCAAATTTTTTTGTAAAGTGATATATATATTAAAAGTGAAAACTCTATTATCAATTTGTTATGGGAAAAGAACTCTGGTATGGACTTATCTATTATATTTATAAAAATTGGAAAAATTACACTGACTTCTCCTAAGATTTTTTGTTATTATACAGTTATACTTACTTCCTCTCTAATTTTGGAATTAGACACTCACCTTTCCTAATAAACAAACTATTTATATTGGCCTTTCTAAATAGTTGAAAAAAGGTTATAAAAATTTCTTGTAAGAAGTTTTAGAGTTTTTACTTTAAGTACAAAATTTGACAACAAACTTAGTTGTAGCTTAGGATTACAACTTAACTAAATATCTTTGTATTAGATGTTGAACTGTGAGTTGTGCCGCTCCATCTCAAAACCAATTAATAATGAGAAAGAAACACTTAAATCTTTTATAGCATTCGATATTGCGTCGAGCCTATTTTTAAAGTGGTTGTGAGGAGTCAAATTGTGGTCTCCAACAAATGTGAAATTTGAAAAATCCACTATTTTTTTTTTTGAAAGCGAAAAATCCACTATTAAATTACATGTTCTTCTTATATACTTTATGCCTGCAAAATTTCTAGAAGATCAAAAATCAATAATTATGTCATCAATCAAATATTTAGATTTCAAGTTTTTGTAGTATAAATTATTCATACAAAATAAATTTGTGAATTGAATGAAAAATAACATCTAATTAGCTTAAAATTTGACATGTATATTAAGAACATAAATAACATGTAATTCAACAGTTATATTTTCAAAATATGTAGTCATATTAAATTTTTTTTTTTTTTAGTGAGAATTGTAACCTTAAACTATAACCAAATTTGTAGTTAAACTTTGTTCTTTCCTTATATCTCTTTTTTCCAATAAGGCGTTTTACATATGACATTCGCTTATCAGGTACAAAATGACAATAACATGTTAAGTAGGATATTTTTATTATCAATTTAAAAACTAAAAATTATGGTAAATAATAAAATATTGTAATAAAATTTAATTTGATTTTGGTTTTTGAAGTACTCAGACCCACATCCAATTGACTCAGCCACGTAGAGAAGTCCACCGGGCTTTGGATCGATAGGTCTGATCGGTGGACCAATTGGACCCCTAATATTCAGTTTGAGAACGGTGTGGCATCACAGAGATGAATGTTTGGACAAGCTTTAATTTTAGCTTCTTCTTTCTTTCTTTCTTTATTTATTTATTTATTTTATTTTTATATATCATAGTTTACGTATAATTTTAAAAAAAAATTATTCTAATTTATTTTTAAGTATAAAAAAAATAAAATAAAAAGAGTCCCAAAGGTCTGGAATTTGTCAAGAAAGACTACCATTGAGATTGAAGGTAAAACTTCACCAAATTTAGCATAATCTAATTCGACATATGGACTTCAAAAAATTGCTATATATTTTTTTATCCTTCCAATGGGAAGGAATATAATATCAATAGGTTACCAATTTTTTTTTTATATAGTAGTTGTACTAAAACTAATTTTTATTGCAACTATAAAATAGGCAGTTTCCATCACGAATACTGTCAAAAACAAATTTTGCAATAAAATAAAAGATAATAGATAAATAAAAAAAAAACCTCTTTGATTGTTTACTTTTAGTTTGAGGAACCCAACATTTTTCTATGAACACAATTTTGGCTTGTTGTGAGATTTAATACAAAATTGTGACTCAAACTCATGATTTTAAAACTGCTACAATATTCTGATTAGTTTGAGGAACCCAACATTTTTCTATGAACACAATTTTGGCTTGTTGTGAGATTTAATACAAAATTGTGACTCAACCTCATGATTTTAAACCTGCTACAATATTTTGATTAGTTTGAGGAACCCAACATTTTTCTATGAACACAATTTTGGCTTGTTGTGAGATTTAACACAAAATTGTGACTCAAACTCATGATTTTAAAACTCGCTACAATATTCTCGATTAGTTTGAGGGACCCAACATTTTTCTATGAACACAATTTTGGCTTGTTGTGAGATTTAATACAAAATTGTGACTCAAACTCATGATTTTAAAACTGCTACAATATTCTGATTAGTTTAAGGAACCCAACATTTTTCTATGAACACAATTTTGGCTTGTTGTGAGATTTAATACAAAATTGTGACTCAAACTCATGATTTTAAAACTGCTACAATATTCTGATTAGTTTGAGGAACCCAACATTTTTCTATGAACACAATTTTGGCTTTTTGTGAGATTTAATACAAAATTGTGACTCAAACTCATGATTTTAAACTGCTACAATATTCTGATTAGTTTGAGGAACCCAACATTTTTCTATGAACACAATTTTGGCTTGTTGTGAGATTTAATACAAAATTGTGACTCAACCTCATGATTTTAAACCTGCTACAATATTTTGATTAGTTTGAGGAACCCAACATTTTTCTATGAACACAATTTTGGCTTGTTGTGAGATTTAACACAAAATTGTGACTCAAACTCATGATTTTAAAACTGCTACAATATTCTGATTAGTTTGAGGGACCCAACATTTTTCTATGAACACAATTTTGGCTTGTTGTGAGATTTAATACAAAATTGTGACTCAAACTCATGATTTTAAAACTGCTACAATATTCTGATTAGTTTTAGGAACCCAACATTTTTCTATGAACACAATTTTGGCTTGTTGTGAGATTTAATACAAAATTGTGACTCAAACTCATGATTTTAAAACTGCTACAATATTCGATTAGTTTGAGGAACCCAACAGTTTTCTATGAACACAATTATGGCTTGTTGTGAGATTTAATACAAAATTGTGACTCAACCTCATGATTTTAAACCTGCTACAATATTTTGATTAGTTTGAGGAACCCAACATTTTTCTATGAACACAATTTTGGCTTGTTGTGAGATTTAACACAAAATTGTGACTCAAACTCATGATTTTAAACTGCTACAATATTACGATTAGTTTGAGGGACCCAACATTTTTCTATGAACACAATTTTGGCTTGTTGTGAGATTTAATACAAAATTGTGACTCAAACTCATGATTTTAAACTGCTACAATATTCTGATTAGTTTAAGGAACCCAACATTTTTCTATGAACACAATTTTGGCTTGTTGTGAGATTTAATACAAAATTGTGACTCAAACTCATGATTTTAAAACTGCTACAATATTCTGATTAGTTTGAGGAACCCAACATTTTTCTATGAACACAATTTTGACTAAATGACTCGCTAAATCCTTTGTTAAATAATAAGAAAATGTTTAACAAAGTAAAACTAGTTTAATGGGGAAGGTGTTAGCTAGTGTGGAAGACTCGGAAATGTAATACAACAAGTTGCAATTAGTTATTATGATTCTTTTTTTCTTTTTAAAAAAAAAGGTAAGTAGTGGAGAAGGGGGTGGTGGAGTTGGAACTTGGAATGACGTATTACACTGCAAAAAAATACTATTACTATTAGGCTATTATTTCAATCCCAAGTTGCACTCAATTATTGAAAACAATAGACAAGTTGCACTAAAAGTATATTTTTCTTTTGTATAGAGAAGGCATTGTATCAGCCCCTCTTACCCAAAAGAGCTGCCATTTTGAGCTGACATGGGCCGGGCCCTTACCCATCTTTAATCTTTTGCTTTTTATATTTCAGGCTTTGAAATGAGATGGCACTAGGCCTAATCTCTAAATAAAGTATCTATTTAGCACCCAAAAAAAAAGCCTCAAGGAGAGGAGCCACAAGGCCCATAAGGCCTACAACGCTAACAACCACCAATAAAATTACAAAGTTAATAGTACAATTACAAATAATCCAAGATGGATGATAACACTAAAACATTATAACAAAATTCAAATTGCACCCGATCTTTTTTTTTTTTTTTTTTTTTTTTTTTGGAGAATACTAAGTATTTTTAACACACACATGTGGAGAGGGGAGAAGGTTTTTTTAAAAAACTTACTCCCTTCTCTCTGTGTGTATGTTAAAAATACTTAGTATTCTAAGAAAAAAAAAAAAAAAAAAAAAAAAGGTCTTGTTGTAATTTAATTTTCATTATTGAAGACGTAGCTGCTAATCAGAGATAATGCGATTAAACAAACCATATAGATCCATATCCAAAATTTTATGCAAATATTGCATGTTTAAAGGGATTGCAAATGTGCTAAACTGTTGTGGAATATATTTCAGATTCCTCTCCCAACCAATTTCTTCTCCTCCAGCATTCAGGACTGGTTACATTACATGACATCCTTGGCTATCTTACAATTTGGCCAGCCTTAGCCCCTCTAAATGTTTTGATGACTTTGATCCTGTGGAATATCTCTGGTTAGCTAGAAGCCTAGAAACAACCATATATATACCTTGGTTCATGATTATATAGGGATTATTCTCTTGTAATTGTAATCCTTAATAGATTTCATTAGTTTGTTGGGCTTTGTAAGGTGTTTATGCCAATAAGTTACTTTCCTTATATTCTATGACTTTGATTAATCTTGTTTATACAAGTTTCATTTGGTTTGAATACGTAATCCTCAATTTATTTGGTGCTAAAAATATTTACTTAGGCTTTGATCCAGTTTACAGTACAAATTAATTAATCCATCTATCTGTTCACTGTTTAGATTACTTAGGAATCGATATTTACCGTTTACATTAATGGAACTTAGAATAATCATGTACTACTTAGCTTCCTATGATTCAATGGCATTAGAATTCACTTAGAACTTAGTCCTTTTAGTCTCTATTGTTTTATCCAAAAAAAAAAAAAATCTAATATGTCATTATTTTATTTGAGTGTATAAAAGAGTGACCTTGTGACTTGTGAGTGAGAGAGTTGAGAGATGGAGAGAGGAAGAACTAAGAAAGTTAAGAGAGCAGAAGTTGATAAACAATTTTATTTTATTTTATTTTATTTTTCTTGTAAAAGTGAAAACTCTATTACCAATTTGTTGTAGGAAAAGACCTCTGATATGGAATACACCTATTCTTTCTTTTCTTTTTGGCGAAACTACATTATTAGTCCCTAAAGCTTACTCCATGTGCGTACAATTAGTCCTTCAAGATTCAATTGAGCACAATTGGTTCCTTAAGTTTTCAAAATGAGCAACATAAGTCCTTTGGTTAACTTCTATTAGTAATGTTGCTTACGTGGCTAACAGAATAATGACTAAGCATTTTTTAAAAATGATGTGGCATTTCTTTTTATTGAAAAATAACAAAATTAAATTTACTCATAAGAAAGAACCTAAACCAATTCTAATTCAAATCTTTATCCTCACCCAGTACCAAAAAAAAAAAAAAAAAAAAAAAATCTCCATTTGCAATTTGTTCAGGGCCTTCCTACACTTCACCCATGGTGGGTTGACGTTGGGTTCGAATTCGCACAAAAAAAGTGGCAATGTCAACATAATAAAACAACTCAATTCATCAAATAAAGCTTAAAACAACAAAAATCTAAAAACTTAATTCTTTATTTCCCCACACTTTCCCAGCAACCAAACAGCACAGGAAAAAAAAAAAAAAAAACAAAACAAAACAAACAAAAAAACATACAAATTCTCCAAGATTTCAAGAACCCCACAGATCTACTACCCAACCCCAAGCTTCCAGTGACTAGGGTTGTAGCAACGTAAAGTCGACAATATCCCCAACGCAAATTATCTTGGGATGTTTGTGAATTCAAACCTACAGCTCCACACAAAAATTAAATTAAAAAAAATAAAAGTAAAAATAAAACATGATCTACTGCTTCACTTGTAAAACAGGGCATAGTGAATGGCTCCCCACATGTTTGCGAGAATGCCTCATTGGAGTTGGTGAAGCACTCTTGTACCGTGCAAATGGAGATTTTTTTTACCCGCTTAGGATAAAGATTTTAATTGGAAATTGGAATGGTCTAATTTCTTTCTTATGTGTAAATTTAATTTTGTAATTTTTTAATAAAAAGAAATGCCACATCATTTAAAAATAATGTCTAGTTATTATTCCGTTAGCCAACTAAGCAACATTACTAACGGAAGTTAACCAAATGACTTATATTACTCACTTTGAAAACTTAAGGGACCGAGTGTGCTCACCTAAAACTTGAGGGACCAATTGCGCATAGAGGGTAAATTTCAGGGACTAAATATAGTTTCGCCTTTCTTTTTCTATGAAACCACTTCTTCCACCTTTCTCAAATGTACCAAAAGCATTAGGAGTCGATCCCAGCCATCCACCACCACGAATGACGCAACTTTTAACTTGCTAAATGGTCTACCCAAAAAGAAAAAGAAAAAGGGTTTTTTTTTTTTAAATAAAATAAAATATAAAGTTGGATTGTCGATATTATTAACTTTGCTCTCCTTTTCTTATTAATAAAAACAAAACAAGTCAATAATCAATGTTAATTTTCCATGGAATCAAACACACGCTAGTTAATTTTACCTAATTTAAACAGAAGATAGACACGCTAGAGTGCGGATATGATAGATAATATATAGACAGAGACATTCCAATGTTGACCCAGATTCCTAAGAAACAAAGGGAAAAGCAGAACAATGGAGTTCGACGTTTCTAAGAAACATTGGGGAAAACAGAGCAATAATTAATAATAAATACACCTATATTTTCAAAGTCTTGACACTTTTTAGACTCTTATTTATATTAAATCATTCTACGCTTCACCTGAAGTTTATCAAGTCTAGATGGCAGATAATGCACATGCAATGAAACTATTTTTTAATTGTAAAAATAAAAAAGGACGGAAAAATTTATGTCTTTTGTATCATTTCATTTGGCAATTTAACAAACCTAAAATGTATCATTTGGAAAGATTATGCATATCAAAATTTTTAGTTTTTATTTTTTTTTATTTTTTTTGTAAAAGTGAAAACTCTCTTACCAATTTATAGTAGGAAAAGACTTCTGATATGGACTTACCTATTATATTTATAAAAACTGAAATAATTGCATTGATCTCTCTTGAGATTTTTTGATATTATATGCTCATCCCCTCTAATTTTGAATAAAACAGTCACGTCTCCTAAAATACAAACTATTTACATGGACCTCTCTATATGGCTGGGGAAAAAAAAAACCATAAATTTTTTTCTTAAAAGCTCTTTTCTGCATGTATTAGCTTTTCATTAACCATCAAAATTTTTGCATACGACATTAGCTTATCATGTAAAAAAAGACAATAACATATGAAGTAATTAAGATATTTTTTATTTTTTTATTATTATTTTCAAAACTAAAATTATGGTAGATGGATAAAATATTTTAATAAATTTAATTTTCTCTTAAATTTCTTGCAACTAATAGAATTTAATTTATTTAAATTTTGTTAATTAAGTTTTATGTACAGTAGAATTAACTTTATAATTTTAATATATTTATAATACGGTGCTAACTCTTTTATCATACACTAGTGTACATGTACTGTACAGTGTTAAGCAGCTGCAATGGCAGTACCATATTTACATGGGGTAGGAAAGGAGGCATTTGGGATATGAATTGAAACAAGAATCCACTGTGGGTGACAATTGCAATCTCCTTCTCTTTACGTGTCCACAACCTGTACCAGTAGATGGGAAAAAAGTCAGAAATTTTTTCTGGCGTTGTTATGACCATACTTGCAACCAGATAGAAGTCTCCAAAGCATTCCAATGTCTACCCAATTCATATTCAACCTCGAAAAGAAGGTGAAAAATATATAAATGAACCATGTGGAAAAACTTGGTCATCACAATCAATAACTAAGAGCAATATTATTATTATTATTATTATACTTCTTTATAAGAATAAATAAGCCATTTCATCATATGTATCTGAAAACACTAATATATTTTTAATTTTTAAAATAACCCAGATATGCTAGACAGGATTTCTTCTGAAAATTGATTATATAAGGCTTGGAAACCACTGTAGCAAGTGCCAACCCCATAGATGATTATGGTTGGAGACTATTGTCCCACTTGTGATGCTAATTGCTATGATTGGAGAGGTGAAGATTATAATATAGAAAGTGGAAAATAGGACAAAATCTGTACTTGTAAGATCTGGATTTCCCTTCAATCCTCATCTTCATAAAAAACTTATTGATATCTTAGTCTAATGATAATTAAAGAACTATCATAAAAAGTGGACGTCATAGGTTAAAACTCTCTAAAAAAAGATATTGCAATAATATATTTTTACTGTATATTACTAAAATGCAGATAAATACTTAGTAATTGGATTACAACCTGAAAATCTGAAGATCTGGCCTAGCTTGGTGCTAGCCTAAAGAATGGAAGAAAAACTTTATAAAAATTTTTTATTAAAAAATAGAATGTACAATCCATATTCGAAATATTCAACAACAACAACAACCAAAAAAAAAAAAAAAAATTCTAAAATGCCTCCTTGGGTGAAAATTAAGTTTAATATTGGGGTCCAATAAATTAAAATATATTCTGAAGATACTTGGTTATTTATGGATTTTAGTACAAGAAATTTATTGAAAGCAATTCCAAGTCCTGCCACACAGAAACTGATTTCAAAAAAGAAAAAGAAAAAGAAAAAAAAAAAAAACACACAATCTCATTCTACTAGAATTTTAAGATGAAGAATAATCCAAATTAAGCTTCCACCGTAGCATGGATGTGGATCCATGAACATGAACATAAGAAAAACATGTAAAATCATATCTTGCACAAATAGCCACTGCATTAAACAATTGGGGAGGCCTTCAAATAGCCTGTTGTTTGAGATGATCAAGGTAACTCAATGATCTCACCACAGCCGTGCATAGAAAAGAATTTAGTCCAAAAAACTTATTGTTTTAGAGATTTAATGTTGATATATTAGAAGAAACTAGTGGCAGTAGGCCCCCAAAATTGTTTGAGTTCAAATCAAAGGCAGAAGCATGAATCGCTTAAAATTTAATTGATAGATTTGGTAACTTGCACTTAATTTGGTTGCAGCAAAGATTTAAATAGAATATATTAGAAGGAAGGTTCCAAAACCACAAATGGACCGTATCTGAAATACCAGTACCGGAGACATCAAAGTTGGTGAACCTTCTTTGATTTTTCTAACATTTTGGGAAATCAGGACCCAATTTGCAAGATGACAAATATATGGTATCCAATTGTAATCCTTAGTAGATTTCGTTAGTTTGTAGGACTTTGTAAGGTGTTTATGCCAATAAGTTACTTTCTTTATAATCTATGACTTTGATTAATCTTGTTTATACATGTTTCATTTATTTTGATCCTTAAGGCATAGTCCTCAATTTATTTTGTGTTTACAATATTTTCTTAGGCTTCGATCCATTTTACTGTATAAACTATAGAGTAATTAACCCATCTATCTGTTCACTGTTTACATTACTTAGGAATCGATATTTACTTTTTGCAATGGAACTTAGAATAATCATGTATTACTTTGCTTCCTGTGATTTAATGGCATTAGATTTCACTTAGAACTTAGTCCTGTTAGTCTTTATTGTTTTATAAAATAAATCTAATAGTATATTTTATTAGAGTATATAAAAGAGTGATTTTTACCATGATCCTTAATGAATTTAAACTCTTTTGCTTTCACCATTTCTTGTGACTAACGAAGTCAAACTACCCATCCCTGATTTTTTCAAAACACTTTTTTTTTTTTTTTTTTCTAGTGACATTGAGAACAAAGAGAAATTATGGTCCGTTTGAATTGAGGGAGAGTAAAGTAAAGTAAAATAGGGTAGAAATGGTTAAAATTAGTTTATTTTCAATCAATTTTACTCTACTGCTCTCTACTCCTCCCCCCTCTCCCCTCAATCTAAACGGGCCCTAAAGCGACTTGTATTCGGAGAAAAAAAAAATCACTGTGGTAGCTGGCCTAAAAGGATTACAACTAAAAAATCAGGAAAAAAAAATACTTAGGAAAAATAAATAAGAAAAGAAAAGTAGAATATACAATCCATATTCGAAATATAAAATAAAAAGAGAGAGAACCTTTCAAAATCCCATCCATAGGTGATAATATCAATGATAATTAAGTTTAATATGGGTCCAACAAAAACATAAATACCCCGAACAAACTTGCAGGCAATTCCAAGTCCTGCCACGCAAACTATTTTAAAAAAAAGTTACACATAATCTCATTTTACTAGAATTTTAAGATCAAGTGTAATCCAAATTAAACATCCACCATAGCGTGGATGTGGATCTATGAACATAAGAAAGCATGTAAAATTATAGGCACATCACACACATAACCTTGGACGAAGATTTTTTTTTTTTTTTTTTTTTTTTTTTTCTTATTGTCGAGACCTACATAAGGTAAAATATCAAACATTAGTTTGAAAAATTAAAACCAATTCAAGAAAAGAAATAATTAGAGATATATCTAAATCGAAAAATCTTCTCAAACCTTTAGTGATCGAGCAGTTGCCTTATTAGGTCTGAAACATCCTTTGCAAGCTTGCAATATTCAGTATCTTTGTCATGTAAAACCAATCATTCAAGTTGCTCAACAACCGGAAATATAGATGCCTCCAAGAACAGTTCAACGTTAAAAAGCCACAAACTCCCCAAAAACCCACCATTAATCCAAGTCCCATGCCCATATAAAGACATTTCCAAAATTCATCTTCATCTTTTTGATAGTTTGTATTGCCACCTTTAGTTGACTCGGCATTTGGTTCCACATCTCCTGGACACTTCGGTGTAAGTGGAGGGCCATAGAGTGCAAGATTACCAATGAATCCAGAAGGGTTAGCGATCTACATTTGAGGGCTTGTTGGAATTCTTCCCGACAATTTGTTATATGACAAGTTCAAGAAACTCAAAAAATTCAAATCAGCAATGCTATTTGGAATTGAACCAAAAAGTTGATTTCTCGACAAATCTAGGGATTCTATCTGTTCCAAATGATCAATTTCTTGAGGAATTAATCATGTTAATGTGTTTCCTACTAAGTTCAATGTTTTCAACTCTATAAGGCTGAAAATCTCTACTGGAATTTCTCCAATTAATTTATTACTTGAGAGATCAATACTTCTCATCTGTCCAAAATTCTTTCCATAGATGTAAGAGGGACAAAATGGGCTTCTGCCCTTTTTAGGCAAATTAATTAGCCTTTTGCCTTTCTTCCCAAACTAAATAGGGAAATGCCCCTCTTTTGAAAATCGACTTTTTCAAAATCGAGTTAATCCCTATAGTGACGTTTTCAAGAACCTATAGTGACGTTTTTAAGAACCTATAGTGGCGTTTTGTAACTTGATATCCATAAAATGGAGTTATAGGCTTTAAAACGTCACTATAGATCTTTAAAAACGTCACTATAAGGCTTCAGAATTTTTTTTTTTTTAAACTCGATTTTGAGAAAGTCGATTTTCAAAAGAGGGGCATTTCTCTATTTAGTTTGGGAAGAAGGACAAAAAGCTAATTAATTTTCTAGAAAAGGGCAGAAGCCCATTTTGTCCGATGTAAGAGTGTCCTTTCCAACTAACATTTGTATTGAAAATATAATTGACCCAACCCCCATACTTGAGTGCCATCCAAATATACTAAATCAGCTATATTAGTCGGCTTATTATTTGTATTTTTAAAAGCCATGGCAGTCAAATTATAAAGGCATTGAGGAATATTTCCAGAAAAGTTGTTTTGAGACAAGTCGAGGAATTGAATATGTGCTAACCGGCATAGTTGTAGCGGTATGCATCCATGAAACTTATTGGAGTGAAGATTAAGAATGACCAAAGACAACAAGCTTTCTCCCATCCAAGCTGGAAGTTTTCCCGAAAATGAATTGTCTCTTAGATTTAAAAATGACAACATTGTGCAATTTCGTAATGACCCTGGTATTCCCAAGAAGCTGTTGTTGCTCAAATCTAGTACCCTAAGTTCTATCAAAGAGCCCAAAGACCTGGGAATTTCTCCAGAAAAATTATTATTGGCCAAATTTAGAACTATTACTGCTTGCCATTGCATGAAACAATAAGGGAGGGCTCCAAATAGCTGGTTGTCTGAGAGATCAAGATAGATCAATAATTTCACTGAATCCAAGCATAGAAAAGAATCAAAAAACTCCGAAAACTTATTGTTGGAGAGATTTAAGATGGTCAGACTAGGATTATTATGGATTACCTGTGGGTCATTATAATATTCTGAGCCGTATACATTTGGCAACCCGCCCCTAATTTGATTGTAGGAAAGATTTAAATAAAATAATACCAAAGCTTGCTTCCAAAACCACGAAGGGATGGTATCTGAAATTCCGTTATGGGAGATATCAAGGTGGTAAAAGCCTTTTTGAGTATGTAACCATTTTGGGAAATCAGGACCTAAGTTACAAGATAACAAATCTATGGTCTGCAATCGGAAAGGGGGCACCCAATCATTGCTGAATTTTAAAGTCAAAGAATTATTTGATAATGACAAAATCTCTAAATCGAAAAGATTTGAAAAATGTTGTTCAGAGATTTCACCTTCCAAAAGATTGGAACCAAGACGCAAACTCTGTAGCGCAGAAAGGTTTCCGATGCTTTTAGGCACTAACCCCTTCATTTGATTCCCATCTAAAATCAACCACGTTAATGAGTATTGCACACACCCAGACAAGTTATGGATGAGCTCTGCCAGTTGTCAGAGCCATCTAAAATCTCAGTTTGTTATTATCTATAAACAAAGTCGCTAAAGCACACATATTGCCAAAGAGAATTTTGGAATGCCTCCTTCAAGTTGATTATAATCAAGAATGAGATTTTGAAGAGAATTCATGTTACTGGAAACATCTGGAACACCCCTCCTAAGGTCCGTAACTTTCTATGGCATGCGAGTTTAAACAAGACGTTCAGGGACCAAAACGTCTTCCACATCCTCACATCCTGCCTTGCATTAGAGTGCTCACCAGATTGAGGGTTAAGGAGCTTCACAGCGATCTGGTAGGCAGTTTTGACTGAGAATGTTTTACTCTTGTTCTCATTCCAACAAAGCTTGTCTCGTGACCCAGGCGGACCAAGCTTTAGGAGGAAAATATCACTTCTCGTGGAGTCATGGAATAGAGACTAGATTTTTGCTCGATCCCATTGCCGTGTGGCCCCTGCTTTTGTTACTTGAGATTTCTGCTTCATCTTCACTGAATGCTTCAACAGAAGAAAAAGAGGAAAAAGTCAAACCGAAAGTTGATAGTGTTTTCTTAGCAAGTTCTGCAAATTTTTCATTGACTTGTTTTACACTTTTACCGTTCAAACAACTCCCCACCCGAGCGACAGCACTTGGACACAAAGATAAAAGTAGCCAAGGGATAAAAGGGAAAGGAAGAAAAAGAGCAAGGGAGACAGAATAGAAAAAAATTTGAAAGGAAAATGTTGAACCCAAAGTTGAAAGTTGTGTTTCTCTTCACATGCCAATTCCCTTTATCATGGTTAATGGAGCATAAAGTAAAATATAAAAAAAAGATACAAGATTTATATTCAAAACTGTATATAGTATACTGTATATATTCTATATAATTTTCTTTACATGTGAACGTGTATTCATGAACCTTGAATATATAGACTTAAATAGTTGTCCTTACGGGGACAAGGGATCTTGTTTGAGACTAAAATCAGGGAGAATTATGTTGTCCAAGATTTTGTCTATGATTTTAGTCTCAATCAAGGATAAGATTAGGTTAGAATCAATGTTATATAGATGCTAACAGATAAGGCATACTAAAACCAAAGAAAGTTTAGAAGCACATGCAATAAAATCTCACAATATTTAATTTTCATAGCACTTTTATTTTGAGTTAAGATACATTCTAATATAATATTTTTATTTTACTTTAACATATAGTAGATTGACATCTTAGTTTGCTGTAAAAATGTTGTGAAATTTTGTTGTATCCGTAAAAAAACTCGACTAACAAGGGCATGCGACTTCATTTTGCTACAAAAGCAGTAAAGCACCAATCAAATTATACTAAGACAGGAAATTTGGAATTTTACATTTTGTTGATGATTCGGCTGTATTGTGATTATGAGTTGGGCCGCAGCAAGTGGTGAATGCGTGGACATTGGGAAAAAGTGATAGCCCTAAAGGGCTTGCTTAGGGATTCTTTGGTCGAATTGTAAGATTTTTTTCATTAAAAGACTTAATGTTGTCTAAATAGTGTTTTTCCTAATTATTTAATTATTACATATTTAGTTTATTTTTTTATTTGATAATGGGAACCATAGATAAAGACCTATTCTATAAGGAGTTTATTTATAAACAGAATTTGGTAAATAGACTTTTTGATGAACTGATAGTTGAAAATTAACTGTATGTGATACTCCTTGATGGAAAGGGTATATATAGAGAACCAATGTTAAAATTGAAGGGATCCCTATTCTAACCTTGAAAAAGCCTGCGTTCTCCCATATGTCATTTGAAGAGAGGTCCAAAATTGGTGAATCTTTCGAAGAAAGCACAAATGCAATGGTATGCTTCCATTAACATAGGACTTATTGGAACGTAGGATTAGAACAATTATCTATGGCAGATCTTCCCCAAATCATGCTGGTACTTTTCCAAAGCATTTTTTCTTTCCTAGGTCAAGGAACTGCAATTCTCAAAAATAAAGGGTAAGTTATATGCAGATCCAACATTTCTAGCTCAGACAGTGAACCCAAAGAGCTTGGAACTTCCCATAGAAATTGTTGCCAGCAAACTCAAAATTGTTAGGTTAGGCTAATGCATAAAACAATTAGCAAGTCGTTTGGATAATAGGTTTTCTGATATAGGTCTAGGCATTTTAACAACCAACCATTAATTTTAAAAACAGACAAAATTGACTAGGAGAATCGATTTTTGGAGAGGTTCAATATAGTGAGATTAGTGGGAAAAAGTGGTCGTGGACCCTCTAGCTAAATGGTTAGCACTCAAATTAATTGCTAGAGCATTGTAATTTATCGGTTAGTAGAAAGTACTACTACTGCCACCAAATGGTGCAATGTTAGAGTTTAGAAACTATTTTATAAATTTTTTTACAAACTACTAATATGACGAGTGATTATTAAGAGATAACAAAAATTTATTAAAAAAAAAAAAAAAAAAAAGAAGAAGAAGAAGAAGGTAATGGCAATGGTAGGGCTAGATAAAAATGAGTAAAAAATTATCACAATCAATAGTTGTAGAAGTATTTATGTATATAGCATTACTCTTTTTGTCCCAAAAAATTACATTTTGGTCTCAACTCTGTATGTTTCAGTTTCACCGTCAAACAACTCCCAGTCCCCACCCAGAATCCCAATATCATGAGGTGAATAGTTTTATTTATTAAAATAAATTGAAAATCCCAGCGACATCATTTGGACAATTTTGGCACATGAGAGATGAAAGTAGGAATATAAAAGGAAAAAGAGGAAAAAGTTGAACCAGATGTTGAAGCTAGTGTTTTTCTTAGCAAGTTCTGCAGAGATTTTCTTGACTTGTTTGACACTTTCAACGTTTAAACTACTCCCCACCCAAGTGACAGCACTTGGAAAATTTGCATTTGGACGCAAAAGATAAAAGTAGCCAAGGGATCAAAAAGAAAGGGAGAAAAAAAGGCAAGGGAGACCGTATAGGAAAAAAAAATAATTGAAAGGAAAATGTTGAACCCAAAGTTGAAAGTTGTGTTTCTCATCACCTTGGTGCGATGATTACTCTACAAGTATAAGTGCTTGTGGAGGGCAAGAACCGGGATTTAAGTCTCCAAGAGGGAGCTTCATACACATATACACTTAGATTAGGTTAGAGTAAAAATTCTATCTTGTATAAAAAAAAAAAAAAAAAAAAAAGTTGTGTTTCTCTTCGTTTGCCAATTTTCCTTTATCATGATTGATTGATACAGCATAATGTGGAATATAAAAAATAGTAGGGAAAAATACATTTTGGTCTTTCCATTTTGGACTGATTTCTATTTTGGTCTTTAAATTGATTTTGCTATTAATGTAGTCCAAAAAAAAAAAAAAAATTTATTTTGGTCATTACCGTTAACCTACTAACAAAAAAATCCTACGTGGTAGACGGAGTGCATAGGTGGCATGTTAGATGCTGACGTAACTAATAAAATAAGAGAAATGACATTTTTACAACAAATCTTAAGTAGCAAGTTGTTACTAATTGTTATTGTTGAGGTAAAAAAGTAATCCCGACATTAGTTTGAAATTTGAACCAATAACAATTAACCACCTGTGATTTGTTGTAAAAATGTTGTAGACGAAGATCTCTCAATAAAATAATATTAAAAATACCACGTCAAAGATACATGTCAGCATTTTAATAAATAAAAAAGACACCTCAGAAAATTAAAAAAAATAATGAAATAACTTTTTTTTTTTTTTTTGAAGCCGAAATAAATTATTTTTAAAACCTTAACTTGATTTTTTTATCTTATTTTATTTTATTTTATTTTTTTGCTTTTGCTTTTCATTATTTCTTCAGAAGAACATTGTTTTTCTTCTTCCCTAGAAGATGAGCTTCATGTTCTTCACCAAATCAAGACAAACCCAACCGGCCAACATTCATAATCAATCTCAGCGCAGAAAATTCTAACACATTCACATTGAAACCTCTATAAATCAAACCCATAAATCCAAGAAATAGACCCATAAACCCATAACCAAATACTCTTTCACATTCATCCATACAAGGTTCATAAATCCAAGACCCACAACTTGTATACGAAACCAAACTCAACATCCTTGACCCAAATCCGCCATCAACAACACCACCCCACCGATCAAACCGATTTCCCAAAGCTGCAAACACCACCACCATCGCCGGAAAAACCTCGCCCCATGGAAACCCATAAAAAACTAATCAAACCCACACCACTATTGCCGATTAAACCCAGCCCCGAAAACCCAGAAAAACCCGGTCAAACCCACACCACCATTGTCAATCAAACCCAGCCCCGAAAACCCAAGTTGTTTCATGATTCATACACTTCATCAAATCATGACATGAGAGATGGTAGAACTGGTGATTCCAGTCAAATGTGGCAAGATGGCCCCTCTATTGGTAGATTGCTGTTCTGTACAGTTTCTCTTCCATAAGTTCATGATAGTGAACAAGCTAATGGAAGTTTTTTATTTTTTATTTTTTTATAAAAATTATAGGATTAGTTGACATTTATGGGGTGACATGTTGAGCTTTCATTACTGGGAAGATACGATAGATGGTATCAGAAACCTCTAAATTTAGAGAAGTCCAGTAGAGCAGTTGTGAAAGATAAGGGCAGATAATGTAAAAAATTTGCGAATTTAAAAAATGTGTAAAGTAACCCTACATTTATGCTTCATTTTATGAGCAGATCCATTGGCTAATGTAGAATATTTAGGAAAAAAATAAAATGACTTCAGTGGCAAGAGACTTGATGTGTGAAATGGTATTGTCAATCTGAACAGCAAAAGAAGGCTAAAATGTAGATATAATCTTTAAAGAGATCTAAAGAGAATCAAGATTCTGTATGAGTGGTTGACAGCATGGTAATGTAAAGCATCATTTATTTTACTGAACTAGTTTGAGAACTCTTTTTTCTTTTTTTTGGAAACAGTCAAATTAATTTTTGACTGTATGGTATTGCAGGTTGAGCTTTTTAATTTGGTTTCTGATTTCCTGTTTTTTACTTGAATATGTGAGTTAATTGTGACAATATTTATGAACTCATTGCTGGTCATGTAATTATTGAATTTGGTGTCGCAGAAAATGGCAGGGAAGTTCACATAGAAGAAGAATTTCCAGAAGTTAAAAGTAGACTTTCGGGTAAAATATCTGATAAATCCATATTTCAAAATTTGAAGTTTTTAGATTTAGATCATTTTCATTTATCAATTTGTACCTTTCTCCTTAATCCTTTCTACAAAGACATTTTGTTCTTTACCTGTATGTCTAAGCTATTCTTTATTGGAGTGTCTCTAATTTCTGGAATACCATGGTTTTTAGGAGACATTTTTGGGTCACACAAGTCCAATCAGTCGGTGCCGCTTTTCTGCATCAGGGAACAATATAGCCACCGCTTCTACAGATGGTACAGTAAGGTATTCTTTTTTTGGAAGTAGGTAACATTAAACTTAATAAAGATTTAATGTAAGGGTTTAAGATTCCTTGTCCCTTATGGCTTGTATATATTGAAATTCCTATATGCTAAAATGTATTTAGACGGACCCCACCCCTTTTCTCAAAAAAGAGGAAAAGAAGAAGAAAAGAAACAATTTCTAGATTTATCCTGCATAGATGGGTTGTTGAGCATGCCAGAGAAGGCTTGGTGCACGTCCCTTTTTTTAAATTTCTAATTAAGGGCTAATTTCAAGTTGATTCCTTATTATTCTCCACACATTTAAAACAAAGGATATGGACATATGACTCTTCAACTCCGGCATCAAGAAATGCGACCATTTATTGTGGGGCAGAGATCATGTCACTTGACTGGGAGCGTAAATCTGACCGCTTGGTATGTAAATTGGCCTTTATGAGTGATCGCATATATGGTTTGATATTGAATGATGTTGATCATTTGAGATCGAAATTCATTCTTTTAAGTTTTGTGGTCCTTTTTGTTGGGGAAAAATCCTAATCCCCTCTATGTCTATGTATGAATTAAAATTAATGACTACCAAGCAATAGCAATATTATGGAAACAAAAAAATTCAGCAAGCACCACATAAACACAATCACACAAGAATACCAAATCTTACGTGGAAAACCCTTAGTGTAGAGGGAAAAACCACGGGCAGCTCGAAAAATATCCACTATGAAATAGAGATTACAACTATCAAGTTTATGCTAAACTTGTGTTCACAATAAATTGGATATATAACAAATAAATCTCAAGGAGTAAATACAATCTCACCACAAAGCCAGTAGTAAAATCTTCCTTTGAATACTCCAACTCTCCATGAGAACTCCACCAATTTATCTTCGTTATGTGTAACTTGAGCAAAGAAAAATGTCTCCTTTTTCTTTTTCACTCTCTCACACTCTCACTGTGTTTCTCTCTATTTTTCGGACTGCACCTCCAGCTGAAGCTCTCTCTTTTTTGTGTTTTGCTCTCTCTGGAACTCACGTCTCTAGAACTCACATACAATGGCCAAGAAAGGCTCTCTGTTTCAGCTTTGCTCACAAGGCCGAATGCCTTTGTTTTCCTTCTTTTCTTCTTTTGTCAGTTTCAGCGTGTCTCACACGCCTAAGTCACTGCCCAAGAAAAATGGCATGCTGACTTTTGGAACACTTCTCATTAAGAGAAGTTAGACCTCTCCATGTTTTGGTCACTTCTGAATAAATGGAAAGCTGAATTTGAAGACTCTTGGAACCAAGCTCATAAATGAGCTTTGACAAGGCATGGCAAGCAAGTGGGCTGGACCCACACGGTAAGGCACCCAACACTTTTTGACAAAAGCTTCTCATAGGCACAGCTGATGGAGGCATTAAAGCATGGAATGTTGATGCAAAGAGAGTTGTCTTCGATCTCAGCACAACTGAAGCATTTCCAAGGTTTATCCTATATATACTATGGCTGCAATTCTCCTCTTCCTTGGTGTTTGCTCTTAACATCTTTTTGGTGATGCAATGTCTTGGATCTAAAGTGCAGCCCTGTAGAACCAATTTTTGTTTCTGCGGCAGCCTCCAAAGGGTATTTTCTTCTAATAGTCTTAAATGTTTGTATGGAAGTGTTAAAAGACGACATTCTGTGGTCACCTGGAGATCTATTCAATAACACCTCTACTAGAAGTATGATGCTACTGCTATGCCAATGAGCTCAACCACCACACCCCCCCCCCTTCCCCCCAAAAAAAAGAATAAATAAATAAATAAAAATTCAAGGAATGGGATGGAGTTTAAGGTTTAGAGTTCAAGACCCATTGGATGCATGTGTAAAATTTCAATAATAGATTAATAATAATAATTATATGAAAAGAGAATTATGCTTGCATTGTGCTACTGAAATGACTTTAGTATTGGTTAAAACCATTGGGAGTGTTTCTTATGGACCCCGATCTCCCAATCATGCAATTTTCAGGAGATTGAACATGGGTTTATCTTTCTTATCAATTATTTACCATTTTTTTTTTTTTTTTAGTTTTTCTTATTTTACCAATTTTATTGTTCTTTCTACTGGTGCAATAGATTAATAGGAACTCATTTTCTTTGTTGGAATGGCTCAAGTTATAACGACAATTTAGAGTTTGCTTCCTTAATCGTCCGGAACATGAAAACCTGGAAGGCTGTGGTTCGTGGATTGTTTGTCTTAGAACTTTATTTTTGCACTCGGTTGCCGAGTTTTTGTTTTATCCCTTAATGATCTTTGCCTTTCGTGAAGACAATCCTTCCTCTTGGTAAAGATCCACCTGCAATAACTTCTTTATGCTTCAATCACAATGGGAAGATTTTAGCGACTTCTGCCATCGATGGAATGATTCACATGTTTGGTATCCTTTTAATGATTATATGACATGGTTTCTTAATGCATTTTAATGGTTATCTAGTTTGCATGTGAAAACAAAAACCTTTGGTTTTAAAATTTGTGGTTGCACATACTTAAGAAGACATAAACTCCTTTTACGCTAACCCGGCCCTTTTAAGTGCATTTTGGAGGCTTACTTGTATCTTAACGGGGGATTAACCTAGTCATTTGATGGAAAATTAAATGGTTAACGAAAAGAAAATGTTGCCCAATAATCACGGATGAGGGTGCCTCGAGCAGAAATATCCGCATTATTATGCATACCCCTTAACTTGTCAAAGACATGGTCGCTGGTCTACAAATTCTTGGATGGCTCGCACATGATTCTCGCGATAAGCTCTCTTCTTTTGGGCCTGATGAGACAAGCATTTTTAGCTTGGGTTCAGATGGAAAGGCAAGTATATCTTGGTTTTCAATTCAAATTTAGGCGAGCTCTCTAAATACTGACTTAGTTTTTTCTTTGAACTTTATATAGCATGAGGTTTTTCCATATTATGCTAATATAACCCTCACAGAATTTGCTTTTTGGTGTTAGTTTTTGAATGGAGCTTGCAAAACCAAGGTCAAGTCCTATGGTCAAGAAACTGTAGTAGGTACTTGTCTTGTCTGGCACTCTGTTACCTAAAGTGAATTTTGATTAAGACTATTATCCTTAGGAAAAGAATATATTGGTTAAGATTAGTTTGATCTTGATTGGTTTTCAAATTTAATGTCATCATAGTTCTGAACTTTCACTAAAAGTGAGATTCATCAAATGCTTTCTATGTACTCAATGATGTAATAGCCAATGTGTTATGGGCGGGATATTATACTACTTATATTTCAAATTGGAGGATTATGGAATTATAATGTTGTTCAATATCATAGGACCTTTATGTTATTAGATATAGGCGCTATGGTGGGGCTATGGTCTAATTTGCCTAATCTACATGAGCATAATTTTTCTTTTCGTATGACTCAATTAAATTAGTTCAATTTTGTATTTGCTATAATTTTGGCCCTCCCATTCATAAAATCCTAGTTCCACCCCTAATTTATTGGTTTTATAACTAGTGAAGGTTCATGGAAGATTGAAATCACATAAATACTAACATAACTATGTCATTTATTTGATTCTGCTAATTTTTGTGGAGGATTTTGTCTTTGTGCATAATCCGTCTCCCTCACTTTCCCAAATCTTTGAACACTTTACTTTTTAGGGTAAATTCCACAAACCTACCCCGAGGTTTGTGATAATACCAATTAAGTCCATAACATTCTAAAACCTACCAATTTAGTCCAAAAAGACAATTTTGTCCCTAACTTTCTTTCTCTTTCTCTAATCTGTCTCTATTCCTCTCCCTTTCTCTCTTCTCTTTCTCTCTCTCTCTCGGATCTCTCTCTTAAAACCCACCGCCCAACAACCACTAGAAAAGCCATTGACCATCACACTCATATCACCCACACCCATTGCTGCCTAGAAAACCCATTGCCTAGCAAACCCATATCACCCACATCATAGCCGGCTAGGAAAACCACCTCCCAAAGAAACCATACCACCCACAACCATCAGAATGGAACCACCGCCATCGCCATGGTGCCACCCAAAAACCAACAAAGTTTATTTTAATCCACTTACCTACCCAAAATCATAATCCACTTCCACCCAAAACACAACTCACCGATCTACTCCTCAATTGCTGCTCCTCCTTCACCCAAAATCACGAGACAAAGAGAGTTGAAGCGTTAGGGCGTGAGAGGGAGAAAGGCGAGAGAAGGTTTTCTTGCCAAAGGAGCTACTTAAGGCTCAAGCCGAGACTCGGCCCGGTCGGCTCCCAAAGAGGAGGAGGATTCTCCCTAGGCGAGCAAGAAGAAGATGGGTTTTTGAAATGGGTATTTTTTTTTTTATTGGGTTTAGAGAGAGATCCGAGAGAGAACTCAGAGAAGAGAGAGAGGAGATTAACGAAGACAGAGTGGGTATGGGTGATATGAGTGTGGTGGCCGGTGGCTTTTCTAGTGGCTGTTCGACGGTGGGTTTTGAGAGGGAGATCCGAGAGAGAGAGAGAAAGAGAAGAGAGAAGGGGAGAGGAACGAAGATAGATTAGAGAAAGAGAAAGAAGGTTAGGGACAAAATTGTCTTTTGAGGACTAAATTGGTAGATTTTAGAATGCTTTGGACCTAATGGGGTATTATCACAAACCTCGGGGAAGGTATGTGGAATATACCCTACTTTTTATAATGTTGGTACCGCCTTTTCACATATTGTTTTATGCTGTTGCCCTATAAAAATCTGTCATGTTCTCGTATTTGTTATTATAGTTGCATCTTCTATATTGTTGTGTTATAGTTAGCGAAGGAACCTTGATAACTTGGTTCTTTTCCATTCTGTAGGTTCTCGTGACGCCGAGAGCTCAAAACTTTGCAGACATGAAATGGCTTTAGATGCTAATGGGAGGAGGCTACTTGGTGACATCCCGGTTGAGAAGAGCACCTATATATCAGGTTGATCTCTCGCCCACCCCAACCTTCTTCTTTCTCATTCTCATATGTGTGTGCCTGTGCCTATATTTGCATGAAGACACGTCTAAGTGCACACAATGTCGATGGCTTTCCTTTGTTCTTTAATCTATGGCAATCAGAGTTGAATTGCTATTGACCCCGATCAATATATTGACCAGAATTACAAATGCTGATTTTCAACCATACCGATTATTCTAATTTAATTTACCGTTTGTTTAACTTGGCTCAGGTTCGAGGGCAAAGAAATGGGTTGAGAACTCTTCCACACACTGCCGCCATAACAACGGTTG
The DNA here is from genome assembly GCA_028216015.1 of Quercus dentata. NCBI lineage: Eukaryota > Viridiplantae > Streptophyta > Magnoliopsida > Fagales > Fagaceae > Quercus > Quercus dentata. The sequence goes on along the minus strand of CP116452.1, from coordinate 17,303,106 downwards.
ATTGGCACCGACTTTGCCCATCTTCTTGATGGATCAATCGATAACTCGGTTCGAGTAACGTCTATTCTATAAAAGGCTTCTCGCTTCTACATCTCCCTTTTATTCTTGGTCAGTTGGAATGAAGTTTACTCGGTTGGTTTAACATGAGTTTCACGTTGGTGTGCATCCGAGCTTTGGGTTGTATGGATGTTATATAATTGGTTGCACAGGTGTTTATAGTTTACTAGCCATTCATTGTTGTAGTTATTTAATACTTTATTTTGTTTATATCTGCTAAAGTATCTGTGTGTGTGTGTGTGTGTGTGAGAGAGAGAGAGAGAGAGAGAGGGAGCTGTTCTTTCTTCTTCTTTTTTGCGTAGAAGAATTTCAATATGCTATTGCCTTAGGTTTTGTAGATGTTATGGATGCCCTTAATATGCACACTTGGTTCTCTTTATTCATTGCTTAAAAACTTTTAGTTAATAGCTCTCTTCTATCTCTCTCTCATTAATAATTACTCTCACTTCCACTTACTTGGTTTGTTTAGACCCCTATAAATTCAGATTGTTTAATCTAATTAATTAACTAAGTTGCTACTTAGGTTTATTATTCAGATCTAGGTTAATTAAACAAAAACAATCATATCACTAAGTGCGGAAAAGTAAAGAAGATAAGCGATATGATGACCCAGGAAAACCAATGAAACTGTCTAGTTTCAAGGTAAAAAACCTAGAAAGGATTTAACCCAAACAATCCTCAAGGCAACAAATTCACTACATAGAATGAAAGTTTTACAATAGATTTTTTCTTAAATCTAAAGCTACCTCTTTTAATACTTACTCATGTGACCACACGCAGCTCCAAATCCACACTCTTCCATTTGAATTTGTTGCACACAAACACTCCTGTTTGTCACTTGGAGATTTCACTCAAAGCTTTAGACCATTAGTAGTAGTTAATCTTATATGCAGCAACTTAACTCCATCGATTCTTGTGTTTGGATTTTCCTTTCGGTAGATGTTTGTTGAGTTAGAAGGTTACAGAATTTCTCAAATCTCACAAGAGTAATCGACAAAACATCCCAAAACTTCTAAAACATGAATTAGGGTTTTCCTTTTATAACTAGCAGTGTTGGACTCAATCCCTAAATGTTTTGAGGGCTTTCGGGCCTGATTTAAAATCTGCAGAAAATGATTTTCGATTGGCCGAACCTTTTTCTTGATCGGTCTAGCCTTGCAATTTCTGAATTCATCTTTCTATAGCTTGCCTATTCTTGAATCTTGACTTGAATCAACTTGAGCAATGTCTAACATTGTTCTAAGACATAAATATCTTAAACTGGATATGTTTTTGTACTCGGTTTGCCAACATACATAAACTTAGTTCCTAAATATTTAATGTTAAATATTTAGAACCTAACACACTTTTTTCTTATTTGGTAAGTTTTGACAAAAATAAATAATTCTTGATTTGTAGTAAATGATAGAAAGCTCAATAAAGATGCAATTTATATTTTGTATCAAAGCAAAACTACATTGTTTTATGAGGCTTAACAATGATATAGATAGAAGAATTACATTGAAAACATATTTAACATTAACACTTAAATTATAGGGACAAAAATGAAATAATTTCAGGGTCAAAAATGAAAACAAGACAAAGTTAGAGAAAGTAAGTTGTGATTTTGCCCATATAATATTATATAAATACTATATATGTTTATATGTATACATTATAAAAATATTTGTATATTTAAGATTAGATTGTGCTAGTTTGTAAAGAAGTTTTTTTTTTTTTTTTTTTTTTTTTTTTTGGGTAATTTATTGGCAAATACGATAGTCTATTTCATATTAAAAATTATATATAATTTTTAATAATGCAAGGTAGTCTTTCTAATTTCTATAAATTTATAAAAGGAAATTAAAATTAGTCTATCACTCTATCTAATTAACTCAAATAATATAATTCTAACTATATTTTAATTATTTATTATTATCTATTTGTGAAAGCAAAAAAATAAATAAATAAATAAATAATAATAATAATAATAATAGTATTGGTATATATATATATATATATATATTAAACAACAAAGGTAATAAAATGCAAATAGTCCAGGATGGTAACACTCAAACATTAAACTAGATTCAAATTACACAATTTCTCTTTGTAAATTAACTTGCTTAATTGAGAAAGGCAATGAAACAAGGCATAATATAGATCCACACCCACACAAATGTTACAAACGGTTTCTAACACTTATTTTGACATGAGCACCAAAGAATAAAGAACTCGATATTAGTACCAAATATAAAAGAAAACCATCAGTCTTGATGCACTAAATATATAGAATTAGAAGTAGAACTACTTCATGCAAACTAAAATTTACCACGCGGATAAAGCATATCGCCTTAAGCACCACTATGCGACCTTACCTGGTATGCAATTATAAATATGAAAATATACTTCTTGGCATGTGCGGAAAAATTGAAACATTAATGATTTTTTTTTTTTTAAAAAGAAAAAGAAAAGGGCAAAGCTCGTATCAATGAAAAATATAGAACTACCATGTTTGCGATTACGTTTGCTCTAGGCTAAAAAACAAAGATATGAATATAACAAGAATAAATTAATTGCTTTGTCTATACATATTACATTACCTTGCTAAGCTCTCTGAGACAAAGTGGTCATCCTGCCTCTGAATCTTCCTTTGCAATCTTGAAATGTTCACGATTATTGTTACATAGAGCCAATCCTTCATGTTGTCCAATAACAAGAAATAGGCATGTCTCCAAGAACGCATTAACACCAAAGAAGCGCAAACTCCCCAAAACCCTATAGCAAATCCAAATCCTGTTCCCACGTAAAACCATTTAACCAATTCATCTCCATTTTCTTCATTATCTTCGGTAGTCGCTTCACTTCGGCTTGGTGTTTCTTCACCTGGACACTTTTGTGTGAGTGGAGGTCCACAAAGTGCCCTGTTTCCAAAAAAATAAGATGCATCGAAGCCTTGGAGTTGAGTGCCCGAAGGAATTTTCCTGGACAAATTGTTATAGGATAAGTTCAGGAATTCCAAAAGTTTATCTCGGATATGCTAGATGGGATTTCGCCTGAAAACTAATTCCTTGACAAATCAAGTGATTCTAGCCGCTCAAATGACCAATCATTTGAAGAATTTCTCCAATCAAGTTGTTTCTTGATACGTTGAGTGAAATCAAATCCAAAATGCTTGAGATTTCACTTGGAAGTTTCCCAATCAATTTGTTACTTGAAAGGTTAATGATCTTGAGTAGTCCAAGATTTGTACCATGGTACTCATACTCATTTCTTTTCAACTCAGCCATTACACTATCAAAATGAATTGAATTGAATATGACAAATTGAAAGGTTAATTTACGAACACATAGTGGACTCCTTGCCAACATGAATTGAATAAAATGCCACTCAGAATCTGGTTGACAATTGATCTGGTTCAGTCTCAGATTATCCAGGCCGGCTCATCTGGTTGACAATTTAGAGTCTTAGACAATTGCCTGATGTCCTACAAATGTAAAAAGGCCCATAATTTTGATCTTATAGTATAAGGGTCTACCTAATCTTAACCATCCATTTATTATTTGAAACGTGAAAAATCTGAAATCACTTAAAACATTCAAAAGGGAAAGGATGAGAAGAGAACCATATAGTATTGCAAAGGAAGCGTTGGACTTTACGAGGAGATTTAAGAGGAAAACAAAGAAGCCAGATCAAAGTAATTACCGGACTAACGTCAAATTGGAGCCGTCAAATAGAATATTGCTATATTTAATATCTTCTCGCATATATTAAGAGGATTCAAGAAGTTAGTTATTGTTTTTTTTTTTCTGTCAAAAATACCCCTAAATTAATTAATCAATAATTTAAAAATGGGGTTAAAATAGTAAATTAGCAAAAGAAAGTTAGTTATTTCTTTTTTTACCGTAAAAATACCCCTATCTAAAACTTTAAAATGAGGTTAAAATAGTAAATTGACAAAAATAATAAATTCCTACTTCTACGTTGAAATGTCTTCCTACTTCTAATAAATTCCTACTTTTACTCAATAGCTTAAAAAACATCCCACGTATTTATCTTCTCCACGTTTTTCTAAATAGAATTTCTCATAAAAAAGAGACGTGTACAATAAAACTTCCCCACTTTTCTTCTCAAAAAAAGAACTCCCCACTACTCACGTTTGAAAGAAAATAACTACCCCTCCAATACAATAAGGAAAAACTATCCCACGTTAAAAAAAAATAAAATAAAATAAAAAGTGCCAGAATAAACTATCCCATGTTTCTTTTTTAAACTATTATATTATCTTTTTTTTTTTTTTTGGATTTATTACATTATCATTGTAAGGACTGAAATTGGATTGGACCCAATATAGGATTGGGTTTTAGCCCAATAAGCCCAAACAATAAATTTATAGAGCGTGGATAAAAAAACTAGATCTGCTCCATAAGAAAAATGATAAAATTTGCTACTTTAAGGCTACTAAATACAAGTAAGATCAGAAAGTATGTTCTCTGAGTGGCCTGAGGAGTTTATATTATATTGTTTTGTTGATCAACAAAGTTTTACAAGAGTTCACAATCTTACCATAAAAGTTGCTTGATTTCTTCCCCGATCCCCATTTTTTTAGTACGTCTTCCCATACTATATACTACAATCTTGGTATCATCCCTACCACACACATGTAAGTTAAATTCAGAGAACTCTTTCCTGTCTCATCCAACACCTCCCAGAACCATCAACTAGTATTTTGTAAGGCTATTTGACCCTTTGTTCGGGTATCACTTTCACATTAATGCAGCGAGAGAGTTGGTTGGGAGGCATTTAATGCAGAGGTAGTAGCTTTTTGAAGATATTTGTTGCCCTTCTCCTTTCTTACCCCTTGTCCAACGTCCAACTCTTAGTTGTGATGTAGTTTTGAAGAAAGTCCATGATGATATGGCATTCTTGCTGACCTCGGACCTTTGTTGCCGAGATGGCTTTTCTCCTCGGACATTCGTTGGACTTATCTCATATTATCTTTACTCTTCTCTTTACTCCGTTCTCCTTATAATTTTATCCGGACATCCTCGAATGGTCTAATATCTTCGGATTGGGCTATAGGCCCAGTTAATATAGCCTTAACAGGACCTCCCGATTAATCGACCCCCATAATAATTTTTTTTATAATTATTACATCATCAATTGGATTTGGATAAACAAGCAAAAGCTTCTAATTGAAAAATGAATCATATTCTCTTTGAAAAATAAAATCCTATTTATTTTTTCAAATTTTGATGAAAGAAAAATTATAATACTAAATCAAAAAAAAAAAAAAAACAGAGAGCCTCATCACACACGCTTCATGCGTGTGATGAGGCTAGTATATTTTATGATAATAGATTGACGGTTAAGATTAGATATGTAAAGTGTATAAAAATCTCTAGTTTAATGATTTTTATTTTTATTTTTTGATAATGTGATAGTTACAATGAAAACGAGAAGATTAAAAAAATCCTAAATGTCTTCATTGGCTACAAAGCTCTTGATCTTTTAATGATTCTTTATGGATTGATTTTCAACTTTTCCCTTAATATTAAATATAATGAAATACTGGTCAATTTCTTTTATATATAAATAAAATATATATATATATATATATATATATATATATATATATATATATATATATTTCATTTTTCTCTCATTTTCATCTTATAAGTTACAACCAAGAAGATGAGGGGTCTCTATAACCCTCTTCTCTTTTTTAATTAAAAAAAAAAATCAAATAAGAAGTCAAAAACCTTATAACTCAAGGGGCACCTCTTGGTATTTCTAATATAGACATCTAAATTAAATCTCTATAATTAGTTTTAATAAAAAAAAATGAAAAATCAAATTTAAGTATCACGTTAATTATTCCCACATATACATGATTTGCAAGAATTGAAATTTTCTTCCTAACGGATGCTAACGGGAGGAGGCTACCGGTGACATCCGGTTCAGTAAGAGCACCTATATATCAAAGGTTGATCTCTCGCCCACCCCAACCTTCTTGTTTCTCATTCTCATATGTGTGTGCTCTGTGCCTGCGTGCATGAAGACACGTCCAAGTGCACACAATGTCATTGGCTTTCCTTTGTTCTTTAATCTATGGCAATCGAGTTGACTTGCTATTGACCCCGATCAATATATTGACCGAGGAATTACAAATGCTGATTTTTGTTGTAATCGATTATTCTCCTTTAATTTATCGTTTGTTTAACTTGGCTCAGGTTCATGGTCAAAGAAATGGGTTGAGAACTCTTCCACACACTGCTTTGCTATAACAACGGTTGATTGGCACCCGACTTTGCCCATCTTCTTGACTAGATCGGTGATAACTCAGTTTGAGTAACGTCTATTCTATAAAAGGCTTCTCACTTCTATATCTCTCTTTTATTCTTGGTCAGTTGGAATGAAGTTTACTCGGTTGGTTTTAATATGAGTTTCACTTTGGTGTGCATCTAAGCTTTGGGTCGTACGGATGTTGTTATATGAATGGTTGCACAGTGTGTTTATAGTTTAGTAGCCATTCATTGATGTAGTTATTTAATAATCTATTTTGTTTATATCTGCTAAAGTATGTGTGTGTGTGTGTGAGAAAGGGAGAGAGGGTGGTGTTCTTTCCTTAGGTTTTGTAGATGTTATGGATGCCCTTAATATGAACACTTGGTTCTCTTCATTCATTGCTCAAAAGCTTTTAGTTAATAGCTCTCTTCTCTCTCTCTCTCTCACTCTCTCTCATTAATAATTACTCTCACTTCCACTTCTCTTTTATTTGGTAATTTATGATAAAAATAAATAATTCTTGATTTGTAGTAAATGACAGAAAGTTCAATAAAGATGCAATTTATATTTTGTATCAAAGCAAAACTACAATTTTTTTATGAGGCTTCACAATGATATAGATAGAAGAATAACATTTTTTTTTTTTTTTTTGATAATAGATAGAAGAATAACATTGAAAACATATTTAAGTTACCGCAACATTAAAACTGAAATTATAGGAACAAAAATGAAAACAAGACAAAGTTAGAGAAAGTAAGTTGTGGTTTTGCCTATATAATATTATATAAATATTATATATGCTTATATGTATAAGTTATAAAAAATTTGTATATTTAAGATTAGATTGTGTTAGTTTGTAAATAAGTTTTTTATTCTTTTGGTAATTTATTGGCAAATACGATAGTCTATTTCATATTAAAAGTTATATATAATTTTTTATATATAATTTTTAATAATGCAAGGTTAGTCGATCTAATTTCTATAGATTTATAAAAGGAAATTAAAATTATTCTATCACTCTATATCTCTATCTAATTAACTCTAATAATATAATTCTAGTTATATTTTAATTATTTATTATTATCTACTTGTGAAAGTGAAAAAAAAAATTAGTATTGGTGTGTGTATATGTATATATATAGTGCGTGTGTGTTTGATTTATTTTCTTATAAAATATTATATATATATATATATATATATATATATATATGAAACAACAAAGGAAACAGTGCAAATATTCTAGGATGCATGGTAACACTCAAACATTAAACTAGATTCAAATTACACAATAGTTCTTTGTAAATTATCTTGCTTAATTGAAAAGAGGTAGCTACTAACGAAATGACGGTGCCGAGAAAGGCGGTGTAACAAAGCATAATATAGATCCACACCCACACAAATGTTACAAACGGGTTTTGACACATTTTGACGTGAGCAGCAGCAGCAACAACTCCTGATATTAGCACCAAAGATAAAAGAAAACCATCAGTTTGGATGCACTAAATATAGAGAACTAAAAATAGAAGCGCTTGAGTGCAAACTGAAATTTACCGCGCGGATTAAGCATATCGCCTTAAGCACCACTATGCAACCTTACGGTATGCAATTTGAAATATGAAAATATACTTCTTGGCATGTGCGGCTAAATCAAGAAATTGTGAGATATGGTGGAAACAAAACACTAAAATTGAAACAGATTAATGATTGTTTTTAAAAGATAAAAGAAAAAGAAAAGGGTAAAGCTCGTATCAATGAAAAATATAGAACTACCAAGTTAGCGATTACGTTTGCTCTAGGGTAAAAAAAAAAATAATAATAAATTGAATATGACAAAAATAAATTAATTTTTGCCTATACGTATTACTTTACCTTGCTAATCTTTTGGTTATCCCCCCTCTCGAATCTTCCTTTGCAATCTTGCGGTGTTTCTTTATTCTATTTTGTTAAATAAAGCCAATCCTTCATGTTGTCCAATAACAAGAAATAAGCATGTCTCCAAGAACGCTTTAACAACAAAGAGCCGCAAACTCCCCAAAACCCTATAGCGAATCCAAATCCTAATCCCACATAAAACCATTTTCCCAATTCATATTTCTCTTCATTATCTTTAGTAGTCACTTCACTTCGGTTTGGAGTTTCTTCACACGGGCACTTATGTGTGAGTGGAGGTCCACAAAGTGCCTTGTTTCCAATAAAATAAGATGCATCGAAGCCTTGGAGTTGAGTGTTCGAAGGAATTTTCCCAGAGAAAATTGTTGTAAGATAAGTCTAGGAATTCCAAAAAGCTTATCTCGGATATGTTAGATGGGATTTTCACTAAAACCGATTCCTTGACAAATCAAGTGATTCTAGTGCTTCAACTGACCAATCATTTGAGGAATTTCTTCAATCAAGTTGTTTCTTGATACGTTGAGTGAAATCAAATCCAAAAGGCTTGAGATTTCACTTGGAAGTTTCCCAATCAATTTGTTACTTGAAAGGTTAATGATCTTTAGTAGTCCAAGATTTCTACCATGGTACTCATACTCATTTCTTTTCAACACAACCATTACACTATCAAAATAATCTTGCGCAAAGAAGCCATAATTTTCATATGAAAAAGGAATCATACTTTCAAAGGAAGGAAACTCTTGGTTTCCTTCCGAGTCATGGCTGTGAAATTATTGAGGCATTGTGGTATAGTTAGGATATGTCATTTAAAGAGAGGTCCAAGATTTGTAAATCTTTTAACCAACACAAATGGAATGGTATGCTTCCATTGAACTTATTGGAACTTAAAGATAGAAAAATCAATCTTGGTAGGCATTCCCCAATCCATACTGGTACTTTTCCAGAAAATCTATTATTTTTCATGTCCATAACTATTAAGGAACTGCAATTTTTCAAGGACGAAGGTAAGTTTCCGGAGAAATTATTATTAATTAGACTCATTGTTTTGAGCATAGACAATGAGCCCAAAGAGCTTGGAACTTCCCCAAAGAAGTGGTTGCCAGCTAAATTCAAAATAACTAGATTAGGCCATTGCATAAAACAATTAGGAAGTCTAGGATAACTGTTATGGGATAGGTCCGGTAAGCCAACAATTGACCATTGATTTTACAAAGAGAAAAGATAGACCACGAAAATTGATTTTTAGAGAGATTCAAGATTGTAAGATTTGTTGGAAAATGTGGTAGTGGACCCTCTAAACTGTTAGCACTCAAATCAATTGCAAGTTCATTCAATCCTTTTGTCAACACATTTGGTAACCACCCATATATATGGTTGTTAGAAAGATTTAAAAGTTTTAATGTAGGAGGCGGGTCTGCTAACCACTCTGCTGGGATGGTATCTGAAATTTTAGTATCAGAGATATCAAGGAAGGAAATTTTCCTTTGAGTTTGAATCCAATTTGGAAATCTAGGCCCTAAATTACAAGACGTCAAATATATTTTATTCAGTTGAAAAGGGGGAACCCAATCAAAGCTGAATTCAAAAGAAAGAGAATTATTGGACAAGTCTAAAATTTGTAATTTGGAGAGATTGGAGAAGAGAGATTCAGAGATCACACCTTCTAAAAATTTGAAGAAACCCTCAAAATCTCGAGGTTATATAAGTTTCCAATGCTTTTGGACAAAGTCCCATTTAATTTGTTCTCTCGAAAGATGTATTTCTTTTAAAGATGGAAATATTGCAAAATTAGGCAACAATCCCGTAATTTGATTATATGATAACCCCAAAACTTCTAATGAGTCTTTTGCACATCCGGACAAGTTATTCATAAGCTCAACGAGTTGTCCATTAAGATTGTTCGAGAGCAAATACAATTCACGTAATGTACATATATACCCAAAAGATTTTGGAATGTGGTCAAATTGATTGCCATCAAGATGCGGACTTTCTAGAGAAGTATGAGATTTAGAATGATTTAAATGGGGAAGAGATGAGAGACTCATTGGAGGAAGATCACACTCCGACATACTCAAGGTTGTTAAATTAGGGAGATGACTCACAACTTCCAGCCAATCATTGGCAACACTACTAAGATTTATGAAATTTAGGTTAAGGGCTTCTAATGAAGACAGATGAGACAACCATTTGAAATCAATAATTTTCAAATCATTCCTACTAAGATTGAGATATTGTAAGTGCAAAAGGTTTTCAAGCTGATGTGGAATTGGCCCAGTGAGATTGGCCCAAGAAGAAAGATCGAGGTATTTTAAGTTACCGAGAGAACCAATGAACTCTGGGATAAAACTCCGTTTAAAGTCAATGCCACTAAGATCTAGAAAAGTTAAGTAAGGCAACTCAAGTAGTGATGGACTAATCATACCTTGCAAAGATGTGATTACTACCGAAGGATTAAACCCAAGACAAAGCTCAAGTACATGACTTGTTTGATTGTTGCAAATTACTCCTTCCCAATTGCAACAATTCTTATTTTCGTCTTCACTCCGCCACGAAGAGAGCCCGCCATAGTCATCAACGAGGCCTTTTTTGAACTCGAGGAGTGCTTGTCTCTCCCCCTCTAGACAACTGATGTTGTTAGCATCTCCAACTCGAACCCCTGAAATGAATCCAAGGGCTGGTCTCAAGTGCACTAAAAGCGCTAAAAATAAAACTGCATAAACAAGCCCAGTCGGGAACCTGATCATTGTCATGGCGAGTGAGAGTAATGGTTAATTTCTGAATGAAAGATGCGATAACGAGGGCAGGCATTCTCCATTAAAATACCCAATGCTGCAACCGCGTTTTCTCATTAAAAATTGTATCCAGTGGAGTAGTCTTTATTGCTTTAAGCTAGCAGCAAGACAAGCGAATCAACAGCATTAGTATTGTTAACTTTCCGTAATTTAAGAGAAAGCAATAAAAGTAATTCTAGGTGCAATCTTTCTAGGTTTCGCACCCATTTGTATGAATCACGTTTATTTTTAAATTGAGAATGCATAGAACTTGGCTTTGTGTGAAGAAATATTGGGACTTCCTGCTATGCGACCTTTGCTCTTTTTGGACTTTTGACCGGTTATTTTAAGTTCCTTGTTTCACGTGGATTGGCCATCAATATTTGATGGAAAATGAGTCACACGGCAACTTTTTGTAGTCAAATTAATAGTAATTTTAAAATAACACACTTAGAAAGTATAGTGAAATTGCTAATCACTTTAGCATTTTTAAAATCTTAATTGACTGTGGTGTTGTCTTAGGTTTTTTTTTTTTTTTTTTTATTTAATAAATTCAACTATGCGGTTATATTGACCAATGAGTTACTTAGTTGAATTTAACTTATCTTGAGAGAAGATTGATGGGATTGACGAACTCACCTTTCTTGGACGACCTCATCGAGATCGACGAGGCTGTCCTCTCACGAACTAACTACATGTCCATATCAGCGACGAAGGTAACAAAACCATTCAATACAGCCAATAATGTCCCGAGCGGTTACAAGACCAGCTGTACAGACCGTTGGATGCCTCATTAAGGCACACATTACTAAGCATGAGACGTTACCAAAAGAGACATTAAAACCACATTAACAACCACATTAACTAGGGGCTGTGGGAGCATATATAAAGCCCTCACAACACCAACACAAGGTACACAGACACACCTCAAAGCATTTCTAGTTATTCTAATACTTTGTTATTTCCTCAAAGTTCTCTTATACTAACTTTGGCATCGGAGACGTTGTGGCAGGCACCACACCGATGTCCACCTTAAGGGAGCTACCTTACCGGTTTCACGGTGACACCGACGAAGCTACGGCTCCATCTGGACGAACCTACAAGACTGACGATTTACACTTCATCAGTTTGGCGCCGTCTGTGGGGACGATATTTTCAGATTCATATTTGAAAACGTAGTTTCCATCAACTTCTACATTCAGATGGAACCCAATCCAGATTCTGCAGCCTTGGCCCAGCAAGTTCAAGCTCTTACAGCCACCATTGAAGAACTCACCAAACAAAATCAGGAAATGAAGCTACGGCTTCAACAGGTTCAAGCAGGTTCAACATGAGAAGAATCGATCCAAGGATAACGTGGAAGGAGAAGGGGATGGCCATAGGAGGAGCATTCATCAAAGACCAACTACTCCAAACGAACAGAATTCAAACCTCCTTCGAGAGATGAGGAAGGAGATGGACGAACCGAGAAACGCCATCAAGGAAAAGACAGATCGAAGCGTAGATGTAATGGTAAGGGCCACAGATTCACCCTTCACCGCGGCGGTACTTCAATGCCCCATGCCGTCAAAGTTTCATTTACCTCGGCTTGAGTCGTTCGACGGACTCAGAGACCCTCAAGATCACCTTAATACCTTCAAGACGACGCTAGGTCTTCAACGACCACCGACGGGATATTGTGTCGTTCCTTTCCCACCACTCTCAAAGGAGCTGCAAGAGAATGGTTCACAAAGTTGCCGACATCATCCGTGGACAACTTTGAGCAATTGAGCAATGCCTTCTTGCGTCATTTCATAGGGGGGCAGCGTCCAAAGAGGCCGGCAGACCACTTACTCACCATTAGACAGAGAGAGAAGGAAACCCTAAGGTCGTACGTGAAACGCTTTACTCGAGAGACTCTAGAGGTGGACGAAAGCGATGACAAGGTGCAACTGACGACCTTCAAAGCGGGATCGAGATCCAAAGATCTCGTGGCTTCACTTGCGAAGAATCCACCAAAGACAATGGCAGAGATGCTCCCGAAGGCACGTAGTACATGAACGCTGAATATGCTTTAGCCGCGATAAAGGATGTGGAAAAGACCCCGCCCAAGGGAAACTCAGCCCAACCTGGGAAGGACCCTACCAGGTCGCCCATTACTCCGGACAAGGCAATTATCACTTGGAGACCATAGACGGGCAAAAATTACCGCAACCACGGAACATTGGGCACTTGAAGAAGTACCATCAATAGATGTAACAGACAGTTGTATTCATTTTTGAAAGCAATAAAAAAACTATTCAGCCAATGACTTAGCACGAGCAAACCGAGCAACTTAAAAAACCAAAATTGGCTAAGTAACAAGATTCCGCCTGGACGGATGTAAGTTTCTTGTGAAGCCAAAAATGACAAGATCCCTTCAATAGGTGTAAGTCACAAAAAAACTGGTTAAGTAACAAGATTCTCGCACGGACGGATGTAAATTCTTGTGATTTAAGCCAAAAATGACAAGATCCCTTCAATGGGTGTAAGTCACAAAAGAAACTGGTTAAGTAACAAGATTCCGCTTGGACGGATGTAAATTCTTGTGAAGCCAAAAGCGGCTAAGTAACAAGATTCCGCCTGGATGGATGTGTAAATTCTTGTGAAGCCAAAAATGGCTAAGTAACAAGATTCCGCCTGGACGGATGTAAATTCTTGATGAAGCCAAAAATGATAAGATCCCTTCAATGGGTGTAAGTCACAAAAAAACTGCCTAAGTAACAAGATTCCGCCTGGACGGATGTAAATTCTCGACATCCTCAAGATTTCTTTGTCTACGTCCTCAAGATCAAGGTTCCCCAGATTCGCTCCAGTTGGGTGCTTGACGAGGAAATCTTTCATCTTCTGGTGGTTGTCATAACACGTCACGACGACCACGTAACCTGGGGGCATCTGATGGGATTGACGAACTCACCTTTCTTGGATGACCTCATCGAGATCGACGAGGCTGTCCTCGGAAGAACTAACTACATGTCCATATCACTGACGAAGGTAACAAAACCATTCAATACAGCCAATAATGTCCCGAGCGGTTACAAGACCAGCTGTACAAACCGTTGGATGCCTCATTAAGGCACACATTACTAAGCATGAGACGTTACCAAAAGAGACATTAAAACCACATTAACAACCACAACGGCTAGGGGCTGTGGGAGCATATATAAAGCCCTCACAACACCAACACAAGGTACACAGACACACCTCAAAGCATTTCTAGTTATTCTAATACTTTGTTATTTTCTCAAAGTTCTCTTATACTAACTTTGGCATCGGAGACGTTGTGGCAGGCACCACACCGGTGTCCACCTTAAGGGAACTACCTTACCGGTTTCACAGTGACACCGACGAAGCTACGGCTCCATCGGGACGAACCTACAAGACCGACGATTTACACTTCATCAAAGATAACACCTTTATTATTATATTTGTCAATACAAAATTATATAATTGATTTTAATTGAGAAGCCTAAGATATAACACTTAGGAAACTGTATCTAAGTTTTACTTAACATTTGATATATTTGTTATTTAAGTTCGGAAGGATGCCGCAAGGGAGAAGGCAGATTGGTAACTATTCATATTTTGCTAAAATGCATATTTGGTCATCAATATTTTACCATTGTTTCAAAATTATTTATAATTTGAAATATTCAGTATTTTTGTCCTTTGCAAAGACCTAATTAATTTCCTGTAGTGCAAGCATATCTCAAAAATCAAATTACTAAGGGATAAAGAAATTGCTGAGAATGGTGATAAAAAAAAATTGAAACAAACCTCTAGCTCCCATGAATGCCACGCCGATAACATAAATTTATTCCTAGAGAGAAAAGAATGAGTTAATTTTCATGTGCAAATGCTCCTCCTGACATGAATTGCAAGGTCAAAGAGAAGCATACTCGAATAGGTTTTTGAAACAGATGCATGTCCATTCAACATTTTGAATCAACAATGTCAAAAATGCCACTAAGAGAGAGGAGCCACACCATCAGTAACCGCCAGTGAAATTACAAACGAAGGAGATAATAGGCCAAAATAGACCAGTATAGCTAGGAACCCTTAAACATTAACTAAACTCCAATTACACATGATCTGTTTGTAAATTTGCATTATTGAATACAAAGCTCGTAAAAATGGTGCTGAGAGAGGGATAAAACAAAGCTTATAGATGTTACAATTAAACAAGTGCAGCAACCCGCAATCATGAGACCAAGATTAAAGATATCCATTTGTAAACACAAAATTTCTCAATAGTAGAAAATCAAACAAATTGAAAAATGTGTTCCACAAATATAATTTTGTATTAATCAAGTAATGAGTATAGTCTCTTTTTTGACTCTTTTACAAAAAGTGCTCCTATGATTCTATCTTCTTTATAGTCTTGACTCAAACGCGAAATTTTCTTCAATTTGGTTGGAAGATGGATCAAATGATCTTCACAACGAGTCTTTGATTTTGAGCTTGTTAAAGATTTGTAGTTATTGTATATAAAAACCAAATAATCTAGAATTAATGAATATAAAAATATTTAAAAAATTGAAAATTTACATTTTCTACCTCATAACATTCTTATAAGACTTTTTAAAGAGTTAAAAAAAAAATATATATATATATATATATATATATAAGAATGACTATTAATAATATTTAAATTATATATGTAAGATTATTATATTATCCATCTTAATGTGTATGTTTTAAGTATATCTATACATATGCAAGAGATTACAAACTAGTTAATATAACATATGGAGACGCACTTACTCATTCTTCTCATCATTATTTAATGTGAGACTTTATTCACATGTGTATACCCAACAGATAATAGAAATTACCTGATTCTACGATAATCACAAGAACAACCTTTGTAAGGTTACTTAAAAAATTAAACGTGAATGAATATGATATAGAGCACTACCAAATAGAACTGAGAAAAGAATATAAAATATTAAGCCCCTAGAGAACGGGATATGATAGCAATCTATGGTCTAAAGTTCAAAGTTGCACTCCTAAATATCAGATCCATTGTATCAATCCTATCGTATCTTTGACGTATCTAAGCTAAGTAATGGGTTTTGATGTGTCGGGTCTCTGTTATTTAATTAAAAAAAAAAATAGTGGGACTCTAATTTACGAACTCGTAGTGGACTCCTTGCCAACATGAATTGAATAAAATGCCACTCAGAATCTCAATCTGGTTGACAATCTGGTTCAGTCTCAGATTATCCAGGCCGGCTCATCTGGTTGACAATTTAGACAATTGCCTAGTGTCCTACAAATGTAAAAAGGCCCATAATTTTGATCTTATAGTATAAGGGTCTACCTAATCTTAACCATCCATCTATTATTTGGAACGTGAAAAATCTGAAATCACCTAAACTTGCTAAAGGGAGAGGATGAGAAGAGAACCATATAGTATTGCAAAGGAAGCGTTGGACTTTCTGAGGAGATTTAAGAGGAAAACAACGAAGCCAAATCAAAGTAATTACCAGACTAACGACAAATTGGAGCCGTCACCACCGTCAGATTTGGGAAATTTGGGGGGGAGGGGGAATCTAATTCATATGTTTATACATTTATTTAATCTTAACCACTAAAATAGAATATTTATTTAATATATATTTTATAATAATAGATTGGCAGATTAGATATGTAAGGTGCATAAAAATCTCTATCCAAAACGTTCTTGGCTTGCTATCCAAACACACACTTAATTTTCCTCCCTCTCTGTCAAGCAATCCATTCCAATCAAGCTTAGACAAAAAAGGAAACCGCGGAGAAATTGAGAGTATAATGGCCTTACAAATATGATCCATCTTTCTGCACTTCAAGCAGAGATGTTATGGACCTGGAGGACAACCAAAGAAGCTACAATGAGCTTGCCATCACCAATGAGAAGCAAGAAAAGCTGGTTCGCTACCTAGAAACTAGAGCTCAAAACTTAACCATTGCATACCTGCTGCTCCATAGTGTAGTATACATAATCACAATCTCACACAGATCTTCGACGTCTCTTATTCAGTGCAAAAACTGGTGGGTACCTTTTGCTTTTTCCTCTCATGCTCAATAATATACTTCATGACCTTCTTAAATACAGTGAACAAGTTTTATTGGTCACAGTATTATCTAGACATGAACCATCTGGATCAGCAAGTGTTACATATGAGGATACGGGAAGCTAAATTCGAGACAAAATGTCACACTACTACGAGTGAGCAGAAGCCCGATCCTGTGGTTCTGTTCAAGCGAAAACTCTATATTAGTATTACTGTTTCAGCTCTGGTTGCTATTACTGTTATTCAGTTATATGCCTGCAGGTTTCTTTTGTGCTGAAATTATGTGCCACTTGGTTGTTATAGACCTATTATAAATAACATAACTTGTAATAAACATTGTGCTTATTGGAATAAACTCCGCACTTAAATTTAATCACACCTATATAGAAAGTGTGAATGGTTGTATCTTGTAAGAATAAGTTTTTTTTTTTTTTAATTGTTATTATTATTTATTATTATTATTATTTCTTTCTCTCAAAAAGTTGTAAGTTATTATAACTTGTAAAGCTAGATGAGATTCACTTGTATTGCTAATGCTAAAGTCTTATCGGATGGCCCTGCGTACATAGCCTTCAAAACGAAGGACTAGGAATTTCTCACGGAAAAGGGATGTTTAACTTTTTTTCTTTTGGAAAAAAGGGGTGTTTGATTCTGGGAAGTTAAAGAGGAAAAGAAGTTTCATAGAGGGCCAAACTAATTTAAGGCCTTTTTATTCAATGAAGGGATTTTCTATTCAATAAAGGTTTCATTGACAATGTTTTTAGACCTTCATTAATTCTCTATTTTACGGCCTTTGAGATATTATGGCCAAAACCTAAAGGTCTATATGTTTGTAAAATAAGAAACTAATTCTAGCGTTCTCTATTGTATAAACTCTACGTTGAATTCATTATAAAAACAAGTTACATACAAGGGAGGCCAGAATTTTTCGTGCCAGTGGTTGGACCGGTATAGAAACTAGGTTGATTCGTACCGTCCTAAATACCGGGTTCTTTCGGTTTGTATCGGCTATTTCGATGGATGCCGGTGCTTTTCGACGGTAACTTCATTCCGGACCGGTACAAATTGAAATGGGTTTCTAGAAATTTTTTGCTACTTACAGCACCTCTTCACCACTGTTAAACCTTCATTCACCGGTGAGATATTGCCGGACGTTGAGGCTTGAGCTCGTTGTCATTGCGTCATAGCTTCTTCATTTTTCTTCTCTCCCTCACTGTCTCTCTTTTTCTTTCAGCATTTCTTCTAGTCTGGGTTTCTAAAGAGAATGTTAACATAGAAACACAAAATGACTTCTTCAGTATTTCACTCCTACCTACGTTTGATTTAACCAAAGTTATTAATGGGCGGAGAATCCGAAGTGGTTTGCCTGCCACTTCTTTACTTTTTATTTTTTAATTTCATAAAAAACCGGCTAGAGTTATTTTCATTTAAATTTTTAAGGCGTTTGGTAGGTGAGATTGAGTAAAATTGTTTGGATATTTTTGATATACGTGTGTGGTGAAAAAATATGTTAAAATATGTGTAAAGGTTTTTAAAATGTGAAAATATGTGTTAAAATTTGCTCACCAAATAGAGCCTTAATTTTTTTACCACTCCTATTTAGTTTTAATTTTTATTGGACAGAGAAATGGGCTAGACATTAGCTTAAAATAATTTGAACATGCATAAAAAAGAGTAAAATTTTTAAATATATTAATTTATACAATAATATTTTTTTGAGTAAAAAAAAAGAATATATATAATTGTGAAATTGCGGTAACTCAAAACGGTACAATCGATCTTGGACCGATACTAAAACATTTCATTCCTTTAAATAAATCGAAAACTTGACTTTTCGATGCAAGATTGGCTCATTTGATTATATAGGCCCTTAAGACAAACTATGTTAAATCTCTCTCTCTCTCTCTCTCTCTCTCTCTCTCTCTCTCTCTCTCTCTCTCTCTCTCTCTCTCTCTCTCTCTCTCTCTCTCAACAACATTGACATGGTATAAGTGTCAGATTTGCACAAGGCATTGAATTGCCAATGGCAAAACCATTGATGTGGAAGAAAAATCCATGTGGAACGAGTTCCTGCAAATCTAGGTTTGGGTTTGTTCCTACAAATCTTCTTCTTCTTGGTTTGCTTCCTATACCCTCTAAGACTAGAGTTCCACATGGATTATTTATCCTCATTATCTTGGAACTCAAGTCTCTAAGACTCGAGTTTCTTTACTGAACTCGAGCCTCTAAGGCTCAAGATGCTAATTTGTTAAAATGTTAATTTAAAAAACTTGCCAACGTGAAATAGTTGCTAAAATCATGTTAAATGACAAATTTCCTTTACAGTTAATACCTTTATCTTAAGTTTGAGGGGATGTTAGAAATAATATGGCTCAAGAGGCTCAAACCAATTATGGGTCTATGAACTTATAAAACATAACATTGTGTCATT
Organism: Quercus dentata; assembly: GCA_028216015.1. Lineage (NCBI taxonomy): Eukaryota > Viridiplantae > Streptophyta > Magnoliopsida > Fagales > Fagaceae > Quercus > Quercus dentata. The sequence continues at coordinate 17,283,616 of CP116452.1, read as the reverse complement.
GTAAAAACAAGTCATGTAGCAAAGATATATAGTTGTCAAAGACTTTTTAGTTTTTACTATGACCGCAAGCCGTTAGATTGAACTACTTTAAAATCCTTGCTTTCACTTATGCCTAATTGGACGTAAGCTTACAACCCCCCGTGCTTTCAGATCACGGAGTTTCTCCCATAGTCTCTTAGTGTATTCTCTTCTCATTGCTATCTTTCCCTTAAAACCCAAAAAAAAAAAAAAAAAAAAAAAAAAAAAAGGTGATCATCATTGATCATTGAGTTTGAGTGTTTGACTACTCACATTTGTATATACTCATTGGAAAGGTTGGTACTGTTTGTACCACCGCCTTGATGAGGATCTTCTATCTTGCTTTAGACAAATGGTTTTTATTCCATTCTACAATCTCTTCCATATTTGCTCATTTATGGTAGAGAGCGTTTGCTTTTGTACCAGAGCGTTGTTGCTTGTTATTTTGTTAATGAAGATGCGGTGGTTGTGCCCCTATTAATTTGTTAACTAGAGGCCTCCTCGTATTCCTTCATAATTCTGTATGTTTCTCTGCATTCTATTTTTGTGGCCTATCAGAAGATCATACTATCATTAGCGAAGAACAAATATTTAATCTTAGGGCCTCTTAATTCTAATCATAGCAAAACCGCTCATGCAATTCCTTCTCTTCGCTTTCTTTAGTAATAATGAAATCCCTTCTTCACATAAAAGTAGGGGCAGCTTCATGGGGCTTTAGGCGAAAACTGAAGTAAGACCTTTTATATATTTACTAGTGTGGGTTGCATGTGCAAGGCACGTGCTGGCCCTTTAGTGAGAAAATTAATATAGATTTTTTTTGTTGAAGAAGTATGAAATCATGTACTTAAATTTAAAATAGTTATTTGAATATCTATGTACTATTACAGTTTCTTAGAACTTGTTTACTAAATGTAATATCTACTCACCAAAAAATACTACAAAGAATGATAATGAAAGTCATCATCTTTCTACAATATTTAAATTTTCGCAATAAATGATAATATATGCTACAATTTTTTTCAAGATCTTCATTAAATTAAATACTTGCAATCATCTACAATGAAGATTTTGTTATTTATATTTCATTCTTTATTATCTTATTTTATAAGTCTAACTACGATGTTTAGCTTACTTATTTTTAATGAATACCCTTTTAAGCAAGAAAATAAATTAAAAAAGAACAAAATAACAAAAGACATATCTCATCAAAGTTTCTATTAGATAAAATTATAAGTCTAGAAAATTTAAACCTAATAAATTAGTGTTCTCTAGGTAACAAATAAAAAACCATATATCATCATTCTAACTTTCCAAGTATGACTACCGAGTCTACCACATAAAATTCAATATACACAAAGAAATTTTTGGGACATTAAAATTTAGTAGGAGTATATTAGAGATTGCACAATGGAATATTCTAGGAATTGTAAGATTTTGTTAGGGCTTAACTAAGAGAGAAATAATAGGGGTATATGCTCATTTACAAAATATAAATTAATGATGAAATTATTCAACTTTAGTTTAGGGGGGAATGCAACTACGTACCCTGAACATAAAGGAGGAAAGTGCTACTTCGTCAATTTGTGTGTGCGTGTGTTATGTGTGTGTAAAACAATATGTGTGTGTGTGTGTTTTTATTTTTATTTTTTATTTTTAAAAAAACTTGAAATAATGTGTTAAAAAAATCAACCTAAAAAAATTATGCATTAGACAATGAATATTAGTTCAACAAATTGAATAAACCAAAAAAGAAGTCTAGAAACACAACAAAAAGTCATGATATTTTTACAATACCTTTATTTCTAGCTATAGTGGGTTCTAGTCTGATATTTTATTATTTTATTTTAGAGTAATGTTACGTCCATAATATTTTCATAATAAATCTTAGGTGGTAAATTGCTACTGGTTTTAAATTGAGCTAACCACTTTTAACTGTGCATTTAAAAATAAAATAAAAGGCCAATTGAAGAAAATTGTGCCTAAAATGATGAATTTTAGCTTACTAAATTTGACTAAATAAAAAAAGAGGCCTAGGAACACAACAAAATGTTACACAAAAAAGAAGTTTAGGAATATAACAAAACGTCACAACATTTCCAATTTGTGGTAGGTCCCAGTTTGATATTTTATTATTTAATTTTTATGTCCACAACATTTTCACAACAAACCTTAGGTAAAAAATTATTACTGGTTTTAAAATTATGTCTTTAAAAAAACAAACAAAAAGAGAATACAAGAAAATTGTGCATGAAACGTACAATAAATTTTGGCTCATCCAATTTGACTATATATATTAAAAGAGAAGTCTAAGAATACAACAAAATATTAAAACATTTTCACGATACTTTTATTTTTAGGATCCGAATAGATATATTTTTATTTTATTTGAGAGAAATGCTACATCCATAACATTTTTAGAACAAATTATAAATGACAAGTTGTTATTGGTTTTAAATTGAACCCCTCTTGATATCACTTTTTTATCCTTCAAAAATACCTTGCCACGTAAAATTTGTTACAAAATTATTTGTGAAAATTTTGTGGACATAGCATTTCTTTTTATTTTATTTTATTTTGATCTATAAGGAACCGAGATCTCGCAATTGTGAAAATATTGTAAAAATTTGTTGCATCGTATAATTGTGTATGCACATATAATATTTAAAAGCACGAGGCAAAACTAGCGTATTGAAAAAAAAAAAAAAAAAAAAAAAAAAAAAAAAGCCAATGAACAATGCAAATTGTCAATAATTATGAAAATATTGTAAGAATTTGTTAATTCAGTGTAATTGTACATACACATATAAATATTTAAAAGAAAAGACAAAAACAACACAACAAAAACCGGCGTATTGCGGTTTGTGAAAAAAAAAAAAAAAGCCTAATGAACAATGTTGTGAAAGTATTGTGAAAAATATTGTGGATGTAGCACTTTTTTTTTCAAAATACCTTTTGTTTTAGTCGTAGATGATTCTAGTATAATATTTTATTTTAACCTATAAGGAATTAATATAACAACAGATGTAAAATATTGCGACAATTTATTGTGTTAACTAATAGCTTCATATATTAAAAATAAAAAAATAAAATAAAAGAGTGGGCAAGATGATATTACCCCCCAAAAAAAAAAAAGCAGAGAGGAAAAAAAAAGTGCATAGGTTGATGAAACTAAAGCACTCGTAGCTCTGATGATTTAATGCATTCGCGGTTTTATATATATAGAAAATTTATTGCGTCGGTGTAATTGTGTTTGCACATATAATATTTAAAAGCACAAGCAAAACTAGCATATTAAAAAAAAAAAAAAAAGTCCAATGAATAGTGCAAATTGTCAATAATTGTGAAAATATTGTAAGAATTTGTTAATTGAGTATAACTATACATACACATATAAATATTTAAAAGAAAAGACAAAACTAGCACAACCAAAACCTGCATACTGCGATTTGTGAAAAAAAAAAAAAAAAAAAAAAAAAGCCTAATGAACAATGTTGTGAAAGTATTATGAAAAGTATTATGGATGTAGCACTTCTTTTTCATAATAACTTTAGTTTTAATTGTAGATGATTCTAGTATAATATTTTATTTTAACCTATAAGGAATTAACATAACAATAATTGTAAAAATATTATGACAATTTATTGTGTTAACTAATAGCTTTATATATTAAAAAAAAAAAAAGAGTGGGTAGGACGATATTACCCCCAAAAAAATAGCAAAGAAAAAAAAAAAAAAAGGTGTAGAGGTTAACAAAACCAAAGCATTTGTAGCTCTGATGATTTAGTGCATTCGCACTTATATATATATATATATATATATATATATATATATATATGTAAGGGCACGATTATTTAACGGCCCAAGAATGATGTTGGGCTCGTACGTAAAAGATCCCTCACAATATGATTTGTAGAGAGTGGGCTTAAAAGGCTTGCCTTTGATCATCGGGCAACGCTCGGTCTTGATTTTAGGGGCTCATGCGAGAAGTGGGTTTGGCTGAACATCCAAGCCCTACAACGATGTAGCCCGAAGGGTTTGACTCCTCGAACTTAGTCCGAGGAGCATCAAGTTCTTCCCATTCTTCTCCTCCTTTTCCGCCCCCTCCTTCTCTTGGCTTTCGTTTCCTTTTATACTCGTATTTCTCCCTCTCTTTAGGGTCCACGTGTAAGCTTTACCTTCTGAGAAGGGGACTTGTCCTATCCGCCCATACCTCAAGTGTTTGGGAGTAGACGTAAAGGTTGAATAGCATGGTCAAGAGCATGGGCTGTCGGGACGCAGAGTTCTTTATTACGAGTGATTGGCGGCCTTTTCACTTGTCTTGTCCCCGCATTAAACTCGTCCTTCTTCTTTAGGTGTCTTGTGGGATGCTGGACGTGAAATCGTCCTCGGCCACACCCTTGGGCCTTCTTTAGGGCTTTCACTATGCGTCCTTGGCAATAGGTCTCCTCGGACTTAGGCCTTGGGCCCCGATGTAGAGCGGGCCTAGGCCATGAATTCTCTGGCCCCACAATATATATATATATATATATATATATGATTTTAAAAAAAATATATTCCTTAAACTCAATTACCTTATTTCAGATCCAAAATTATTAATTAAGCCTGTAGAATCTTTTTTGAGAAAGCCAATAGACACAAAAATTTGACAAAACTTTTTCACACTTAGTGATGTGATAGATTAATAATGATAAGTAAAAATGTGATATTAGTAGTGGGTTTATGAGAACTAGTAAAAGTTTGCTCTATTTTTTTAAAGTACTACATTTACAATATTTTCACATCAAATCCTAGATGTTAAGTTGTTATTAGTTCTAATTTGAACCCACTACTGATATCACTTTTTTATCCTTCAAAAATACCTTGCCACGTAAAATTTGTTACAAAATTATTGTGAAAATTTTGTGGACATAGCATTTCTTTTTATTTTATTTTATTTTGATCTATAAGGAACTGAGATCTCGCAATTGTGAAAATATTGTAAAAATTTGTTGCATCAGTATAATTGTGTATGCACATATAATATTTAAAAGCACAAGCAAAACTAGCATATTGTGAAAAAAAAAAAAAAAAAAAAAAAAGCCAATGAACAATGCAAATTGTCAATAATTATGAAAATATTGTAAGAATTTGTTAATTCAGTGTAATTGTACATACACATATAAATATTTAAAAGAAAAGACAAAATCAACACAACAAAAACCGGCGTATTGCGGTTTGTGAAAAAAAAAAAAAAAAAGCCTAATGAACAATGTTGTGAAAGTATTGTGAAAAATATTGTGGATGTAGCACTTTTTTTTTCAAAATACCTTTTGTTTTAGTTGTAGATGATTCTAGTATAATATTTTATTTTAACCTATAAGGAATTAATATAACAACGGATGTAAAATATTGCGACAATTTATTGTGTTAACTAATAGCTTCATATATTAAAAATAAAAAAATAAAATAAAAGAGTGGGCAAGATGATATTACCCCCAAAAAAAAAAAAGCAGAGGAAAAAAAAAGTGCATAGGTTGTTTGAAACCAAAGCATTGTAGCTCTGATGATTTAACGCATTCGCTCTTTTATATATATAGAAAATTTATTGCGTCGGTGTAATTGTGTTTGCACATATAATATTTAAAAGCACAAGCAAAACTAGCATATTAAAAAAAAAAAGTCCAATGAATAGTGCAAATTGTCAATAATTGTGAAAATATTGTAAGAATTTGTTAATTGAGTATAACTATACATACACATATAAATATTTAAAAGAAAAGACAAAACTAGCACAACCAAAACCCGCATACTGCGGTTTGTGAAAAAAAAAAAAAAAAAAAAAAAAAAAAGCCTAATGAACAATGTTGTGAAAGTATTATGAAAAGTATTATGGATGTAGCACTTCTTTTTTCATAATAACTTTAGTTTTAATTGTAGATGATTCTAGTATAATATTTTATTTTAACCTATAAGGAATTAACATAACAATAATTGTAAAAATATTATGACAATTTATTGTGTTAACTAATAGCTTTATATATTAAAAAAAAAAAAAAAAAGAGTGGGTAGGACGATATTACCCCCCAAAAAAATAGCAAAGGAAAAAAAAAAAGGTGTAGAGGTTAACAAAACCAAAGCACTGTAGCTACTGTGATTTAGTGCATTCGCACTTATATATATATATATATATATATATATATATATATATATATATATGTAAGGGCACGATTATTTAACGGCCCAAGAATGATGTTGGGCTCGTACGTAAAAGATCCCTCACAATATGATTTGTAGAGAGTGGGCTTAAAAGGCTTGCCTTTGATCGCTAGGCAACGGTCTGGTCTTGATTTTAGGGGGGCTCATGCAGAAGTGGGTTTGGCCTGAACATCCAAGCCCTACAACGATGTAGCCCGAAGGGTTTGACTCCTCGAACTTAGTCCGAGGAGCATCAAGTTCTTCCCATTCTTCTCCTCCTTTTCCACCCCCTCCTTCTCTTGGCTTTCGTTTCCTTTTATACCGGTATTCCTCCCTCTCTTTAGGGTCCACGTGTAAGCTTTACCTTACGAGAAGGGGACTTGTCCTATCCGCCCATACCTCAAGTGGTTGGGAGTAGACGTAAAGGTTGAATAGCATGGTCAAGAGCATGGGCTGTCCCGGACGCTTGAGTTCTTTATTACAGTATTGGCAGCCTTTTCACTTGTCTTGTCCCCGCATTAAACTCGTCCTTCTTCTTTAGGTGTCTTGTGGGATGCTGGATGTGAAATCTTCCTCGGCCACACCCTTGGGCCTTCTTTAGGGCTTTCACTATGCGTCCTCGGCAATATGTCTCCTCGGACTTAGGCCTTGGGCCCCGATGTAGAGCGGGCCTGGGCCATGAATTCTCTGGCCCCACAATATATATATATATATATATATATATATGATTTTAAAAAAATATATTCCTTAAACTCGATTACCTTATTTCAGATCCAAAATTATTAATTAAGCCTGTAGAATCTTTTTTGAGAAAGCCAATAGACACAAAAATTTGACAAAACTTTTTCACACTTAGTGATGTGATAGATTAATAATGATAAGTAAAAATGTGATATTAGTAGTGGGTTTATGAGAACTAGTAAAAGTTTGCTCTATTTTTTTAAAGTACTACATTTACAATATTTTCACATCAAATCCTAGATGTTAAGTTATTATTAGTTCTAATTTGAACCCGCTACAAAAATTACATTTTTGTCTACCAATAATAACTTGACACTTATGATTAATTAATTTTTGTAAAAAATCTTGTGGATATAACATTTGTCTCTTCTTTTTTCTTGTTTTTCATTTGATAAAAAAAATTCTTTTATTTATTGGCTAATATTTGGGTTTAATTAATAATATTACAATGAAAGAAATAAAGCTTGTTGGTTAAAATTTAGGAGCCTTAGACGACCGCCTCATTCGCTTATACCATAGAACTGGCCTGCATAAAAGCAAGATATAAGGTGATAGATGATCTCTTTTGTTGGAGTCCCTTGGATTGGAGTGTTAGTCACTTGACTTGCGGTTTATAAGTACTAAATATGTGACAATTGAGATGCATTTCACTATTTTTGCAATCCATTGTTCATTAATGCCTAAGTTTTTACATCATTTTAAAAAAAATTTGAGATAGAATTTTATTTTAGTATAATTTAAGTGTATATATGTATGAAATTTCCCCTTAAAAACCTAAATCTTGACCCTTGCCCCTCACACCTCATAAGCACTTACACTTGTAGAATGCGTAGTGGTCATTATTATTTTTTCTAAAAGGAAACATTTTACTTTATCAAATGCTTTACTCATATACAATTTGAGTGTCGTGTCGTTGCGCTTCCCCACTCTTTTATTATGCATGTAATTGATGGTCTCAAAGGTCATAGAAATATTATTAGTGATAAGATGTCCAAGGATAAGGCTATCTAGTTTTCTAAAATTAATTTGGGAAGCATTTAGTCTGTTAGCGAGTACCTTAGATACTAATTTGTAAATCACATTACATAAACTACTCGATATATAATTTGTGATTTTCATGGGTTTTTTTTTTTTTTGGATACTAAGGCTTCGTCGGTAGGCACGTTTGGTACATTACATGGAGATTATAACAAGAATTGTAATCTTTATTATTAGGAATAAAATGTGTTGTAATGGAATAACTAAACCTATTCATAAGTTGTAACATTAGACTAGCAAAAAAAAAAAAAGTTGTAACATTAAAATAAAAATTAAGATCTATTTTAAGAAATATATTATTCATACAATTATATTTCTTAGAAAATAATATTTTTAAATTTGAGAGAGATATGAGTTATTTTTATGATTTTTTTATGTCCATAATTGTTACGTGAATATGGAAAGTTTGTTTATTTGGAAAAATATTAATATTAGAAATTATTTCACCTAGTAAGAAGTAGCTATTACAGTCCTTTTAGAGAGGAATGATTATTCCTCATTTTAAAAAATAACTATTTATAAGGAATGATTATTCCTTGTAACAAAAAAAAAAAAAAAAAACACCCAAACTACTGAATAGATAAAACATAAGAAAAGTTATTATATTACAGTGTTTATTATAGTCTACCAAACATGCTCTTCATCTTTTTCCTTTTTCCTAATAAGTCTTGTCAATCACTAGAAACTACAAAGGGAAAAGATTTTGAGGAGAAAAAAGTATTCCAAATACAACCACCAATCAAGTTGATACAAATGATAACAACAATTACAATAACAATAGCAAAACAAAAATAAAAAAATAAAAAAAATGATTTTCGTTGAGGGCCTTGTCGTTCTGTGGCATTACTTGGCTTCCTTCATGGGAGGAATTAATGTTCAATTCCTTCCTCCACTTAGTTTAACAATTAAATTATATACTATATAACAGAGTAATATGGAATCATAAATGGATATCCAAGAATGCCATATAAGAGTCATCAAAAAAAAAAAAAAAAAAAAAAAATGAAGAAGGAATGCTATATAAGAGAGGATCTCAAGAAGTAGAAATACACTTCCATAAAATGCAAGTTAATTATTAAGAGTATTATAACTCAATCGGTTATGACTTTTGATGTTTTTAATGAAATATCCAAAACTCAAATCTCCCCTCTCCTGTTATAATTATTAAATTACAAAAAATACAAAATGCAATTTAATCTCAACGGTTAAAAATATGTCAATAACAAAGTAACAATTTATGAAAAATTATGCGATTAGATTATTGATAGTAAAATAATTAAGAAAAAGTTAATGAATAGCTAAAAGATATTGATTTAAAAAATATTTTTAATATTTTTTAAAAAGTAATTATTATTTTGACAATTTTTTAATACTAAAAACTTTTTTAAAATAGTCATCAACATCGTATATTGTACACTACGAGAAATTATACAGCGTTTATGATAGACCAAGTCACTTGTCTACCATTCCACTAAAAAACTCTCATTCGTTTAAAATTGCTGAGTCAGTAATCAATTTCTGTTTAAAAATATTTTCTAACTTAATAATTTTAAGTAAATAAAAGTCTTTTAATGAAACGATTGTCACCACATCACCTATAGTGTGCCACATCACCTACCTACGAATCTTATAATTTCGCGTACACTACACTGTATATCCGCAAGGACCGCAATAATCCTGGCCAGGCTTTAAGCTACAAATATTTCTGAGTTTCACAGTGCACATTAGCAGCGCATTTTAGCCAAAGCCACATAAACAATTTTTTACGCTTTTATTTTACTTAGCAGGAAAAAAAAAAAAAAAAAAAAAATCAAAATCAATAGCAACTAGCCTTACTAATAATCCAATCATAATTTCTCTCTGAAAATCAAAAAAATCTCTCTTCGAAACCCTTGAAGTTCGTGCATTTTCGATTCCTCTGCAATTCAATAAGGTACAATCCTCACAAATTCTCTTCCAATTCCGTTTTATCTTTGAACCGTTAATCAAAGTGAACCCTAGTAGATCTTTTAAGAAACCTAAATTTGTAGACAAAATTCCAGCTTGAAGTGATTTTCTTTTCAAATTTGATAGCTTTTGTGTGGTTTTTTGCTAAATAGTGAAAGAAAATCAAATGGGTAAATAGGGAATTGGAATTAGTATCTGTTAAGTGGGACTTTGACTTGTGGGGTGTGTTTGAATTGGATTAATATGTGAATGTTTGTGTGTTTTTGAAAAAAAAGAAATTGGAACTTTCTCATGTGGAATGGCTAATTTGGTAGAGCTGGTGTTTGAGACTGTCAATCTTGAATTTTGGGTCCACTGAGTTTGGTTAATTTTGATACTGAGGCTATGTGATTTGCTATGGAAGGAACTGGAGTTACCTGTTTGTGTGATCCTTCGCGCAAATTGCGAATTTGAAATGGAAATTGGAATGTGATTTTATTCTAGAATTAACAAGTTCTGATAGCCCCATGTATTAGATTCAGTACTGAGTAGGTATTTAGCAAGTATTCATATCTGCTGAAATTGAAACGGTATTGAGAAAGTTTGATGTGTTGCAGGGTAGCTCAATGAACTTATTACTATCAATGTTTGAAATTTGTCCTATTTTTTATAATTTCAGCTTCTTTGAACACATTTATGGTACTTACTGAACCTGGCTCAACCCCTTTCCACACCTTTTCTAGACTGACATCTTTAGAGTACCAATATCTTACTTCCCATAAATATGTTAGTTTCCTTCTTCCCGTATGAAGGACATGCCCTGGTTATAAATATCAGGGCTTATGAATGTTGTTTTGACTTTGAATACTCATTTTGAGTTTAAGCCCTGGTGCATTGCCCTTGGGTTTGTGTATTATTTGAATTTACATTAAGCTGTTGTTGCAATGAAATATTTATTTATTTTATTGTCATTGTCATTTATTTCTGTCATCTTTGTTGTCACCATCGCTATTATCATCAGCGTCTTCATTAATGTATTCTTTGGTTGCTTTTGTTGTTACTGAAATAAGATTTAATTACTTTTTGCAATTAGGCATTTGTTATATGTTACAGGACTGCTCTTATGTGCAGAATGAAGCAGTTATGTGCATACATGTAGAGATTGTGGATATGACATATGAACTAATTGAAGTAGGAAACTAATATAGTCAAATTTACTTTTCTAGTGAGTGTAGAAATGTACTATTAGATAATCCCATATGAAGGCATATACTTTTTACTTTTTACATTTCATACATCTGTTGGTTAGTGAGATGTGTATAGTGCAATCTTCTGTTCAGGGACTTAAACCCCCAAAAAAAAAAAAAATCCTGTTACGTTAAAGATGTAAATAATTATGGGGCTGAAGGTATCTTTATCATTGTAGATGTAGCAGAACAAGATGGAGAACATTCAGTATGCTGAGGAACTTGTGAGGGAGTTTCTTGTCTTCAGAGGATTTACTAATACTCTGCAAACTTTTGAGAGTGAATTAGGCACAGATATTGGTAAAGGGTTTCAAGTGGATAAGATTTTAGACTTAATCTTCTCAGTATATGTACCCAAATTTCAGGCAGAAAAATTAGTTGGTCTCTTGAGCTTTTTCAAGAAGTGCTTTTCTTCAGCATCTGAAACTGTACTTATTGCTACTTTGTCTAAATTGGAGGTCTCAATTCTGCGATACTATATTGCTCATGCCATACAATCAGGGAGGAGGGACAAAGTTGTAGATTTGTTTGAGATGAATGGCAATGAATTTTGCAGAGGGGCAAGGACTGGACTGCATGGTTTGGTGGGTTTCTCTTTTATTCATTCTTTTGTGTTCTATTGGACTACCTTCTCCTTGATTTATAATTTTGGGCATGTGGTGCAGCCATTCCATATATAAAGAACCCAAACCTGGATCCTGAATTTTGTATTTATTTCTCAAAGGAATGGTATGAGGCCTTACGTCTTTCTGTGAGGAACTTTTTAGTGAGATCTTCAATGGAACTCATATCCTTCAGAGCAAGTCATATATATATAATATAATATAATATAATTTGATACTTTGGTTTCACCGTTCCCATATATTTCCAATGCATTTACCCCCTAGGGGTGGATCCAAAAGGCCCTACCTTAGTGAGGTTTCATGTCATAAAAAAAATATAATGCATTTACTAGTTCACAACTATCATTTTAAAAACAGTTTTGTTTAAAAAATGCCCTTTAGTTTACTCATTAAAAAAAAGCCTTTAAGTTTAATGATTGTGAAGTGTGTCTTTGGGTGTTAAATGGAATTCTAAAATAAGGATAAGCCATTTTTTTTTTATGCCATCTCTTTCCTCAATATTCATGTGCGCTTCTCCAAAAAAGGTGAGCTCATTTATTCTCTTTGATTTGTTTCCGCTAATAATTACATGATATCATCATGATATGGGGTATTTTTTTAAAAAACTTAATTTTTTTTTAAAGTCAATTTATTACTGACTGTTTTGAGAATATATCCTTAACCACACCACGCCTCCCTGCCCTATTAAAGATCAGTGCAGAGAAGAATACCGCCAACCGTCTTAGAAAGGATATAAAGCAACTCAATATTAAGTTGTCACAACTTCAAGCTTTACTAGAGGAAAAAGAAGCTCAATTAGGTCGGTTAAAGTGGTAAGGAATGGTCTTTGCTATTTCCCTTATGACTATAACAGCTATAGACAGAACTATTTTGATATCTGTCATCCTTTTATTTTATTTTATTTTATTTTGGAACTCAGTAATGCTTCATCACTACCGGATGCAAGCACAGGACAAACCAAAAGTTCATCAAGTTTTATGCATGAAGATCCTATTATATACAGGGAGATACATGAAGCCTGTGCTCCTGCTACTCCACAATTAGCTGAAACAGTGCTGGATCAAGATTTTGTTACTGGGCCTTCTCAAATTCAATCTGAGCTTCCCACATCCAAGTTGTTTCATGATTCAACCACTTCATCAAATCTTGATATGGGAGATGGTAGAACTGGTGATTCCAGTCAAATGTGGCAAGATGGCCCCTGTATTGGTAGATTGCTGTTCTGTACAGTTTCTCTTCCATAAGTTCATGATAGTGAACAAGCTAATGGAAGTTTTTTTATAAAAATTATAGGAGTAGTTAACATTTATGGGGTGACATGTTGAGCTTTCATTAGTGGGAAGATAAGATAGATGATATCAGAAACCTGTAAATTTAGAGAAGTCTAGTAGAGCAGTTGTGAAAGATAAGGGCAGATAATGTAAAAAATTTGCAAATTTAAAAAATGTGTAAAGTAACCCTACATTTATGCTTCATTATATGAGCAGATCCATTGGCTAATGAAGAATATTTAGGAAAAAAATATGACTTCGGTGGCAAGAGAGTTGATGTGTGAAATGGTATTGTCAATCTGAACAGCAAAAGAAGGCTAAAATGTAGATATAATCTTTAAAGAGATCTAAAGAGAATCAAGATTCTGTATGAGTGGTTGACAGCATGGTAATGTAAAGCACCATTTATTTTACTAAACTAGTTTGAGAACTCATTATTTGTTGTTGTTGTTGTTGTTGTTGTTTTTTTTCTCCTGAGGAAACAGTCAAATTAATTTTTCACTGTATGGTATTGTGGGTTGAGCTTTTAATCTGGTTTCTGATTTCCTGTTTTTACTTGAATAAGTGAGTTAATTGTGACAATATTTATGAACTCATTGCTGGTTAAGTAATTATTGAATTTGATGTGGCAGAAAATGGCAGGGAACTTCACATAGAATAAGAATTTCCAGAAGTTAAAGTAGACTTTCAGGTAAAATATCTGATAAATCCATATTTCAAAATTTGAAGCTTTTAGATTTAGATCATTTTCATTTATCAATTTGTACCTTTCTCCTTAATCCTTTCTACAAAGACATTTTGTTCTTTAGTTGTATGTCTAAGCTATTCTTTATTGGAGTGTCTCTAATTTCTGGAACACCATGGTTTTTTAGGAGACATTTTTGGGTCACACAAGTCCAATCAGTCGGTGCTGCTTTTCTGCATCAGGGAACAACATAGCCAATGCTTCTATAGATGGTACAGTAAGGTATTCCTTTTTTGAAGTAGGTAACATTAAACTTAATAAAGATTTAATGTAAGGGTTTAAGATTCCTTGTCCCTTATGGCTTGTATATATTGAAATTCCTATATGCTAAAATGGATTTAGACAGACCCCCACCTCTTTTCTCAAAAAAGAGGAAAAGAAGAAGAAAAGCAACAATTTCTAGATTTATCCTGCATAGATGGGTTATTGATTTGAGTTGTGACTACCTTGGTTGTTGAGCATGCCAGAGAAGGCTTGGTGCATGTCCCTTTTTTTAAATTTCTAATTATGGGCTGACTTCAAGTTGATTCCTTATTATTCTCCACACATTTAAAACAAAGGATATGGACGTATGACTCTTTGACTCCGGCATCAAGAAATGCGACTATTTATTGTGGGGCAGAGATCATGTCACTTGACTGGGAGTGTAAATCTGACCGCTTGGTATGTAAATTGGCCTTTATGAGTGATCGCATATATGGTTTGATATTGAATGATGTTGATTATTTGAGATCGAAATTCATTCTTTTAAGTTTTGTGGTTCTTTTTGACAAAAGCTTCTTATAGGCACAGCTGATGGAGGCATTAAAGCATGGAATGTTGATGCAAAGAGAGTTGTCTGCGATCTCAGCACAACTGAAGCATTTCCAAGGTTTATCCTATATATACTATGGCTGCAATTCTCCTCTTCCTTGGTGTTTTCTCTTAACATCTTTTTGGTGCTGCAGTGTCTTGGATCTAAAGTGCAGCCCTGTAGAACCAATTTTTGTTTCTGCGGCAGCCTCCGAAGGGTATTTTCTTCTAATAGTCTTAAATGTTTGTATGGTAGTGTTAAAATACAACATTCTGTGGTCGCCTGGAGATCTGTTCAATAACACCTCTACTAGAAGTATGATGCTACTGCTATGCCAATGAGCTCCCCCAAAAAAAAAGAATAAATAAATAAATAAAAATTCAAGGAATGGGATGGAGTTTAAGGTTTAGAGTTCAAGACCCATTGGATGCACGTGTAAAATTTCAATAATAAATTAATAATAATAATTATATAAAGAGAGAATTATGCTTGCATTGTGCTACTGAAATTTAGTATTGGTAAAAACCATTGGGAGTGTTTCTTATGGACCCCTGATCTCCCAATCATGCAATTTTTAGGAGATTGAACATGGGTTTATCTTTCTTATCTATTATTTACCATTTTTTTTAGTTTTTCTTATTTTAACAATTTTATTGTTCTTTTTTTTTTTTTTTTTTTTTTTTTGGTTTAAAAGGAACTATTATTAAACAACTAAGCCAAAATGGCTAAGTTAGAGGCAACAAGCCTACATACACTTTCCCCATTAGTATCAAAATATACAAAGTTTGCTATTACATCAGATGGGGGAATATCCCAAACAACAAAAGAATCCTGCATCGCTCCTCCTAGCTTAGCCATAGCATCCGCCACTCTATTCGCTTCCTTGAATGCGTGCTGCACCTTGAAGTGCTGAAGCTTGCCCAGCAGCAACCTACAGTCAGCCAGCAAGGAAGAGTAAAATGCATTAGAGGGAGAGTTGGACTGCATTAGCTCAACTACCACCTTGGCATCTAATTCAATCACAAGCTTCTGCACTCCCATCCGGACAGCCAGCAATAAACCATCCCTTAGAGCCCAAAATTCTGCTGTAATGCTAGTTGTGAAGCCAATAGGAACTCATTTTCTACTGGTGCAATAGATTAATAGGAACTCATTTTCTTTGGAGGAATGGCTCAAGTTATAACGACAATTTAGGGTTTGCTTCCTTAACTGTCTGGAACATGAAAACCTGGAAGGCTGTGGTTCGTGACTGTTTGTCTTAGAACTTTATTTTTTCACTCAGTTGCCAGTTTTTATTTTATCTCTTAATGATCTTTGCCTTTCGTGAAGACAGTCCTTCCTCTTGGTAAAGATCCACCTACAATAACTTCTTTATGCTTCAATCACAATGGGAAGATTTTAGCAGCTTCTGCGACTGATGGAATGATTCACATGTTTGGTATCCTTTTAATGATTATATGACCTGGTTTCTTAATCTGCATTTTAGTGTTTACCCAGTTTGCAAGTGAAAACAAAAACCTTTGGTTTTAAAATTTGCAGTTGCACGTACTTAAGAAGACATAAACTCCTTTTCTGCTAACCTGGCCCTTTTAAGTGCATTTCAGAGGCTTACACGAATCTTAACTGGGGGGTTAACCTAGTCATTTGATGGAAAATTAAATGGTTAACGAAAAGAAAATGTTGCCCAATAATCACGGATGAGGGTGCCTAAGCAGAAATATCCGCATTATTATGCATACCCCTTAACTTGTCAAAGACATGGCCGCTGGTCTACAAATTACTGGATGGCCTGCACATGATTCTGCGATAAGCTCTCTTCTTTTTGGGCCTGATGAGACAAGCATTTTTAGCTTGGGTTCAGATGGAAAGGCAAGTATATCTTGGTTTTCAATTCAAATTTAGGCAGAGCTCTGTAAATGCAGCTTAGTTTTTTCTTTGAACTTTATATAGCTTAAGGTTTTTCCATATTATGCTAAAATAACCCTCACAGAATTTGTTTTTGGTGTTAGATTTTTGAATGGAGCTTGCAAAACCAAGGTCAAGTCCTATGGTCAAGAAACTGTAGTAGGTACTTGTCTTGCTGGCACTCTGTTACCTAAAGTGAATTTTGGTTAAGACTATTATCCTTAGGAAAAAAGTGTATTGGTTAAGATTAGCTGTTCTGACTGGTTCTGAAATTTAACTGTCATCGTAGTTCTTGAACTTTCACAAAAAGTGAGATTCATTAAATGCTTTCTATGTTCTCAATGATGTAATAGCCAATGTCTTGTGGAACTGGGATATTATACTACTTATATTTCAAATTGGAGGATTATGGAATTATAATGTTGTTCAATATCATAGGACCTAATGTTATTAGATATAGGCGCTTTGGAGGGGCTATGATCTAATTTGCCTAATCTACATGAGCATAATTTTTCTTTCTGTATGACTCAATTAAATTAGTCCAATTTTGTATTTGCTATAATTTTGGCCCTCCCATTCATAAAATCCTAGTTCCGCCCCTAATTCATTGGTTTTATAACTTGTGAAGGTTCATGGAAGATTGAAATCACATAAATACTAACATAACTATGTCATCTATTTGATTCCGCTAATTTTTGTGGAGGATTGTGTGCTGTGCATAATCCGTCTCCCTCACTTTACAAGTGGTGAACCCTTACTTTTTATAATGTTGGTACTGCCTTTGCACATATTGTTTTATCTTTGTTGCCCTGTAAAAATCTGTCATGTTTTGGTATTTGTTATTATAGTTGCATCTTCTATATTGTTGTGTTATAGTTAACCGAAGGAACCTTGATAACTTGATTCTTTTCCATTCTCAGAGGTTCCGTGACGCCGAGAGCTCAAAACTTTGCGGACATGAAATGGCGTTAGATGCTAATGGAAGGAGGCTACTGGTGACATCGGTTCAAGAAGAGCACCTATATATCAAGGTTGATCTCTTGCCCAGCCCACCCTTCTTGTTTCTCATTCTCATGTGTGTGCTGTGGCTATGTGTGCGTGAAGACACGTCGGAGTGCACACAATGTCGGTGGTTTTCATTTGTTCTTTAACTGTGGCAATCGAGTTGACTTGCTATTGACCCTGAATCGATCAATATATTGACCAGAATTACAAATGCTGATTTTCAGCCATACTTGATTATTCTAATTTAATTTATCGTTTGTTTAACTTGGCTCAGGTTCGTGGTCAAAGAAATGGGTTGAGAACTCTTCCACACTTCTTTGCTATAACAACGGTTGATTGGCACCCAACTTTGCCCTGACTTCTTGATTGGATCGGTGATAACTCGATTCGAGTAACGTCTATCCTATGAAAGGCTTCTCACTTCTATATCTCTCTTTTATTCTTGGTCAGTTGGAATGAAGTTTACTCCGTTGGTTTAATATGAGTTTCACGTTGGTGTGCATCCGAGCTTTGGGTTGTATGGATGTTGTTATTTAATTGTGCATTGCACAGGGTATTTATAGTTTACTAGCCATTCATTGATGTAGTTATTTAATAATCTATTTGGTTTATATATCTTTGAAGTATGTGTGTGCATGTGTGAGAGAGGGTCTTGTTCTTTCCTAATTTTTTTTTGCGTGAGCGAGAATTTCAATATCTTTGTCGCCTTAGGTTTTGTAGATATTATGGATGCCCTTAATACACACACTTGGTTCTCTTCATTCATCTCTCAAAAACATTCAGTCAATAGCTCTCTTCTCTCTCTCGCTCTCTCTCTCTCTCATTAATAACTACTCTCACTTCCACTTCTTTTTATTTGGTAATTTCGATAAAAATAAATAATTCCTGCTGATTTGTAGTAAATGACAGAAAGCTCAATAAAGATGCAATTTATATTTTGTATCAAAGCAAAACTACATTATTTTATGAGCCTTAACAGTGATATAGATAGAAGAGTTGCATTGAAAACATATTTAAGTTACGCGACGCAACATTAAAACCGAAATTATAGGGACAAAAATGAAAACAAGACAAAGTTAGAGAAAGTAAATTATGATTTTTCCCATATAATATTATTTAATATTATATATGTTTATATGTATACGTGATAAAAATATTTTTATATTTAAGATTAGAACTGTCATTTTTTTTTTTGGGTAATTTATTGGCAAATACGATAGTTTATTTCATATTAAAAATTATATATAATTTTTAATAATGCAAGGTTAGTCAATCTAATTTCTATAAATTTATAAAAGGAAATTAAAATTAGTCTATCAATCTATCTAATTAAGTCAAATAATATAATTCTAACTATATTTTAATTATTTATTATTATCTATTTGTGAAAGGAAAAAAATTTAGTATAGGTGTGTGTATATATATACATACATAAAATTATTTTTATCAATCAAAACCTCTTCCCAATTTGTATCAAATAACTTGTTGACAAATTCAAACATTTGATAAGAAAATAAATCAAAAACACACGCACTATATATATATATATATATATATATATATATATATGAAACAACAAAGGTAACAGTGCAAATAGTCCAGGATGGTAACACTCAAACATTAAACTAGATTCAAATTACAAAATTTCTCTTTGTAAATTAACTTGCTTAATTGAAGAGAGGTAGCTACTAACAAAATGACAATGCTGAGAAAGGCGATGAAACAAAGCATAATATAGATCCACACCCACACAAATGTTACAAACGGTGTTTCTGACACTTATTTTGACGCGAGCACCAGCAGAAGCAACTCCTGATATTAGCACCAAAGATAAAAGAAAACCATCAGTCTTGATGCACTAAATATATAGAATTAGAAGTAGAACTACTTCATGCAAACTGAAATTTACCACGCGGATTAAGTATATAGCCTTAAGCACCACTATATATGAAAATATACATCTTGGCATGTGCGGCAAAATCAAGAAATTGTGAGATAAGGTGGAAACAAAACAGTAAAATTGAAATAGATTAATGATTCTAGCAGTTACGTTTGGTTTAGGGTAATATATATATATATATATATATATATATATATATATATATATATATATATGAGAAGGATAAATTAATTGCTGCCCATAGCATATATAAAAGATTAATATACATATTACATTACCTTGCTAACCTCTACAGACAAAGTGGTCATCCCCGCCTCTGAATCTTCCTTTGTAATCTTGCAATGTTCACTGTTATTGTTACATAAAGCCAATCCTTCATGTTGTCCAATAACAAAAAATAAGCATGTCTCCAAGAACGCTTTAACACCAAAGAACCACAAACTCCCCAAAACCCCATAGCAAATCCAAATCCTGTTCCCACATAAAACCATTTTCCCAATTCATCTCCATTCTCTTCATTATCTTTAGTAGTCACTTCACTTCGGTTTGGAGTTTCTTCACCTGGACACTACGTGTGAGTGGAGGTCCACAAAGTGCCCCATTTCCAATAAAATAAGATGCATTGAAACCCGGATTTGAGTGCTTGAAGGAATGTTCCCAAACAAATTGTTGTAAGATAAGTCCAGAATGCTCAAAAAGTTTAACTCCGACATGCTAGATGGGATTTCGCTTTGAAAACCGATTTCTTGACAAATCAAGTGATTCTAGCTGCTTCAACTGACCAATCATTTGAGGAATTTCTCCAATCAAGTTGTTTCTTGATACGTTGAGTGAAATCAAATCCAAAAGGCTTGAGATTTCACTTGGAAGTTTCCCAGTCAATTTGTTCCTTGAAAGGTTAATAATTTTTAGTAGTCCAAGATTTGTACCATGGTACTCATACTCATTTCTTTTCAACTCAACCATTACACTATCAAAATATAATTGCGCATAGACGGAGCCATCATTTTCATGTAAATAAGGAATCATACGTTCAAAGTCAAAGTTTCCTTTCTGAGCCATGGCTGTGAAATTATTGAGACATTGTGGTATAGTTCCGGATATGTCATTTATAGAGAGGTCCAAGATTTGTAAATCTTTTAACCAACACAAATGCAATGGTATGCTTCCATTGAACATATTGGAACGTAAAGATAGAAAAATCAGGCTTGGTAGGCGTTCCCCAATCCATGCTGGTACGTTCCCAAAAAATCTATTATTTCTCATGTCCATAAGTATCAAGGAACTGCAATTTCTCGGGGACGAAGGTAAGTTTCCAGAGAAATTATTATTATTTAGACTCAACGTGTTGAGCATAGACAATGAGCCCAAAGAGCTTGGAACTTCCCCAAAGAAGTGGTTGCCAGCTAAATTCAAAATGAGTAGCTTTGGCCATTGCATAAAACAATTAGGAAGTCTTCCAGATAATCTATTATGGGATAGGTCCAGGTAAGCCAACAATTGACCATTGATTTTACAAAGAGAAGAGATAGACCCTGAAAATTGATTTTTAGAGAGATTCAAGATTGTGAGATTTGTTGGAAAATGTGGTAGTGGACCCTCTAAACTGTTAGCACTCAAATCAATTGCAAGTTCATTCAATCCTTTTGTTGACACATTTGGTAACCGTCCATATATGTGGTTGTTAGAAAGCTTTAAAACTTTTAATGTAGGAGGCAAGTCTGCTAACCACTTTGCTGGGATCAGTTGAAAAGGGGGAACCCAATCAAAACTGAATTCAAAAGAAAGAGAATTATTGGACAAGTCTAAAATTTGTAATTTGGAGAGATTTGAGAAAATGGATTCAGAGATCACACCTTCTAAAAAATTCGAATTAACACACAAACTCTCGAGCTTATATAGGTTTCCAATGCTTTTGGGCAAAGTCCCATTTAATTTGTTCTCTGAAAGATATATTTCTTTTAAGGACGGAAATATTGCAAAATTAGGCAACGATCCCGTAATTTGATTTCCTCCTAAATTCAAACTTTCTAATGAGTCTTTTGCACATCCAGACAAGTTAGTGATAAGCTCAACTAATTGTCCATTGAGATGGTTTGACCACAAGTCCAATTTACGTAAAGTACATATATTCCCTAAGGATTTTGGAACGTGGACAAGTTGGTTATAACGGAGATATAGGTGTCTAAGAGAAGCAAAAGATTTCGAATCATTGAAACGGGGAAAAGATGAAAGACTCATTGGAGGTAAATCACACGACTGCATCAACAAGGTTTTTAAATTAGGGAGACTACTCACAACTTCAAACCAATCATTGGCTACACTGAGATTTGTGGAACTTAGGTCAAGGACTTCTATTGAAGACAGATGAGAAAGCCATTCCAAATTTTCAATATTTTTCCAATTATTCCAACTGAGATCGAGTATTTGCAAGTGCGAAAGGTTCTGAAGATGATGTGGAATTGGCCCACTGAGATTGGCCCAAGCAATATCGAGGTGTTTCAAGTTTCTGAGAGAACCGATGAACTTTGGAAGATAGCTCTGATTAAAATCATTGGAACTAAGATCCAAAAATGTCAAATAAGGCAACTCAAGTAGTGAAGAACTAATCATACCTCCAAAAGGTTTCGTTATTTCATCTTCATCATTTGGATCAGCACTAAGATGAAGCTCAAGTACATGGCCGGTTAGGTTGCTGCAGCGAACTCCTTCCCAATTACAGCAATTCTTATTTTCGTCGCCGCTCTGCCACGAAGAGAGTCTGCCATAGTCATCAACGAGGCCTTTTTTGAACTCAAGGAGTGCTTGTCTCTCTCCCTCTATACACCTGATGTTGTTAGCATCTCCGACTCCAACCCCTGAAATGAATCCAAGGGCTGGACTCAATTGCGCTGAAAGCATTATAAGTAAAAATGCATGAGGAAGAAGAAGAAGTTTGAAGGACCTTCCACCTGTGAGTGTGACCATTGTCATGGCAAAATGGGAATAATGATTAATTTCACAATCAGAGATTGGATAATGATGCCAAGCATTCTCCGTTAAAATACCCAATGCTGCAAGCGCGTTTTCCAATAAAAAATTATATTCTATGGAATCAATGACATGAGTAATTATGAGACAGTGAAAAGTAATACTGGGTGCAGTGTTTCCGCGTTTCAGTTTTCACACTCATGAAGTAAAAAATTTTCTGCTCTGCAGTGTGGCCAGTGTACGAATCACGTTTATATTAAATTGAGAAGCATCAAACTTTGGCTTGATGCGTGTGGAGTCATTTGTCTGTCGTATGTTTATGACAAATACTCCTTCCTTTCGCATAAAATTAGGTTCAGCATGTGAAAGAGTAAGTTTCCATTTTGGATAGCTTATTTTTAATAGTGCACCCGTTTTAATATGAAAGTTTTTTAATTAGCTATAATTAGAAAAAAAAATAAAGCTCTAAAATAATTGTATACCTAAACAAGCTGGGGAAATAAACTAGCCAAAATAACAAGAAACACACAATTATTACCCTGTTTGGTTAGCCATAAAAATGGAAATAAGTTAGCTTATTTTATAAGTACAGCTTTTGGAAGCCTCACATTTTCTATGTCCAACTATACTTTCATATAATAAACATTTTAAACAAAATAAGCTAAAAAAAAAAAAAAAACTATTTCTAAACACAAAGCTCGAGTCTTCATATGCTTTGATTCTCATTGTCTTTTGTTTGACTAACTTTACATTCAACATTTTGAATATTGCATGTAACTGAAATGTTCAGTTTTTAAATATTACTGGTAATCGAGCCAAAACTTTGTGTATGTTTAAGTTTAGCTTATTAGAAAAGTCGAAAGCTTAAGTTTTGCTTGATTTCATGACAAGTTTAAAATTAGTGTTTAAGCTTGAACTTGTGAGAAAATTAAAAAGTTTGAGTTTGACTTAGTTTGGCTTGATTAATTAGTCAAGGCAAGCTCGAGCTTAATATTAAGCTCAAACTTGAGCTTCGGTCAAGCTTTGAGCTTGAGATCAAAAAAAAAAAATTACCTTATCAAATGCTTAAATCTCTAAAATTAAGAAAAAGAAAAAAATTGTATACTCATTTTATCATGCGTCTAGCCCTATTTATGATTATCCACTATTCAAATTAAAAATTTATATAATTAAATTCATTCATTCATCATTCCTTGTCTACTTGTTTTAGCAAATATTCAAAATACTATTTTTATATTCACGTTAGATGGTGAAAAACTAAAAAATACTTGTATCAGTAACTATTATGAATGAGAAAATACTAACATGTTTTATAACTTTACTTTAGATGATTGATAGGGAATGATCATAAGTGGCCCATTTAATTAATTAATTTATTTTTTAATGTAACTATAATCTGAAGTGATTCTTGGTCAATTTTGAGAGAATGAAATAATTAAAGTAATGGGTAGTAGTTTCATGTTGGTCATGTCATTATTAAGATATGTGTAATGAGTATATTTAATTAACACATATAAACTTATAAATGAGTCTACGTTTGATTTGTTTTGTATCAAGCCTAGAGCTTGTTTGTGAACAAATTTTTTTGCTTAGGCTTGGCTTGTTTATTAAATGAGTTTAAAACTAAGGCTCAAGCTTGGCTTATTTATAAACAAACAAATATGAACGAGCTTTTTATCAAGCCGAACCCAAGTGATTGACTTGGTTCATTTACTGACCCTAATTTGCGGCAATATTGAGCTTATTCTGCTATGTACTGCCTTTGCCCTTTTTTCAATCAATTATTTTAGGATCCTTGTTTCACGTACGTGGATGGGCCATTGACATTTGTCCATTTGATGGACAATGGGTCACATAGAAATTTTTGTAAGTGAAATTGATAGAAATTTTAACATTTATTAACATATCACTTTGCAATTTTTTAACTTAAAAATTAGTAATAACATTTTCTAGCTCTTATCTGGATATCTTAATTAAGTTCCTAAATTTGGACTCAATACAAAAGAAATCCTCAATTTGATTCAGCTTTGGTCAAGAGTTTCGTAGTTCAACTGTTACTATCTAATATATTTAATGAAGACATTTAGCATATAAATCCCTTCATCATCCTTCACTATAACTAATGATTTATCAAAAAATAAAATAAATCATGCAGTTATATTGATCAAAGAGTCACATAATTAGATTTAATTAGTTAACTTTGAGGGAGTTAACAATTTCTATTGCATTTGTCAATACAATTATATGGTTTTTTTTATTAATAGAAATTGATCAGACATCATTTGGACAATTTGGACACCAAAGGTAAAAGTAGCCAATGAAAGGAAAAAGAAGGAAGAAAAAGAGGAAGTGTGCTTTCTTATCAAGTTTCTAGGAAGTTTAGGGTGAGAGCTTAGGTAGGTTTCGGGTTCCTAGTCTTCGGACATCATTTGGACAATTTGGGCACCAAAGATGAAAGTAGCCAATGAAAGGAAAAAGAAGGAAGAAAAAGAGGAAGTGTTGAAAATTGTGTTTTCTTATCAAGTTTCTAGGAAGTTTAGGGTGAGAGCTTAGGTATTTTTCAGGTTAAATTAGAACAAGCAAAGCAATCCTCCTTTCTTTTTCCTTTTCTTTATTTATTTTAAAAGTATTAAATTAATAATGGATATTAATACTAATTGGGAATCTTAAATGAGAAATTATTCACTCCTCCTCAGTGATCACATCACCAATAATTTTTTTTTAATTTAATTTAAATTTATTTTATATATATACAAGATAGAAATTTTACTCCAACCTAATCTAAGTGTATATGTGTGTGAGTCTTCTTCTTAGAGACTTGAACCCTGGCTCTTACCTTCCTCACCCCACAAGCACTTATACTTATAGAGTGATTATCGTACCAAGGTTGTGCGGTGGTCATCACCAATACTTAATGGTCCTCCCACCAGTTAAAAAAAAGAAAAAAGAAAAAAGTAATTTATTATGAAATTTAATACAAGTAATTTATTGAAGAAAATTCCAAGTCCTTCCAAGTAAACACAATCTCTTTTTGTTGGAATTTCTCTGGTTAATGTAGTATTTGAGAGATCAAAACTTCTCATTTTCCAAAATTCATTGGGTAGTCGTAAATTTTTTTTTTTTTTTTAAGCCATGGCAATCATAAGATTTAATCAAATTATTAATAAAATAAATATTATTTAAGTGATATCTAAATAGACATAATTTGGTTACAAACTTGGTTATAGACAATGACTACAAGTCCCACCAAAGAAACCTTAACATGCCTACATATTTTGAAAATTTAACCGTTGGATTACATATTTTTTATGTTCTTAACATGTAATTTAAATTTCATATCAATCAGATATTATTTATCATTCAATTTATAAAAAAAAAAAAATTTGTACATTATTTTAGACTACAAAAACTAGAAATTAAAACATTTAATTGATGATATAAATATTGATTTTTGATTTTCTAAAAAATTTGCAAGCATGAAGGATATTAAAAAAACATAATCAAATAATGGATTTGTCAAAATTCATATATAATAAAAAAATATATTAAATACACTAACTTTGTAACCAAACTTTGTCCTATTTAAATAAATAAATAAAAAAACTCATTTAAAGTTTTCCATGTAAGATGAATTTTTTTTAGCTTTAATAATCATGGAGACTCCAATTGATTATTAGTTAATTAATTAATTAATGATAACTTTTTTCTTTTTTATTTTAATTTTTTTTATACAAGATAGAATTTCTACTCTAGCCTAATCTAAGTGTATATGTGTGTGAAACTCCCTCTTAGAAACTTGAACCCCGGCCCTTGCCTCTCACACCCCACAAAAAATTATTTTTGTAGAGTGATCACCGCACCAAGGGGAAGTGGTGGTTAATTAATAATAACTTAATTAATATAACATATGGAGACACATTTACCCACTCATTTTTCTCATCATTTTTCAGTGTGAGACTTCATTCACACATGTATTAGAGTCCCACTAATTTAATGATTTTTATTTTTATTTTTATTTTTTGATAATTTGATAATTACAATGAGAGGGAGAAGATTTGATTCATTTGAAAACCCTAAATGTCTTCAATATTGGCTACAAAGCTCTTGACCTTTTAATGATTATTTATGGATTGATTTTCAACTTTTTCCCTTAATATTAAATATAAAGTTCAATAAAGGAATGAAATACTTGTCAATTTCTTATATATATATATATATATATATATATATATATATATATATATACCAAATGGGGGTAAGCTACTTAAATACAGAGGGGGAGCGTGCCGATCCGGGCGGACTTCGGTGCGGAAGGGTAGATAGGTTACAAATGTAGTTCTGGTACATTGGTAAACTAAGGGGGAGGCGAAGAGAGCCATTCTGATTACAATGTATTTTAGAGTACAAAGTAAAAAGCTCTGAAGAGTGAGGTGTATTAGCTGCTTTCAAGACCGAGTCGAAGGTCGCCTTATATAGAGAGAGAGAGCCTTGGATGTTGTCAGGAGTCTGCAGAAATCACGGAGAGTAAATTGCTTTTACTAGGGGTAGATTCTTTTCCACCGAAAGCAAATAGTAAAATCCATGATTCTCGAGAAGGGGTTGTAGAGTGAATAAGATGGTAGTCACTTTGTTTATGAACGATATCTTGTCCCATTGCTTTTCCGGAATAGTGATTTGTCCGCATGCGGGTACTGTTCTGAATAGTAACCGGTTCTTTTGCAGATGGTGAATTCCCGAGCTTCGGAGGGTGTTCTAGAGCATCGAGAGGCTTTTAATCGTTGTCCAGATTATATCCATCGTAAGGATCTTGTGAATCCTGGAATGGGTCAATTGGGACACGGTTGCACGAGGCTTGAGAAGAGGCGGGAGAGTTCTTTTCTCACGACTCTAGTCAAAGTTGTGACCGGGAGGAGGAGGAGCTGTTGGGCAAGATCTTTTAGTTCCTTGCTAGACTTTCCGGAGATTTGTACGGAGTCGAGGTGGGATTTGTGATCTTGTGCAATGAGCTATTGGTTTCTCTCTTGGAAGAGGGAAGTCTTTATACATTCTGGAGATAGCATCGGTTGGTCTGAATTTATCCCACCATTTTGTAAAGAACTCCCTATCGAGTATATTCTAGTTGATGGCATAGTTCCACATACTTATCCAGTGGATCTTGTATCTGATGGTCATATGCAAGATGGTGGAAAGCGTGAGGTATGCTTATCTACCCGGAACCTGGAAATCAAGTATCTTAGTGCATCCTGTAGGGGTTCGGCCAGTCGTGGAGTTGGACCAAACATTTCCCACCACTTAAGGAACCACGAAGGAATCTGTCCCTTGAAATTCTTGTCAAACTGAATGAACCACGAGTGATTGTGGGTCTCATTTTGGAAAAACAATACCTTTTCGAATGCATCCATATAGTCATAATAGTTGTACGGGGGTTCTGTGCCCTTGAGAACTGTAAGGGTTTTGAGAGTGGAGGGATGTCCCCAATCTTTACTGACTTACAAATCTCGTATTATGAATTTATGGTATACAACAATTGAGGGATTGTTCTTGTCTCACGATGTCTTCTATTCGGCAGACTTTTCTGTGTGAGAATGCCTTTATAGAATTTGATGCTTTTTTCTGGGCTTTTGGGAAGGAAATGCCATTCAGGCGGCAATACTTCCATTGCTAAGGTCGGTGGATCCGTTATATGAGCTAAATGTGGCTCAATATAAAAGATGTCTTGAACAAAAGGTTTCTTGATGTAAGAAGCTCTACATTGTTTCGGGAGGGAGAGTGAAAGACTGTTTTTTAGACACAATCGGGCCAAAAGGTTCTTCAACCGCATATAAAGAAGGTGAAGGTGCTTTGGAAGGAAGTGTGGCTAAAGCGAATCAGAATCGTGTTGTCCATGGGGCCTTTGGTAGTTTGGTTTCGGAATTGTAGAGACCAAATAACGATTGGCAACAATGGATGGTGGCACTAGTGAAATCTTAGGTGAACTGGAAAAGGGTACTAAGGGGCCAGGGTTACGTGCTCGTTGGTACTCCTAGTAGTTTGCTGTTTAGGCAATTTAGGGGGTTGAGGTTGTACGGGTTTCTTCCCGGACATTTTGTTCTCGATTCTGCAAAAATTCACGGGTCGGGAAGTCGGGGATACTGTTCTGGGTTCCTGCTATGAATTCAATGTCAAAATCGAAAGCAGAAAGAATGGCTTGCCAACGTGCAAAAATCTGTTTTGATGCAATGTTTTGAACATCTTTTTCTAAAACATGTTTTGCAGATTTACAATCAATTCTTACTAAAAACTTTTGATTCAAAAGATCACTTTGAAATTTTGAGATGCATAGTACTATAGATAAAATCTCTTTTTTAATAGTACTATAATTGAGTTGAGTGGGAGTCCAAATTCGAGAATGGAAACAGACAATTTGTTCCGGGGAAGTGGGACTAATACGCTGAAGGAGAATGCCACCATAACCAACGTTAGAGGCATCAGTCTGTACTACCTTGAAGGAATTTTCTGAAGGGATTCCGAGGCAAGGGAGTATCTTGACATATTTCTTGATTTGTTGGACAAGCGACGTATGGGTAGGTGTCCATGGAGGAGGATTGGTTCGGAGCCTATCAAAAAGAGGCTTGCATTGCTGCCTAAGATTTTGATAGAAATCAGAAATGTAATTAAGGGATCCTAAGAACCTTTGAAGTTGGGTCTTTTCAAGGATCTCATCCGGAAACTTTTCAGAAAACTGGATGGCTCTATCTATGGGTTTGATAACTCCATATCCGATATCAAAACCTAAGAACCTAACACTGGTTTGGAAAAGCTTAATCTTCGGGGCCGAGACAACAAGACCATTTTTCTTGATGGTTTGGAAGAATGTTTTGAGATGCTTCCAATGTTTGTCTAGGGATTCAGAGAAGATTAATACATCATCAATGTAGACAATGGTATGACTGGAGAATGGATTAAAAATCTCATTCATGATGTTTTGGAATTCAGAAGGTGCATTCTTGAGACCAAAGGGCATTACATTCCATTCGTAATGACCAAAGGGTGTGGTGAAGGCTGTCTTGTACCTATCAGATTCCCTGATTTGTATCTGCCAAAAACCACTCTTCATGTCAAACTTATTGAAAACCATTGCTTTACTAAGCCTGTTAACTAAGTCTCTTTTGTTGGGAATAGGGTACCTAATCCATTCTAAGACTTTGTTAAGGGGCTTGTAATTGATGACAAGTCGAGGAACACCTCTTTCTATCTCAGCGTTTTTACGAACATAAAAGGCTGGACAAGACCAAGGTGACCTAGAGTTTCTAATGATGCCTTTTCTAAGGAGATCCTCTATTTCTGCCTTGCAAGTATCCATGAGGTTTCGGCTCATTTGGATAGGTCGGCTTTAGTTGGGATATCCTTTTCATGGAAATCTTTGACATAAGGTAGGGCAACTTCGTGCTTTTTCCTATGCCAAAAGGCTGTGGGAAGATCAGAACAAACTTCTTGCTTGAGTTCTTCTTCGAACTTTCTAATGTTGGATTGAAAACTCTTGCAAGCTAATTGCTCATCAGTCCTCTTGTAACTTGAGTTCATTACTAAGGTACTTGAGGTGTTGGGTTTTGGCTTCTATGAGGTTAAGGGTCTTGGAGATAGATACCTGTTGAAGACTATTGATATCTTTAGGTTCTGGGCTCCTAAGAAACTTAAACTTGACTGCCTGGCCAAAAGGGTGGGTAGTGATTCCTTCACTATCCGTGGTGAAAGGATATAATGGACACATAAACGGGTTTCCTAGGATGACCCTATCTGTCATATTCTTGACAAGAACAAAGGTGGTTTTAAAACACGCGTTGTCTTGGCATATATGTGCTTTCGGGATTTTGAATTCAATCTGCATTTTCCCACCACTTGCGGAGGTTAACCTTTCTCTGGTTTTTCGGAAGTACTTAGAGGGAATGATTCCTTCTTGAATGCAGTTGAGATCAGCACTTGAGTCTATTAAGGCAACTGTCTCGAATTGAAAATCCTTTATGACAATCCCGACTTTGGAATGCCATTTCTGAGAATTAATCCTATCGGTGGTTTGCAAGAACGATCCCTTGGATGGTTCAATGCCCGTAGTAGGATTAAGCGCTCCATCTACTTCATTGTCAGAAGGGTTTTGTAATGAGATTCTGTCCTCATTGCCTTGCTGTGAAGTAAACTTTAGGTTTTTAAGACCATGGTTAACCGGGAGGCTGACTAAATCTTGCCTAAGGGTTATAACTTCGGACTTGGTATCCTTAATCTCTTTCTGGAGATCTTGGTACATTATCTTGTTAACTTTGGGTTCTGTAAGAACTGGGTTTGGATGTCTTGGTTTCCTTAACCGAGATTTTGCGGAACTCTCTAAGTCTCCGAGATTTCTCTTCAGGGTCCTTGATCTGTTCTATGAGATCTAGGAGCAGTTCTTCCTGTTTAGAAAGAGTTTCGATAGTGTTGTTCCCTGCAATGACTATCTTGACAAGGTATGACTTCATCTTGGCTACTAGAGGTGCTATCTGAAACTCTAGGAGAGGATGAATCTTGGTAGATCCGACAGATCTCTTGCTCAATAGAACTATTTAGGGACTCATGTTCTAGATGGTCAAGTTCTAGGGCCTTGGAGATATCTTGAGATACTAAGGAATGGGTAGGAGATTTGCCTGGGCAATCTACTTTGTAGTGGCCTTTCTTTCCACACCGAAAGCATTTTCCTTTTGCTTTAGGTTTAAGAGTTTCTACAGGATTGGGGTTCCTTTTGTTATAGAGACCTCTAGCTAAAAGCTTTTGTCTTCTATATTCTCTGGAAACTATCCTTTCTCTGTGGAAGTCTTTAAAGGCGGGGTTTCCTCTGTATTTGGATTTCCATTTCTTAGGAGAAAGTAAAGGCGTATCATATTGCTGATCATCTAGGTATTCCTTCTCCTTTTCACTTTCTGAGGAGGGTTCATTGGAACTGCTAGAAGATATGTGGGCTTCTAAGACATTTACAATAGGTGGAGGAGAGATTGGTTTCTCTACTTTCTTTTTTAAATGTCTAACCTTAGCTGGAGGAATGGGAGGAATGGGTTTTACTGAAAGCTTGGTTTTGACATGGTTCTTCCTATGCCAATTGAAATGTTTCTCAAAGTATTCAAAGAAGGGATAATCTGCTTTTACCGTTCTCATGAATAACTTCCATTTCTCTAAAACTTCTACTTTCTGTTCCTTGGTATGGTTGGCTCGATAGGCTTCTCTTTTTCATCTCGCTTTAATTAAATTCCTTTTCGAGGTAATCCATGTCCGGAACGAATTCCTCATCTTTGTTTAACACTAGGAGCTGATGATCGTATTCGGTTTCGGTGAATAGGATTTCCTTGAAAATCGATCACGATGGTGAGGGAGGTTTAAGACTTTCTTGGCTGTTGTCATCTTCCTCATGATCAACAATCGAGTCTTGCTTGATTGTGTAACAAGGGGTACTAACCGAGAATAGTCTTTGACACCTTGAAACAATGGACCTAAGTCTCTTCTAGAGGTAGGAGCTCGTGTTCTAGACGAACTACTAAACCGGGATGCAGGTCTATCTCTAAGAAGGATAGTTGGCTGCCTAAAGGGTTGGCGTAGATCTATGGATCTAGACTTGTGGTGTAGATCTATGGGAGATCCGGGTTCCTCATAGTCTAATAGTGATCTAAATCTAGACTGATCAAAGCTTAGTCTAACTGTTCCATCGGCTAGGCATTTGGATGACATCTAGATCTCGGACTCCTAACAGGGTTCAAACCTGTAAAGGATAATTCTCATTTTCCAAAGTCCATTGTGCTGGGAATGTTATTTGAGACCATTGCGGGGTTTTGGGTACCTGAACAGTGGATCTAACATCCGAGGTTTGGATAAGAGTAGTTTCTCCTGGCTTTCTCTTATCGAATGCTTGAATGGACATGTTGGTTCGCATGCACTTATAATACACCCTGTATATAAGAGCATGCTGCTTGGTTTCATGTAACACAAGGTTTCCATGGGTTTTAATATTGAGTGTGAGGACCTTCAGGATGTGAGGGTCGTCAAGTGCAACTGTGAGGTTTGGGTAATAGTCAAAATGAACTGGACCATTACTCAAGTTGGATTCTATGGTTCCTAAGAGACTGTCTCTGAATCTGATAAGACGGGTGTCTCGTAGTGCCATAAGGATCGAGTTGTTCAAACCTTCTCTGATCAATGGTTTTACTCCAACTTGGACAAGTCCTATATGGAGGAATTTATGATCTTTTTCCCTGTGAGCTTTCACGGCTGCA
The DNA here is from genome assembly GCA_028216015.1 of Quercus dentata. Taxonomy (NCBI): domain Eukaryota; kingdom Viridiplantae; phylum Streptophyta; class Magnoliopsida; order Fagales; family Fagaceae; genus Quercus; species Quercus dentata. The sequence goes on along the minus strand of CP116452.1, from coordinate 17,250,992 downwards.
GGGACAACAAATAACAGGTTTCATATTCCTTGTTAATGCTGTAAACTTGTTCTATAGTCCTAACATGGTAGTCCTGCTCGAAAGATTTTCTTAACGACCAAGATGAAGACTTATAGACTTGGGTTGTGGGAACTTTGGGTATGTTCCAATCTCCTAACTTCCGATCTAGATCCGAAAGTCGGTACGACTACGAGTTGATTGTTCCATCTTCTTGTGGAATATCGGGAGGATTTGTCTTGCTAGATCTAATGGAATTGGGCTCAAACACTAATGGCCCAAACAATAAATTTATAGAGCGTGGATAGAAGAACTAGATTTATCCTAGAAGAAAAACGATTAAACTTAACGATTCAAGATGGTTTGACACAAATGAGATTATCAAATTTATCCTCAGAACAAACTAAGTTATTTGTTTCATATGATTTTCTTCAAGACAGAAATTGTATAGGAGTTCCAATCTCTTTCTCGGTGCATTCTTCCGGGTTATATATTGCAATCTTGGTGTCATCCTTACCACACACGTGTAGGTTAGATTCGGGGGACTCCTTCCTGTCCCATCCAGCACCTCCTAGAACCATCAACTAGTAGTCGTAAGGTGCTTGATCGTTCAGGCATCATTTCCATATTAATGCGGCCAGAGAGTTGGTTGAAAAGCATTTAATGTGGAGGTAGCAGCTTTTAAAGATATTTGTTCACTTTTATTTTCTTATCCCTGGTCCAATGTCTCATCCTTAGTTGTGGTGTAACTCTGAAGTAAGTCCGTGATGATATGGCACTCAGATTTACCTCGGACACATGTTGCCAAGAAGGCTTTTGTCCTCGGACGTTTATTGGACCCATCTCACATTGTCTCTATTCCTCTCTTAACTTTATTCCCCTCATAGCCCTATTTGGACTTCCTCGGATGGTCTAACGTCCTCAGATAGGGCCATAGGCCTAGTTAATCTTGCTTTTAACAATATTTCCCAATTAATCGGCCCTCACAATAACCCCTCAAAATCTTGCTTTTTGACTCCTCGGAAGAAAAGGATGATTTTGATGTCCTTATCCCATTTTATTTTTGGCTTTATTCCGTATTCCCGACCTCCTACATGTCTTTTGGTATGCTCTGGATACACTCCCGACGCTTCGACGCCCAGAGTGTATCGGCATTAAATTTTGGCGACGCCTCTGTCCCCCACGTTCAATAGTAAGATGTAAATCGCATGGTGGATGGTTTTTCTTGTTTTTCGAGTGGGAACTTTCCCACTTGTAACTTCTGCGCCACTATAAATAGTTTTTCAAATCAATTCTCTCTCTTACTTTTAGCAATCACACAATCCTAGAGCTCATACACTGAACTTGTCACTTTCTTTCGTTTCCTTGTGTGTCTACAAATACTAGACTCTTGTTCGAGGACCCTCTTTCAAACCCGTAAGTCTTCTTAAAACCTCTTTTTAGCTTTCATCTTAAACTAGTTAATTTTTCTTCGAAACCCCTTAGGAAAATGGGTAAGTTCGAAGATCCGGTTGAATCCGAAGAGGGTATGAGAAGTTTCTGGGCCAAGTATAAGATTCCACCAACTGTGGGCATGAGGTACGTTGCCCGGGGGGAATGGGTTGGCACTAGAAGAACAGGGGAGGTGGTCATTCCCATGATCGCCTTCATAGAAGGTGGGATGACCATTCCCATGAGTGCTATTACTAGAAGCTACTTTAGGTTTTTTAGGTTATCTCCCATACAATGTGCCCCAAACATGTTTAGGGTCCTGGGAAGTATAGAAGCCTTAAATGAGAGAATGAACTTGAACCTAACCCATTATGATGTAAACTGGGTGTACAATCTACATCATTTGAAGGGGCGGGGATATTACCTCAAATCGAGGTATCCCTCAGTAAGACTAATCTAGTGCCTTCCCACTTCAAACAAAAATTTAAAGGAGGACTTCCTTATTTTCTCCAGGGAATGGCACGATGGCTTGCCTTACCCAACGGAGGAGGGAGAACCAGGTGGGAGTATAGCCGTGGACTCATGAATTTTGGTTTACATCTTTTCTTTGTTTGTTATGTGTCTTAATATCTTTGTTTCTCATGAAACTTTCCTTTAATTCAATGATTTTGCAGATAGGCGTTATACCAAACCCAACCTCAACTTAGTCAACAAAGCGAGCTTGGATAGGGTGTTGCGAGCCGAAATATATGTGAACGAAGGCGATGATCAACTCCAAGCAGCTCATTTGATCCTCGGATACACCCCTCTTTCGTTTGCCTTCCAAGCTCCTAAGCACGTAACCGAGCTCGTGACCCTCGGCTCCAACGTATCAGCATTGCCTACCAAGGGTTCGTCGTTCCAGAGGGTATCCCGCTCCCTAGAGACACTCCCCTCACTCAACCAATTTTTGTTGCCAGTCTTCAAGTAGGGAGCATCCGCATCCCAACCCGTCCTTAGAGAAGAAGAGGACAAAAGAGAGGAAGAAGAAGAAGAAGAAGAAGAAAGAAATTTGGACGAAGTTGTAGATTTGACAGACTTTTCGGACGAGTTCGAGGTTTTCAATCGGACTATACACTCCGAGGACGATCTCGATGAAATGGGTGTACAAAGGAAACCCCAAAGAAGTCTAATGAAGGCGATAGAGAACCAGCCTAGGAAAAGTGCATCGGGGAGATCTCGCACGCCTCTCGATTCCTCCTCCCCCACCAAGTCTCCTCCTCCCGCTACTCACCAACTTCCTCACCAACCTCCTCGGCCCGGTCGGAGGTGAAGTTGCTAATTTGAAAAGGCGAAGGGAGCAGAAAGGGAAGGACGTGGTGGATACTGGAAAATCTCGTCCGACCCGGGAAGAAGAGGCCTAACAAGCTGCAAAGCAGCAGAAGGTCAACCATACCTTACAACGGGGCCGGGAGAGGTCGAACACTCAACCTCCTAAGCCACAAGCTTGGTTGCCAGCACCTATGCACGGTGGGGAGCCCTTGAGGGATGACACATCACTTAGGGATTTCAACGATGGCACTGGGTGCCATGTAGCCTCGGCCGTAGAGGAGGCTTTATTGCTTCCAAGGGACATGGCCGAACTAAAAAATGCAAGGAAGAATGAACTCATCCTTAACAATAAAAGATATTTGGGAATGGTATAGTGTTAACTCCCTTCCCTTTTTTTTTTCTTGCAATTATTATTTACCGAGGTGTGCTTTTTACCGACTATGGTGCTGATCTTTTCATTTTAGGTTATCCAAAACACTTTTAGACTAGATGAGATGTTCAATAATTGTTACCAACAGTTAGAGAATGAAAGGAAAAAACGGACGTCTGCCGTACAAACTTTGACCATATCGAAGCACAACCTGGCCGAGGCGAGGAAAAAATTAACTGCCGAGGAACAAGTTCGCCGCAGTGTTGATTCGGCCTTGGAAGGTGCACAAAGGCAAGCCGAGGATTAGAGGAAGCGCCTACACGAAGCAAATGAAGAGTTGAAGGCTGCTAGAGAGCAAATGGCAGCCCTTAAAAGCGGTGAAGGAAGCCCAAAGGTTAAAGGATCAAGCCGAGAAATCTAGGGAGAAGGCCGAGAAGGCAAAGGTTGAGGCCAAGCGGCAAACGAATGTGGCCGAACAGAAAGGTTACGACCTCGGAGTAGCTAAGATCGAGGAAACCCTTAGGGCAGAGGTCACAGTTGTGTGCCGCATTTACTACGCCAAAACTTGGGGTGAAACCCTTAACCGATCTGGGGTTGAGGCTTCATTTGAGTTGAGGAAGGCAGAGAATGTGTTCTACCCTCCCGCAATCCGAGTCTTGGATCCTCCTTCCACTCAAGCCGAAGTGACTTCCATAACTACTAATCCAAATCCAGAAGTATCACTTCAGGATCCTCCTCCTCCTAGCTAACAAGAATCAGCCAAAGAGACCAATACTTCCTAAGAAGCATCCTTGGATAAAGTGCGATCGTTCCGGAGGCAGAGGTAGCTTCTCAAGGATTTCAGCAAGATTTAGCTTCTACGGTCATGCCCGGTGAGGGAGCTGCTAAGGACAAGGAGGGAGTAACTACCTCTGAGGCGGACAAACGGCCAACCAAACTTCCAAGCTTCAAATTAAGCTGAAAAAATAGGACTTATTTTGTAATTTAATTAGAACTTTTGTAAGGGATTTTGTTTCCGTTTGTTTGTTGTTTTTTTTTTTAGACATATCTTAATGAAGTATGCATTTTTACTTTTTGGAATTTTTTTGAGTTGCTGTTTATCTCATTTTTGTGTTGTTCGTTTTGTCATTTTAGTTTGAGTGGTTTCATCTTGATTGTCCTCTGTTTATACAAGAGAAAAAATATAACTTACACACATTAACAATTGGCAGCCAAAATGGATGATAACCATTAAGAATATGACATCACATAGATACATTTCGGATACGTATATATCCATTGTAATAAATTGAAACTTAAGGAAGCGTTCAAAAGTTGGATAAAGTTAGGTCTAAAGTACTTCAATTATACATTAAATGATGCTCACAGCCCTATTGGGATTTATATCTTCAATAGGTAATTAAGAACCCTGTGATCCGAGGACGGTACTTGAGGGTTTATTATTTTGAAATGCCCAAGTTCATGTGGCACTAGCATTTTAATAACAAAAGGCTGTATTAGTTTCCATTGAACCCATTTAATGCTTCAATAGATGTCATAAGGTACTAATTTCCACTAAGTTTGTGGTTTGAGGAGCCTGACATAACTTAGTTTCTATTTAATACTTCAATAGATGTCATAGGGTATTAATTTCCACTAAGTTTGTGGTCCGAGGAACCTGACATAACTTAGTTTCTGTTTAATACTTCAATAGATGTCATAGGGTATTAATTTCCACTAATATTTTGGTCTAAGGAACCTAACATAACTTAGTTCCTGTTTAATATTTCAATAGATGTCATAGGGTATTAATTTCCACTAAATTTGTGGTCTAAGGAACCTGACATAACTTAGTTTCTGTTTAATACTTCAATTGATATAGAAACACATGATGTATGATTGGCATAAATTAAAAGAAACTCAAACTAGATTACTTTTATTAATAATAATACCTCTTGAGATTGTTTACATTCCAAGGATGGAGTACAGCTTTTTCATCTAAGTCTTCTAGATAATAGGCTCCTATTCCGCCACTCAAGTAATCTGATAAGGCCCTTCCCAATTAGGCCCCAATTTTCCCCAAGCTGGATTTTTGGTGGCTCCCTTAACTTTCCTCAACACGGATCTCCTACTGCTAACGGCCTCAACTTTACATTAGTATCATAGCCTCACTTGAGTTTATGCTGGTAGTAAGCCAATTGGACCGTTGCATTCTCCCTTCGCTCTTCGATCAAGTCCAAACTTTTTCCTAACAGCCCATCATTACCGTCTGAGGTAAATGTACTAGTCCTTAATGTTGGGAAACCAGTTTCCAAAGGGATGACGGCCTCGGCTCCATATGCCATTGAGAAAGGAGTCTCTCCTGTTGACCGTCGAGGCGTTGTTCAATATGTCCTAAGGATATGTGGCAATTCCTCCACCCATTTTCCTTTCACATCATCTATCCTCTTTTTAAGTCCATTGACTATAACTTTGTTGACGACCTCGGCTTGCCCATTCCCTTGAGGATAGACCGAAGTGGAATATCTATTCTTTATCCCTAAGTCAGAACAGTATTGCTTGAAGGCTTTACTATCAAATTGAAGGTCATTATCTGAGATAAGGGTGTGTGGAGTTCTGAACCACGTTACGATATTCTTCCAGATAAATTCTCAACATCTACATCTCTGATGTTAGCCAAAGGTTGAGCTTCAACCCACTTAGTGAAATAATCCGTGCCGACCGACCAATGAGATACTTTTTGTTTCCTAATGCCTTAGGAAAAGGACCTACAATATCTAAACCCCATCGAGTAAAAGGCCAAGGGCTGGAAAGGGGATTAAAAATTCCTCCAAGCTGGTGGATGTTGGGAGCGAATCTTTGACATTGGTCACACTTTTTAACATACTCCTGCGCTTCCTTCCGCATATTTGGCCACCAATATCCTTGATTAATGGCCCTGTGAGATAGGGACCTTCCCCCCGTGTGACTTCCACAAATTCCTTCATGCAATTTCTCTAAAAGTGACTCTGACATCTCGGGGTGTATATAAAGCAGATACGGCCCCGAAAAAGAGCGTTTGTACAATTTTTTGTCCTCGGATAACCAAAACCGAGGAGCTTTCCTCCTTATTTTCTCGGCTTCTGTTTTCTCTTTAAGCAAGGTGTCACTTTCGAAAAATTTCAGTATGGGGTCCATCCAGCTCGGCGCTAGGTTGACTTGATGAACCTGAAGCACGTCCTTCCTCATTTGGGGTGGGGGTGCACAAATCCTCAACGATTATCACCCAAGGCAAATTCTGTGCTGAAAAGGTGGCAAGGGTTGCCAAGCAATCGGCGTGGGTATTTTCACCTCGGGGAATATGTTACAAATCAAAAGATTCAAATTTCGTTTGCACACGCCTAACTTGACTCAAATATTCCTACATTCTTGCATCTCGAGCTTCTAGTTCCCCTTTCACTTGGCCGACTATCAATCTTGAATCTGAGAATGCTTCCACTACCTTTCCGCCCATTTTCTGGACCATACTCATTCCCATTAACAAAGCTTCATACTCTGCTTCGTTGTCCATGGCTGAGAATCCCGGGCTCAAGGACTTCTCAATGATGATCTTTTCGGAGGATACCAAAACTAGCCCCACTCCTGCTCCCCGTTGATTTGCTACACCGTCCACATACACTTTCCAAGATGAGACGCCCTGTGTGGAAATTAGGCCAACCGACTTTTCATCCATGTCACGTTGCTTCATCTCAACTTCTTTCGGGAGCTCGGTGAACTTGGCTACTAAATCGACAAGGACCTAGCCTTTCATGGAGGTGTGGGGCATGTATTTGATGTCGAAAGCCCCTAGGATCGTGCCCCACTTAGCAATCCTCCCCATATAGTCTGCGCTTCTAAGTATGGACTTGAGTGGTAGCCGAGTTAAGACTACTACGGTGTGCGCCTGAAAGTAATGCGGGAGCTTACGAGTTGCATGGACTACTACCAAGATGGCCTTTTCTATCAATAGGTATCGCATCTCGACTTCATAAAGTGACTTACTTACGTAATAAACTGGCCTTTGAATGCCTTTGTCCTCTCGTGTCAAGACAAAACTAACTGCGTGAGAGGCAACCGCCGGGTAAGCAAACAGGACTTCGTCCACCTCGGGGCTAGACATAATGGCGGCCGAGATAGGTACTCTTTCATTGCTTTGAAATGCTACAACGTATTCCTCGGTCCACTCAAATCCTTTCCATTTATGCAATATACGGAAGAAGAGTCTGCACCTATTAGGCGACACGGAGATAAATCGGTTCAAAGCGGCAGTCATTCCTATCAGTTTCTACACCTCTTTCGGATTCCAAGGTGCTTATAAATCGTTAATGGCCTTAATCTAGTCCGGATTCACTTCAATTCCCCTATGAGTCACCATATACCCCAAGAACTTTCCGGAGCCTACACCAAAGGAACACTTTGAGGCATTCGGACATAGTTTATGCTTTCTCAGAATTCCAAAAATACTCGTAAGATCTTCCACATGCTCGGACACCACTTTACTCTTCATAACCATATCATCGATATAGACTTCAATGTTTACGCCCATTTGTGGTTCGAACATTTTAGTCATCATTTGTTGATAGGTAGACCCTGCATTTTTCAAACCAAAGGGCATCACTTTATAATGATAGTTTCCAATGGGGGTGACAAAAGCTATCTTCTCTTGATCGTCCAATGCTAGCGGTATTTGGTGATATCCTTGAAAGGCATCCAAAAAACTCATCCGAGGATGACCAAGCATTACATCCACCAACTGGTCTATCTTCGGCATAGGAAAAGGATCCTTGGGACAAGCCTTATTGAGGTTCGTGAAGTCTATGCACACTCGCCACTTCCTAGTCTTTTTTTTCACCACCACCGTGTTGGCTAACCATTGAGGATAAAAAACCTCTTTGATAGCCCTGGCCTGCTTGTGCTTGGCCACCTTACTCCTGACGGCTTCAGCGTGCTCTTTTGATGGTCACCGAGGTGGCTGTCTCTTCGGAACAATGGAAGGATTCACATTAAGTTGATGACAGATAAAGCTCAGATCTATACCCGGGGCTTCATATGGACTCCATGCGAACACATCGACATTTTCTCCGAGGAATTCTACCAACTGCTCATTCTCTCACGAAGACAGTTTAGCCCCAACTTGGAAGAATTTTTCCGGATCATTAGTAACAATTACCCTTTCCAAATCTTCGCATTTTGCCTCATCGCCCAATCCATTTAAGGGTAATGTTGGGGCTTTTAATTGCTATAAACCATTATCGGCGGTAGTCGAGGTCTCCGCCTCGGGCGATGTTGGATAGCCGCTACTAGGCATTGCCGGGCTGCGACTTAACTTCCTACTATCTCCAAAACTTAGCTTCTGAATGGATACTTTACCTTCTGGTGTAGGGTAGAGGAGACTGCCCCTAGCGTATAGAGCCAAGGTCGGCCCATAATAGCCGTGTATGGAGAGAAAACATCTACAACGATGAAGTCCACCTCCACCACATCTGTACCGGCCTGCACGGGTAGCCAATCTGACATTTTGGGACGACCATTCTTCCCTCAAAACTCACCAGAGGTGAATGTAAGTCGTCAAGTGCTCGGGCTTCAAACCTAGCCCCTTGTATAAGTTAGGGTACATTATATCAACAACACTGCCCTGGTCAACCATTACTCTTCTCACATCGTAACCACCAATTCTCGGTGTGACCACCAAAGCATCATCATATGGTTGTATGGTTCCTACTTTGTCTTCATCTAAAAAGCCCAAAACCAACGGGATGTCCATCCTGAATCTTTTAGACACCGAGCTATTCTCCTCGGCTGGAGATTGGGATACTAACAGAACCCTGGAAGGACAAGATCCGATCCTCCTGGGGCAGCAAAAATAACATTTATTGTGCCAAGAGGGAGTTTTGAAGAAGCATCTTCTCGCATCTCCGAGCCTGCCTGGCCTATTCGACCATTGGAGTGGTGCAAGAGTTGCTTCAACTTCCCTTCTTGGACTAGTTGTTCCAAATGGTCCCATAAATTCCTGCAATCCTTAGTTGTGTGTCCATGATCTTGATGGTAGTGGTAATAGAGATTAAGTTTGCATCTCGTAGGCTCTCCTGCCACCTTATTTGGCCATTTAAAAAATGGTTCATTCTTGATCTTCTCCGCACACTGTTGCACCGGCTCCCGAAACATAGCATTAACCGCCTAGGTGTTGGCGGTAACCCGACCGCCCAACAAAGTCTCTCCGAGGTCGGTTATTGTTGTACGATCGACTGAAATCCCTTCTCTCCTGGGAGATTACCTTAGCCCTTCCTTTTCCTTGCAGTTGATCTTCTTCTACTCTTTTGTACTTATCAATCCGATCCATCAATTGATGTACACTAGTGACAGGTTTACCAGTTAAAAATTTCCTCAAATCATGTTCGGGTGGAAGACCAGCCTTGAAAGTACTTATAGCCACATCGTCATGCTCTCCCTCTATCTCATTAAACATTCCCAGTTTCTATCTGAATATGTTTTAAGAGTCTCACCCTCTCGCATGAACATAGACAACAAGGATCCCAAAGGCCGAGGAACCCTACTGCGGGTAATAAAACAAGCGCCAAAAGCCCAGGTAAGTTTCTTAAAGGAATCGATAGAATTAGCCCTTAAACCATTGAACCATCTCATCGCCACTGGGCCCAAGCTTGATGGAAAGACCTTACATATCAAAGCCTCATATTTGGAGTAGATAGCCATCCTTTGGCTGAAATGACTAATGTGTTTCTCTGGGTCTATCCAACCATTATATAGGGTGAACGTAGGCTAATGAAATCCCCGAGGAAGATTCGCATCCTCTATATTCCTTGTGAAGGGTGATTTGGAAACTTGGCTTAACGCTTTGTTCATGGCGTTATTCCCTAAGCCTCTGCGAGGTGGACTTTTGTACCTACGTCAATGGTGATACTCCTCTTCATAGGAAAAAGTCTCACTACACGGAGTTTCGGATCTTCGTCTATAACTAGCACCATCTGTCTCTTCGGAGGAAGGCTTGGAGCTGGGTGGGGAACATCTTTGTCGTGCGTGACGCAACTCTCTTTTCAATTCGTCAATTTCACGTTGCATGTTTCTATCATTCTTTGCATGGAAGACATGACTCTTCCCTCGAGACGGCTTTTTCTTTGGTATGAGTCGTGCGTACACTTCCCTCGAGACGGGCTTTCGCGTTGCATGTCTCTATCATTCTTTGCATGGAAGACATGACTCTTCCCTTGAGACTGGCTTTTTTTGGTATGAGTCGTGCGTACACTTCCTCTATATTCCTTGTGAAGGGTGATTTGGAAACTTGGCTTAACGCTTTGTTCAGGGCGTTATTCCCTAAGCCTCTGCGAGGCGGACTTTTGTGCCTACGTCGATGGTGATACTCCTCTTCATAAGAAAAAGTCTCACTACGCGGAGTTTCGGATCTTCGTCTATAACTAGCACCATCTATCTCTTCGGAGGAAGGCTTGGAGCTGGGTGGGGAACATCTTTGTCGTGCGTGACGCAACTCTCTTTTCAATTCGTCAATTTCACGTTGCATGTCTCTATCATTCTTTGCATGGAAGACATGACTCTTCCCTCGAGACCGGCTTTTCTTTGGTATGAGTCGTGCGTACACTTCCCTCACGACCCTCTCTCCATTCGAGGCTCCGGTGCGGATTGCCATCCGAGAACCCCTTGATTCTGCTTGGTGTGGGCCAGCATCTATCCGGTGCGGCCCCGCTGCTGCGCCTGGTGTGGACTTGCTTCCTCCATTGTGAATGTTGTAACCGAATTTCCTTTGGCTTAGATCAAGCTCTTCCCAGAGACGGCGCCAATTGTAGGGACTGAAATTGTATTGATCCCAAAACCGAATTGGGCTCAAACGTTAACGGCCCAAACAATAAATTTGTAGAGCGTGGATAGAAGAACTAGATTTATCCCAGAAGTAAAATGATTAAACTTAACAATTTAAGATGGTTTGACACAAATAAGATTATCAAATTTATCCTCGGAACAAACTAAGTTATTTGTTTCATATGGTTTTCTTCAAGACAGAAATTGTATAGGAGTTCCAATCTCTTTCTCAGTGCATTCTTCCGGATTATATATTGCAATCTTGGTGTCATCCTTACCACACACGTGTAGGTTAGATTCGGGAGGCTCCTTCCTGTCCCATCCAGCACCTCCTAGAACCATCAACTAGTAAATCGTAAGGTCGCTTGATCTTTGTTCAGGCATCATTTCCCCATTAATACGACCAGAGAGTTGGTTGAAAGGTATTTAATGCGGAGTAGCAACTTTTAAAGATATTTGTTCACTTTTATTTTCTTATCCCTGGTCCAATGTCTCATCCTTAGTTGTGGTGTAACTTTGAAGTAAGTCCGTGATGATATGGCACTTAGATTTACCTCGGACACACATTGCCGAGAAGGCTTTTGTCCTCGGACGCTTATTGGAACCATCTCACATTGTCTCTATTCCTCTCTTAACTTTATTCTTCTCATAACCTTATTTGGGCCTCCTCGGATGGTCTAATGTCCTCAGATAGGGCCATAGGCCCGATTAATCTTGCTTTTAACAATACTTCCCAATTAATTGCCCCACACACACACACACACATATATATATATATATATATATTACATTTTCTCTCATTTTCATCTTATAAATTACAACCAAGAAAGGTCTCAATTACCATCTTCTCCTTTTTAATTTAAAATAAAAATTCAAATAAGAAGTCAAGAACCTTATAACTCAAGAAGCACCTCTTGGTATTTCTAATATAAACATCTAAATTAAATCTCTATAATTAGTTTTAATAAGAAAATGAAAAATCGAAATTTAAGTATATATCACATTAATGATTCCCACATATACATGATTTGCAAGAATAGACATTTTCTTCCTTAAATTTTCTCATGTTCCAAAGGAATTAAAATGTTTTTGAGAATGACAATTCTCATAAATTTTGTAAAACAAAAACCAAATTTTCATGACTTCACAAAAATTAAAAATTTCCATCTCAAATTATAACAATTGAACACACCATTGTTTATTTGTTTTTACTATTAAAGAATTGCCAAATGGAATATTTGGTTTTTCTCAATATAATACAAAAATTATTATGTGTTCTCGTAACACGGTGACATAGCGCTCATTTTTCTCATATTCATGGTGAATCCTATGATAAATTTAATTAGTAAGTTCCTTCATAAATATAAGAGAAGGAAGTACAATATAATTGTGGTCCAAGAACACCTAATAATTTGTGGACCTACATTTGCGGTATAGTACCATGGTTTGCTATAAAAGGATTGGTTCAACGTCAAGCATTAGAATGACAATAGAATAGACCTAATGCTTCTTTTATTAATTTTTTTTTCCATGAAACCACTTCTTCCAGCTTTCTTAATTAAATGTACCAAAAGCCTTAAGGCCATCCCTCTCCCTCCCACTCACCACGAATAAAGTAACTTTTAAGTTTAACTGCCAAATGGTCGGCCCTGACCCCAAAAAAAAAAAAAAAAAAAAAAAAAAAAAAAAAAAAATTGATTTTTTTAAAAGTATGATTAAAAAGTGTCTTTAAAGTATTAATGAACTATTATAAGAAAAATTTTATACTATTTTTATTGGAAATATAAAAAATTATAAAAAAATAATTTTTTTCCCTATAAAAAATTTCTAAAATTATTTTTCAAATCAATGCCCTTAAGCTTCAGTTAACTTTTCTCTTAAAAAAACAAGTTGGATTTTTGATATTATTAACTTTGCTCTTCTTTTCTAATTAAATCAAAATAAAAAAACAAAACAAGTCAGGCATTCTCCGTTAAAATACCCAATGCTGCAACCGCGTTTTCTCATTAAAAAATTGTATCCAGTGGAGAAGTCTTTATTGCTTTAAGCTAGCAGCAAGACAAGCGAATCAACAGCATTAGTATTGTTAACTTTTCGTAATTTAAGAGAAAGTAATAAAGTGATTCTAGGTGCAATCTTTCTAGGTTTCACACCCATTTGTATGAATCACGTTTATTTTTAAATTGAGAATGCATAGAACTTGGTTTTGTGTGAAGAAATATTGGGACTTCCTTCCTGCTATGCTACCTTCGCTCTTTTTGGACTTCCTTGTTTCACGTGGATTGGCCATCAATCTTTGATGGAAAATGAGTCACACGGTAACTTTTTGTAGTCAAATTAATAGTAATTTTAAAATAACACACTTAGAAAGTATAGTGAAATTGCTAATCACTTTAACATTTTTAAAAAGCTTAATTGACCGGTGCTTTTTAGGTTTTTTATTTTATTTTTTATTATATATATATATATATATATATATATATATATATATATATATATTAAATTCAACTATGCGGCTATATGACCAATGAGATACTTAGTTGAATTTAACTTATCTTGTGGGAAGATAACACTTTTATTATTGTATTTGTCATTATGAAATTATATAAATAAATAAATAAACTCATTTAAAGTTTTCCATGTAAGATGAATTTTTCTTAGCTTTAATAATCATGGAGACTCCAATTGATTATTAGTTAATTAATTAATTAATGATAAATTAATTAATATAATATATGCAGACACATTTACCCACTCATTTTTCTCATCATTATTTAATGTGAGACTTCATTCACACATGTATTAGAGTTCCACTAATTTAATGATTTTTATTTTTATTTTTATTTTATAATTACAATGAGAGAGAGAAGATTTGAAAACCCTAAATGTCTTCATTGGCTACAAAGCTCTTGACCTTTTAATGATTATTTATGGATTGATTTTCAACTTTTTCCCTTAATATTAAATATAAAGTTCAATAAAGGAATAAAATACTTGTCAATTTCTTTTATATATATATATATATATATATATTACATTTTCTCCCATTTTCATCTTATAAATTACAACCAAGAAAGGTCTCAATTACCCTCTTCTCCTGGTATTTCTAATATAAACATCTAAATTAAATCTCTATAATTAGTTTTAATAAAAAAATGAAAAATCGAATTTAAGTATCATGTTAATGATTCCCACATATACATTTTTTTTTTTTTTTTTGAGAAAGATTCCCACATATACATGATTTGCAAGAATTGACATTTTCTTCCTAAAGTGAGTTAAATTTTCTCATGTTCCAAAGGAATTAAAATGTTTTTGAGAATGACAATTCTCATAAATTTTGTAAAACAAAAACCAAATTTTCATGGCTTCACAAAAATTAAAAATTTCTATCTCAAATTATAACAATTGAACACACCATTGTTTATTTGTTTTTACTATTAAAGAATTACCAAATGGAATATTTGGTTTTTCGCAATATGATACAAAAATTATTACGTGTTCTCGGAACACGGTGACATAGAACTCATTTTTTTTGCATTCATGGTGAATCCTACCATAAATTTAATTAGTAAGTTCCATCATAAATGTAAGAGAAGGAAGTACAACATCTTTGTGATCCAAGAACACCTAATAATTTGTGGACCTACATTTTCGGTATAGTACCATGGTTTGCTATAAAAGAATTGGTTCAACTTCAATCAATCTATCATTAGAATGACAATAGAATAGACCTAATGCTTCTTTTATTTTATTTTTCCATGAAACCACTTCTTCCAGCTTTCTTAATTAAATGTACCAAAAGCCTTAAGACCATCCCACCCACCCACCACCATGAATAAAGTAACTTTTAACTGCCAAATGGTCGGCCCTGACCAAAAAAAGAAAAAAAAAAAGATGAGAAAATTGATTTTTTTAAAGGCATGATTAAAGAGTGACTTTAGAGCACTCATTAATGAATCATTATAAAAAAAAATTTATATTATTTTTATGAAAAATATAAAAAACTATAAAAATAATAATTGCTTTTTTTTTTTTTTCTATAAAAAATTTCTAAATATTTTTCAAGTCAATGCCCTTAAGCTTCTGCTAACTTTTCTCTTTAAAAAAAATAATAAAGTTGGATTTTTGATATTATTAACTTTGCTCTTCTTTTCTAATTAAATCAAAATAAAAAAACAAAACAAGTCAGGCATTCTCCGTTAAAATACCCAATGCTGCAACCGCGTTTTCTCATTAAAAAATTGTATCCAGTGGAGAAGTCTTTATTGCTTTAAGCTAGCACCAAGACAAGCGAATCAACAGCATTAGTATTGTTAACTTTTCGTAATTTAAGAGAAAGTAATAAAGTGATTCTAGGTGCAATCTTTCTAGGTTTCACACCCATTTGTATGAATCACGTTTATTTTTAAATTGAGAATGCATAGAACTCGGCTTCGTGTGAAGAAATATTGGGACTTCCTGCTATGCTACCTTTGCTCTTTTTAGACTTTTGACCGGTTATTTTAAGTTCCTTGTTTCACGTGGATTGGCCATCAATATTTGATGGAAAATGAGTCACACGGTAACTTTTTGTAGTCAAATTAATGGTAATTTTAAAATAACACACCTAGAAAGTATAGTGAAATTGCTAATCACTTTAGCATTTTTTAAAAACTTAATTGACTGGTGTGTTTTTTTTTTTTTTTTTTTTTTTTTTTTAATTATTATATATTAAATTCAACTATGCAGCTATATGACCAATGAGTTACTTAGTTGAATTTAACTTATTTTTTTTTTTTTTTTTTTTTTGAAAATGAATTTTAACTTATCTTGAGGGAAGATAACACCTTTATTATTATATTTGTCAATATGAAATTATATAATCATCAATCAATCATCAATATATTTGTGGTTGCACAATTTTCCTGGCCCAACTCTCATTGATCGGGCCTTGGCCCAAAGCGCAACCCACAATAAATGTTTGTAGAGGATGGATTAAAGAACTTGGCCTCGGTGAAACTATTAGGTCTGATGCATGGAAGGTACTGTTTGCAAAAAGAAATAAGAACACAAGGATGGATTTCTCAAGTCTGATTCTATTTCTCTAGTTCCTCTTACAATTCTTTTCCGTCCCCTTCTTTGAGGGACTCCACTACATTATATAGTTCTCTTCTTTTCATCTCAACCTTACACCTGTTGATCATCTAAGCATCCACTTGAGCACCTGTCCCATCGGACGCCCTCGTCGGTCCCTTTGTGAGTTGCAGAGGCCAAGGTGGTACTGTTCAGAGGTCTTTTCCTCATTAATGCAGCCAAGAGGGTGGTTGGGGCGCAATTAATGTGGAGGTAGCCTTCCGTGAGATATTTTGAGTTTAATTCATTTTATATGTTGGGAAGATGAGCTGAAATGGCGGTGGAAAGTTCCTCGTGCAGGCCTCGTGATGTCCGAGGAGGAATTACTCCTCGGACAGGTTTCCTTGGCGCCATTGGGATTGAGTAACGCTTCATATGAGGCTTCTCTTCGGAAAGGACGTTCCTCGGACGGGCCTGAGTTTGGAATAGCCCATCATTTTTGGGCCGGGCCCCACAATAGCCCCTCAAAACTTCGGTTGTCGCCTCCCTCCGAGGAGAAAAGCGGGGTTTTGATGTTTGTGAGTGGAGGGAAATAAGGAGATCGTGGGGCGCGCGTGTGGACCGTTACTTTTGACGCGCCACAATTTACGAGGCGTGGCCATTAATTTCTGGAGGCGTTATGTTCCCTTCATCCAACGGCTTGGCGTGGATCGAACGGCCATCGTTTTTTCTCGTATTTTTAGGCGGGGATGATTTTTTCTCTCTCCTCCCGGCTATATAAGACGTCAGAGGGGTTCAGCTCCTTCTTTCATCTGCGTTTCACAAACCTCAAAAGACTCAGAGAACTCCATCGAATCCCAGAGATATACAAACACTTGCGTCCGTTACGCCGCCGTAGCCGTTTTTGTGAAGCGTTTCGTCCAAGAGAGATTTCCGGGCGTCCCCTCGAGCGTTTTGTGAAGGTACCAAGACATTTCGCTTTTCTCACCGTTTCAATTCCCTCCTCGGACTCTGCTTTTCTTTTCGGTCTTTATTTTCATTTCCCAGTTCGAGTTCAGATGGGTAGATTCGAAAAATTAGTAAAAACTCCAGCCGCTATGGAAGCCTTTAGGGCGAAATACCACATTCCCAGGGGTTAGGTCTGCAGACTTTGTCCTCTTGAAGGGATATTGTGAGATAGAGTTGAGGGAGAAGTTGTTATCCCCATGATTGCTTTCATAGAGGGAGGGATGACACTTCCCATGCGTAGGATTACAAGGGAGTACTGTTCAACCATAGGTTGACGCCCGTATCGATGTGCCCCGAATATGTTCAAGATACTAGGCTGTGTAGACGTCTTAGACGAGCGGATGAATCTAGGCCTCACCTGGCACGATGTGGCTTATCTGTGCGAATGTCATCTCCTCGGGGATGATGGGTATTATCTTAAATCCCGGAACGAGGACGTTAGGTTGATCTCTTGTCTCCCAATATCCAATAAGACCGTGAAGAATGACTTCCTCATTGCTTCTGGGGAGTGGTTCGACGGTATTCATTGTCCAACTCGGGCGGGAAACCCAGGTGCGGCGTTTTTAGGATCGGTCCTTTTTGGGAAAGGATTTAGTATTAAGGGGTCATTATTTTCTCTTGTTTTTCGTGTAATTGGAAAATTTCATGGACTAATCCCACTTTTCTTGGTTGTTTGCAGACAAAGCTCACGTCGCTCCTCGGATAAACCTTGTGAACGTGCAGCGCTGAACTATCTTCTTAGGTCGGAGATTTACGCTACCGAGGACGGACGAGTTGTGTGCGGCCCATTTGGTTCTGGGCTATCAACCTCGAGCGGCGCTTTCCAGGCAATCGATCACGCTATAAGGGCTGGCGGTCCAGGGTGGCTAGGATTGACGTGTCTCGGGACGGGTTCCTAGCTCCATACGATCCGCCACTAGTAGTGTTGCACGGGGTCGAGATCCTTACTTAGCAGAGCAGCTACCTCCGGTAAACGAGCCCGGCGCGCTGCTGTTTTGGTTGAAGAAGAAAGTGAATCATCTCGTCTTTCCCTTGAGGAAGAGATAGACCAGTTTTACTTCGAGGAGGAAATTCAGCAAAACCCCTTGGTGGAGCTTTCTAATCCTGAAGGAAGCGGGACCAACATTCCGCAGCTTGGTGTTCCCTCAATTGTTATCTCGCTCGGACGATACTTGAGATTTAAGAGGCAGAGCCCATGGCAGAAAAAGGGAAATCTCTGAAGGAGCTGATGTCCTCTAGAGGGAAAGGTCGGTCATCGAAGGGTCGGTCATCGAAGGGGCCAACCCTATCACAGGCTAAAACCCTTCCCCCGGTGATCCCCCAGGGCATCTCGGACCCTGGCCTTAAGGTCAATCCGGATTTGAAGAAGAAGAGGCCGGTTGATACTCCCGAGGAAGGCGAGGTGACCGCCCAGCCGACCAAGCAGCAAAAAACCACACGGGCGCCAAGGAGCAGAAGGGGCACCTCCTCGGATAGCGGGGATGAGGGGAACCTTGCTGAAGTGCTTGCTGCCCCTCGTCCATGGGACCCAAAGTTGGAGCTGGATGGGGTCGCCATCCCTTACACCGCTTCGGTCCGAGAGTATAATCGAGGCCGGGCGGGGGTGCGTGGCGGAGGCCTTAGAGCAGCCCCTACTTCTTCCTCGGGACATGAAGGCCCACAGCGGTTCAATCAATCCGAGCTCTTCCTATCCCTTAAAAGGGATCTCGCGTTAGTAAGTAATCCTTTTCTTGTTTTATCAATTTACTTGCTCCTGTTAGATTATATATTTTTCTTTTAAGGACATTCTTGTTTTCGTCATGATTACTTAGCAGGTGTTCGTGGTCGAGGAGTTTTGCCGTGATAGCCACAATCTAGCCGAGGTTGAGACCCAGGCTCGGACAGAGATGGAGAAAGCCTTGGGGTCCCTCAAGCATGATCACATTAAACTCACGGCTGAGTTCAAGGAGTCGGAGAACCGACGTAGAAGTAGAAGTGAGGCTGGCTTGAAGAGTGCCGAGACCCAGGTGGAGGACGAGCGCAAACAATCGTACACGGCTCGCCTTAACCTTAACACCGAGAGGCAGGCAAGACAGACCTCAAAATTGCCATGCAAAAAGTAGAGGATGAGCTGAGGCGGGTAAAGGAGGAGGCCCAGTTGATCCGAGAGGCAACAGAGGCCGAGAAGGAGGCCGCTTCGCCCGGCTCGGGGCCAAGAAGAGACGGAGGCCAGGTTATCCGAGGAGATTCCCGAGGTATGCGGGGATTACTGCAGTATTTCATGGGCTCATGCTCTTGATGCTGCGGGAGTTCTCATGATTCGCACTAAGATTGCCCGAGAGTATCTTCTATCCTCGGGAGATCCGTGCGAATCCTAATGATGCCCAAGTGGCTCCAGAGGAGGATCGACGGTGCTCGATGCCGCCCTTGTGCTCGATATGACGGAGGACCCCGCCGAAGATCCCACTATCGAGGCTCCTCCTCCTCGGCCCGAGCAGAAAGAAGATCCTCCTGCTGAAGCTTAGCCTGCTAGGTTCTCAACCTTAGTGAATAGTTTTTTTTTTTTTTTTTTTTTTTTTTAAATGAGAGTTATCCTACTTTTCCCCTTTTTTTTTTTGTAAGGACCTCTCTTGCTAATGTACTCGGAATATTAATATAAGACGTTCGTTTTGCTTACTACAGATGTGTATCAGTAATGCTCTTTTTATTTTAGACATTTGCAACAATGTAGACACAGGATATCGGTCAAAACAATAATGGGTTTTTGGCGCGATGCGCTTGACGATTGCGATAGTGCTAGGTTGCGTTGCGCGCATTAAAATGATTTCCTTTAAGTAATAATCTCCCAATCTATCATAAGTAATAATTTCCTCAAAAGTCCGTGGTTCGAGGAGCCATGCAGGACTTAGGTTACGCTTAAAACTATGAATTGTCATGAGTAATAATTTCCCCAAAGTCGTGGTCCGAGGAGCCATGCGGGACTTAGGTTCTCATTTAAAACTATGAGCTCTCATGAGTAATAATTTCCCAAAAGTACGTGGTCCGAGGAGCCATGCGGGACTTAGGTTCTTTTTAAAACTTATAAATAGTTGGCTTAAGTACTACTTTCCCCTAAGTCTGTGGTCCGAGGAGCCATGCGGGACTTAGGTTCATTTTAAAACTTATAAATAGTTGTAATGTAGACCGGCAAGCGGCGGATAGTCATGAAAGAAAACGTATGCTAAGCCATTCTCATTAATAATAATACCTCCGAGGTTATTTACATTCCAAGGTCGAGGTACAGCTTTTTCATCTAAATCTTCTAGGTAGTAGCGCCTATTCCGGCCACGGATGTGACACGGTATGGTCCCTCCCGGTTGGGCCCCAACTTGCCCCAAGAGGGGTTCTTTACGTTGCCAAGGATCTTCCTCATCACGAGATCACCTGGACCCAGAGGCCGCAATTTGACGTTAACATCATACCCTTGTCTTAGCTTCTGGTGATAATAGGCCATGTGAATCGTGGCCTTTTCCCTTCTCTCCTCGGCCTAGGTCCGGACTTCTTCCGAGCAACTCATCGTTATCGCTTGGGGTGAACGAGCTAGATCTCAACGTGGGGAAATTGTTCTCGATCGGAAGCACTGACCTCAGCCCCATAAGTCATTGAGAAGGGGTTTCACCGGTTGAACGTCGCGGCGTTGTCCGATAGGTCCAAAAGACGTGCGGTAGTTCTTCTACCCATCTCCCCTTTGACTCATCCAGTCTTTTCTTCAATCCGTTCACTATGACCTTGTTTACCTCGACTTGCCCATTTCCTTGAGGGTATGCGGGGTGGAATATCGATTAATGATCCCAAATTCACGACAATACTCCCTAAAATTCTTCTTTGTCAAATCAAGACCATTGTCGGAAATGAGGGTTCTCGAGTCCCGAAGCGGGTGATAATGTTCTTCCGGATGAATTTACGGGTGTCCACGTCACGATGTTGGCCAAAGGTTCTCCGCCTCCACCCATTTAGTGAAGTAGTCGGTTCCGACTATTATGTATCGCTTGTTCCCCCAGACCTTGGGGAAAGGCCCGACAATATCGAGGCCCCATTGCGCGAACGGCCATGGACTGGAGAGTGGGTTGAGCACCCCTCCTGGTTGGTGGATATTCGAGCAAATCTTTGGCACCGATCGCACTTCTTAGCGTATTCCTGGGCCTGTCTCTGCATGTTCGGCCACCAATATCCTTGAGTGAGTGCCCTATACGCCAGCGATCTTCCTCCGGTGTGACTCCCACATACTCCCTCATGCAACTCCTCAAGAAGAGACTCGGACTCCTCCGGATGTACACAAAGTAAGTACGGTCCAGAGTAGGAGCACCAATAGAGTTTGCGGTTCTCTGATAGCCAGAAACGAGGAGCTTTTCTACGTATCTTCTCGGCTTCAAGTTTCTCTTCCCGGAGGATATCGTCTTAGAGGAAATTCCTTATGGGGTCCATCCAATCGGGACTCGCCTTATCTCGATGGACTTGGGCGGGTTTCGCCGATGGGGCTGGCCTT
This sequence comes from Quercus dentata, assembly GCA_028216015.1. Taxonomy (NCBI): domain Eukaryota; kingdom Viridiplantae; phylum Streptophyta; class Magnoliopsida; order Fagales; family Fagaceae; genus Quercus; species Quercus dentata. The sequence continues at coordinate 17,229,489 of CP116452.1, read as the reverse complement.
GACTAGATCTTCGACTAGGATTATTCGTGGCAAAGCGCATGCCGAGGACGTGGCAAGAGTGGCCGCGAGATGCATGAGTGTTTACGCTCTCCGGAAATGTGCGTCGGATGGAAGGATTCAAAACTAGTCTCGTAGTCGTTTGACTTGTCCCGGATACTCTTGCATCCTAGTATCTCGAGCTTCTAGCTCTCCCATCACTTGTCCGACCACTAACTGAGTCCGAAAATGCTTCTATTACTCTTCCACCCAATCTTTGAACCATTGCCATCCCTTGAAGTAAGGCTTCGTATTCGGCTTCATTGTTCGTGAGTCGAGAACCCAAGTCTCAATGATTTTTCAATGACAGCGTCGTCGGCGATATTAAAACTATTCCAACTCCCGATCCTCTCTCGGTTGGCCGCGCCATCCACGTAGATCTTCAATGCATGGTCTCCCCGGCTGAAATCAAGCGCCAACCAGTTTTCCACCTAGGTCTTTCTTCTCGGTCATCGTTTCTATAGAGGGCTCGGCAAACTCCGCTACCAAGTCGCAAGGACCTGTCCTTTGACGGAGGGTGCAGGCATATATTTAATATCAAAGGCCCCTAAAAGAGCACTCCACATGGCGATCCTTCTGTGTAGTCAGCGCTTCAAGCACGGCTCGAAGGGGAAGCTGAGTCGAACGATGACCGTATGCGCTTTGAAAGTAATGGGGAAGCTTAGGGTTGCATGCACTATCGCGAGAATGGCCTTTTCTATAGGTAGGTATCACACCTCAGCCTCGTGCGAGTGATTTGCTCACATAGTACACCGGTCGCTGCACCCCATTATCATCCCGTATTAGTACCAGGCTTACGGCGTGGGGAGCTACGGCGATGTAGGCAAACAAAGCACCTCGTCCCGCCTCAGGATGGACATGATGGGTGGTCGGGACGGGTAGTCCTTAAGTCTTTGGAAAGCTTGAACGCAATCCTCCGACCATTTGAACTCTTTCCACTTGTTTATCGGGAGGTAAAAAGGCCGGCATCGATTCGCCGATCGCGATATGAATCGGTTTAATGCCGCAATCATGCCAATGAGCTTCTGCACTTCCTTCGGGTTCCGAGGAGTCTGTAGGTTGTTAATGGCTTTGATTTGGTCGGGACTTACTTCTATTCCCCTGTGGGTGACCATGTACCCTAGGAATTTCCCGGACCCGACCCCAAACGAGCATTTGGAGGCATTCGGCCTCAACAGGTGCTCCCTCAAGATAGCGAAGATTGTTCCAAGGTCCTTGGCGTGCTCGGACACCCTTTTGCTCTTCACAACCATATCGTCTATATACACCTCAATGATTTTGCCCAGTTGTGGCTCGAACATCCGAGTCATCATCCTTTGGTATGTTGAACCCGCGTTCTTTAGCCCGAAACGGCATCACCTTATAATGATAATTTCCGATGGGCGTCATGAAAGCCGTTTTCTCTTGGTCCTCTAGCGCAAGGGGTATCTGATGATAGCCCTGGAAGGTGTCCAGGAAGCTCATTCGAGGGTGCCCCACGGTTGCATCCACCAATCGGTCGATTTTGGGTAGGGGGAATGGGTCCTTGGGGCACGCCTTGTTCAGTCCGTGAAGTCTCACGAGACCCTCCACTTCCCCGTCTTCTTCCTTACCACCACTATGTTTGCCAACCATTCGGGATAAAATACCTCTTTGATAGCCCCTGCCCTTTTTAATTTTGCCACCTCGTCTCTTACGGCGCTAGCGTGCTCCTTTGAAGGGCGTCGGGGTGGCTGCTTCCTCGGAGTGGAAGAGGGGTTAACGTTCAAGTGGTGACAAATAAGGCTAGGATCGACTCCCGGGGCATCGTAGGCGTCCTAAGCGAATACATTGACATTTTCTCCGAGAAATCTGACCAGTTCCTCCTTTTCTTGAGAGGGCAATTGAGCCGATCTGAAAGAATTTCTCGGGTCATCGTTGATGACAATCTTATCTAAACCTTCACACCTTATCTCCTCGGCCAGCCCCTCGTTATGCTTTGCCGAGGAGGCTGGTTGCTATAAGCTCTTTGGGTCCGAGGACTCGACCAAGGGCCGATGTAAAACGGCGGCCACCACACATTTTCTGGCCAAGGCCACGATCCCCTGATTTCTTCCACTCGTCCTTTGGATGGGTATTTTACTTTACGGTGAAGTGTGGAGGTCACGGCCTCTAGGTTTGTGGATCCATGGCCTTGCAACTATTGTAGTGTAGGGTGAATAAGCGTCAACCACGATAAAATTCACCTCCACCACTTCCGCCCCGATCTGACGGGCGGTCGGATTTGCCCCTTGGGCGTGACAAGCTTCCCCTCAAAGGCGAGAAGGGGGAGTCATATCTTTGTTAAATCTTCCGGCGTCAAGTTCAGCCCCTTGTATAGATCGGGTACATTATCTCCACCGCACTTCCCGAATCTACTAACACCCTTTTAACATCAAAACCCCCAATCCGCAAGGTGACCACCAAGGCATCATCGTGAGGTTGAATTGTTCCTTCTTTATCCTCATCCGAGAATCCCAGTATCAAAGAGCTTCCCTTTTTTAACCTTTTGGGCTCCCTTTTTGCCCTTGTAGGGGAGATGATCCACGGCTAATACTGCGGGGATGGGCGGCCCGATTCTTCCCGGTGCGGCGAGGATGACTGTGATCGTCCCGGTGGGGGTCTTAAAGACACGTCCCTTCGAGGTTCTTGTGTTGCTTGGCCGGGATGGCCGCTCGATGTGTGCGGCGGTGGACGTAACTTTCCTTCTCGGACCAATTGATCTAGGTGATTCCACGATTCTCGCAGTCCTCTCGTAGAATGCCCGTGGTCCCGATGATAGTGGCAATACTGAGGTTTCGGTTACGTTTGGCGGGGTCTCCGCCCATCTTCCCGCCACCGAAATAGGGTTAATCATCCCTTACCTTCTCCGAGCACTGTTGTATGCGGCTCTCAATACGGCATTCATCGCTGCGAGCCGCTCCGCCCAACTTGTCGCGAAAAATCTCTCCTCGGTGACCAGGATTGTGACGTTCCGTCCCGAAATCATTGGCTTTAGGGGTGGGGGTAACCTTCTCCTTTCCCTTCCCTTCGGTGATCTTCCTCCACTCTTTTGTACTTGTCGATCCTATCCATTAGCCGTTGGACGTTAGCAACTGGTTTTCCGGTGAGGGATTTCCTTGTCGTGCCCGGTGGGGAGACCGCTTTTGAACGTCTTGATAGCAACATTATCATGGTTGTCATCCAAATCATTATACACCTCCCAATACCTATCCGAGTACGCTTTCGGGGTTTCTTCTTCGTGCATGGACAAGGACAAGAGCGAACCGAGAGGTCGAGGGACTCTGGTGTTTGTAATGAAACGGGAGCAAAAAGCTTGAGTGAGCTGCTTGTAGGAGCCTACGGAGTTGTCTTCAGGCTGTTGAACCACCTCATCGCCATCGATCCCAAGCTGGATGGGAAGATTTTGCACATCGGGGCCTCATTTTGAGAATAAATCGCCATTTTAAGTTAAACGGCTCACGTGCTCCACCGGGTCCGTTTTGCCGTAATAAATGGCGAACATCGGTTGGTTGAAGCGTCTCGGCGGCTTAGCCCCTTCGATTCTATTCGTGAAGGGTGACCTTGAGACACGATCCAGCGTCCTCTTCATGGCGTAGCTCCCTTAAGCTTTCTTTGGACGGGCTCGTACTTCCGTGACGGGCGTGGCTCCTTTTCATAAGAAAAGGTTTCGCTTGGGGGTCCTTGACCTTCGTCTCAGTAACTCACGTCTTCCGCGTTAGAAGATTCGCCCGAGCCTCGAGGGAGATCGTCTTCGCTGCGCACGTCGTAACTTCCTTTTAAGTCATCTATCTCTCATTGCATGGCCACGGTGACTATTTCGCCTCCGAGACACGTGACTCCTGTCCGAGTGTGACTGACGGCTCGTCCCGGTGGTATGCACACTCCCTTCACGATTCCCCCCCGCCACCGGGCCGGTTGGGTTATTTTGCCTCACGGGACTCGGCAGGTCGTGTCCGTTGGGAGTTAGCTTGGTGAGGATCCTCCTGGTGCGGGTCTAGTTCTGCTATGCTTGATCGTTGCACTAGCCGATGCCCTAGTTCTTCCCATAGACGGCGCCAATTGTGGTTGCACAATTTTCCTGGCCCAACTTCTGTTGATCGGGCCTTGGCCCAAAGCGCAACCCACAATAAATGTTTGTAGAGGATGGATTAAAGAACTTGGCCTCGGTGAAACTATTAGGTCTGATGCATGGAAGGTATTGTTTGCAAAAAGAAATAAGAACACAAGGATGGATTTCTCAAGTCTGATTCTATTTCTCTAGTTCCTCTTACAATTCTTTTCCGTCCCCTTCTTTGAGGGACTCCACTACATTATATAGTTATCTTCTTTTCATCTCAACCTTACACCTGTTGATCATCTAAGCATCCACTTGAGCACCTGTCCCATCAGACGCTCTCGTCAGTCCCTTTGTGAGTTGCAGAGGCCAAGGTAGTACTGTTCAGAGGTCTTTTCCTCATTAATGCGGCCAAGAGGGTGGTTGGGGTGCAATTAATGTGGAGGTAGCCTTCCGTGAGATATTTTGAGTTTAATTCATTTTATATGTTGGGAAGATGAGCTGAAATGGCGGTGGAAAGTTCCTCGTCTGGGCCTCGTGATGTCCGAGGAGGAATTACTCCTCGGACAGGTTTCCTTGGCGCCATTGGGATTGAGTAACGCTTCATATGAGGCTTCTCTTCGGAAAGGACGCTCCTCGGACGGGCCTGAGTTTGGAATAGCCCATCATTTTTGGGCCGGGCCCCACAATATTATATATTATATATATAAAGTAGAGAGACCTTATGCGAGAATGCATGAAATCCTGCCAAGTGGTGCTCTAATTTTATATTTATTTTTTTTTTTTTTTTTTTTTTTTACCTCTTTCATTAAGTTTTTTTTATTGTTACCCAAAAGTTCACTTTAACTTATTTTATTGTTTTCCCAAAAAAAAAAAAAAAAAAAAAACTTATTTGACTGTTATCTCATTAATATCTCATTAATTGCCTAAGCATACACCGCATATTTCTCTTTTCTTCATATCTTTTAGCATACCCTTTGTTTTAGTATTTAATAAATAAATAAATAAATAAGGAAGGACTAATAATAATAACTAATCAGATAAGGCCCTAGAGAGATAGAGAGACAAAAATATTGTGGATTGTTATATAAAACACATTATTTCGCTATATATCACCAAAATAAAAGACCCGAGACTAACAAAACATTTGAAAGAGAGAGAAAGATGAATCTGCGGGGTTACCACCTCTATTATACTAGCCTTTCACCACCATCAAGATGTTGAAACCACTACAAAAAAGGGGTCTATAGCCGCGTTTCAAAAACGCGACTATAGACCCCAAAAACACAACTATAGGATATAGTTGTGTTTATAAACCCGACCTATTCTACGCAACAATAGGCCCCTGTAGGTCTATAGCCGCAGCTAAAGGTCAGACCTATAGCCACATTTTTTAACCACGACTATAGGATTCGGGCCTATAGTTGCGTTTTTGAAAAACGTGGCTACCGACCAGCTTTGAGCTGCGTTTATAATTGCGGCTAAGGCTTCGAACCTATAACTACATTTTAAAAACGCAGCTATAGTTTCTTCCAATGTAGCTGAAAAAGGGCTCTATAGTCGTGTTTGCAAAAAAATTTACATGTAGGGGTTAACCCCTACTTGTAATTTTTTTTTTCCTTTTTTAAATTAGAGGCTTAAATATGATTTAGGTTTAGGTAATTTGGTTAGATAGTTTTTGTTTTGAGTATATAAGTAGAGAAAATATTTGGTGTGCAATGTAAAACCATATTCTACCATGGTTTAATTTTAAATTATTTATAAGATATATACACACACACACTTGCTCACATCATGTCTTAATTTCGCACTATCGATAAGTGGAAGACGATCAAAGAGTTGGGCATACTTTCATTTTATGGTATGAAATATGTGAACACAACACAAATTAGTTGATTTTCATGGTCCCGTAACTCTTTTGCATTAATTTTTTATTTCATGATTTAAAAAAAAAAAAAAAAATCTTACTTTAAGAAGGCTACAAATATACAATGAAGCCACTAAACTAATTTTTAATATCTCAAAATGTATATGTTTTCTTACTCTAATTCAATTTACTTTTTCTTTATCATATATGTACAATATGATGCAAAACCGTCTTACACAAAATATTACAAAATTATCTGTGCATTGCACAAGCAACTTACTAGTTGATTTTAATTAAGAAGCCTAAGATATAACACCTAGTAAACCATATCTAAGTTTTGCTTAGCATTTGATATATTTGTTATTTAAGTTCGGAATTGAATGATGTGGCAAGGGAGAGAAGGCAGATTGGTAACTATTTATATTTTGCTAAAATGCATATTTGGTCATCAATATTTGACCGTCGTTTCAAAATTATCTTTTTACTTTAAAACAATCATTGTAGCAGTTTTTTTTTTTTTTAATTTTTATTTGAAATATTCAGTATTTTTGGCCTTTGCAAAGACCTAATTAATTTCCTGTAGTGCAAGCATATCTCAAAAATCAAATTACAAAGGGATAAAGAAATTGCTGAGAATGGTGATAAAAAATTGAAACAAACCTCTCCCATGCGTGCCACGGCGCCGATAATATAAATTTATTCCTAGAGAGAAAAGAATGAGTTAATTTTCATATGCAAATGCTCCACCTGACATGAATTGCAAGGTCAAAGAAAAGCATATATACTCTAATAGGTTTTTGAAACAGGTGCATGTACATTCAACATTTTGAATCAACAATGTCAAAATGCCACTAAGAGAGAGGAGCCACACCATCAGTAACCGCCAATGAAATTACAAACGAAAGAGATAATAGGCCAAGATTAAAGATGACACCAAGATTAAAGATATCCATTAGTCCAGAGACGCTGGATAGAAGTGCAACTACGAAGCTCATGCAAAATGAAATTTTCCATTCAGTTACTTTAAGTGTATCCAGCATCATATGCTATATGATATGCCATTTAAAAAATGAGCAATGATAGTTACACACGGTATGTATACAAGTTTTCAAGTTGCACCGGACCTAGTTCTTACCCTTAATTTTATGAGTATCCAATTTTCTTTAGAATCAACAAGTATCCAATTATTTTTAATAATTGTTACGTATAATCTACCACTAATAAAATTGTGATTTTATCTAAATGAATATTGTAGGGGTGAAATTCCCAAAACCAACAGTGGGCCTGGGACCCACACGAAGCCTAACCATGACCCAACGGGGAATAGGGGCCCAAATGACTTTTGGCCCAACCCTGTTGAGCCTGGTTCGTTCTAGGAGACGTCCGAGGAGGAATGCCTCCTCGGACACTCAAATATGGGCCCAATGTGCGTCCCCTCCAAAGTGAAGAACCCATCCGCACGAACGTGGGTAGGAGGGTGAGCCTCACGCAGCAGGAAAGAGGAAAATGTAAGACATCAGGGAGAAGCCACAATCGCCGCATTAAATGCAAGAAAGCTACCTTTTCAGCCGCATTAATGTGGAGAAGACAAAGTAACAAAGTGTTACATTGGCCAGTGCAACTCACAGAAGGATAAGGGAGATGTCCGATGGGACAGGCACTCAAGTGAAGGTCCGGATGGCTAACAAGTGTAAGATCCTTATCAATTCAAGGAGGCTATATAAGAGAAGGAGATCCCCATGAAGAGGGGATCGGGGAATTAAGAAAAAAGAGAGAGAGAAAGGTGAAAGAACTCTGTAATCTATAAAACAGAGCAAGAGGTGCATTTATACGTCTCCTCGGACCGATATCCCATTAAACGTAAATGGAATATTCTCACGATCAACATGTTGCATGGCGTACATCTAACTGACGTTCACTTCGTCTAGTCCTAGCTCAGTAACCCACTCTCTACAAATTCATTGTCTGGGGACTTTTGGGCGAGAACCACTTACTTCCTGGACCTGGGCCCCAAAAACCGCCCCTACAAATATAAATAACTTTCCACTTTTCATGTAAAAATTAACTATAAAAATAATTTTATTTATAGATTTAAACTGTCAAAAGCATAGCCCATTTATATGTATAAATATACACACTTAATTTTTTTTTTTTTTTTTTTTTTTTTGTATAAAACTATAAATCCTTAATTAAGATTCTTATTTTTGGGGAGAGGGGGTGGCCTTTTGGCCCTAACGGACAACGACCTTCTGAGAGACTGAGACCATTATACAAGTTAGCTTCTCTAGCCTCTAATTATCCGATCTACCATTATTGGGTTCACCCAGCTTTTTTGTAATGCTTTAACCTGATACTTTTATGGCTTTGTTATGTAATATATAATAATTAATTAAATATTGACCATTGATTGAATTATTTGGACTCAACTGTGAAAGTATGTATTTATACAATAACATGGCAACAATTAGTATCACAATACTTAAATGCAAAAGACTTTTATTATTTTGTCACTTTTTATATCTAAAAGGTTATTTTTAAAAAAAAAAAAAAATCAATTTAGTTACTAAACATATATATAGTTTTAAAGCACATTATAATTTTTCTAAAAATTTTGATAATAAAGCTCATTATAATTATAGTTTATGAAATGCTCCCAAGCTTACAAATTTTTTTTTTCTTTTTTTAGGCTAATTAAAGTCTTATCAATATCAAATGCACACTTTATTGAAAGGAGATATATTAAGAGAAGCTACTAGTGCACACACTATTCTATGAATTCCTACTCAAACTCTTAAAATGCACTGAAATCGTGACTCGAAGTCATGATTTCAATATATAAAAGCTTTACCTTGCTAACCTATACAAAGAAAGTGTCACCCTTGGCTTCGAAAGTACTTCCTCATCAATCTTGCCATGCACATTGCCAATTTTGTTCCATAGAGCTAGTCCTTCATGTTATTCAATAACAAAAAATAGGCATCGATCTCTACAAGAACTCTTTAATCGCAAAGGTCCACAAATTTTGCAAAAGCATACAACAAATCTGACTCTGGCTCCAATATGAAATCATTTATCAAATTCATCTTCATCCTCTTCATTATCTTCATTGCAAGTTGGTTGATCACTTTGGTTTGGTGTTTCTTCACCAGGCGATTCTGTGGAAATGGAGGCCCACAAAGTACCCAGTTTCCAAAAAAATCATTTGCATCAAAGCTTTATAGTGATGCTTTATGGAATTTATTTCTATTCTTGCTATTACTCGGAAGTCATTTGATTTAATTCACACATAGATACAAAGGAGATTTATTTCCCAACAAATGGTATCGGAGCGAGTTTGGTTGCTTGTGTTGGATTGAATATTGAGGATCCAAATTACAACTAGTAAAACATGTAGAAGATCCAAATTTCAAGAAGTAAAACATGTAGTAACTCTCGCATAACTCTTTGGAAAGAGTATCTCTAGTATTCATAGTGATGATAGGGGATTTATTTTCAGAGAGTAATGCTTGGAGTACTACACATTTTGCTACAAGTCTTACAAAGTGATGTGACATTGACACATAGCTATTAAAAAAAAAAAACACACAAGATTTTAACTCATGAATTTATTAAGATTTTAACAACGTTAGAATTGAACATCAATGATTGATACGGGTTTAGTGTTTTATCTTATGTTAACCTTCAAAATTCGTTTCATCAATCTTTAATCTTCATTTCAAAATTATCCTTATACTATGTTAGGACATGTGTTTCACATGTTATGAATATATGTCATGATTTTATGTAATTGGCTTATCTTTTGACAAAATGCACTTTACTTGTATTTGGGTAGATTTAGGATGTATTTAAATACTTCAAGAAACCATGTTTCAGGATCAAGTGTTGAATCCTTCAAGTTTGTCCAAGAAAACAAGTTGATAGTGCAAATTCATTAAAGCTCGACAGTTGGCTCGACAGTTGCATCTATCGAGTTTAAGAAAGCTGTTCAAAGTTCGGTGTGTTTGACACCTACTCGATAGATGCTCGACACCTCCTATCTATTGAGGTTTAAGATTTTTAGAATTCAAATTTGATTTTCTTGGGATCCATGAATGTGTCTTTGGGCTTTCTTTTCTCCTAACCCTAGACATATAAAAGGATTGTTTTAAGGGCCGTCAAATAGTTCACAAGTTGCACAAACTTTGAGCAACCTCTGTTCAAGCAAATTGTGACCGGAGACGAAGTTCTTGCCTTAGTTCATCTCTTTCTCTTGAAGAAGTTGTTGTGTATGTGCATCGTAGGGTTTTGTGACCAAGCATCTTCTTGATCTTCATCGTGTGGATGAACTGAAGAACTTTGCAACCAACAACCTTCTTAGTTGGTGATTGAAGTCGCGTACTAGGATCCGTGCAATTGATTAGTCACGTACTTGGGAGTTGTGCATCAGAAAGGGGAACTGTCACTACAGAACAAATCCAATTGGGTATTGGGGTAAGGGTTCAACTGTAGGTTGGTAAGGTACTTGGGATTCCTTTACTTGTAAATCGCTTATTGTGATAATAGTGGAGTTTCGGGAGTGGTGACTCGAAAATCACCGGTGGGGTTTTTGCCGTTAGGTTTTCCCCATTCGTAAACAAATCACCGTGTTATTTATTTCCGTTGCATAATTAATTTAATGGTGATTTGTTTGTACTACCACGCGTTTGCATGATAAATGATTAATTAATAACCTAGCTAATAAATTAATTACTATCACAAGGGGTCATTCAGTTTGTGGCCTATCATACTAAATCTCAAACATTACTCATCTATATAATAATATTGAAAATATGAAACGTAGTTACTTCATTGACAATTATGTCACATTCTTAGTGTAATGTTGATAGGTTATTGATAAAATTATAATTTTCTTTTGTTATTGAAGTCTTGTATTTTTTTTTTCTAATATAAGTAATGAATTTACTTATATTCGCCTTCATTTTAGGCCATTCAAGATGTATTGGGGATGAACTGTGTGTAAGGAGTATTGAAAACAAATTCCAAGTATACATTTCATTATTTACAAAATATCTCGGCTTATATAATAATTAAATGTAAAATATATTATGTTTCCTTGGGAAAAAAAGAAACTTACACAATTTAAATCACTTTCAAATAACAAATATAACTAGCTTGATTTAGAAAATATAATATATTGTATCAACTATACTTTATTAGAAAATATTCACACCATTTTAAGAAGAGTTTGAAACTAACACTTATAAGTTTCATCTACTATTTTCATTTTTCTCTAAAAAAAAAAAAAAAAAAAAAAAAAAAACTTATTAAATTTTTTCATGCATGCATCACATGGATTTAAAACTAGTTATTCAATAAAAAATTAAAACTGTATTGTTAAATTGCATATTTGTTCATCAATCTTAACCTATGTTTCAAAATTATCCTTATACTTTAAAATGTTTCAAAATATATAGTCCTTACAATGTTTTTATTTTATTTTATTTTATTTTTTAGTCTGTTGCAGTGGTTTTCGCTATTGCGCAAGACCTAATTTCTTGTAGTGCAAGTGTATCTCATCAAAATAAGGAGTGACAAAGAAGTTGCTGAGAAAGAAGATGATAAAAAAAGGGTAAAAACGTCTCTCCAATGCCATGCAAACGTTATGAATTTATTCTTAGAGAATGGAAGAGTCATTTCACGTGCAACTGCTGCTCCTAACATGAATTGCGTTAAAGAAAAGTAAATCTCTAAGAGATTTTTGAAACAGACATACATTTCCAATCAACATTTTGATTCAACAATGTCAAAATGCAGCCAAGATATAGAGGAGCTACACTATCAGTAACCACTAGTACTGGAATCACAAACTAAGACTAGATATATAGGAACGCTCAAACATTAATTGAACTCCAATTACACATGACATGTTTGTCATTTTGCATTATTGAATACCATTGCAAGTAAAAATATGGTGCTGTGAGAGAAAGTATTATGTACATATATACTAGTTAAAAGTCCATAAAAACCATATGACATCTTACTTCGATAACCTCTTGCTACAAACAAAGTGGTCACCCCTTGTTCTAAAACTTCCACCGCAATCTTTTCATGCACATTGCCAATTTTGTTGCATAAAGCTAGTCCTTCATGTTGTCCAGAAACAAGTAATAAGCACCCCTCCAAGAACTCTTAAAGAACAAAGGTCCACAAATTCCCCAAAATCCTATAAAAAATCCAAATCCTGCTGCAGCAAAAAACCATTTCTCAAATTCATCTTTATCCTTTTCATTATCTTCATTGCCATCATGATCAGTTGGTTGATCACTTCGGTTTGGTGTTTCTTCACCTGGGCACTTATTTGGAAGTGGAGGCCCACAAAGTGCCCATTTCAAATAAAATCAACTGCATCAAAGCTTTGTAGTTGAGTGCCTGAAGGAATTTTTCTAGACAAATTGTTGTAAGACAAGTCCAAGTCGCTTAGAAAATGTAACTCGACATCTTTGGCCAAAATGGCCCAATACCACGAATTTTTAAAATATTTTGTAAAAAAACACTGTTTTGGAACTAAATAGGTATATACCACTTTTTATGGAACTCGAGTTCTTATGAGTTTTGCCACCGTGGCGCTACTGAGGTGGAAATTGGGCCATTAAGTTTTTTTTTTTTTTTCTAAGGTACTCGAGCTTGGTGAGCTCGAGTACCTTGTAAGGAACTCGAGTTTAATAAACTCGAGTTCCTTATAACTTTTTTTTAAAGGTACTCGAGCCTGGTGAGCTCGAGTACCTTGTAAGGAACTCGAGTTTAAACTCGAGTTCCTTATAACTTTTTTTTTTTTTTTTGGATGTTGGGATTATTGACAAATAAACATAAACATAAAAATAAGTAGTTTTTTTTTTTATGTTTTTATTTATTTAAATAGAAGCATTGTAAAATATAGAGATTTTAATTTCAAAATATGAATTTAATTTCTACATTAAGTAAAACTGTTCATTGTTTTCTCATAAAATTTTTCTCATAAAATTTAATTTCAAAATATCGATGCAGAGAAAACATATTTTAGTTAGAAAATAATTCTAAAATTATGTAATAATAGCTCATTTAGTTATAATTTCTCAAAAAAATATATAAAGAAAATTTAGGATTAAAGCCATGCAACGCATGGAACTTTCACTAGTATCTTTTATAAATTTAAGCATTATAAAACATTTCATCCACACTTTAAGGGTATCATTTGATTCATGTTGACGACCCGACCCGACTCGAATAACATTTCATCCAACTAATTTTAGAATTATTATTACCTTAGAAAAATTTTATGAGAAAACAATGAACAGTTTTACTTAATGTAGAAATTAAATTCATATTTTGAAATTAAAATATCTATATTTTACAATGCTTCTATTTAAATAAATAAAAACAAAAAAAAGCTACTTATTTTTATGTTTATGTTTATTTGTCAATAATCCCAACAACCAAAAAAAAAAGTTATAAGGAACTCGAGTTTATTAAACTCGAGTTCCTTACAAGGTACTCGAGCTCAACAGGCTCGAGTACCTTAGAAAAAAAAAAGTTATAAGGAACTCGAGTTTATTAAACTCGAGTTCCTTACAAGGTACTCGAGCTCACCAAGCTCGAGTACCTTAGAAAAAAAAAAAAAAAATTTAATGGCCCAATTTCCACCTCAGCAGCGCCACGGTGGCAAAACTCCTAGGAACTCGAGTTTAAGAAACTCGAGTTCCATAAAAAGTGGTATATACCTATTTAGTTCCAAAACAGTGTTTTTTTACAAAATATTTTAAAAATTCGTGGTATTGGGCCATTTTGGCCCCGACATGCTAGATGGCATTTCATTTGAAAATTGATTCCTTGACATATCAAGTGATTGCAACTACTTCAACTGTCCGATCATTTGTAGGATTTCTCCAATTAATTAACTTTTTCTTGATATGTTCAGAACAACCAACTCCAAGAGGCTCGAGATTTCACTTGGAACTTTTCCTGTCAATTTGTTACTTGCAAGGTTAATGATCTTTAATAGTTGAAGATATTTTCCGTACTCCAACTCCCTTCCTTTCATTATAACCATTGCATCATTAACGAATTCTTCTATATCATCATAATCATAAACATATGAATCAGTGTAATTACTACCAATGATTCCATTGAACAAATATCCTTTCTGAGCCATGGCGGTGAAATTGTTGAAGCATTGTGGTATAGTTCCGGATATGTTATTTACTGAAAGATTCAAGATTCGTAAATATTTCAACCAACATAGATTCAATGGTATGCTTCCACCAAAATTATTGGAACATAGGATAAGAATATGCAACAGTGGCAAGCCCTCCCCAATCCAAGCTGGTACTGATCTAGAGAATTTATTGTTTCCCTAGTCTACAAACTTCAACAAACTGCAATTTTTTAGAGGCAAAGGTAATTCTCCAGAAAACTATTATTGCGCAAATTCAATGTGTGTAGTTGAGACAAAGAGCCGAAAGAGCTTGGAATTTCCCCAGTGAAATTGTTACCAACCAAGTTCAGAATGAGTAGCTTACGCAAATGCATAAAACAATTGAGGAGATGTCCAAATAAAAGGTTGTTTGATAGGTCTAGGAAATTTAAAATCCCACCCCTGATTTTACAAACAAACGAAGTTGTCCCCGAAAAAATATTATCGGCTAGTGAGTCTTTCGTTTTAAGGATGGAAATATTGAGAATTCAGGCAAAGATTTCGCAATTTGATTCGATGATAAATCCAACATCTCTAGTGAGTCTTTTGCACACCTAGACAAGCTATTGATAAACTCAACAAGTTGTCCACCGAGCTTATTATCGGAGAGGGACAATGAACTTAGAGTACATATATTTCCTAAGGACTTTGGTAACTTACCTTCAAGTTGGTTTTCGTCTAGACTAAGACTTGTTGGAGTATGTGTGTTTCAAACTCTTAAACTATGCTTGTGTCCCACATTGGTTAGAGATGAGTTCTCATGTAGGTTTATAAACCATTGTACCTCTTAAATGATAGCTTGAAAGATAATGGGCTAAGGGTTGGAGTTGGGGTTGGGTTGGACTTAAGCTAGTCTCTATCTCTCTTGGGCCTCATTCATTTTCCTTTTCTTTTGTTTTTCAGCCCATTTTGGTTTTGCCCGTTAGGCATTAAAGGGCATTTATTGTGCTGCCCGTTGGCTTGCATAATAACTGTTGGGAGCATCACTTAGTCAACTTACAAAACCCTACAACACACACTATTCATTCATCATATTTCTTCCTCTTCTCCAGCCGTATCTCCCTTCTGTTTTGTTACATAGAAATTTCAGCTTCATTTTTTTAAAGAAAGGAAAGGCAAGTAAGGTTGTTCCCAGTTCTTTTTGCTTGAGTGTGTGATCAACTTGAAGAAATTACTATAATCTAATCTTGAGGGGTTGTTCAGCCAAGAGAGCTATTCACACCGCTACTCCGGGTGGCACGAATTAACCTTTAAAGACAACGCATTTTGCGTAATTCTGTAGTTTTTGAGATCTTTCTAACTCTATCTATTTATTTTTGTCATTGCTAATTTTTTTAGGGTTTGTATTGTTGAATCAAAACTTGTTTATTTAGCCATATTTTCCAACAAGACTTTCAAGAGAATTCATTTTGCCAAAGGCATCTGGAATTGAACCTTGTAAATGATTCGAGGAGAGGTTAATAGACTCCAAGTGGGAGAGTTTTCCAAGTTTGTAAGGAATAGTCCCACCAAACTCAGCCTCTAAGAGATTGAGGTTCTTTAAGTTATTGAAAGAACCAATAAACTTTGGGATTTGGCTCATATTGAAATCATTGTAACTAAGGTCCAAAGAACTCAAATGATGCAATTCCAGCAGTGAAGAACTAATGTTACCTTGCAAAGGATGTTTTTTTTTTTAATCACCCTGAAGATCAAGCTCGAGTACATGGCCTGTTTGCTTGCCGCAATGAACTCCTTTCCATTTGCAGCAATTCTTGTTTGCATCTTGGCTTTCCCATGAAGAAAGCCTACCATAGTCATCAACAAGGCCTTCTTGGAACTCAAGGAATGCCTGTCTCTCACTCTCTATGCACCTAATGTTAGCATCTTCAACCCCAAAAATAAATCCAAGGGCTGGTTTCAATTGCGGTAAAAGCATTAAAAATGCATGGAGAAGTTTAAGGGATCTTCTCTCCATAATTGTTGACATGGGCTAGGAAAATAAAATTTGAAAATGCAGCAAGTTTTGGTTTTTTTTTTCCTGGCTCTCAAATGCTAACTAAGCATCAATTACTAATAATGCACTGTGTTAGATTCTAAAAACTTAGGATCTTATGTATTTAGAACTCTAATGTGTATTGTTGGCAAACCATGATCAAAACAAGATGTTTAGTCGTGTTTAGACTTGCTCAAAGTTGGTTCATTTATGTAAAGTTGGATTTAAGTTGATGCAGATTTATTATAGCATTTCGGCCTGGTTTGATCGATCGAAGTTTCGGCTCAATCAATCGAAATTTGGGAAGAATGCGTTTTCTACAGAATTCCAACTCAGCCCTAGTTTATTTAAAATGTTTAGGGTTTTGTATTTTTGCCCTAGGTATATAAGGCAAACCCTAGCCACGTTTTAGTGTTGCTTATATTGTTGTTTGTGTAAATCTCTTGTGAGATCTATGAGGAGCTTTCCTTTACACAAGCTTAGGATTATCAAGAAGGAGATTCGTTCAAGAACTTGATGATCATTCAGTTGTTGCCATAAGAACTTAAAGAAACACAAACGGGTGTGCTTGTACTCTTTGGAGAATCCAAGAAAGAAGGAGTCCGTGGTTTCGGAGCTTGTACGTGGTCGTGTCAGTAAGTTTCTACTGGTGGGTAGCAATAGGATGTTAGTGGTCTAAGTCCTGTTGAACAACTTCGATTCTTTCATAGTGGATTCAGGTTTATCTTGAGGATAGCTAGGTTAAATCCTCTCCAGGTTTTTACCGGTTTGGTTTCGTGGGTGATCATATCATTGTGTTATTTATCTTTCCGCTGCTTTGCATGATATGATTGTTTGATTGTGATAACCTAGTTTTGGAATTTGGACTAAGTAACAACTTGGCTAATTACCTAGGTTAATCCAATTGTGTTTTTAAGGGGTCTAAAAACTATCACACTGCATCGTAGGGTCCAACCCACTTGGTTGTGAAAGCTCTTAATCGAGTTTATCTCTCTCATGTCTCTCAAGTCAACGGAAGTTGGCTTTCATTTATTGAGAATTGATGTTATGCATATCTCACATGTTGAAAGAAAAAAAAAAAAAAAAAAAGAAAGAAAAGATGAAGTAAAGAAGAGGCCATTTGGCCATTGTGTAAAGTCACATAGAGTGAGAACGAAAGGACAGTGTAGACTTAGAAGAACTGTGTGAAAGAGAGCGAGCAGAAGAGAAAAACACAACTACAAGATAAAATTGTGAGAGATATAAGTGAGGGAGAGAGTAATGAGTGAAAAAGAAAAAGACAGTTTTTTTTTTTACTCAAGTTGTATTTCTAATTTATTTTGAACTCAAAATTTGACATAAATTTGTGTTGTAATTTCTATTTTATATGGTGAAGTTATTTGGAATTTGTCACTTGATTTTACTTCCCCCAGAGAGAGTTTTTCAAGTAAAAGTTCGTGTTTTTATGTGGTTGTGGTTTTCCTATGCTTGCAGAAATTTAATTTCATTTATATAGAATTTTTCCAACATCAAGCAAGAGGAATAACTAAAAAGCGTCCTAATTTTATAAATAAAAGAAAAAACTTTTAATTTTTTTAGAGCATCCTAATTTTATAAATTAAAAACAAAACTTTTAATTTTTTAATTTTTATTTTTTATTTTTGGTAAACCATGATCATTGCATTAACTAAGAAGAAACAAGTCTATTACAAGAGAAAGCCTCCTTATCAAGAACTAGAAGGCTAGCCACCACAGGTGGTGGATACAAAAAAACAACAAAATTAGAAATGGAGATCCCCCTAAATCTTGCTAGCGCATCCGCGCATTGATTTGCTTCACGGAAAGTGTAGACTATCCTCTTGTTAGGGATGGCCTCCAGCAGGTTCCTGCAATCAGATAACAGAGGTTCCATTAGTAAATTTGCCGAATTATTATTTGAATGTTCAATAAGTGTATAAAATACTATGAACGTTTAGACCCCTAATTTCCAAAATATCAATTCAAGCTTATTATCAAACAATTAATGTGCAAAATATGAACATAAGCATATAACAGAATTGATAAACAATCTCAACCAAATAAAATCACATCCATAGTAGAAATTAAATAACAAAGATTAAGGGAAGAGAAATGCAAACACAAGGACAACACAACGATGTGTTATCAAAGAGGAAACTGAAGCCTTCGAAGTAAAACCTCTCCGCCACCCTCCAAGCGGTAAATAATCCACTAAAGAATGTAGTTGGGATACATGAACAACAGAAGACCCTCCAAGCCTAATCTACCCAGTGTACCTAAGCCCTCCAAGCTCTTACTCCAATGAGGTTACACCGAACCTATTTCTTTTTTAGCTTACTGGATTCCGCTATATCCAATAGCATCAACCAATATAAAATTGGTCCCTTCCTAATTGCTTCCCAAGCACCAAATGGCCTTCTCACAAATGTGGGTATGGTGAGAAAAGGTTTTGGTAATGTACCTCTCAAGTATGTAACAATGGAGAGGATGAGAGTATAGGAATTTGAAGAGTCTCTATGTAAAGATTGGGGATAAATCAATCTTGTTTTTCTCTAGGGTTTCTCTCTCAAAATTCTCTTTAGAAGCTCTCTATATTTCGTGGGTATAAAGGGTATATATACTAGGGTAAGAGTGGAATGCGAAGAGTCAGTTTTTCAAAACAGAGCTAGCTGGCAACTTGGCCTCGTGACTTGACCGAGCCGCGAGTTCTAATCGCGAGGTAATTGAATGGCCAGACTAGACTTTTTGTCCTGTAGTGCCACTGGTGGCATGACGGTTCAGCTTCTCTGTATGCTTGGCACGTATGCAACTTCTAGCGGCTTACAAGCCGCGAGCTACCTACGAGATCCAGTCGCGAGTCTCTGCTTCTTTGCACAATCTTGAGCATTTCTTCATACTCTCTCACACACTACCCTTACATGATTTCCACCTAAATACAGGGTTACTAATTGCTAAAATACAAGCAAATTTGACACAGAATTAAGCCAACAAGATGATTGATAAAATTCAACCTTACATTATTCATTAGCATAACAATGCTCAAGGCATCCATCTCCACTATTAGGTTATCTATACCAAGTTCTTTGGCGATGGCAAGACCATCTTTGAGAGCCCAAAGTTTTGCTATGGGAACTTTGGTGTTGCCAAGAGACCTTGCATATCCTCTAACCCAATTACCCTAGTGATCTCGAATTAAAACTCCTCCTCCTCCTGCCTTCCTCGGGTTTCCCAACGCCAACCTGTCAGAGTTAAGCTTCATCCAGCCAATAGGAGGATTTTCCCATGCCACTTCATTCTATTGCACCTTATCTTAGCCTCGATGGAGAAAAACTCAGCGATGTCTCTGATGCACTTTGTATGAATCATTCTATCAACAACTCCAATTCTAAAAAGGAAATTGTTTCGCCCGAGCCAAAGATGCCAAAGTCCCCGATGCACTTCGTACTTTTTGCTTTTGCGAATGTGAAGGCGTGGCCCTACAATATAGCGGTGGAGCCTAGCTGTAATTACCAAATAAGGAGATGTAATTTTCAAATGGGTAAAATACAGTTAATTAACACCCCCGAAATTTGGGTTAATGTATTGTCAGCCATGTCTAGTACTTTTTAAAACTGATCAAATTGGTCCCTAATCATTGTGAGAGAGTGGAGAAAAGTGAGTAACGGCTTAGGGACCAAGTTGGTCAATTTTAAAAAGTTTTGGACCTATCTAGCATTAGCTCAAACTTTAGGAATATTAACTGTATTTTACCCTATTTTAAAAAATTGAGAGATATTTATTTTTATTTTTTGAATTAGTTGGTAACTATGCAATGCATAGAATAGTTTAATATATTATGCTTTTATCTCAAAAAAAATGTATTATGCTTTTTTCTATGTTATTTTTATTTAAATATGAAATTTAATATTTATGGCAATTATTGATAGACATTTATTATGTTTTTTTTTTTTGAGGTGACATTTATTATGTTTTTGTTTGTATATGAAACGGCATATTCTAGCATTAAACATCTAATATGATTTTTTATATAGAACTAAATATTTACTATTTAAAAAAATGACGTGTCAAGATTCTAATAAAGGGTTTAAATATACAATAAAAGTTAAATTCAATTAAAAAAATATATTACAATAATGATGTGTAAAATTGTGATATCTTAAAAGCTCATGTTGCATAATATGGTAAACTAAAAATAACTACTTCAAAATTATATATATTCCACACTAAATAAAAAACTCTGGTATAATAAATTATGAGAGATTTGTTTTTGTTTTTGAATAATTTTTTTAATTGGGTTCCTTGGAATTTTTAAAACGTCTTGGTCTTTATTTATTTATTTATTTCTATTTTTAGAAAAATATGGGACCTGTGGGTAATTTTTAGAAAATCTATATCATTACAGGTATCATTCATCTAAGAAGCTGATTGTCACGGTATTGAATAAATGGATCAAACTTCAAAATAAATCCGTGTCAAAGTTAGCTTTGAAATTCTTCCAATAAATCGTACCGTGTAATAGAAACGATTAATAATAAAATCCAACTAATTGTGATAAAATTTCAAATTTGCAGCCCCACCGAGAATAAAATCTTCCACTGTTTTAATTCTATTCATGTATATAGTTCATACAATACTGGCTTTAATTTGAAAAATCTTGATTCAGAAAACTTCTAAATAGTTAGCTTTGAAAAATCTTCTAAATATTGGCTTTGACTTTAATTTTTATAATTGATTCAGAAAACAGAGTAAATAGTTTCTGAATATGTGTACATGGCTCAATAGTCAATGTGAATATTAAGGCATCCGTGAGAAACTGTTATTTTGAAGCAAACATTATTCGTCACGAAAGTCCTAGCTTATGTTTATCAGGTGAGGCTATTCTCTACAAATTTTGATATTTTCCATCCCAGCTCACTTTTCCATTTGGGGGAAATCAAAATTCATTTGAGAGTGATACAAATTTTGAAATTTTCTTTCACAAGTCAAAATCTTAAATTTTTCCAAGCTTACAAAGCAATTTTTCTGGACTTATGACTTTGGGTACATGATTTCTTGTACTAGACTAAGATACACTAAGTTTAGATTTTGATTTAAGACAAACTAGACAAGTGTGTTTAGTAGCACCACAATGCTGACAAATAGGAACAAACTTTTGATCATTAATTGTGACAATTTGGTCTTGGTTCTTACCTAAGAAAATGACAATTTGGTCTAATGTAACCAACAACAACATAATTGTGACAAGTAGCTAGCATAGATATATCTTGAAGCCAAGGAAAGGGCCTGGACATGAGTTTCAGCTTAGGAGCTTCTACCATAGGTCTCTTACCTAGTTACCTTTGTCTAGCCTAGCCAAACTTGCCTTTATCTCCTCTTTAAGATTCCTCTTGAATTCAAGAGCATGCACATTTTTGCCTAGGTTTATCATACTAGATTGACGTTCTATATCAGGCTTGACACTAGACACTATTTCCAAATTGAGAGAGAGAGAGAGAGCTATTCACTAACTTAAAGTTTATATCTGTTTTGGATGCCCTTGGGCCTTGATATGTGCACTTCATCTCATCATTCATTGCTTAGAAACTTTAAGTCAATGAATAGCTCTCTCTCTCTCTCTAATAATTACTCTTTCTTTTCTTAAATTTCTTTCATAATTTTGATTAAAAATAAATAATTCTTGATTTGTTGTAGATGATTGTGTTAGGTTCTAAAGATTTAGGATTAAATGTTTAAAGTCCTAATGTGTTTATGTTGGCAAACCGAGAACAAAAACATGTCTAGAATAGGTGTTAGACATTGCTCAAAGTGTTTCAACTTTCAAGTCAAGTCTCAAGAACATTCAAGTTGCAGGAAAAAGAATTAAATTTTAGTGAAGCTCGATAGTTCGAAGGACAGGCTCGACTGATCAAAAATTGCAGAAAAACAAATTCTACAGAATTTAAATTAGGCCCAAGCTTGCGAAAACGTTTAAGGTTTCAATTCAACATTTATAAGTATAAAAGGAAAATCCTAACTATGTTTTGAAGACTCTTGGAAGACTTGTGAGTTACTCCAGTGAGGTCTAAGAGGTTCTGTGCCTTTTAACTCTACAAGTATCTACCGGAACAAGATCTACAATCAAGTGCTGGTGGAATCTAGTTGCTGCAAGATCAACAAGTGGTGATATGAAACATTTGAGTGAGATCTCAAAGTCATAAGCGTGGGAGCTTGTGTGCTACAAATCTAAGAGAGAAGAGTCCGTGGATTTGGAGCTTGCTCTTAGTCGTGTCAATAAATTACTACTGGAGGTAACAATAGATTTAGGGTTAAATCTTATTGTAAAAACTTCAATTCTCTATTAGTGGATTTATTTACCTTGAGAATAGTTAGGTCAAATCCTTCCAAGATTTTTACCTTGAAACGGTTCGTTTCATTGGTTTTTCTAGATGATCATATTTGTGTGTTATTTATTTTTTATTTGTTTGCATGATACGATCTTTCACTATTTAACCTAGATATCATAATTAACCTAAATAATCACTTGGCTAATATATTCGGTTAAACAATCTACTTTAAGAAGTCTAAACAAACAAACAAAAAGGTTGAACTAAAAGCACAACAAAGATTCAGTTTAGATTTTGAATCAAAGCAAAACCACATGGTTTTATGAGGCTTAACAAAGTTATATAGATGGAAGAATTACACTGAAAACATATTTAAGTTAAAGCACTAAAATGAAAAAAAAAAAAATGAAACTATAGGAACATAAATGAAAATAGTTCAAAGTTATAGGGTGTGAGTTGTGATTTAGAGTATATAATACTATTTGTTTATATGTATTCATTATTCAAATATTTGTATATAAATTTGATATTAGATTGTGATAGTTTGTAAATAAGTTTATACTATATCAAATGATTTTGATTTTTTGGTAATTTATTGGCAATAGAATAGTCTATTTCATATTAAAAATTATACATTATTTTTAACAATGCAAGGTTGGTATTGATCTAATTTTTAAAAATAAATGATAAGTTAATCGAGTAATTCGTCAATAAACTTGAACTTGTTAGATAAGAAAATAAACTAAGTATGAACATATAACATAACTTAGTGATGAGCTCGAAGTTGAGTTGTATATGAAACCAAATTAAATGCATCGATCTTGAGTTTCTAATACTCGTCTTAACTTTGATCACTTGTTTACAAAAGAGTACATGCTCTACAGACGACAGATGGTGTTGGAAACCATGTCACATGCCCACCAACCAACATTTAAATTCCTCAAATGGAAAGGACCCACAAGGCTAATATTCATCAATGAAATTGCAAAGGTAACAGTACAAATAGTCCATGATGGGAACACTCAAACATTAACTGGATTCAAATTATTACACATAATCTCTTTGTAAATCAAATTGCTTAATAGAAGGCGTAGCTCGTAAGTTTCAAAAAAAAAAAAAAAGAAGGTGTAGCTCGTAATATCGGTGCAGAGAGAGAGAGAGAGAGAGAGAGAGAGAGAGCAATAAAACAGAGCATATAGACCTTATACTCATTACCCACACATGTTACAAACGACTTACGAGTCTTGACACTTGTTTTGACGTGAGTAATGATGAGCAAAGCAACTCCCGATATTAGCACAAAAATAAGAGAAAAGAAAACCATCAAGACTAACTTTAGCTACAAAATTAGTTATAGTTTAGGAATAAACCCTTACTTAATAAAATAAACATTACTACATATTTTGAAAATTTAACCGTTGAATTACATTTTCTTTACATTCTTAATATATATATCAAATTTTGTGTCAATCGGATATTATTTACTATATGATTTATAAACTTATATTTTATGCATAATTTTAAACTATAAAAACTTACAATTTAAATAATTTATTGATGACATAGCTATTGATCTATAATTTTCTAGAAATTTTGTAATTAAACTTTGTCTAGCCATCAATCTAGATACACTAAATAGCAGTAGAACTACTTCATGCATGGTGAAATTTACCACCGGGATTAAGCTTATGGCCTTCAAAGATTGTTATGCAACCTTATATGCAATTTGAAATACGAAAATCACGGACAAAATGGGCTTACGCCCTTTTTGGGCAAAGTAATTAGCATTTTGCCCTTCTTCCCAAACTAACTCGATTTCATGGATATCAAGTTACAAAACGCCACTATAGGTCCTTATAAACGTCACTAT
The DNA here is from genome assembly GCA_028216015.1 of Quercus dentata. Taxonomy (NCBI): domain Eukaryota; kingdom Viridiplantae; phylum Streptophyta; class Magnoliopsida; order Fagales; family Fagaceae; genus Quercus; species Quercus dentata. The sequence goes on along the minus strand of CP116452.1, from coordinate 17,205,158 downwards.
AGGTCCTTGAAAACGTCGCTATAGGGCTTAAATCGATTTTGAAAAACTCGATTTTCAAAAGAGGGGCATTTCCCAATTTAGTTTGGGAAGAAGGGCAAAAGATCGATTAGTTTGCCCGAAACGGGCATTTGGCAATTTTGTCCCGAAAATCACCCATAATACTTCTTCGGCATGTGCCGAAAAATCAAGAAATTGCAAGATGAAAGGGAAAAAAACACTAAATTAAATTGAAACAGATTAAAGACCACTTTTTAAAAATAAATAAATTGTAAATGCCCATATCAATGAAAAATCAGAACTAAACTCATAAACCATGTTAGCTGTATGTTTGTTTTAAGGTTAAAAAAAAATACAATTAGTTGTATTTTTATTTTGTTTTAAGGTTTTAAAAAATTAGTAATATAGGTCTTACACTCTTACCCCGCTAACCCGACTCGATCATCATCCATGCCTCCGAAACTTCCTCCACAATCTGGTCATGTTTCTTGTCATTGTTACATAGAGCCAATCCTTTGTGTTGTCCAATAATAAGAAATAGGCATGTCTCCAAGAACGCTTTAACAGCAAAGAACAACTAACACTCCAAAACCCCAAAGGAAATCCAAATTCCATTCCAAAATAAAACCATTTTTGAAATTCATTTCCATTCTCTTCATTATCTTTAATAGTTGTTTTACTTTGGTTTGATGTTTCTTCTCCTGGACATTTTTGTTTAAGCAGAGGCCCACAAAGTGTTGTGTTTCCAATAAAATCATTTGCATTCAAGCTTTGGAGTTGAGTGCTTGAAGGAATCTTTCTAGACAAATTATTGTAAGATAGGTCTAGGTCACTTAAAAAGTTTAGATCTGACATGCTAAATGGGATTTCACCTGAAAACTGGTTCCTTGACAAATCAAGTGATTCTAACTGCTTCAATTGACCAATCATGTGAGGAATCTCTCCAGTTAAGTTGTTTCTCGATACATTCAAAGCACAACCAACTCCAAAAGGCACGAGATTTCGCTTGGAAGTTTCCCACTCAATTTGTTACTTGAAAGGTTAATGATCTTTAATAGGCCAAGATTATTACTATACACATACTCCTTTCTTTTCAACACAAACATAGCACTATAAACATATTTGTGCAAATAGGCCAAATTATTACCATGTATAATAGTTACAACGATATCAATGGAAAATTTCCCTTTTCGAGCCATGGCGGTGAAATTATTGATGCATTGTGGTATAGTTCCGGATATGTCATTTAAACATAGGTCCAAGATTTGTAAATGTTTCAGCCAACACAAATGCGTGGTATGCTTCCATAGAATTTATTGGAACCTAGTAATAGAAAAATCAGCCTTGGCAAGCCTTCCCCAATCCATCTTTGGTACTTTTTCCAGAAAATCTGTTATTTCCTAGGTCCATAATTGTCAAGGAAGCGCAATTTCTCGGGGATGAAGGTAAGTGTCCAGAAAAATTATTATCATTTAGACGCAATGTTTGGAGTTGAGACAACGAACCCAAAGAACTTGGAACTTCCCCAAAGAAATTGTTGCCAGCCAAATCCAAAATGATTAGCTTATGCCAATGCATAAAACAATTAATTAGGGAGTTGTCCAGATAATATATTATGGGATAGGTCTAGGAGAGTCAACAATTGACCATTGATTTTACAAAGAGATGAAATTGACCCGAAAAACCGATTTTTTGAGAGTTTTAGGATTGTGAGATTTGTTGGAAAAAGTGGTAGTGGACCCTCTATACGATTAGCACTCAAATCAATTGCAAGACCATTCAATCTCTTTGCTGACACATTTGGTAACCGTCCATGTATTTGGTTGCTAGAAAGATTTAAAACTCTTATCGTAGGAGGCAAATCTTCTAACCACTCATCTAGGATGGTATCTGAAATGTTAGCATCAGAGATATCAAGGAAGGAAAGTTTCCTTTGAGTTCGAATCCAATTTGGAAATTTAGGCCCTAAATTACAAGATGTCAAATACATTACATCCAGTTGGAAAGGGGGAACCCAATCGAAGCTGAATTCCAAAGAAAGAGAATTATTAAATAGGAATAAAGATTGTAATTTGGAGAGATTTGAGAAAAGAGATTCAGAGATCACGCCATGCAAAAAATTTGAAGAAACACTCAAAACCTCTAGTTTATATAGGTTTCCAATGCTTTTGGGCACAGTACCATTTAATTTGTTGTGTGAAAGATTTATATCTTTCAATGATGGGAATATTGCAAAATTAGGAAATGATCCTGTAATTTGATTCAATGATAAATCTAAAACCTCTAATGAGTTTTTTGCACATCCAGACAAGTTATTCATAAGCTCAACGAGTTGTCCATTAAGATTATTTGAGGACAAATACAATTCACGTAATGTACATATATCCCCAAAAGATTTTGGAATCTGGACAAGCTGATTGTGACAGAGATCCAGAATTTCAAGAGGAGCAAAAGATTTGAATAATTGAAATAGGAAAAAGCTGAAAAACTCATTGGAGGTGGATCACACCATAACATTCTCAAGGATGTTAAATTAGGGAGATGACTTACAACTTCTAGCCAATCATTGGCAACATTACTAAGATTTGTGGAACTTAGGTCAAGGTATTCTATGGAAGATAGACGAGACAACCATTCAAGATTTTCAAAAATTTTCAAATCATTCCAACCGAGATTGAGATATTGCAAGTGAGTAAGGTTTTCAAGTTGATGTGGAACTGGACCACCGAGATTGGCCCAAGAGAGATCAAGGTATTTTAAGTTACTAAGAGAACCAATGAACTTTGGGATAGGGCTCTCATTAAAATCATTGCCACTGAGATCCAGAAAAGTCAAATGATGCAACTCAAGTAGTGAAGGACTAATATTCATACCTAGCAATCTTTGGAATCCATCAATTTGATAAGCATTGAGATGTAGCTCGAAAGTACACGACCTGTTTGGTTGCTGCAGTGAACTCCTTCCCAATTGCAGCAATTCTTCTTTTCATCTTCACTCCCCCATGAAGAGAGCCTACCATGGTGATCAACAAGGCCTTTTTGAATTCAAGGAGGGCTTGTCTCTCCCTCTCTATGCACATAACGCTATCATCTCCAACTCTTGAAGTGAATCCAATGGCTGGTTTCAAATGTAGTAAAAACGTTAAAATTGCATAGAGAATTATTAGGGACCTTTCACCCATGATCATTATCATCGCCAATGAAGAGCGATTAAAATTAGGATCAAGATGAGAGGAAGCACACACTAAAACATTCAGTGTTGCAAGTTTGATTTTTTAATTTCTTGAGCTCTAAAACCCCCCCAGCATGACCTATTTATAACCATAACTGCATACAACGTGCTTTAAGGGGGAAGTGTCAAAATCTCTACCAATAAAAAAGTGTCAAAGTCAAATTGACCCATTATTCCAATTTGAATTTAAAAACATGCAGCTTGACTTTGGATTGATAAAGAAATAATTCTATTTGACACTTCATTTTTTCAACCCTCTAGACCTCCCCTATTCTCCAAAATACTCAGCCCCTGTCTGTGTCTTGACTTTCCTCACTCTACCGATCCTCCCTCTTCACCCTTCACTCAATGGCCAAATCACGCACGCCACTCTCACACACGGAAGACGAAGGTGATTTTGTACGACATGGTGGAAAAGACCTCTGCCTTGGTTAAGATTGCCAAATTGAAGGCTGGCGAGGAGGCATGCACCAAATCAAACGGAGAGTGGATGGTTGGGCACTTGGGCTTGCTCAGAATGTATAGAGATGTTCGACTTGTTGGCTCAAATCACATGGCTCATTAAAAAAAGTTATGGGGTTAAAATTCTACGTAAATAATCTTTTCAATAGTTACATATTGGGATAGAGAAAAATAAATCTGGAGTTACTTTTCCTAGAAAATAACATATTTTAAATTTTAGAGAGATGAGTTATCTTTTTCTGATTTTTTATTTCCATAATTATTACGTAGATATGGAAAATTTATTTATTCGGAAATATATTAATGTTAGAAATGATTACATCTACTAAGAAATAGCTATTACAACCCTTTTAGAGGGAAAATTATTAGGTACTCCGGGAGTACCATAAATGCGTACTTTCTCTCTCACATAAATGGTGGGTCCTACTATGAATTTAATTAGTGGGACCCACCATTCATGTGAGAGGAGGGAGAACGCATTTATGGTACTCCGGGAGTACACAATAATTTCCCCTTTTAGAGAGGAATAGTTATTCCTCATTTTAAAGAATAACTATTCATAAGGAATGACTATTTCCTGTAATAAAAACATAACCAAACTGTTGAATAGCTAAACTATAAAAATAACTATTACATTACAGTCTACCAAACGTGTCATAAAAGACATATTGACTGATGATGGAGAAAATGGAATTCCAATGGCCCCTTTCTCAAGGCGTATATTTTCCTTATCCTTTACCAAATCCTCCATATAGTGGTTCTCATTCAACCCATCAACTCAACAAAACCCAACTACTTGGATTGACTTTTGTTGATTGGGTTGTAATTCTAATTTGAGTTTTAGGTTGGGTTGTAATTCTAATTTGAGTCTTAGGTTGGGTTGGATTGAGATTATTAGTTTTCCCAACCAATCGAACCCAATCCGACCCACTATATGTATATTAGTTTATTTATATTATTATCCTTATTTTAAGTTTTTTTAGTTTGATTAACTTTTGAATCTTGAGAATTAATTTTGATGAATTTGGAATATAATTTAAGCATATTATGTGAATTATAATAATTTATGGAAAAATAAAGGTGCTTGAATAGTTTATGAAAGTTCAAATTTCTACAAGACATGAAACATATAAATGCAATTAAATTAACCCAACCCAACTAGACAATTGTGGGTTGAGTCAGGTTAAGTTCTACACATGTGATGGATTAGGTTGAGTAGGGATTTTATTTTTTTCCATTCAAAAGGGTCGGGTTGGGTTGAAAAAATTCCTCCAACCAGCCCATGCACTCCACAAATTATTAGACAACGTGTTTTGAGATTCTTTGTATCCCCATTTTTTTATAAATAAAAAATAAAATTGAAACACCCTTAAAATTTTGGGTGAGCCAAGAGTCATTTAACTCAATTGAGTCAATTGACATCTACTGGTATTTTCAAAGAAATAGCCACAATTCAAATCTTTCCATTATTGTACCACTTAACCTTTAGGTGATCTTTTTATGAGTAGACTATTAAATATCCTTTAAAATAAATAGTGAAATGCTCATGTAATAACTTGTGATGACCATATTTAGAGTTGCATTTCACATAAAACAATGTCCCATGGTTGGTTGGGAGTATGAAAATGTAGGAGGATATAAAATGTTAAGAAAGAAAAGTGAGAGGCTAGAAAATATGAGTGTTTTTAATCATGTGTGTTTAGTAGAGACTAGAAAGGATGGAAAGGTAGAAGGATAAAGTGTAATTACTATTATACCTTTATTATTAAAAATAAAAAGAATGAAAAAATTTTGTGTAGTTTTATACTTCATAATTAAGAAGATATATTTATTTGTAACTTTATATGTTTACATTGTACTTGCAAATCATGGACGGAGGTATTATTGGACTTTGGGGGCAGTGGTCCCCCCTAGTTTTTTAAATAAAAAAAATACTAGTGTGTGTGTGTATATATATATATATATATATATAGACACTAATTTTAGCAATTTTGTTTAATAAAATAACACTTTGCCCCCCTTAACAATATTATTGATTCTTTTAAGAGTAATGCTACATTGACAAACTTTTTTTACAATAGTTTTACAAACTATTAGGTTAGCAAATTCTTACTAGTTTGCATCTAGACCAATCACTTACATCATTTTTTTACTTACTAATAACTACTCACTACATTAGTAGTTTATAAAACAAACAACCTAACAAAAATTACAAGTAGCAAATTTAAAAAACATTAAGCCCAATCAACCAATTTTACATAAAACAAACAACCTAACTCTTTAAAAAATTTTAAACAAAATAATTTTATCCTTACTCTGAATGTATTAAAGACACCAAAATTATTATTAAAAAAAAACAAAACAAAAAAAACCAAAAAAACAAAAAAAACAAAAAAGTTCAACGATGAAGCAAAATAGAAGAGCTGAAGGCCAAAGCCGCCATAGTTAGAAGCAGAGCCGCCCCCCTTAACTCTAAATTCTGACTCCATCCCTGTTGCAAATTGCAATGTACGAAGCATTCTTGTGTTTTTGTTAAAGGAGCTGTGAGAAATTTGCCATACACTATCTATTTGCAAACTTGAAAGAAAAATACTATGTTTACAATATTATTTTTACAACAAATTCTAAGTAGAAAGTTGTTAATGAATATTACTAGTGGACAAAAAGTAATTTCGGCAATGAGTATAGATTATAACCAATAGAACAAGTTAACACCTAAATTCTGAAATGGTTATAAAAATGTTGTGGATATGATAGTACTCAACTTAAAATGCACACACGCCACTAATGACTTTGACCTAGACTAATGTTTCTAAGAAACAATGGATCTGAATGCGATAATTAATAAAAACACTGGCCACTAATGACTTTGACCTGGTCTAATGTACTAATGACTTTGACCTAGTCTAATGTTTCTAAGAAACAATGGATCTGATTGCAATAATTAATCAAAACACTGGCCACTAATGACTTTGACCTGGTCTAATGTCTCGACGCATTTTGGACTCTTATATAACATGTCGACTTCTCACCGGAAGTTTATCATCAAGTCTTGATGGCAGACACTGGACATGCAATGACTAGAAGACTTTCACAGTTTCACCATATAATCTGCGTTTGCAAGAGGCATAAAAGACTCAAGTTCAATTGTGAAATGCAAACATGTTACATCGATCAAACAGTCATAAGTATTTTCTTCTACTGTTTTTCTTAATATTTTCTACTTTGTCATTCAATTATTCAACCCTTAACCCAACGCAACTGGCAAACCCAATTATCCATTGGGTGTCCCAAACTAGTATAAGTAATTAATATATTTGAAATATGTATTAGATAGGCTTCTCTTAAATTAATTTTTCTATATTTGAAATATATTTTTCTACATTTCAGAACTGCCAAAATTGCTTAGAAATTTAAGTTAGTTATCTTTCTCTTCTTCCATAAATAGTTACTCTTTCTTATATTTTTCTTTTTTTTCTCTGCTAATTTCTGATGATGATAATACTAATAAATTATTCTTGTTTTGAGTTTTTTTTTTTTTTTTTTTTTTTTGAGGAAAGTTTTTTTGAAGTATATGATTAAAGTGGAAGCTAAATGATTCTATTTAGATTTTAAATCAAAGAAAAACTACATTGCTTCTTAGGTTTAATGATATGGTTGGACGGTGGACAGAAGGACTATATATCTTCAAAAAGTAAATGGAAAAAATTGAAACTTTTGGGATGCAAATGAAAATAATATTAACAGTTAGAGGGTATACTTTTTAATTTTTAATATTGTATGTTTATATATATATATTTATGTTGTAAAAATATATTTCTACAAATTTGAGATTGAATTGTATCAGTTTGTAATAAGATATTAAATTATCATTATATGGTATTGACAATACAAAAAGTCTATTTCATAGTAAAAATATATTTATTTTTATAGATATACATGATTTGGTAAATATAATTTTATAAGTCCATAAACTAAAGTTCTCATACATATCTAATTAACACAAATTATACAATTGCAACTATAATTTAGTTATTAATACTAACTGTAAACACAAAATTTCTCAATAGTAGAAAATCAAACAAATTGACAAAGTGAAAAATGTATTCCATAAATATAATTTTTTATTAATCAAGGAATGAGTACAATCTCTGTTTTGACTCTGTTACAAAAAGTGCTCCTCTGATTTTATCTTCTTTGAACTTGACTTGAACAAGAAATTCTCTTGACTTTGGTTGGAAGGATGGATCGAACGGTCTTAATAACAAATCTCTAGTTTTGAGCTTGTTAGAGATTTGTTGTTCTTCAAGTTTTTCAAATCTTTTAAATGTTCTTCAAGTCTTTCGAATGTTTTTCAAGTTCTTCGAAGATTCTTGAATTTTAGGCTGAAATTCTTTGATGCTTTAGAGACAGAATTTCTCCAGAGCTTTGACTTCTTGAAAACGTTGGTGTTGAAAGTGAGAGGAGATATCCTCTATTTATAGTGGTTTCAGAGGATAAGCTCTACTTTGAATTGATGTACTTGAAAATATGTAGTAAACTCTTGATTGACCCAAATTCTTCTTAAAGATAATTATCTCTATTTATCTATTTTGATAAGAATAATAATCAATAAAGATAAATAATTATCTCTAGGGTAAAACCCTTTTTCGTCCCTACATTTTCACATGATTCTTACTTTGGTCCCTAACTTTTTTTCACGCTTTTAATCCCTATCTTGAAAAAAGCATTTCGTTTTAGTCCCCGACGTTACATCGAGACGGAAATTGCACAGGTGACAAACGGAAAAAATTAAAAATATTAAAATAATGCACCTTGTGTCCACGTGGCTTTCCACGTCAGCCTCTAAATTAAAAAAATTAATTTATTAATTTTAACTAAATAAAAAATTAAAAACAAAAATAAAAACCAAAACCAGCTAGAACAACAAATTTCAAACCGAGGAAGAACAAGATCAACAAAACACAAACCCAGCAAATTTAAAACCCAAAAAATTAAATTCAAACCCATATTCTGAAAATCTAGATTTGATTTTTGTGTTTGATGTTTTGTGTAAATTTTAACTAAATGAAAAAAAGGAAAAACTAAAATAAAAATAAAAACCCAGAAAAGCAAGAAAAATCAAAACCCTAGAAAATTCAAAACCCAGAAGGAGAAGGAGAACAAAGAACAAACCAGTAAAATTCATACCACTGTCAAATCGGACGGCTGGAAAGAGTGGAGGAAGAGCCAGGCGGCGAGGAGGGAGAGGAGGATTACGAGGGTGAAAGGCTGGGAGAGGAGTAAGACCACGACTACGAGCGCGAGTAGAGTCGGGTAGTTCACGCAGAAGTAGGAGAAGTTCTTGCGTACTCACGACGCAGCTTCGGTGAGCAACTCTAGTCTCGAAAAGGCGGTGCGGTCCACGAACTCAATCCAAGGCCGGCGGTTCGAGAGCACCTGGTGCGTGTAGCCAAGGAGGCGCGTGAGGAAGGTTTCGACTTTGAGATATGGCGATGGCGATGATGATGATGATGTTGTCGTAGTGGACGGTTGCGATTCGCCGGTTGATTGTGGATTTGAGATTGGAAGTATGGCTGGAGAGGCCATTGATAATAGAGGAAATTAAGTAATAACTACTTTTATGTGGTGGTAATAAAAGCTTTTCTTTCACTTTTAAGAGGCTCGAACTTGGTGAGCCAACGAGGAAGAGAAAGAATTAAAGTGCAAAGTGTGATTTTCGAATATGGGTTTGAATTTAATTTTTTAGATTTTAAATTTGCTGGATTTGTGTTCTGTTGATCTTGTTCTTGCTGGGTTTGAAATTTGTTGTTCTTGCGGTTTGGTTTTTATTTTTGTTTTTAATTTTTTTTATTTAGTTAAAATTAATAAATTAATCTTTTTAATTTAGAGGCTAACGTGGAAAGCCACATGGACACATGGTGCATTATTTTAATATTTTATATTTTTTCCATTTGCCAGCTGTGCAATTTTCGTCTCTGATGTAACGTCAAGGACTAAAACAAGATGTGTTTTTCAGGATAGGGATTAAAAGTGGTGAAAAAAAAAAGTTAGGGACTAAAGTGAGAATTGTGTAAAAATGTAGGGATGAAAAAGAATTTTATCCCTTATCTCTATTTAATTTATCTATTTTAATAAAGATAATTATCCATCAATTTTGAATAGAAAATTTATCTTTATTTTATTTTATTTATTTTAATAAATATAATTATCCATAAACTTTGAATAGGGATTTATCTTTATCTTGTGGGCCAAGTGACACATGGCAAATTTCAATATGCCAATGCAATATCAATTTGGATAACACATGTCATCATTTGATTCAATTAATTTAATGACATATTAATCTAGAATTTGTCACTAAATTTTTATGTGGCATTTTGTAATTGGTTTGACAAATTTTTGCCTCCTACAATAACATATGTTTGTGAAGGGATAAAAAGAAAAAGAAAAAAACAATAAAAAAGGCCATGATGTTTGTTATATACTGCATATAAGAAAATGATAAGTTAATCAAGTAGTTTGTGAACAATTTCAAATTTGAACAAGCTAAAACTAAAATTAACTAAAAATATATATATCAAATTTGAACAATCTAAAACTTAACTCATCTTGTACAAAATAAAATTAAATAAATCAATTCTACGATCAACTTGACCACTAGTGGGAAGTTGTAACATGAACAAGTTGCCCTGAATAGTCAATTGCAATATAGAGTATAGCATATTCTTCAGACTACAAAATACGAATGATGTTGGAAACAAGCATTACGCGTTTTGTTGAGCGATTTTTTATTTATTTTTTTTATTTTTAGTATTAAAAGGACTTATTTTCTAAAAGTTTGTTTGTTTTCTTGTGTTTGGCTGTAGCATTGAAAATGAGGGACAAAGTTTGTAGTCAATGACTACAATTCCCACTAAAAAATTAATATGGTTACATGTTTTGGAAAATTTTAAATGTTGAATTATATGTTCTTTATGTTCTTAACATGCATATCAAATTTTGTGTCAATCAAATATTATTCATACTTATTTTTTATACATAATTTTATATTAACAAAAAATTAAAATTTAAATATTTGATTGATGCATATCTTTTGGTCTTTGATTTTCTAAAATTTAATCAAATTTTAAATTTGACAAAATTTACCTTCAATAAAAAAAAATATATATTGAGTGAAAGTGTAGTTATTAGCCACAAACTAGTTTGTAGCCAAACTTTGTCAAAAAATGAGATAAAAAATATTTGTCATGTGGAATTTATTTTGGACAAAGTTTGGCTACATACTTAGTTGTAGCCAATGAGTCAATGACCAAGATCAAATCATTCCCACCAAGATCAAGGTACTGCAAGTGTGAAAGGTTTCCAAGTTGTGGAAATGGCCCATTAAGATTGGCCAAATTGAGATCAAGGTGTTGTAAGTTATGATTATATATATAGAGAGAGAGAGAGAGAGAGAGAGAGAGAGAGAGAGAGAGAGAGAGAGAGAGAGAGAGAGAGAGAGAGAGTTTTGGACTATGACGTCTACTTTTAAGCATTCTTTATCATCAAATCAAGACATCAATTAATTTTTAGTATAGGCAAGAATTGAACTCCAGATCTTTTATTCAACTATCAATGATTTTACTAATTAAGCTACCTAAGACCCACGGTAAGTTACACTACTTAAAAACAAGCCCAAGCCACTGTTTTTGTGGTGGCATTTTCAAAAAACACCTCCATAGGCGACCTATGGCAGTGTTTTTGACAAACGCCGCTACAAAACCTGACCTATAGCAGTGCCTTTAGAGTGTTGCAATATAGGGGAGGTCTATAGCCGCATTTTTAAGGTTCCTTAGCTGCTTTTTTTTTTTTTTTTTTTTTTTTTTTTGGGCTACACTGCATTTGGTCATCAAAATTTAACCTTTGGTTCAAAATTATCCTTTAAAATATTTCAAAACAATTTTTGTAGGGGTGTTTTTTTTCCCCCAGTATTTTGGGCCTTTGCAAAGACCTAATTTCCTGTACTGCAAGTATATCTCAAAAAATCAAATGACAAAGTGATAAAGATGTGGCTGAGAATAAAGAAGATGATAAAAATATATATATAAATATATTTATATATATATTGATAAAAAACGTCTCTCATGCCATGCAGACGATATGAATTTATTCGTAGAGAAATTAAAGCACTAGTAATTTTCATGTGCAACTGCTGCTCTTGCTAATGTTAAAGAAAAGCATACTCTTGAAGAGATTTTTGAAACTGACATGCATGTCCATTCAACTATGTCAAAATGCTGCCGCCAAGAGAGAGGAGCCACACCAGTCAGTAACCACAGTGAAATTACGGTGATAGAACAAAATAGACCAGGATAGGATTCGTTATACATTAACTTAACTCCAGTTACACATGAATACATGATCTTTTTGCAAATTTGCATTAATACATAGCCCGTAAAAATGGCGATGAGATAAAAGTCGATAAAACAAAGCTTACAGACTAACAGACCAGACCTGCACAGAGGTTACAGAATGGTCCTGGCACTCGTATCTAAAAGTGGCTAGTGCAGCAACCCGCAATATTGACACCAAGGTAAAAGAAATCCATATAGAGACGCTAGATAGAATTACTTCATGCAAAATGAAATTTTCCATTCAATTAGTTTAAGTATATCCAGCGTCGTATGATATCTGATATGCGATTTTAAAGATAAGTAATGCTAATTACACACCGTGTGCATAGAGTACAAAACGACATGTCTACTGAAAATGTGTTTTCAAGTTGCACATGACTTAACTTAAGTCTTACCCTAAATTTTATGGGTAAATATATATATATTTTAAGAATCTATGAATATCCAATTAATCTATAAATTAGAATTCAAATTAATCTATTTTTTTAACTCAAATTAGAATTCCCAGTTAGAATTCCAATTTTGCGCCATGTGTCATAAATTATCTATTTTCAAAAATTTTTATTTATTGATTTGAAAATTAAATGTAGAACTACATCATAAATATTCATCCAAGTGAATTATTAAGTACAAAAACCAAAAAGTCTAGAATAAATCAATCAGAAAAAAAAAAAAATGAAGGTGCTTCACAATAAGTTTTAAAAAATATATATGGACAATTTATATTTTATACTTAATAATATCCTTATAAATTTCTTAAAGAGTTAACAAAATATAAAAATGACATCAATAGTATTTAAATTATATATGTAAGGACATGATTAGTAACGAACCGTAACGGTGTTGGGCTCGCACGTAAAAAGGCCCAAACAATATCATTTGTAGAGTGTGGGTTTGAAAGACTAGGCCTTGGTTACTAAACGGTGGGTTTTTCATGGTGTTCATACATGGTTAAGTCATTTTCACCTTAGGAGTCTTTCTCCTGGAGGCGGGCCGGGAGGCTCTGGGTTTTGGCCATTTTTCCCGCCCCCTTTCTTGGCGCACTAACCTTTACATTATATAGTCCTTCTTGGTTGATCTTAGCCCTCCATTTGTTGGTCGGGCAGGTGCTTATACATACCCATCCCATCAACTGTCCCCTCTTACTTTCTGTTAGTTGCGATGATCGAAGTTTACACCGCTCAAGCGTCTTTTCTCATTAATATGATCGAGGATCTTTGGCGGGTGCATTTAATGCAGAGGTGACGTATTTTCCTTTAACCAATTTTGCACCGTACCTCCACGTAGGCCCCATTCCACTCACATCCCTTTCAGGGGGCTATTTGGGGATAGCCTTCATCGAGACGTTGTTCTCCCCATCGAAGTCCTGGAGTGCCGAGGATAGGGCCGTCTTCAGCTGTTCCCCTTGACACCTCGGCTTTCAATTATTCGTCCTCGGCACACGACCTCCTCGGCACGGGCCCCGAGCCTGGATAGAGCGTGGGCCGAATCGTAAGCTCCCCGGCCCCACAATAGCCCCTCAAAATCCTGCTATCCGACTCCTCCGACGGATAGGAGGGTTTTGATGACATCGAATATCTGCCAACATCTGTCAATCCTTGTCATCTATCGGTTCCCGAGACTTTTCATCCGCCCGAGACACGTTTCTAGAGCCCTTGGAAGGCGAAACGTGGCCTCATTAAATATGGGAGGCTTTGTGTTTCCCACGTTCTACGGCGTGATGAAGATCGAACGGTCGTGATCCCTTGGTCTTTATGGGCGGGAAAATTTGTGCGATTACCCTAGAAAGTATAAGAGATTTTTTGAACGGATCTGTCTCTTGATTTTGCACTTAAGAGTTCTAGCGCGTATATTCTGGGTTCATCTGAACTTTCGTCCAAATTCAAGTCTATCTCCAGCACAAAAAGCTTATCCGAAGCGCCTTCCCTCTTTTATGTAAGTTCCCTACCTCCGTTAACTCGTGCTTTTTCTTTTCTGGGTTTATTTTTCTTTGGTTCTCTTTCTTCTCCCGTCGCGAATTGGGTTTGTTTAGTAAATCATAGAAATGACTAAATTGAGATTGAGGAAATTAGTCGATACTCAAGAGGCGATGAATAAGTTCATCGTCGATTATAGGATTCCCCCCAACGTAAGTCTAATGCATTGTAAGATGGGGGAGTGGCACTATAAGAGGGAAACGGGTGTGGTAGTAATTCCCGTCCTTGCCTTTGTAGAGGGGGGGATGAGAATCCCTATGAGGCCGGTAATGAGGGGTTATCTCGGACACTTCCGATTAGCCCCCACCCAATGCGCCGGCAACGTTTTTAGGATTAAGGTTGCGTGGACGCTTTAAACGAGAAGATGGGGTTAAGATTGACCCACCATGATGTGAACTGGTGCTATAATCTCCAAAAATTGAAGGGGAAAACCTTTTACATGAAGACGAGGGACGAAAGGGTTCGATTAATCTAGTGCCTCCCTGACTCCAACAAGGGATTAAATAAGGATTTCCTCATTGTCTCTGGTGAATGGCACGATGGCGATCCATGCCTCATAATAGAAGGACAACCAGGTGGGGTATTGGGAATGGAAGGGCGATGGACCTTTGCACTATTCTAATCTGATGTTGTTCGGTAACTAACCATGCATATGTGTTTTTCTTTTTGTAAATCCACACGCCTACCAACGGCATTTTCACTTAGTCAACCGGGCGAACTTGGAGACTGTCTTACAAGCGGCAGTTTTTGTAAATGACGGAGATGGTCAAGTCCGAGCAGCTTACAAAATACTAGGGTACCCTCCTGTTTAGAAGTCATTTGCGGACGCAAGGCACGTGATCGGCGCCAGCCGTCCTTGGCTTCCAAAAATTATCGTGGTCGAGACAGGATTTTTAATTTCCCGGGAACCATCTGTCCCCGAGAACATCCCATCGGTGGGCCCCTCCTCGTCTCATCAAGTAGCAGAGGACGAAGGCGAACTAGATCGGCTCGAGGAAGATTTTGGGGTATTTGACCTAGCCCACCAATCCGAGGATCCTTCCGGTGATATAGGTGACCTTGACTTTGTCCGAGGCGGAATTATTGTTAGTAGGCACCTCTTCTCGGGCCGAGATGGGACTCAAGAGAAAGCCTCCGACCCCCTTACTCGAACTCCTTGAGGGTCAACCTGGGAAGGATACGCAGGGAGCGCCACAACCCAAGACTTCTTCCCTACCACCTCAGCCCCAGATTGTCCGGACTAGGTCATCTTCCACCAAGTCATAACCACAATCCCCCCGCCCCAAACTTCTTGCTTCCTTCCAACCATTTCTCCCTCCTCGGCCGGAAGACACCGATTCAAAGAGAAAGAGGAGCCCCAAGGGCAAGGAAACCATGGACGGGGGAAAATCCCAACCTTCTAAGGAGAAGGAGGAGGCTCCACGTATAAAACAACTCAAGATTGGGTACCAAAGTAAGGGTAAAGAGATCGAAGGCCAATCCTCTCAAGGCAAGGGAAAGGGGATCGAGGCCCAGTCCTTGCCAAGCGCCCGGCTTCCCGCCCCAATGCTTCACGGGGGTCCACCGCTGAAAACCGCATCCATGAGGGACCTTGGAGATGGCGAGGGTGGCTACGTGGCAGACGCACTAGGGAGAACCATGCTACTTCCTACCGACATGGATGGTCCGAGGAAAATGAGGATGCAGAGGTACTTGGGCATGGTAAGGTTTCTTGAAACCTAAAACTTTATTAATTCTCACTCCTGGTTTGTCATTAACTATATGTTTATCTCCCTTACCAGGCTCTCCAGGCCACCTATAGGATGGAGGAAGAGGTGAATAATAAGAGAAAGGCGGCCGAGAATGAACGCACCAAGCGCATAACGGCCTCAAAGACTCTCCAAGCCTCCGAGGATGAACTCACTAAGGCCGGGGCTGACCTAACAGTTACTATCCGTGAAAGGGATAGCGCCTTGGCGGGACTAGCTAGGGCCCAAAAACAGGCCGATGACCAAACAAAACGTCTACTTGAAGCCGAGGATCATTTACGAATAGCTAAAGATCCGATCGAGGATTTAAGTAAGAAGCTGGCCGCGGCCGAGCATGACAAAGGTGTGGCGGAGTATGCCCGAGATGAAGCCGTAAGGGCCAAGCGGGGGGCCGAGTTTGCAGTAAATGAGGCGGAGGTTGCCAAGGAAATGGCCGAGGATGATGGTTATAATGCGGGGGTAGCTGAAACCCAAGCTATCCTTAAAGCCCAGATTCTTGGAGTATGTAGGCTTTACTGCTCCCAGGTTTGGGAAGAGACATTGAAGCGAGCTAGGGTGAATGCTTCATCCGATTTGTGGAAGGCGGAGAACATATTCTACCCCACGACCATCCGCGAGGCCACTTCCTCCAGCTCCATAACTATGGGTGACCAGCCCGAGGAAGGGGTCACTCGGTCGGAAGAAGACGACTGGTCGGGCGGCTCTTTTCGGCAAGACGCTCAAAGAGGGAGAACTTCAGGATGTGATAGGAATATCTCAGCATACGGATCCCGAGGCACCTAAAGAGGTTATCGAGCCCGTGGTTGGCACTCGGATGCCCAATGCCGAGGAGCCAACCATACTTGCCCAGCCTCCTCAGGCAATTCCCCTTGCTGTGGTCCCCAAGAGTATCGATCATCGACCTGTTCAGCCTTCTCCAGAAGGGACTATCCCCACAGACGGCGCCAATTGTAAGGACACGATTCGTAACGAACCGTAACGGTGTTGGGCTCGCACGTAAAAAGGCCCAAACAATATCATTTGAAGAGCGTGGGTTTGAAAGGCTAGGCCTTGGTCACCAAACGGTGGGTTTTTCATGGTGTTCATACATGGTTAAGTCATTTTCGCCCTAGGAGTCTTTCTCCTGGAGGCGGGTTGGGAGGCTACGGTTTTTGGCCATTTTTCCCAGCCCCCTTTCTTGGCGCACTAACCTTTACATTATATAATCCTTCTTGGTTGATTTTAGCCCTCCACTTGTTGGTCAGGCGGTGCTTATACGTACCCATCCCATCGATTGTCCCCTCTTACTTTCTATTAGTTGCGATGATTGAAGTTTACACCACCCAAGCATCTTTTCTCATTAACATGATCGGGATCTTTGGCGGGTGCATTTAATGCGGAGGGGACGTATTTTCCTTGAACCAATTTTGCACCGTACCTCCACGTAGGCCCTATTCCACTCACATCCCCTTCAGGGAGCTATTTGGGGATAGCCTTCATCGAGACGTTGTTCTCCCCATCGAAGTCCTGGAGTGCCGAGAATAGGGCCGTCTTCAGCTGTTCCCCTTGACACCTCGGCTTTCGATTATTCGTCCTCGGCACATGACCTCCTCGGCACGGGCCTTGAGCCTGGATAGAGCGTGGGCCGGATCGTAAGCTCCCCGGCCCCACAATATATATAGGAATTATGTTATACATCTTATTGTATATCTTTAAGTGTATCCATGCATATGCATGAGGTTACAAACTAGTTTAAATAATTGTTACATACAACTTAATTACCACTAATAAAATTTTGATGTTATATAAATGAATATGAATACTAAATAGCTTTCCACTTTCATATAAAAATTAACTAATAAAAAAATTATTTGTAACTTTAAACCGTCAAAAGCATAGCCCATTTATACGTATAATCATAGACACTTAAAATTTATTTACGGTATAAATCCCGCCTCCGGCCCTAACCGACATCGACCTTCCGAGACCATTATACAATTTAGCTTCTCCGACTTCTAATTTTCCAATCCACCACTATTTCACCCAGACTTTTGTAATACATTAACCTAATACTCTTATGGCCTTTTCTATGTTTGCATTATGTACCCAAAAAAAAATTTCTTAGATCGTCAATAACTCGCAATACAATTTTGAAATTTATGATTTATTTAAAACTTGGGTCAAATTATTGTGTTTTAATTACGTAAATTTATCAGATAAAAATAATAAATTAATTATTGACCATTAATTGAATTATTTGAACTCAACTGCGAAGATATGTATTTATAAAATGATATAGCAACAATTAGTATCTCAAAAAATTAGTATCACAATTCTAAAATGCAAGACTCTTATTATTTTGTCACTTTTCATGTCTAAAAGGTTCTTTTAAAAAAAAAAAAAATCAATTTAGTTACTAAACATGTGTATAGTTTTAAAGCACATTATACTAATTTTTGCCAAAATGCAAAATTTACCATCTAAATTACACTACTCTTATTTCAGTCCTTTAAATTTTCATTCATTCATTTCAATCTTCAAAATTTCAATACTCCTTAATTCAATTATCCGTTAAGCTACTATCCACTGCTTCCGTTAAGACTACCAAAGTGACAACTCTTTGGCATTATTTTCTTATTTTATTCTTAATTATAAAATTTTAAAAAAAAAAAAAAAAAACCTAGAAATTATAAAGAAAACCTAAATGATGTCTTCCCTAACTTGAAAAAAAAAAAAAAAAAAAAAAAAAAAAAAAAAAATCCACCCACGAAAGCAAGTCCAATGGATTGAGAGAGAAAAAAAGAGATTGAACTTACATAATAGTGTTTTCAGTGGCTGGGGAGACTGGAGAAATGGAGAATCCGGTGACCGGAGATGTCCAGGTTTTGCTTACGTCAAGGGAGGATCCGGTGTCGATGCGATTCCTTGGGGTTAGTGGGTTTTTTTTTTTTTTTTTTTTTTTTTTTTTTTTTTGTCTGTTTTCTGTTTCTTGTTTGGTTGTTTAGAAAATTGATGAAATTAGATGGGAAATGAAATGGATGTTTGGGTTTAATGTTGTGTGGTTGAGTTTTTATTCTATTTTAATATGAGTATATGAGTCAAATTTCTGATTTTTCATCTACCTTTGGTACATTACCAAATGGGTCCTCTTGTTGTTGTTGTTGTTGGCTAGGCTCAATATATATCAAAAGTTGTGAAAATAGCTGGGATTACTATAGCTGCTTCTAGGACTAAGGCAAAGGCAACTTATGTGACTCTTATCTGTAAGAACTGTAAAAATACAAGGCAAGTTCCGTGTCGGCCAGGTCTTGGTGGTGCAATTGTCCCTCGCTCGTGTGATCATACCCCTCAGGTTTTATTTCTCTATATTACGGTAACCCCTCTTCACTCTACAGTACTACTCTCTTATTATTATTTATTTTTAAAAAGCTTCTTTACTTTATTAGAATACATTAAATTTGTCTAGTTCTTAGAAAGAGTTGTTCTTTTGTGTTAATTTTTCTGTACTATTGCCTATGGTTAGTCAATCTGGGTTGTTGCCCCTTTGGGACTTGCACCTGGTTGTGGCTACAACTAATTTTAGTAGCAAGTTGAACCATTTATTGTTGAATGTTTCTCTTCACTTTTTGTGTGCTCCTAATTGCTGCATGGTTGAACTTAGCTTCTTTGTGGATAGTGGAATCATCTTATGAATGTCATTGTTATTCATCTTTTTATCATATTGTCACAATTTTTTTTTATACTGCTTTCATTTAAGGTTTACATGGGATGCATTATTATTATTGCTTAAAAAAATAAAATAAAATAACTTTCTTTGTATGGTCTTTTGTCATTGTCCTTATCATGTTACTATTTACATTTTAGTTATTGCATTTTATTACATGATATGCATGCTACTTATGCAATTGATCAGAGATGAACTAGTTGTTCTTGTTCTCAATTGCACAATTTCTGTTTCAAACTTGGATGTAGAAGGTTTAGAAGTTGTTAGTTTTAGGAAACAGGGCTTCATCCATGGCTTGTAGATATCTCCCCTTGGTTGGACTTTGTTACAATGAAGAGATGATTCATCACTGCAACTGCTGATACGTTGAGATAGCCAGCCATGACTTCTGCGGATGCAGCATGATTACCATGGATTTTTTTTTTTTTTTTTTTTTCCTTTAAGCTTTTTTAGTACTTGAGCACCTAGTACTTCATGTTGTTCCTACAGGGCATTTGATTGGAAGTGAGACTAAGCTTGATATTTCAGGGGTGACATCTTGTCAGGTGCGTTAGCACCAACAATTAGAGTCTTCTGCAGTTGATTTGGTAAGTGTCTTACTTTATTACGTGGTGTTTGGTTTCTTGTGTTATTTGTTTCATGTTTTTATTTTAGTAAGTTAATTAGATATGGCGCTAATGGCCTTTGCCCAAGTACCGGGGTTTGAATACACTCAAGTCTTTACATAGGCCTAAAAAATGGTAATGTTAGACGTGGCATTTGCCAAATAAAATATAAAATTATAGTTTTTGTAGTTTAATAATTAAATCATCTAAATTTTATTACTTTCAAGAATGAGAAATACTTGGACGTGTTAAAAATTCAGAATGTGTATTGCTAAAGATGAGTATAAAATTTGAAGTGACTTCTAATATTTTTGAAGATAGTATAGAGGTTGTACCCAGTGTACAATTCTTCTGCTTCTGCGGGTTTGTGAATGCAATATGATCTGCTTCTGCGGGTTTGTGAATGCAATATGAAGAGCAGTGTTGGTAAAAGAGAGGGGCGCACTTAAGCGCAAAGACCTCTTGGGGCCTAGGCGCGAAGCGCAAGCGCAAGCACGCGCTTGAATGAAGTGAAGCGCACATTTTTAAAAAAAAATTTAATAAATTTAAAAATAATTATTAATGAGAAATGCAACTATCAAATGATCAAATTATCATAGAAATTGAAATAAATTTTTTTATATAATTCATTTAACATTTAGATAAGCCCTACTTTTGCAATTTTAACACAAAAATTGCAAATCAAGTCATTTTATTTTTTTGGATAAGCTAGATATGAGTACTTCCATGTAATATCCTTTCTTAAATCTCCAATATCCACAATGCCCTATGACTAATTAGTAATATTAGTTAATAATTTAATCACTTGTAACTCTATAGGAATTAGTCTGCTATGTTCAACATCAACCACTAAAGTAACTAAACAATTACCACAAATATGTTATATCGTACTTTTTTTTTTTCCATGAATGAGCTAAAGAATATGAGGACATAGCAACATGGTAATTGGTACTAAGCAGATATCCAAAAGGGAAAAAATAGAATAAGAAGAAAAAGCTGGGTAGGTTCTTGTTTCAAGGAGAAAAATCAAGAAAAAATAAAAATAAAAATAGGGAAGAACTGGGAGGTTGTGGGTTGGGTTTTAGACTTTTAGAACAAGTTATACTCAAAATATCTTTTTTTGATAAGTAAGTTACACTAAAAACATGTCAAATCAATGGTTTATATCAATAATGTCAAGATCCTAAAGTTTTATTTCAGTTTTGATTTATTTTTTGAAAAATATAAAAAAGCGCCAAAAAGCGCGCTTTGAGCTTTTAGAAAGAGCGCAAAAAAGCACACCTAAAGCGCGCTTCTTTGAATGAGCCTAGCTTTTGAGGCAAAAAGTGCTGGAGCCTTGGGGCTTCGAGCTTTGAGCTTAAGCGCGCTTAAAGCGCACTTTTAACAACAATTGAAGAGTAATAGTTTATTGAAGAAGCATATGTCTATTTTATAAAGGAGAAAAAGAAGAAAGGAAAAGAATGTACTTTTATATTCCTTATGTTAACTTAGACATTTGTGTGTGTGGCATCTAGTCAAAAGGTGAAACGCAACCTTATGGCCTCAAGTACTTGTATTGCTTGAGGTGTGAGGTGTGAAATTCTAAATTTAGTTCTTATACATGTAGTGAACTCAAATTGTATGTATCTCATGTTTATTAGACACAGTTAGACACAGTTTGAATTTTTCAAACTGGTGGGAGGCTTTATTACAAGATTATGTGATGGCAACAAACTTGGATTAAAGTACTGAACTACCCTTTTTTGCCTAATTACAGAACTGCCCTCATTTTTTTTTGGAACCAAGTTTCATTGAGCCTCTCACATGCCTTACAATTGTTTCGAAGCGCTTGGGTGCTCACCTAGGCTCTAAAGGCGAGTGCCTCTCCAAAGGCACTTTACCTTAAAGCTCTAGGGTGCCTCAGCCTCACCTCGTCTTAGTGCATAGAAGAGCAGTCAGCTCGCCTTTGACTACACTGGTGGGGGTGGAGGTTTTTAATCTTTATTATGCATGTCTATTGCTGCAAAGTTTTTCTATTGTTTACTTATTTTAATTTTTTTAATCCTAAAGTTATTACTTTTAAAAAAGATTAATCTTTCTATATTTTGGCGATGCTTTGTTTTTATTACTTGTTATTAGTAAAAAAATCGTAGTCAATTTGTTTATCCTGTTTTGGTTGGGATTTTCATCTTTGTGCTTTGTTTTACTCCGTGCAAGTTTTAGCCCTTTATCTTCTGCATCCTACATAGATTTAAGATGATTGCTACCGTGCATTTTTTTCTCCTGATATTTGAAGCTTGTACTTATTACTAGTTGGAGAGGCATGTGCAAGGCACATGCTGCTCCTGTATTTAGAGGTCTATTTTTTTTTTTTAATAAAAAGTTAAACATAATGCAAACAAATGGTTATTTAGCATCTTTATGCATATTCAAAGACTTTCTTTTATATTAATTTAAAAATAGAAAAATAGAATAAATGATAAAAAGTTATCCAATAAAAAATTAAAAAATGGTTTATTTAAATATAAAAGTGGCCAAGGAGAAATATATTATTTTTGGGCATGTTCCTGAAGTCCATCTTAAAAGATTTGCTCTTTGCTCCCAGTCCTAGTTATCTACTCACTCTCAAGAATATTTGCATCCTCCAAATATCACAACAATTACAAAGCTTTAGTCTCCAAATTTAGGGTCAACCATGAATCATCAACATATTAAATTGGGCCAACCACATGATGTAAATTGAAAGATGTAGCTCCCTAAAACCTTTTAAAGAAATTGAAAGGCACCTTGATGTCCCTTTATATAATTCTAATATGTTTTTTTTTTTGGACGAATATTATGTTTCTATTATTATTATTATTATGGATAACTTTAATGAGAATGAATGAGGGACATAATAAGTCCAACCATTGAACAAATGGATCAATCCACAAAGGTATCTAATTAGTATAATTTAAATGGAAATTTTTGCGCGGTACAGAAGCTAAACATAGACCCCAAAAAAAAAAAAAAAAAAAAAAAAAAAAAAAGATGTTACTACAACAACGAAATGACTTACCCTATAAGGCTATGTATGCTCCAAAAGCTCTCATATACACAATAACCATTTATAAAATATTCATCCTAAAGTTTCTATGCCCCTAAAAAAAAAAAATCAAATTAATGAAAAGTCTCTATTAGGGGGTTGGGGATTTTTGTGCACAAAATCTACTTTAAAGGGGGTTTAACTAATTCTTTTGCTCTTGCACTACAGCTCAAATTCCTGATAAACTTTATTGGAATTTGCTTTATTGCTGATATTTTCATTTTATTCATTCAATAACCTTATACATGCAATTGAGATGTGATTGCAACAGTAATTCTCACTTGGACCACCATCTTTTCATAGACATACACAAACTTGTTCTCATACCAGCAAGAAAATTGGCAATTCTAGTATCTATGTTAGCTAGATATTTTGGTACTGGTCAGCTCAAACAGCTTGGAATAGAACCAAATATTAATTTTCATTCGATACATTTTGTAGATATATTTGGTCATGTTAATAAAGAGAATTGAACATAGAATTATATATCAGTCATAAGATAAGAGAATCTTTGATTGTCAGGCTGAAGATTATTTATGAATGGAGTAATTAAGAAGAATATATTTTACAAATGGGGAAAAAATTTACTTGGTCCTTGAGAAAGAGCTCTGGAAATTTTTAAGCCAAATGCCCTACAGAAGGCCTTAAAAAATTCTGGTTTGTGGCTCAAACCAAACTTATCCAATAAGCTGAACAGGACTTAGAAATCCTATTTAACTTACAACCGATCCTTCTACTATTTGTGATGAGTTGAACTTGAGTCACATTATATATAGGAACAATTTATAACAAAACATAATTCAAATTTAATTGTATTTGAAAAGTTGGCAGTAGAATTTTTGGAGTCTTTTTTCCCCCCTTTAATAAAGGATATCTATGAAGTTCTCATTTATGGGTAGATAGTAATCTTGATAATTTTATTTTTTTGGGAAACTTTATACTACATGGGAAAGGGGGAAATTACTTACTGGTTCAATGCTATTAATTAACTCACATTACATACACAAAAGGCCTAACTCTTCTTGGCATCTCTCAACATGCTTTCTTGCTGGGCAACTCTTCATGCTGCTGCATTATAATACCCCTGCAGACCAAAGCATTCCTGGTCAGATTAAATATATTTTAAAATAAAATCTATAGGTAAATATTCTTCGTAAGTCTGATAGCAGGATTAATAAAAATGAAATAATAAATGAAGCAGCATAGCATGCACAAGGTACATAACAATTAAATATTCTATGATTATGGGAAGAATATCAATTTGAAGGTTCTGCTAAAGAGTCAGACCTTTTGGCAGACAAAGCATGGACTGATCTTTAATCCTGCAAAGTATAGACGAATAATTAAGTTGATTGCTTCTCCATGAAAGAATAAGAATAAATGGAAGCTTTTTTCTATATCAACCTCACATAGTAAAAAAATTAACTTCTCAGCGAAATGAAAGGGATAAAAAAATATTATGTTCAAGATTTACACAAGGATAATTCTTATAGTGCCATGCATTGGTCTAAATTCACAAGTGAACTGAACAAAAATAAACTCACCCAAGCTATAGGATAGAAAATTATCATTAAAACTCTCGCAATCCATATGAACTTGGCCCCGATAGTAAGTCCATATCTTGTGCATATTGCTTGTAGAATGACCTGACAAATGAATAACAACAGGATAATCAATCCCATTTAAATCCATCAAATGTAGTAGCTTCAAACATCTCAGCTAAACCAGCAAAATCAAGAAATTTAGTAAAACAAGCATACCTCCCCCAAAGCCAGAACGGAAGTTAAGGAGCGAACAATTGCAACATACTGATTGAAAAGTTTATCCACGTATATACGAAAGGCCTACAGATTGCAAATACCAAAGCCAATAGCTGTTAATTGAAACTAAGAAAAGTCTAACAAGTAATATGAAGTTAATATAACAAAACCTTAAGGACAACAATAATAAAGGGATATCTACTATTCTCCATGTGACTTCTCTGAATTGATGAAGGAGGCTCCACCTCTAGATTCCAAAGCTACTTTAAAGGACAATCAAACCAAAGATAAATTTAGAGAGAAAATACCTATTGAGAGAAAACACGAAAGCCACCCTCTCTACTTTGCTCCAATTATCTCAAATCTCAATCATCCATTTTCATTACAAATCCCCAGTCCTCTCTCCCTCTGTCTCAGTGCCAAGCCTCACCAATTCTGTAAAAATCCCACTGCCACACGCATTCATCTCACTAAATCACTCTCTTTTCTCTCTCAGGTCTATCTTTTCAATTTTGTCTCACCCATTTACTGGCTCACCTAGTAGAGATATTTTCTCACCGACTTGCTTAGCCTTCTTGCTTGCTTGTTATTTCAAAGTTCAGAAGGCGATGTTGGTATTTAAACTTACGGATATGACAAAAGAACACCAAATAGCAAATATTAACATACAAAAATTATCTAATCTGAGTAAAAATCCAAACTTTCAATCTCACGCGCAGAGATAATTGCAAAGAAGAACACTTACAAATAGCAAACACAACACAAATTCAACCTGAGTAAAAATCCGAACTTTCATTCATATGGTCTAAATATAACACTAAATATTCTGACCCATCTGAGTTTACCAAACTTTCAAATAAGCATACGCTCAAAAACTCAAAACTTAGTATTTTGGGAGAATTGAGCTCCGAATTTTTTATTCTAAAAGCGAACGCCAAAAATCGTCAATTTCCTTCCATTTTTTTCATTTGTCCCTAATTTTCACAGCAACAATAATTTTGTAGTACCAGAAACCAAAAATAAGTAAAAAAAAAAACAGAGTTTCAAACCTAAAAAGTGTCTCTAAAACTTTACAACCTAAAAAGTGCTCCTCTAAAACTTTCATGATTGAAAAACCCTTAAAAATTATAAAATGACAAAAATACCCTTAGGGTCTCTAAACTAATCAAAAAACCCTCAACACCTTCAAAATTACCGTTATAATCCCCCCTCCTGTGAAACATATAAATTAAATTTGGTACATCTATCATCTCTCCCTCGTAGGAGTCCCTCTCTCTCCTCTGGTAAGAGCCTTTTCTCCTCTCCTTTCTGGTAAGAGTTTCTTTCTACCCCTAGTGGGGCGTCTCCCCCTCATAGATACATACCCTCCTCCATAATGGAACAAGAGGTAGTAAGTAGTCTTCAAAAGCTCTGTCTCACCAAGGAAGAAGGAGTGGAATTATCAATCACAGCTCATAGCAGAGCAGAGCTCTTAGAGGAATGCTCTTTAAGCTTGTTTGGAAGGCTACTCTCAGATAAACAGCAAAACCAAAGAGCCCTGAAAAGCACGCTAAGAGCAGCATGGAAGATGGGTTTGGAGCTAAGAATAATCGAAGTAGGAAATAACACCTTTCAATTCAAGTTTAGTTCTCGCTATCAAATGGAATGGGTGGGAAATAGTGGGCCTTGGAATTTTGAAAACAATCTGCTACTTTTATGCAGATGGAAAAAGGGTCTCACATCAGAAAACATAGTTTTCACTCACACCCCGTTTTGGGTGCAACTATGGGGCTTACCATTTGAGCTCATGTCCGAGGTGGTAGGTCGTGATATTGGGAACAGCATGGGACGCTTTATCGAGATCGACAAGCGAGCTAATTAGTCCGAGCAAGCAAAATTCTTGCGCATAAGATTTGATCTTCCCATTGATAAGCCATTACACAAGGGAGGAAATGTTGTGGGCATGGATGGTGATAAGTACTGGGTTCACTTCAAATACGAAAGGCTGCCAACGTTTTGCTTCTTTTGCGGCAAGATGGGTCATGATGATAAACATTGTCATACTTGCCCAGATAGACAGAATGCCACTCCCCAATATGGTGACTGGTTAAGGGAGGCCGAGAAGCTCCTTTAATGGCAGCCACAGTGCTGGTAGTGATAATCAAAATAGGGGAAAAGACAAAATATTTGAGAATGCCCTCCAGCCCACTCCGGCATCTCACGGTGGGGAAAGCGCTAATAGTGGATGCGTTCAAAATTCAAAAAATGCACAAGATTCAAGCAAATCCGATCAGACGAAGGGATGTGGCGTATTAGGCACTTCAGTGTGTCAGGTAGCAGAAAGTAGAGTTAGCTTAGACAACTTGGATGCAGGTTCGCAGGTCTTGAGGCAGGAAGGGGCCCCACGTGATGAGGAGTCTGTACCAATTCCTATGGAAACATCTAGTACGCAGGAATTGGTTAGTGATACATTATCTAATATGGGCTGAAGTGCACAGGAATCAAAAGACCCACCCGAGGTTACAAGCCCACACAAGCCCACGAATTTAGCCCAAGCATATGAAACAAGTGGTGAACAACAAGCTGATCAGAGAGTTATGAAAGGCCAAGCTGGAAAGGGCTGGATCAAAAAACTTGCTAGAGAGCAAGGACTAACCCAAGGTAAGGTTTTTGAAACCCAAAGTTTAGTTATAGGTTTAAAAAAGCCTGGTTCCCAAATTTTCTCAGACGGTGAGGAGAATGTCTTTAGAAAAAAGAAGTGTGGTGGTCTCGTTGGAAGTTCCAGTGATAATGATATATCGGCGACGACTGCTGTGTAGCACCGCCGAGAGCCATGAATTCATTAGGATGGAATTGTCTGGGGCTTGGGAACCCCCGGTTAGTTCGAGCGTTGCACGACCTTGTGCGACAATGGGCTCCCAAAATAGTTTTCCTATCGGAAACTAAACTAAAATCGAAGCGTATGGAAAGAATTTGAAATCGAATTGGATTTGCAAATGGGCTTTTTGTTTCAAGTTGTGGTCGAAGTGGAGGTTTGGCGCTCTTTTGGACGAGGGAGACCGACCTGGAAATCAAAAGCTATAGTAATCATCATATCAATGCGATAGTCACAGAGGCAAACTCAAGTTTTAGATGGAGAATTACAGGATTCTATGGCCACCCCCAGGCTCATTTGAGACAATTCTCATGGGATTTACTTGCTTATTTAAAAGATCAGCACCAACTTCCTTGGATTTGTTTGAGAGATTTCAATGAGATTTTATCCATGGAGGAAAAATCGGGGGGCTGTTGCATCCCCAAGGACAGATGGAAAAGTTTAGAAATGTGGTTAATTATTGTGGCTTTAAGGACTTAGGCTATGTTGGGCCCGACTTTACCTGGTGTAACATGTAGGAAGGAGCTGGCAAGATGTATCTCGGGCTTGACAGAGTGTTTGCTACTAGTGATTGGATTGACAAATTCGGTGAGGTCAAAGTCCATCACTTAGTCGGTTCTACCTCGGATCATTGCGCTCTGTATTTATTTGACCCTAAGGCTCCCAAAATACCACGTGCTTGATGATTCCATTTTGAGTCTATGTGGACAAAGAGAGAGGAATGTAAGGAAATTATCGAAGCGGCTTGGTGCTCTAGTAGTGATATGAGTTCGCCAAATGGGATTGCGTCTGCTCTTTCGCTTGTCTTTCTGCGATCTTAAGGCTTGGAGTTCTGCTGCATTTGGGCAAATTCCAAAGGCAATTCATGAAAAAAGGAAGAAGCTCAGTTCCTTGATTGAGCTTGATAATGATGGGTCTTTGGGTGAGGAAATAAACCAAGCACGGAAGGAAATTAATGATCTTCTTGATAGTGAGGAGATTTACTAGGGTCGGCGTTCAAAAGCCCCAGCTCGGGAGGGAGACAAGAATACCAAGTTTTTTCATGCAAGGGCCTCTGAAAGACGGAAGCAGAATACAATCTTGGGAATTTGGGACAAAGTTGGTAAGCGGTGTGGGGATCGAGACAGTGATTGCCAGAGCCGCTATTTCCTATTTTGAGGAACTATACACCACCTCCCATCCGAGTAAGACAGAGAGTGTAATTGCTCCCATCCTAACCTTGGTCACTCCTGAAATGAATACAAAGCTCTCTAGAGCCTTCACTAGGGAAGAAGTGTCATGGCACTCAAGCAGTTGCATCCCTCAAAGTTGCTTGGCCCCGATGATATGTCAACCCTTTTTTTTCAAAAATATTGGAGTATTGTAGGCACTAATGTTTCTAATATGGTCCTAAATGTTCCTAATTCTGGCATGTCTTTATCCGATATTAATAGAACCAATATTGCTCTTGTGCAAAAAACCAATAATCCCCAAAGAATGACTGAATTCAGGCCAATAAGTCTATGCAATGTGGTTTATAAGCTTGTTTCTAAAACTCTAGCTAATCGTCTCAAAGCTATCCTTCCTTATATTATTTCAGAAAATCAAAGTGCTTTCACGATCGATAGGCTTATCACGGATAACGTTTTGGTGGCATATGAAATTATGCACTTCCTCAAGCACAAGAAATATGGGAATGATAGCTTCATGGTTGCAAAGCTAGACATGAGTAAACCTTTTGACAGAGTAGAATGAATTTTTATTGAAAAAGTTATGAAGAAGATGAGCTTTAATGAGAATTGGATCAATCTAGTAATGAAGTGCATTTCCTCGGTGTCTTACTCGGTCCTTATTAATGGCACAATGTATGGGAACATTATGCCTACTAGGGGGCTCCGACAAGGCGATCCGCTATCCTTGTATTTATTTATTTTGTGTGCTGAGGGTTTCTCGGCCCTCATTCATGATGCGGCAAGGAACAACCAGCTAAATGGCATTTCCATTTGTAGGGGGGCTCCAAAAATCACTCACCTTTTCTTCGCAGATGATAGCCTCATCTTTTGTAGGGCCAATGGTACTGAGTGCAGCAAACTAAAAGAAATTCTTTGTATGTATGAGTTAGCTTCGGGGCAGAAGATCAACACCGATAAATCTTCTATCTTTTTCAGCCCAAATACTTCCCAAGAACTTAAAGATGAGATTATAAACATCCTTGGGTCAATGCAAGACTCAAATCATACAAAGTACCTTGGCCTCCCCTCTATCATTGGTAGATCAAAGAAGCTTGTCTTTGCGGAGATTAAGGAGAAGGTATGCAAGAAGCTAGCAGGCTGGAAGGGTAAATTGCTCTCAATGGGTGGGAAGGAAGTTCTTATCAAAGCAGTGGCCCAAGCCATTCCCACTTACACAATGAGCTGCTTTCAACTTCCAAAGAGTCTCTGTGAAGATCTTGAAAAATTAATGAGGAGTTTTTGGTGGAGGCAAAAACACCAAGAGACCAAAATAGCCTGGGTTGGTTGGAAAACAATGTGCAAGCCTAAATCACAAGGGGGAATGGGTTTTAGAAATTTGCGGGCTTTCAATCTTGCTTTGCTTGCAAAACAAGCTTGGAGAATCCTCACAAATCCGAGTTCCTTGGCAGCCCGTATTCTTAAGGCGAAATATTTCCCCTTTTGTGATATTCTACATGCAAATCTAGGCGTGACCCATCTTACACCTAGCGAAGTATCTTTAATGACCTAGAGGTTTTGCGTAGTGGTACAAGATGGAGAGTGGGAAATGGACGTCTAATCCACATTTGGGATGACAAATGGCTCCCAAACCCCTCAACCTACAAAGTCATCTCCCCTCCTCGCCCTTTTGAGGACTACCCAATGGTCTCATCCCTCATTGATTCGGTGACTAGATGGTGGAAAATGGAAAGCGTCCGTGCTCTCTTCTTCCCTTTTGAGGTTGATATGATTTTAAAAATTCCCCTAAGTTACAATCTGCCTAAAGACACTCATTTGGGTGGCGAATAAGAAGGGTGAATTCATAGTAAAGAGTGCTTATTTTGTCGCAAACAAACTCCTTGACACAAGGGATGAAGGGGAATGTTCCTTTGGAGATCCAAATGCTCGGATTTGGAGGAAAATCTAGTCTCTAAAGCTCCCAGAAAAAATCAAGATTTTCTCTTGGCGTGCTTGTGTGAATGGCCTTCCCGTGCTCACAAATATGGCTGCTAAAGGTATTCAAACTTCCTGTGTTTGTCCAAACTGTGATGAGGAGCCCGAAAGTCTTATTCATGCTTTAATATCTTGTGATTTTGCTCTCTCGGTGTGGTCCCTTTGGCATGACTGCCTTATTGATTTGCTGCTAAAGGCAAAGGATTTCAATGATTTAGTGCTCCAACTTTGCTCTAACCCAACTACAATGTACCCGGAATTTTTCTTTGTAATTTCCTGGTTGGTGCAGTACAACAGAAACAAACTCATCCATGAGGAGAACAGTCTATCACCTTTGCAAGTTTTGGAGATGGCTAAGAACATGGTGGAGGATTTCAGGGAGGCCTCCTCATGTGACTTTCACTCACTACCGTCTCCTCAAAGTGGCTGGGTTGCTCCCTCGCTAGGCTATTTCAAGGTCAACGTGGATGGTGCCTCTTCCATTGATGGTAGCGGCGTTTCTAGTGTAGGAGTTATCATTCGAGACGAGTTGGGTGAGGTTGTTGCTGCTCTGTGTAAGGCTCTGCCCATGCACTACCCGGCCGAGTGGACGAAATTTTTGGCTTTGGAGCACGGTGTACTCTTGGCTCAAGAGTTGAATATTTCGAAGGTGATTTTCGAATTTGATGTCTCTTTGGTCATTTCAAAGTGATTACTCAAGCCTACAATGGTGGCATTATGGGACATCTAGTGCAAAGCATTCAGTCCATGAAGTCTATTTTCTCTTGCTGTTCGTTCTATCACGTGAAAAGGGATTGCAACAGGGCCGCTCATGAGCTAGCCCAATTTGCTAAGTGTAATCAAGCTTCCAATCTCTAGAAGGGTGTTATTCCACCCCGCTTAGTTCATTTATTTCAATTTGGCCTAAGCCGATTTAGTTAGCTTTTGGCCTCTGTTGTACTCCTTTTCTTGTGTTAATGAAATACAAGTTTCTCTTCAAAAAAAAAAAAAAAAACATATAAATTGAATAAAATAATCTTCAAATCTCCAAAATAAAAATATTAAAAAAAAAGATAGTGAAAAACTCTAACTTGACTAAATAACCCATAAAACCACTAAAATGGCGCCAAAACCATCAGAAAGACAAAACGAAATCCTCAAAACCTGTAGATGATTGTGATTGTCTCAAAACTTCCAAAATTACACCTAAACTTTAATAGGTTGCACAAGTTTCAAGTATTCTTTTTGTGGTTTCAAATATTTGCAATTATGTCTATGAATGTGTATTTAGGTAAGGCATTGTAACTCTATAGTGCATTCTTTAACTAGCAAGATGAGCAATTTGCACCTCTTTTGTTATTTGTTAGTGTGGATAGAAGATGTACTACGAGAGGTTGCGCCTATACTTCAGACTTATTTTAATAGCCTCCCTTAATGAGTAAGACATGAACTTCTTCTTAAAAAAAGAGAAAGAAAAATGGACATGTTGGGTCCCACATAGAATAAATGAGTTGGGTTGGCAATAAACATAATTTTTTATTTGATAGTTTTTTTTTTTTTGTGTGTGTGTGTGTGTGTGTGTGTGTGTGTGTGTGTGGCAATTACACTTTTTCTATTATCTTTATTTTTTATATAAATGTAATTTTCAAAAAAATTATTTGATTGGGCTTATCTTTTAGATAAATGATACGTCATCAATATTTTCACAACACTTATATAACAAATTTTAAGTAACAAGTTATTGGTTATTACGGATGGGTTTAATTAATGTGAGTTTAAATTAGAATCAGTAATAATTCACCTCCTTAGATCTATTATGAAAATGTTATGCATATAAAATTTTTTTATTTTTAGGTTGATTTTAGTTTTAAGTTGTGAATTTGATATGCTATTATGTGTGTGTATCATAAGACCTGACAGGATAAGAATGGGTCACGTGGGATCTTACACCTTAGGCGTAGGCCTAGGCCTAGAGTTCGGCCTTGTTCACGTTGCTAGGTATTCAGCAAAGAAACTTCACTATGCCAGGAGGCCCAGAAGCCCAAAAAAGGCAATACCACAAAATATGCAGAAAATATGTATAGAATTAGCAAGCAATGTAGAATGTACATTAATCCATATTTCAAAATATGCAGAAAATATGTATAGCAAGCAATGCAGAAAATATTTATGAACTCATTGCTGGTAAAGTAATTATTGAATTTGATGTGGCAGAAAATGGCAGGGAAGTTCACATAGAAGAAGAATTTCCAGAAGTTAAAGTAGACTTTCAGGTAAAATATCTGATAAATCCATATTTCAAAATTTGAAGTTTTTAGATTAGATCATTTTCATTTATCAATTTGTACCTTTCTCCTTAATCCTTTCTACAAAGACATTTTGTTCATTACCTCTATGTCTAAGCTATTCTTTATTGGAGTGTCTCTAATTTCTGAAATACCATGGTTTTTTAGGAAACATTTTGGGTCACACAAGTCCAATCAGTCGGTGCCGCTTTTCTGCATCAGGGAACAATATAGCCAGTGCTTCTATAGATGGTACAGTAAGGTATTCTTTTTTTGAAGTAGGTAACATTAAACTTAATAAAGATTTAATGTAAGGGTTTAAGATTCCTTGTCCCTTATGGCTTGTATATATTGAAATTCCTATATGCTAAAATGGATTTAGATGGACCCCCACCCCTTTTCTCAAAAATGAGGAAAAGAAGAAGAAAAGAAACAATTTCTAGATTTATCCTGCATAGATGGGTTATTGATTTGAGTTGTGACTACCTTGGTTGTTGAGCATGCCAGAGAAGGCTTGGTGCATGTCCCTTTTTTTAAATTTCTAATTATGGGCTGACTTCAAGTTGATTCCTTATTATTCTCCACACATTTAAAACAAAGGATATGGACGTATGACTCTTCGACTCCGGCATCAAGAAATGCGACCATTTATTGTGGGGCAGAGATCATGTCACTTGACTGGGAGTGTAAATCTGACCGCTTGGTATGTAAATTGGCCTTTATGAGTGATTGCATATATGGTTTGATATTGAATGGTGTTGATTATTTGAGTTCGAAATTCATTCTTTTAAGTTTTGTGGTTCTTTTTGACAAAAGCTTCTCATAGGCACAGCGATGGAGGCATTAAAGCATGGAATGTTGATGCAAAGAGAGTTGTCTGCGATCTCAGCACAACTGAAGCATTTCCAAGGTTTATCCTATATATACTATGGCTGCAATTCTCCTCTTCCTTGGTGTTTGCTCTTAACATCTTTTTGGTGCTGCAGTGTCTTGGATCTAAAGTGCAGCCCTGTAGAACCAATTTTTGTTTCTGCGGCAGCCTCCAAAGGGTATTTTCTTCTAATAGTTTTAAATGTTTGTATGGAAGTGTTAAAATATGACATTCTGTGGTCGCCTGGGGATCTGTTCAATAACACCTCTACTAGAAGTATGATGCTACTGCTATGCCAATGAGCTCAACTCCTCCCCCAAAAAAAAACAAAAAATAATGAATAAATAAATAAATAAAAATTCAAGGAATGGGATGGAGTTTAAGGTTTAGAGTTCAAGACCCATTGGATGCATGTGTAAAATTTCAATAATAAATTAATAATAATAATTATATAAAGAGAGAATTATGCTTGCATTGTGCTACTGAAATTTAGTATTGGTAAAAACCATTGGGAGTGTTTCTTATGGACCCCGATTTCCCAATCATGCAATTTTCGGAGATCGAACATGGGTTTATCTTTCTTATCTATTATTTACCATTTTTTAGTTTTTCTTATTTTATCAATTTTATTGTTCTTTCTACTGGTGCAATAAATTAATAGGAACTCATTTTCTTTGTAGGAATGGCTCAAGTTATAATGACAATTTAGGGTTTGCTTCCTTAACATGCCTGGAACATGAAAACCTGGAAGGTCGTGGTTTTGTTTGTTTGTCTTAGAACTTTATTTTTGCACTCGATTGCGTTTTTATTTTATCCCTTAATGATCTTTGCCTTTCGTGAAGGCGGTCCTTCCTCTTGGTAAAGATCCACCCGCAATAACTTCTTTATGCTTCAATCACAATGGGAAGATTTTAGCAGCCTTTCGCTCGATGGAATGATTCACATGTTTGGTATCCTTTTAATGATTATATGACCTGGTTTCTTAATCTGCATTTTAGTGGTTATCCGGTTTGCGTGTGAAAACAAAAACCTTTGGTTTTACAATTTGTGGTTGCTCATACTTAAGAAGATATAAACTCCTTTTCTCGCTAACCCGGCCCTTTTAAGTGCATTTTGGAGGCTTACTTGTATCTTAACCGGGGGTAAACCTAGTCATTTGATGGAAAATTAAATGGTTAACGAAAAGAAAATGTTACCCAATAATCACGGATGAGGGTGCCTGAGCGAGAAATATCCACATTATTATGCATACCCCTTAACTTGTCAAAGACATGGCTGCTGGTCTACAAATCTTTGGATGGCCTCGCACATGATTTCGCGATAAGCTCTCTTCTTTTGGGCCGATGAGACAAGCATTTTTAGCTTGGGTTCGGATGGAAAGGCAAGTATATCTTGGTTTTCAATTCAAATTTAGGCAGAGCTCTGTAAATACAGCTTAGTTTTTCTTTGAACTTTATATAGCATAAGGTTTTTCCATATTATGCTAATATAACCCTTAGAGAATTTGTTTTTGGTGTTAGATTTTTTAATGGAGCTTGCAAAACCAAGGTCAAGTCCTATGGTCAAGAAACCGTAGTAGGTACTTGTCTTGTCTGGCACTTTGTTACCTAAAGTGAATTTTGGTTAAGACTATTATCCTTAGGAAAAGAATATATTGGTTAAGATTAGTCAGTCTTGACTGGTTCTCAAATTTAATCTGTCATAGTTTTTGAACTTTCACAAAAAGTGAGATTCATTAAATGCTTTCTATGTACTCAATGATGTAATAGCCAATGTGTTGTGGAACTGGGATATTATACTACTTATATTTCAAATTGGAGGATTATGGAATTATAATGTTGTTCAATATCATAGGACCTTTATGTTATTAGATATAGGCGCTATGGTGGGGCTATGGTCTAATTTGCCTAATCTACATGAGCATAATTTTTCTTTTTGTATGACTCAATTAAATTAGTTCAATTTTGTATTTGCTATAATTTTGGCCCTCCCATTTATAAAATCCTAGTTCCGCCCCTAATTTATTGGTTTTATAACTAGTGAAGGTTCATGGAAGATTGAAATCGCATAAATACTAACATAACTATGTCATTTATTTGATTCCGCTAATTTTTGTGGAGGATTGTGTGTTGTGCGTAATCCATCTCCCTCACTTTCCTGGTGGTGAACCCTTTACTTTTTAAAAATCTGTCATGTTCTGGTATTTGTTATTATAGTTGCATCTTCTATATTGTTGTGTTATAGTTAGCAGAAGGAACCTTGATAACTTGGTTCTTTTCCATTCTGTAGGTTTGTGACATGAAATGGCTTTAGATGCTAACGGGGAGGCTCTTTGGTGACATCCGGTTCAAGAAGAGCACCTATATATCAAAGTTGATCTCTCGCCCACCCCAACCTTCTTTCTCATTCTCATATGTGTGCTGTGCCTATGTGTGCATGAAGACACGTCCAAGTGCACAAAATGTCGGTGGCTTTCCTTTGTTCTTTAATCTATGGCAATAAGAGTTGAATTGCTATCGACCCCGATCAATATATTGACCAGAATTACAAATGCTGATTTTCAGCCATACTGCTTTCTAATTTAATTTACCGTTTGTTTAACTTGGCTCAGGTTCGAGGGCAAAGCAATGGGTTGAGAACTCTTTCACACTGCTGCTATAACAACGGTTGATTGGCACCCGACTTTGCCCATCTTCTTGACTGGATCAGGTGATAACTCGGTTCAAGTAACGTCTATTCTATAAAAGGCTTCTCGCTTCTACATCTCCCTTCTATTCTTGGTCAGTTGGAATGAAGTTTACTCGGTTGGTTTAACATGAGTTTCACGTTGGTGTGCATCCGAGCTTTGGGTTGTATGGATGTTGTTATATAATTGGTTGCACAGGGTGTTTATAGTTTACTAGCCATTCATTGATGTAGTTATTTAATACTTTATTTTGTTTATATCTGCTAAAGTATCCGTGTGTGTGTGTGTGTGTGTTGTGTTGAGAGAGAGAGAGAGAGAGAGAGAGAGAGAGAGAGAGAGAGAGAGAGAGAGAGAGAGAGAGAGAGAGAGAGAGAGAGAGAGAGAGAGAGAGAGAGAGAGAGAGAGGGTGCTGTTCTTTCTTTCTTTTTGCGTAGAAGAATTTCAATATGTTGTTGCCTTAGGTTTTGTAGATGTTATGGATGCCCTTAATATGCACATTTGGTTCTCTTTTTTCATTGCTTAAAAACTTTTAGTTAATAGCTCTCTTCTTTCTTTCTCTCATTAATAATTACTCTCACTTCCACTTTGTTGGTTTGTTTAGACCTCTGTAAATTCAAATTGTTTTAATCTAATTAATTAACTAAGTTATTACTTAGGTTTATTATTTAGATTTAGGTTAATTAAACAAAAACAATCATATCACTAAGTGCGGAAAAGTAAAGAAGACAAGTGATATGATAACCTAGAAAAACTAATGAAATCGTTTAGTTTCAAGGTAAAAAACCTAGAGAGGATTTAACCCAAACAATCCTCAAGACAACAAATTCACCATATAGAATGAAAATTTTACAATAGATTTTTTCCTAAATCTAAAGCTACATTTTTTAGTACTTTCTCATGTGACCACACGCTGTGACTTTAAATCCACGAACTCTTCTATTTGAATTTGTTGCACACAAACACTCTTGTTTGTGACTTTGAGATCCCACTCAAAGCTTTAGACCATCAAACAGAGGTAATCTTGTATGTAGCAACTAAACTCCACCGGTTCTTATGTTTGGATCTTCTTTTTGGCAGATATTTGTTGAGTTAGAAGGTTACGTAACTTCTCAAATCTCACAGGAGTAACTTACAAAACTACCCAAGACTTCTGAAACGTGAATTAGGGTTTTCCTTTTATACCTAGTAGTGTTGGACTCAATCCCTAAATATTTTAAGGGCTTTCGGGCCTGATTTAAAATCTACAGAAAATGATTTTCGATTGGTCGAACTTTTTTCCTGATCGATCGAGCCTTGCAATTTTTGAATTCTTCTTTCTATAGTTTGCCTGTTCTTGAATCTTAACTTAAACCAACTTGAGCAATGTCTAACATTGTTCTAAGACATAAATATCTTAAACTAGATATGTTTTTGTACTCGATTTGCCAACATAAATGATAGAAAGCTCAATAAAGATGCAATTTATATTTTGTATCAAAGCAAAACTACATTTTTTTTTTTTATGAGGCTTAACAATGATATAGATAGAAGAATTACATTGAAAACATATTTAAATTAACACTGAAATTATAGGGAAAAAAATGAAATAATTTCAGGGTCAAAAATGAAAACAAGACAAAGTTAGAGAAAGTAAGTTGTGATTTTGCCCATATATTATTATATATGTTTATATGTATACATTATAAAAATATTTGTATATTTAAGATTAGATTGTGCTAGTTTGTAAAGAAGTTTTTTATTTTTTTGGTAATTTATTGGCAAATACGATAGTCTATTTCATATTAAAAATTATATATAATTTTTAATAATGCAAGGTTAGTTGATCTAATTTCTATAAATTTATAAAAGGAAATTAAAATTAGTCTATCACTCTATCTAATTAACTCAAATAATATAATTCTAACTATATTTTAATTATTTATTATTATCTATTTGTGAAAGCAAAAAAAAAAAAAAAAATGTATTGGTTTATATATATGAAACAACAAAGGTAACAGTGCAAATAGTCCAGGATGGTAACACTCAAACATTAAACTAGATTCAAATTACACAATTTCTCTTTCTAAATTAACTTGCTTAATTGAGAAAGGCAATGAAACAAAGCATAATATAGATCCACACCCACACAAATGTTACAAACGGTTTCTGACACTTATTTTGACGTGAGCACCAAAGAGAAGAACTCCCGATATTAGTGCCAAATATAAAAGAAAACCATCACTCTTGATGCACTAAATATATAGAATTAGAAGTAGAACTACTTCATGCAAACTGAAATTTACCACGCAACCTTAATTGGTATGCAATTTGAAATATGAAAATATACTTCTTGGCATGTGAGGCAAAATCAAGAAATTGTGAGATAAGGTGGAAACAAAACACTAAAATTGAAACAGATTAATGATTTTTTTTTTTTTAAAAGAAAAAGAAAAGGGCAAAGCTCATATCAATGAAAAATATAGAACTACCATGTTTGCAATTACGTTTGCTCTAGGCTAAAAAACAAAGATATGAATATGACAAGAATAAATTAATTGCTGTCTATACGTATTACATTACCTTGCTAATCTCTACAGACAAAAGTGGTCATCCTTGCCTCTGAATCTTCCT
This sequence comes from Quercus dentata, assembly GCA_028216015.1. Lineage (NCBI taxonomy): Eukaryota > Viridiplantae > Streptophyta > Magnoliopsida > Fagales > Fagaceae > Quercus > Quercus dentata. The sequence goes on along the minus strand of CP116452.1, from coordinate 17,165,788 downwards.
TTGCAATCTTGCAACGTTCACGGTTATTATTACATAGAGCCAATCCTTCATGTTGTCCAATAACTGGAAATAGGCATGTCTCCAAGAACGCTTTAACAACAAAGAACCGCAAACTCCCCAAAACCCTATAGCAAATCCACATCCTGTTCCCACATAAAACCATTTTCCCAAATCATCTTCATTCTCTTCATTATCTTTGGTAGTCGCTTCACTTCGGCTTGGTGTTTCTTCACCTGGACACTTTTGTGTGAGTGGAGGTCCACAAAGTGCCCTGTTTCCAATAAAATAAGATGCATCAAGCCTTGGAGTTGAGTGCTCGAAGGAATTTTCCCAGATAAATTGTTATAGGATAAGTTCAGGAATTCCAAAAAGTTTATCTCGGATATGCTAGATGGGATTTCGCCTGAAAACCGATTTCTTGACAAATCAAGTGATTCTAGCCGCTTCAACTGACCAATCATTTGAGGAATTTCTCCAATTAAGTTGTTTCTTGATACGTTGAGTGAAATCAAATCCAAAAGGCTTGAGATTTCACTTGGAAGTTTCCCAATCAATTTGTTACTTGAAAGGTTAATGATCTTTAGTAGTTCAAGATTTGTACCATGGTACTCATACTCATTTCTTTTCAACTCAACCATTACACTATCAAAATATTCTTGCGCATAAGAGGAGCCATCATTTTTATATGAATAAGGAATCATACTTTCAAAGAAAGGGTTTCCTTTCTGAGCCATGGCTGTGAAATTATTGAGACATTGTGGTATATTTCCGGATATGTCATTTATAGAGAGGTCCAAGATTTGTAAATCTTTTAACCAACACAAATGCAATGGTATGCTTCCATTGAACATATTGGAACGTAAAGATAGAAAAATCAAGCTTGTTAGGCGTTCCCCAATCCATGCTGGTACGTTCCCTTAAAATCTATTATTTCTCATGTCCATAACTATCAAGGAACCGCAATTTCTCGGGGACGAAGGTAAGTTTCCAGAGAAATTATTATTATTTAAACTCAATGTGTTGAGCACAGACAATGAGCCCAAAGAGCTTGGAACTTCCCCAAAGAAGTGGTTGCTAGCTAAATTCAAAATGACTAGCCTTGGCCATTGCATAAAACAATTAGGAAGTCTTCCGGATAGTCTATTATTGGATAGGTCAAGGTAAGCCAACAATTGACCATTGATTTCACAAAGAGAAGAGATAGACCCTGAAAATTGATTTTTAGAGAGATTCAAGATTGTGAGATTTGTTGGAAAATGTGGTAGTGGACCCTCTAAACTGTTAGCACTCAAATCAATTGCAAGATCATTCAATCCTTTTGTTGACACATTTGGTAACCGCCCATATATATGGTTGTTAGAAAGATTTAAAAGTTTTAATGTAGGAGGCAGGTCCGCTAACCACTCTCTGGGATGGTATCGAAATTTTAGTATCAGAGATCTCAAGGAAGGAAACATTCCTTTGAGTTCGAATCCAATTTGGAAATCTAGGCCCTAAATTACAAGATGTCAAATATATCTTATTCAGTTGAAAAGGGGGAACCCAATCAAAGCTGAATTCCAAAGAAAGAGAATTATTGGACAAGCCTAAAATTTGTAATTTGGAGAGATTTGAGAAAAGAGATTCAGAGATCACACCTTCTAAAAAATTTGAAGAAACACCAAAACTCTCGAGCTTATATAGGTTTCCAATGCTTTTGGGCAAAGTCCCATTTAATTTGTTCATTGAAAGATATATTTCTTTTAAGGATGGAAATATTGCAAAATTAGGCAACGATCCCGTAATTTGATTAGCTGATAAAGCCAAAATTTCTAATGAGTCTTTTGCACATCCAGACAAGTTATTGATAAGCTCAACTAATTGCCCATTGAGATGGGTTGAATCCAAGCTCAATACACGTAAAGTACATATATTCCCTAAGGATTTTGGAAGATGGACAAGTTGGTTTACACCGAGATCTAGGCTTTTAAGAGAAGCAAAAGATTTCGAATCATTGAAACGGGGAAAAGATGAAAGACTCATTGGAGGTAAATCACACGATCGCATCCACAAGGTTTTTAAATTAGGGAGACTACTCACAACTTCAAACCAATCATTGGCTACACCGAGATTTGTGAAACTTAGGTCAAGGTCTTCTATTGAAGACAGATGAGAAAGCCATTCCAAATTTTCAATATTTTTCAAATCATTCCCACGGAGATAGAGTATTTGCAAGTGCGAAAGGTTCTGAAGATGATGTGGAATTGGCCCACCGAGATTGGCCCAAGCAATATCGAGGTGTTTCAAGTTCTTGAGAGAACCGATGAACTTTGGAAGATAGTTCTGATTAAAATCATTGAAACTAAGATCCAAAAATGTCAAATAAGGCAACTCAAGCAGTGAAGAACTAATCATACCTCCAAAAGGTTTCCATCCACTTCCATCATTTGGATAAGCACTAAGATGAAGCTCAAGTACATGGCCGGTTAGGTTGCTGCAGCGAACTCCTTCCCAATTGCAGTAATTCTTATTTCCGTCGCCGCTCCGCCACGAAGAGAGTCCGCGCAGTAATCAACGAGGCCTTTTTGAACTCAAGGAGTGCTTGTCTCTCTCCCTCTATACACCTGATGTTGTTAGCATCTCCGACTCCAACCCCTGAAATGAACCCAAGGGCTGGACTCAAGTGCGCTGAAAGCATTATAAGTAAAAATGCATGAAGAAGAAGAAGAAGTTTGAAGGACCCTCCACCCGTGAGTGTGATCATTGTCATGGCGAAATGGGAATAATGATTAATTTCACACTCAAAGATGGGATAATGATGACAAGCATTCTCCGTTTAAATACCCAATGCTGCAAGCGCGTTTTCCAATAAAAAATTATATTCTATGGAATCAATGGCATGAGTAATTATGAGACAAAGTGAAAAGTAATCATCGGGTGCGGTGTTTCGCGTTTCATTTTCACACTCATGAAGTAAAAATTTTTCGCTCTGCAGTGTGGGCGAGTGTACGAATCACGTTTATATTAAATTGAGAAGCATCAAACTTTGGCTTGATGCGTGTGGAGTCATTTGTCCGTCGTATGTTTATGACAAATACTCCTTCCTTTCACATAAAATTATTAGGTTCAGCATGTGAAAGAGTAAGTTTCCATTTTGGATAGCTTATTTTTAATAGTGCACCCGTTTTAATATGAAAGTTTTTTAATTAGCTATAATTAGAAAAAAAAAATAAAGCTCTAAAATAATTGTACCTAAACAAGCTGGGGAAATAAACTAGCCAAAATAACAAGTAAGAAACACACAATTATTATCCTGTTTGGTTAGCCATAAAAATGGAAATAAGTTAGCTTATTTTATAAGTACAGCTTTTGGAAGCCTCACATTTTCTATGTCCAACTATACTTTCATATAATAAACATTTTAAACAAAATAAAAAAAAAAAAAAAAACTATTTCTAAACACAAAGCTCGAGTCTTCATATGCTTTGATTCTCATTGTCTTTTGTTTGACTAACTTTACATTCAACATTTTGAATATTGCATGTAAATCGAAATGTTCAGTTTTTAAATATTCTTTGTAATCGAGCCAAAACTTTGTGTATGTTTAAGTTTAGCTTATTAGAAAAGTCAAAAGCTTAAGTTTTGCTTGATTTCATGACAAGTTTAAAATTAGTGTTTAAGCTTGAACTTGTGAGAAAATTAAAAAGTTTGAGTTTGACTTGGTTTGGCTTGATTAATTAGTCAAGCCAAGATCGAGCTTAATATTAAGCTCAAACTTGAGTTTCGGTCAAGCTTTGAGCTTGAGATCTAAAAAAAAATTACCTTATCAAATGCTTAAATCTCTAAAATTAAGAAGAAGAAAAAAATTGTATACTCATTTTATCATGCGTCTAGCCTTATTTATGATTAGCCACTATTCAAATTAAAAATTTATATAATTAAATTCATTCATTCATCATTCCTTGTCTACTTTGTTTTAGCAAATATTCAAAATACTATTTTTATATTCACGTTAGATGGTGAAAAACTAAAAAATACTTGTCTCAGAACTATTATGAATGAGAAAATACTAACATGTTTTATAACTTTACTTTTGATTGATAGGGAATAATCATAAGTGGCCCATTTAATTAATTTATTTATTTTTTAATGTAACTATAATCAAGTGATTCTTGGTCAATTTAGAGAGAATGAAATAATTAAAGTAATGGGTAGTAGTTTCATGTTGGTCATGTCATTATTAAGATATGTGTAATGAATATATTTAATTAACACATATAAACTTATAAATGAGTCTACGTTTGATTTGTTTTGTATCAAGCCTAGAGCTTATTTGTGAACAAATTTTTTTGCTTAGGCTTGGCTTGTTTATTAAAGAGTTTAAAACTAAGGCTCAAGCTTGGTTTATTTATAAACAAACAAATATGAATGAGCTTTTTATCAAGCCAAACCCAAGTGATTGACTTGGTTCATTTACTGCCCTAATTTGCAGCAATATTGAGCTTATTCCTGCTATGTACTGCCTTTGCCCTTTTTTCAATCAATTATTTTAGGATCCTTGTTTCACGTACGTGGATGGGCCATCGACATTTGTCCATTTGATGGACAATGGGTCACATAGAAATTTTTGTTAGTGAAATTGATAGAAATTTTAACATTTATTAACATATCACTTTGCAATTTTTTAACATAAAAATTAGTAATAACATTTTCTAGCTCTTATCTGGATATCTTAATTAAGTTCCTAAATTTGGACTCAATACAAAAGAAATCCTCAATTTGATTCAGCTTTGGTCAAGAGTTTCGTAGTTCAACGGTTACTATCTAATATATTTAACGAAGACATTTAGCGTATAAATCCCTTCATCGATCCTTCACTATAACTAATGATTTATCAAAAAATAAAATAAATCATGCGGTTATATTGATCAAAGAGTCACATAATTAGATTTAATTAGTTAACTTTGAGGGAGTTAACAATTTCTATTGCATTTGTCAATACAATTATATGGTTTTGTTTATTAATAGAAATTGATCGGACATCATTTGACAATTTGGACACCAAAGGTGAAAGTAGCCAATGAAAGGAAAAAGAAGGAAGAAAAAGAGGAAGTGTGCTTTCTTATCAAGTTTCTAGGAAGTTTAGGGTGAGAGCTTAGGTAGGTTTCGGGTTCATAGTTTTTGGACATCATTTGGACAATTTGGACACCAAAGATGAAAGTAGCCAATGAAAGGAAAAACAAGGAAGAAAAAAAAGGAAGCGTTGAAAATTGTGTTTTCTTATCAAGTTTCTAGGAAGTTTAGGGTGAGAGCTTAGGTAGCTTTCGGGTTCATAGTCTTGTGGTTCGAGGCATCATTTGGACAATTTGGGCACCAAAGATGAAAGTAGCCAATGAAAGGAAAAAGAAGGAAGAAAAAGAGGAAGTGTTGAAAATTGTGTTTTCTTATCAAGTTTCTAGGAAGTTTAGGGTGAGAGCTTACGTAGTTTTCAGGTTGGTCTTCAGTCATCATTTGGACAAGGAATATGCTCATACTGGTTAAGAATTTAATTAAAGAAAGTTTTTATGAGAAAAAAATAATTAATATTTTGACAACTTTTTTCATTTCTCATAAAATTGATGTCAAAACTTTTCTAAAATAAATTATTAATAAGTAGCTTAAGGACATTCGTTAACATGACCCTTTAGACAATTTAGTCATCAAAGATGAAAGTAGTCAATGAAAGGAAAAAGGAGGAAGCGTTGAAAATTGTGTTTTCTTATCAAGTTTCTAGGAAGTTTAGGGTGAGAGCTTGGGTACTTTTTAGGTTCCTAATTATTAAATTATATAAAGTTATATTATATTTATATTGTACATACAAATATCCACAAACATCATTACACAAATAACATTATTAAAAAAAAAGTATTGCACATAATTAATATTACACACTCACACATATATAATATAAATTTATAATAAAGAGTGACACTTACAGTTCACAAATACTTGCTCGTACTCTTAGACTTGGAAATACTTGTAGTAAGGATGTATAAAATTTAAGTTAAGGTGTGCAAAAATATTTTTAAGAATAAATTAAAATATTAAACTAAAAAAATATATTATAAATGAGATGGGTTCAAGTTACACCTAGTATAACTCTTGTAAAATTACAATTTTTTTACATCGTAGATTTGTAAGTGATCTAACAGCTAAAAAAATATTATTAAATATTATTAAATTTATAAATTGATATATCACCAATTATAAAAATATATTTTAAATATTCATTTATAAGTTAGTCAAAATCCACCAATAATATTCATTGCCACGACAATTCTAAAACTTAAAATAAATTTAAAATTTTATTGTGAAATTTTTTATATGTTTTTTGTAAAAATAAATACATGTGGTTGCAACACATACCGGCTGCAATGACTTTGACTTGGACTTGACGTTTCTATTTGCTTATTGATTAGGGAATTGGGGGAAAATCTCTCATTTGCTAGGCACATTAGACCACTCTCTCATAAGCTCCACACGTCTCATGTGTATTTAACCCAAGGGCAAAGGCAAACGGACACCCTTGATATTGACTCCACAGTCCACAAGGACCACAACAAGGTGGACAAACCAACGCCGGTAATTTACGTCCAACCTTGAAAATTCTCACGTATACTATTCAACCAATTCATAGCCCCACTTGGAGATAAAATTTTGGTAGTCCTAAGCTCGGCTGGACTTAGACGTCTCTTGGCAAAGGCGGAAAGCATAGCAACATCAAAGCCGCCTTCATTTGGAAAATTTTTGCATATAAACAAATGGTCAATTTTGTGATGCTTACCGATATAAGTATTTTCTTCTATTTCTTTTTTATAATTTTCTATCTTGTCACACTCACACAACTCAGCTGCCGAACCCATGTATTGGTTGGGTGTTCTCCAAATTACCTAGTATAAGTAATATCTTTTTCCATATTTGATCATTAATTTTTTTTTTTTTTAATTGTTCATCTTTCAAAAATTCAATCAACTTATTGCCCCAATTGGAGACAAACTTTTGGTACTAAGCTCGGCTGGACTCAAAGAGGTTAAGAAATAATGGTAACGGCGGAAATCATGGCAATTACAAAGAGTCAATCAAATAATGGTAATGAACCACGTTTTCACCAGTTATTGGTTAAAGTGATTGGCGGGTTTGGTTAGAGTTTTGTGACAAATTCTCCAACGTGTACAAATAGTAATTACTTTGAGTTTAGGCTAAATTCATGTGTATATATATTGTAATCGTGTAATTACTTATTAATCCAATTTAGTTAATTTCTCTCAAGAATCGCTCTCAAATCTCTCTAATATCTTATTTTCTCACTGGTTCCTTTATTTTCCCCCTCTTTCTTTCTCTACTTTCTGTTTTCAATACTGCTATTAGAATTAGAGGACTATGACTAGCTGCATCTTTGTATTTATCTTATCTTATCGCTTTTTTCTTTTTAAATGGACTATCTCAACTCTTCTTGATTTCAATTAATTTATTAAATTACTAATGGTCCTAAAAATTTAAACTCTTAAAAATTAATAAATTTAATTACTTAACCGTAATTCTAACATAATTTATACTCATATATATAAGCATGTGAGAACATTATATATATATATATATATATAGAGAGAGAGAGATGGGTTCAAGTTACACCTAGTGTAACTTTTATAAAATTACACATTTTTTACACCGTAGATTCATAAAAGATCTAACGGCTAAAATAAATATCATTAAATGCTATTGATTTTTACCTCATTCATAATTAATACTACTATTTTCTCTCTCTTCTTATTTATTGTTTTCCACTTAATTAAAAAGCATATGGCCATTTTTAACAACTTGCAGAGATTTTTCCTTAAAATCTTCCAAAGCCATGAGGTATTTCTCAACAGTTTAATAGTTCCTCCGGCCGTGGATGGATGGAGGTTTATGACCCCATATTTTGGAAACCTGGGAAAGCCTACCAAACCCACCCTCTTATACCAGCAAGTTCGAATGTATTATTTACGCTCATTTGGAGTTGGAGGAAGACAAACACGAGATTGTGGTGGTTGATATTACTAATAAATGTAAAAACGATCCCGATTTTTTAAAATACAATGCTATGTCTTCTACATGGGAAACTTGGTTTCAATATCCAGTATTGGTTAACTCAACTATTCCATGTGGAAGAGTCGTAGTTGTGGTTTGGTACTAAGGCCTATTGGGCATCCATCGTATTTCGGGAGGCAAGGAATTTAACCACTGTGACTATCTTTGGGTTTGATTTAAAATCGAAATCCCGGGCTTACAAAGATCTCAACGCTGGACCATTTTTGGGGTATTCTCAAAGTTTCATACGGATCGATCCTGGTTTTCTTCACTTATCTTTGGTCGTAAATTTCACTTGTAGGAGGCAGTTTACAAAGCAAAGAAATCGGTGCAGAAAATGTCAACGTGTTCTTGATGTAGTGATAGGGGTTTTGATGCTCTCTCGCTAGTGGATTATGATTCCTGTATATATATATATGGAAGATTTTAAGAGTACAGGTTCAATTTGAAACTAAAAAATCTATAAGTTTTAATTTGTAACAATCATAAACATCAGGGTTTAATTTTAAACTTTTGAATCTATATATGGTTTAATTTGAAACCGATAGAATTTGGATTGGCAAATATCCGTGACAATATTGCAATTTGAATTCTTGGTCCGAAAATTGTCTTGAAGCTTCTCCATGGTATTCCGTTGGAAGAATCTCGTTCAAGCAAAAAGTAATTCTGTTCAACCAAGCTACATTATAAGTTACGTTTTCCTTCAACTCGAGATTTCACTCCTTTGTTTATTGTGGCTCGCTCAAGCAAGAACCCACTTCAGCGAGTCATTAACTTCACTCAAGCCACCACTTCAGTTTTTTGTTTCGTATAGTTTTTTTTTTCAAGTATAGAAATGCAAGTTGTTAAAAATGGCAGTGGACCCTTTAATCAAGCAAAAAACAATAAATAAGGAGAGAGAGAAAATGCTAGTATTAATTATGAATGAAGTGGAAATCAATAGCTTTTAATGATATTTTTTTTTAGCCGTTAGATCACTTAAAAATCTACGGTGTAAAAAAAGTGTAACTTTACAAGAGTTACACCAGGTGTAACTTGAACCCATCTCATATATATATATATATATATATATAATAATGGGTCTCTTTCTATTCAACCTTAAGATACCAATGTGAAAATTGATAAATGAATTGATGTCTTGGTCTTAATTTAATTACAAACCAAATTCTTTTCTTCATCTATTTCTTCTTAATTTGATTACAATCCAAAATCTTCATCTTCATCTAATCCTTTTTTTTTATTTTCATTTAAATTACTACACCTATTGCTACACGTAAAATATATAAAAAAAAAAAAAATTTGTGATATTTAATTGAGTTAACGTGATTATTTTTCACACCTCATTAAGTTGAATCCAAGAGAAATTAAGTTAAACTAAAACTCCAAGTCTACTAAATGGATATAATTTTTTTTCTTATCTTCTTCTCCTATTATTGCTAAGTTGATAACAATCTTAATTTAACTACAATCCAAATTCTTTTCTTTATCTCTATTTCTTTTTAATTTGATTACAATCCAAAATCTTCATCTTCATCTATTCTTTTTTTTCCTTTTTCTTTTTTTCTTCTTTCATTTAAATTACTACACCTATTGCTACACATATATATAAATAAATAAATAACTAAAACAGCAACATGATATTTAATTTTAATTTTTACACCTCCACAAATTAAGTTTGAATCAAAGAGAAATTGAGTTAAAGTCTACTCTACTTTACTATTTAAGAATGCTAAAATCAATCAATAAAAATTCAAAATTAAGTGATTAAGAATTGTAGAAGGAAGGATCCGACGGCCTTTTTCGTGAGAATAGCTATCTTTTTTCTTTTTCTTTTTGCATAACTTTGGTACATCATCAGAGAATACATCTCTAATTCCGAGGTATGGATAGTGAGATTTTCTTTGGTAGTTCACTCCCAGTTCCTTTGTTTAATAGTTCCCCATCTCTAATACCAATTTTCCATCTTATATCTGGATTTTCTAATTTTGGTTCGGGAGCGAGGTGTGGATCCAGCTGATTTAATTTCATTCCTATTAGAGCTTAGCTTTCATGTCACCGGTGAGGTATAAGATATACCTTGATATTCCTTTTATATATATATATATATATATATATATATATATATATATATATTCCTTTAGAAATTTAAAACTTATCATAATTTTTAAAAATATTTTTAATATCTTTTTGCAAAAAAAAAAAAAAAAGTTACATAATATACATTTTCCATGTAACTTAATTTTTAAAAATATTTTTACTATTTTTTTTATTATATTTGATTATATTATAAAAATTTTTTTTTTTTTTAAATTTATATGTAATTTTTTTATTAAGCCGTGCATCGCATGGACATAATACTAGTATATATATATATTTTGAGAAGTCAGGGGTTCACTTCGACCCAGAACAAAGGGTAGAGCCGCCCCTTTTACATATAAGTTTGAAAGTTTCTCAAAAGAAAATCTATCGTAACAAGTGACAACCAACAAATATCAATTTACGTAAGAACTGATTATCACGGGATTGAATAAATTAAAAAGATCAAACTTCAAAGCAAATCTGTGTCAAAGTTAGCTTTGAAAGTCTTCCAATAAATCGTACTATGGACTCCCTCTCAAAAAAAAAAAAAAAAAATCGTACTATGGACTAGAAACGTTTAATACAATCCAACTCATTTCAAATTTTCAGCCCACGGTGAGAAAACTCTTCCACTGTTTCTATCCTATTCATGTACTTCAGATAGGATCTATTATAATTGGGTTTGAGTGGTATCAGATGTTTGACCAACTGAGGCCATCTGATCATGAACAATTCATTAACATCAACAATTAAGGTAAGCCAAAAACTAATTTGTTAAAGACATTAATTTTTATGATTGATTCTCATAATCAGATGGATGCAATTAACGAACCAACTTGATTCAATCATGGCCAACAGTGTCATATAAATATATATCTTTTTTTTAATCAATTATAAGCTGACACTTAAACATACGGTCAAATTGAGTGTATTTGGTTATAGATAGACTATTTAAGTTTCTACAGTTCTCGTGCACACGGACAGAAGTCATAGAATGACAGTAACGACAAATAATTCTTATTTATATTCTCAATTCACTCTTTTTTTTTTTTTTTTTTTTGAGGAAATTCTCAATTCACTCTTAAATATTTAATTGATATGTTTAAATTTCTTTTATATATATATATATATATATATATATATATATATATGTTAGTGAATTAATTATTTTTTTTTTATGGAAATATGAGTAATGATTACATATTAATTATTTTTGTTTATATCTTTTAATTGTACGCGTGTTGTTTGAGTTATAACTTATATGAGTATTGTAAGGACTCAATTTGTAATGACCCCAAAATGATGTTGGGTTCGCACGTTAAGGGCCCAAACAATATAATTTGTAGAACGTGGGTTTGAAAGGCTAGGCCTTGGTCACCGGACGATGGTTAATCATGGTATTCATATAGAGATTTACCATGTTTGCTCAAGAAATCTTTCTCCTCGGCATGGCCTGGGAGGCCAGTTCTTAGCCTTTTTTCCCCAGCCCCCTTTTCTGGATTGCTTACTTCTCCTTTTATATTAGCCTTTACCCATCCTCCAACCTCCACGTGTAGGTTTGACTTTCCAAGGCCGATACTTGTCCCATCACCCCATACCCAAAGTAGTTGGGGGTGGTTGTAAAAGTTGAAAAACATTGCTCTGTCTAGCGCAGAGTATTTAATTGCAGTAATGGCAGACTTTCCTTTGTCCTTTGTCGCCATATTGTCCAGGGGTCCTTCCTCTATCAACGTGGATGTGTTTGGTTTTTCCCAAAACTGTTCCTATACCGTTCTTGCCCTTTGTTTTAGAAGTGCCTCGGGGATGCCGAGGATGGGGTCATCCTCGCCTATGTCTCAAGGCTATTTGGACTTTCATTATATGTTCTCGGCTATATCTCTCCTCGGCTCGGGCCTTGGGCCCTAATGTAAAGTGGGCTAGGGTCACAAGTTCTTTGGCCCCACAAGTATAACTAGATTATATTATGGATTTTTCAAATCTTCTTTCAAATCCTTTTTTTAAGAATTTTTATTTAATTCCCATCTCAATTACATTTCTTATTTGTATTTATCAATTGTATGATCATTAATTTTTTATTTAACTATATATTCATTTCTGTTGATTAAATTTTCCAAATATTTTTTAAATAAACTTTCTTTCAATGTTATCTTTTAGTCCTTCCCCTAGATTAAGCTTATGAATCCACTGTTGCCTTTAGGTCACTTTAATCTAAATTGGACGAATTTGACCATTAGTGTCCATTTGGTTATCTTATAGTTTTTAATAGTTTATTTGTAAAGTGTATATATATATATACATAAATTTTTTATATTAAAAGTGTATTTTGTAAAAGAAGAAAAGCTAAACATTGAATGTTGTGTCATCTAGAGGTAGAATAGTGAATTTGAATTTTGAAACTTAGAGTTAGGGAACGTATTCAAAATTTGAAATTTTAAGGGATAAAATCAAAATTATCTTAAACTTTCAAATTAGTCTATATTTTAATTAATATAATGGTTGAGGTGATAATAATTTATGTATTACAATCATGATGTGATTCGCGATTTTAATAAAAATATTATTACATTAACCAAAATATACCACCTTCACGTGTTATGAAAATTGAGAAGCACTACAAATATATACTATAAGTTTTATTGTATTAAATTGGTAAATTGATGTGTCATCAATTATAAAAATATATTTTAAATATTCATTTATAAGTTAGTCGAAATCCACCAATAATATTCATTGCCACGACAATTCTAAAACTTAAAATAAATTTAAAATTTTATTGTGAAATTTATTATATGTTTTTTGTAAAAATAAATACATGTGGTTGCAATACATACCGGCCGCAATGACTTTGACTTGGACTTGACGTTTCTATTTGCTTATTGATTAGGGAATTGGGGGAAAATCTCTAATTTGTTAGGCACATGAGACCACTCTCTCATAAGCTCCACAGGTCTCATGCGCGTGGCGCATGAGATACCAACTTTTTCATTTAACCCAAGGGCAAAGGCAAACGGACACCCTTGATATTGACTCCACAGTCCACAAGGACCACAACAAGGTCGACAAACCAACGCCGCTAATTTACATCCAACCTTGAAAATTCTCACGTATACTATTCAACCAATTCATAGCCCCACATGGAGATAAAATTTTGGTAGTCCTAAGCTCGGCTGGACTTAGACGTCTCTAATAAGAAACAATGGCAAAGGCGGAAAGCATAGCAACATCAAAGCCGCCTTCATTTGGAAAATTTTTGCATATAAACAAAAGGTCAATTTTGTGATGCTTACAGATAAGTATTTTCTTCTATTTCTTTTTTATAATTTTCTATCTTGTCACACTCACACAACTCAGCTGCCGAACCCATGTATTGGTTGGGTGTTCTCCAAATTACCTAGTATAAGTAATATCTTTTTCCATATTTGATCATTAAATTTTTTTTTTTTTTTAAATTGTTCATCTTTCAAAAATTCAATCAACTTATTGCCCCAGTTGGAGACAAACTTTTGGTACTAAGCTCGGCTGGACTTAAAGAAGTTAAGAAATAATGGTAACGGTGGAGAGCATAGCAATTACAAAGAGTCAATCAAATAATGGTAATGAACCACGTTTTCACCAGTTATTGGTTAAAGTGATTGGCGGGGTTTGGTTAGAGTTTTGTGACAGATTCTCCAACGTGTACAAATAGTAACTACATTGAGTTTAGGCTTAATTCATGTGTATATAAATTGTAATCGTGTAATTACTTATTAATCCAATTTAGTTAATTTCTCTCAAGAATCGCTCGCAAATCTCTCTAATATCTTATTTTCTCACTGGTTTCCTTTATTTTCCCTCTCTTTCTTTCTCTACTTTCTGTTTTCAATACTGCTATTAGAATTAGAGGACTATGACTAGCTGCATCTTTGTATTTATCTTATCGCTTCGCTTTTTTCTTTTTAAATGGATTATCTCAACTCTTCTTGATTTCAATTAATTTATTAAATTCTAATGGTCCTAAAAATTTAAGTTCTTAAAAATTAATAAATTTAATTACTTAACCATAATTCTAACATAATTTATACTCATATAAGCATGTGAGAACATTATATATATAGAGTAATGGGTCTCTTTCTATTCGACCTTAAGATACCTGTAAGGACACGATTCTCAAACGGCCCAACAATGACGTTGGGCTCGCGCGTGAAGGATCCCTCACAATAAAATTTGTAGAGAGTGGGCTTGAAAGGCTAGCGTTTGGTCACAGGGCGTTGGTCCAAACTGGATTTTAGGGAACTCGGGTAAGAAAGGACTACGGTCGGGATATCCAAGCCCTACTGCTTTGTAACTTGAGGGATTGGACTCCTCGGATTATGTCCGAGGAGCACTAATGCCTTTTTCCGGTTACCCGGCGATGGGTTTTCCGTGGTGGTGTACATATATTGTCCGGGCCTTCTCATCCCTGGAGTTTTTCCGGGGAAGTGAGATGGGATCCCCCCTCTTCGTTACCTTACGTTTTCTTTTATACTAGCCTACGTTCGTTGTCCTTCGTCCACGTGTAGGGTCGACTTTTCCGTGACAGATATTTGTCCCGTCGGTCTAATCCCGAAATGGTTGGAGATGGTCAATAAAGCCTAAGAATCCGGTTCATCGGGTGCAATGTCATATCAATGAAGGGTATTAAGGACTATTTCCCGAGATATTTTTTCGATCTTTTAAGTTTGCTTGTATGCCACTTTCATCAATGAGACTGGGTCCGCCGAGGACTAAAGTTGTCCTCGGCTGTATCTTCGGGCCACTTTGGGCTTACTATTTTTGAGCTTGGGCCCTGGCTTCCTTCAGTTTGGGGCCTGTGGACTCCCCATAAGCGAGCGGGCCGAGCCCACAAACTATTGTGCCCCACATTAGCCCCTCAAAACCCTGCTGTCCAACGTCTTGGTTGGAAAGGTGGGTTTTGTAATATCAAGCCTTTATTGCGGTTCATTCAATTCAGCCCTTGATCAACGTTGGCGACTCTTCACCTCCCCGAGGAATGCGCCGGTCTACAAGAC
Source organism: Quercus dentata (assembly GCA_028216015.1). NCBI lineage: Eukaryota > Viridiplantae > Streptophyta > Magnoliopsida > Fagales > Fagaceae > Quercus > Quercus dentata. The sequence goes on along the minus strand of CP116452.1, from coordinate 17,150,594 downwards.
GTTTCCCTCAATTTGCGCACGTTGCCATTATGCCGTTTGGTTATCTCAAGCGTGCCTTTAATATCTTCCCATTTACGAGACCTCCCGGATCTAGCGATTCGATGGCGTGGGAGAACGAAACGCGCGTTCTTCTTTATAGATTTCCTGGGGATCCGAACGTGGTATATACCCTTTTCTTCGTTCCCTATATAAAGAGAGAAGACAAAAGGCGATTTTCTCATATCTGAATCCCTCAGGCCCTTCTCAGAGTTCATTTCTTCCATCCGGTTATTCTCTATCCAATAATACATCCACCATAGTAGTCAGCCATGAATAAACCCTTCCTCTCCCGGAAACGCCATGTCCTAACAAAACTTGAGATGTCTCGGTCGGGGCAAGGATGGCGGAGACTCAAGATTTGCCTCCCCATTCTTTTAGCCAAAATCCGAAGCGGGGACTCGTCACATCCCACTTTCGGTGTGTGTCGAATCGAAAACCTCCACTATCATCTCCACCCGCTCTCTCATGAGCATACCTAATATGGCTCCAGTATGCTAAGAGTTAGGATTGAGGCGGGGACTAAATGCCCTTGCTTCTTCCTCTCTTTGTTCACTGGCGCCATCCTTTGATTCCCCTTCTCCCTCTTTTGCTCCTTTCTTTTTCTTTTCATTTCTTTCCTCTTCTTCTCCTCCTTCCCGCTCATGTCCTCCATCTTCTTTTTCCTTTGCACTCCTCAAATGACAAGAGCTTGTTGAAGTGCTTCCATGTGTTCCAATTCTTCTTCCTTCTCCTTCATCTTTTCTATATAAGGTTCTTCTCCTGATATGAGCAGTATTGAGGCAGAGATTTTAGAGAGACTTTGAAGGCGAGTTTAAAGGACACCCGACTATTTACTTATCTATATTACGGATGTTATTACTTCGCTTAATGATTCATTTTTTGTATAGGCTTGTTTAAGCCCTTCCTTGTACGTTGTAATAATTTTTCATATTAATAAAAGTTATTGTTATTCTATTTCGTATGTTATGTTTATATGTTTTAATAAATTTGCAAGCAATGCTCGGTACAATAGTATAGCATTTGAATCAATGACAACTAAGGCCAAAATATTTGCTAATAAAAAGATGCCACCATAACTTTAACAGAATTACTTGACATAGCAATGCCGACCAGGGAGGGACGACACTTACCTCAAAATTAGCCAAGATGAGGACTGAGTATTTGATACGGTGTAAGGAATAACTATCCGAGGACATGTCATCCGTAAAACGAACAGTTTCCTTAGGCTATTGAATAGGGGGTCATTTTGCCATCTTAACATACTGGCCTTAACATTTTACAATATTTGAGCCGAGGACTTTCCCGTCCGAGTAGTTGGTTTCCTCATTGGCTTGAGGCCGAGGACCATGCAACTCCTTGGTTTTGTCCAACACTTTTTAGAGTACTTGGTTTCCCCATAGGCTTGAGTCCGAGGACCATGCAACGCCTTGGTTCTGTCCAAAACTTTTTAGAGTACTTGGTTTCCCCATAAGCTTGAGTCCGAGGACCATGCAACGCCTTGGTTCTGTCCAAAACTTTTAGAGTACTTGGTTTCCCCATAGGCTTGAGTCCGAGGACCATGCAACGCCTTGGTTCTGTCCAAAACTTTTTAGAGTACTTGGTTTCCCCATAGGCTTGAGTCCGAGGACCATGCAACGCCTTGGTTCTGTCCAAAACTTTTAGAGTACTTGGTTTCCCCATAGGCTTGAGTCCGAGGACCATGCAACGCCTTGGTTCTGTCCAAAACTTTTTAAGTTCAATTTCTCCCTTTCTTCGGGTATATCACGAGGCGCCGAGCAGGGGTTGTCCTTGGCAACGGCTATTTTTCGGCGTGGGCCACGATCCCGGGCCCTCACGCAAAGCGGGCCTGGGCCGCGAATTCAATTACCCCACGAATTAAGAGATATTTCTGCAACCTCTGGCCACGCGCATAGCTCTCGACGTCCCAATGATCGAGGTGCGCCTTTATGAGGCTTCTTTAATCTTGTGGTTACTGTTGACGTTGGAAGTTGAGCAGAACCATTTTTCGTAGCGTTCCTTGGGACGCCGCGTGAGTTGATTGCCACCACCTTGTCTTTTCAAATAAATAGGAGGGAAAGAGAGTTGCTTTATATACGCACCAATCCTTTAGTTTTCTCCCACATCATAAATCCCATATCTGGTGCTATCCTCCCTTGGCATAACATGTTTAAGGCGAGGGTTGGGAAGAAAGAACTCTCTCCGTCGCAGAAGCACCGTGTCCTCATGAGACTCAAAATGGTAAGGTATGGGCACGGGAAGCATAAGTTCAGGAGAATACTCCATTTCGACCGAGGGGGAAGGGTGTCTCTCCCTCTTTTAGTCAAAATCCGAAGCAGGTTCTGTTCGTGCCAGAATTTTGGTGTGTCGGAAGAAAGATTTTCCGCCATCGGCACCTGCGCTGCGGCGGCGAATATTTAGAGAAAGCCCCTCAACTTCCGGCTCCCTGCACCTTTCCTTCAACGGTGTCGGGCTCAAGTTGGGTTTCTTTTGCTGCCTGAATTATGGGTATGTAAAAGCATTGAGGAAGAACAAGGTCTTAGAGCAAGAGCCAACCTCTCCTCCGACCCACCTCATCGCCTTTCTCTTATTTTCTTGTATCTTTCTACTCAATTATGTAATGAGCTCGACATAAGCTGATTCCAGCTTTTCGTTGTACGTTGTACTACTTCTTTGTTTTAGTAAAAATAGAAATTTATTTACATGTTTTGTGTACTGATCCTTTGGGCAACATTACTTTGTGAATGAGTGTGCTCCATGTGTGTGTTGCTTCAAGAATATTTAGAGCAAAATACCTTGAAACATAATCTAACTAATTCTAATTTACCAAGACTACGAGGCATTATATCGATAATTCATAGTAAATAAAATTTAGGAAACTAACAGGGTAACAGAGTTGAATATTCTGTGATAAACGCGCGAATACCGTCCAAGACCGATAATCCCTAAATAATCTATCCAAGCGGTTGGTCGGGAAATAGGGAGCTCCGATTGTGCTTTTGTGTATTTGGTTTCCCCATAGGCTTGGGTCCGAGGACCATGCAAGGTCTTGGTTCTGTCCAAAACTTGTAAGATTTCTTTTTTGTACTTGGTTTCCCCATAGGTTTGGGTCCGAGGACCATGCAAGGCCTTGGTTCTGTCCAAGACTTGTAAGATTTCTTTTTTGTACTTGGTTTCCCCATAGGCTTGGGTCCGAGGATCATGCAAGGCCTTGGTTCTGTCCAAGACTTGTAAGATTTCTTTTTGTACTTGGTTTCCCCATAGGCTTGGGTCCGAGGACCATGCAAGGCCTTGGTTCTGTCCAAAACTTGTAAGATTTCTTTTTGTACTTGGTTTCCCCATAGGCTTGGGTCCGAGGACCATGCAAGGCCTTGGTTCTGTCCAAAACTTGTAAGATTTCTTTTTTTGTACTTGGTTTCCCCATAGGCTTGGGTCCGAGGACCATGCAAGACCTTGGTTCTGTCCAAAACTTGTAAGATTTCTTTTTTGTACTTGGTTTCCCCATAGGCTTGGGTCCGAGGACCATGCAAGGCCTTGGTTCTGTCCAAAACTTGTAAGATTTCTTTTTGTACTTGGTTTCCCCATAGGCTTGGGTCCGAGGACCATGCAAGGCCTTGGTTCTGTCCAAAACTTGTAAGATTTCTTTTTTGTACTTGGTTTCCCCATAGGCTTGGGTCCGAGGACCATGCAAGGCCTTGGTTCTGTCCAAGACTTGTAAGATTTCTTTTTAAGTAATTTTTTCTCTATACTTATTTACTTTTCGAAGGTTAACCCCTAGGCCAGGGAGGGGAGAGTTGGCTTGAGGCCGGAAGCCCCTAAAGCTGCCCGCGCCGTTAGCAGTGCAAAGCGTAGCCCCTAGCAGAAGCTTATGTCAGAGCAACAAGCGCACGTCGCCGGAGATGGGAAAAACTCGCGAATCTCTGCTCGCTAGAGAGGCGACTCATGCGCCACCCGTGCCAACGCGCAAGCCTTCCCCGACGGCGCCAATTGTAAGGACACGATTCTCAAACGGCCCAACAATGACGTTGGGCTCGCGCGTGAAGGATCCCTCACAATAAAATTTGTAGAGAGTGGGCTTGAAAGGCTAGCGTTTGGTCACAGGGCGTTGGTCCAAACTGGATTTTAGGGAACTCAAGTAAGAAAGGACTACGGTCGGGATATCCAAGCCCTACTGCTTTGTAACTTGAGGGATTGGACTCCTCGGATTATGTCCGAGGAGCACTAATGCCTTTTTCCGGTTACCCGGCGATGGGTTTTCCGTGGTGGTGTACATATATTGTCGGGCCTTCTCATCCCCGGAGTTTTTCCAGGAAGTGAGATGGGATCCCCCCTCTTCGTTACCTTACGTTTTCTTTTATACTAGCCTACGTTCGTTGTCCTTCGTCCACGTGTAGGGTCGACTTTTCCAGAACAGATATTTGTCCCGTCAGTCTAATCCCGAAATGGTTGGAGATGATCAATAAAGCCTAAGAATCCGGTTCTGTCGGGTGCAATGTCATATCAATGAAGGGTATTAAGGACTATTTCCCCGAGATATTTTTCGATCTTTTAAGTTTGCTTGTATGCCACTTTCATCAATGAGACTCTAGGTCCGCGAGGACTAAGCTGTCCTCGGCTGTATCTTCGGGCCACTTTGGGCTTACTATTTTTGAGCTTGGGCCCTGGCCTCCTTGATTTAGGGCCTGTGGACTCCCCATAAGCGAGCGGGCCGAGCCCACAAACTATTGTGCCCCACAATACCAATGTGAAAACTGATAAATTAATTGATGTCTTGGTCTTTTTTTTTTTTTTTTTTATTTATTTTTTTAGAAATTGATGTCTTGATCTTGATCCCTAATATATTTTGGATGGGGCCATGACGTGATAGGTTTGAAACAATTTTAGTCCGCCTATGACATGGTGGATTTGAAAGAATTTTTTTGGAATGAATTGATGTCTTGGTTCTACTTCTCAATTAGGAGTCCTAATAGAAATTGACTAATTGAAGGAGAAAATGGGATTCCAGTCCCTTAACTTTCTCGAAGTGTTTATTTTCTGTCCTTTACCAAATCTTCCATAGACATTTAGACTTTGTTTCGTGGACATGTGCGCATATTCCGAGAATCTTTGTGCTCCCATGGTTTTTTATTTATTTTTTATTATTATTATTAACCCCATGTATATAAATAAATACACTTAAAGATATATAATATTTTCTCAAAAAAAAAAAAAAAAAGAAGATATATAATAAGATGTATAATATATTTCCTATATATATAATTTAAATATTATTGATTGTCATTTTATATTTTGTTAACTCTTTAAAAAATTTTGTAAGGATATTATTAAGTATAAAATGTAAATTGTCCATATTTAAAAAATATATATATATATTGTAAAGCACTTTTTTTTTAAATGATTCATTTATTCTAAACTCTTAATTTGATTTTTGTACTTAATAATTCACTTGGATGAATATTTATGATGTGATCCTACATTTGATTTTAAAATTAAGAAATAAAATTATTTAAGAATAAATAATTTAGGACACATGGTGCAAAATTGGAACTCTAATTTGGAATTCTAATTTGAGTTTCTCTCAACTTCACCTATTATTATATACTAACTTGTAACTCCATACATATGCATGGATACACTTAAAGATATACAATAAGATGCATAATATATTCCTATATATATAATTTAAATTGTATTAATAGTCATTTTTATGTTTTGTTAACTCTTTAAAAATTTTTGTAAGAATATTATTAGGTATAAAATGTAAATTGTTCTTTTTTTTTTTTTTTTTTTTATAATTATTGTTGTAGGGTCACGATTTACAACCCAAGTCCAAAACGTATAAGATATTGGCCCAATGAACCCAATACAATAAATTTGTAGAGAGTGGATTGAAGAACTAGGCCCTAATGACTTTGACAACGGCTAGTATAGATTTGAAAGATGATCAAGCAAGAACAAAGAAAATAAAGCTGAATGACTTCCGTGTTCAAGGAGGGCACACTTATATAAATTGATCATAATTGAGTACAAAAACAATTTAGATTGCCATAGTGTTCTCTCTATATTTTTCCGATCCCTATCTCTCGGAGGTCTCTCACATTATATATCTTCCTTTGGACCATCTTCATCCTACACTTGTTGATCATCCGAGCCCTTACTTGAATACATTTCCCATCAGATACACCCTCTTTGGCTTTCTGTGAGTTGTGGTAGCCAATGCAAAGCCTTTGTTCAGGGGTCTTCTCCACATAAATGCGGTTAGAAAAATAGTTGCAATACATTTAATGCAGTGGTGGCAGCATTCCCTTAGATATTTTTGGGTTTCCTTCCTTCTCGTATGTTCATGAGGCACGTCCCTATCATTAGAGCTTCTTGGAGGGTCACTCTAATTGCTGGAGTACATACTTGAGCTGCATTCATCATATCCGAGGAATAGTTCCTCCTCGAACCACCTTCCATTCATTCCTTACTCATGAGACTTTAAATTGGAATTTCTATAACTACTTGTTCCTCCTTGAACCATCTAACGTCTTCGGACAAAATCCAAGGCCCAATATATGATTTTGGGCCCTTACCCCTACAATTGTGAAGTACTTTTTTTTTTTTTTTTTACAATTCATTTATTCTAGACTCTTTGGTTTTTGTATTTAATAACTCACTTAGATGAATATTTATGATGTGGTCCCCACATTTGATTCTAAAATTAAGAAATAAACTCTTTAAGAATAAATAATTTAGGACACATGGGGCAAAATTGGAACTCTAATTTGGAATTTTAATTTGAGTTTCTCTTAGCTTTACCTATTATTATTACTAGCTTGTAATCTCATGCATATGTATGGATACACTTAAAGATATACAATAAGATGCATAATATAATTCCTATATATATAATTTAAATACTATTGATAGTCATTTTTATATTTTGTTAACTCTTTAAAAAAATTTGTAAGGATATTATTAGGTATAAAATGTAAATTTTCCTTTTTTTTTAAATTATTGTGAAGCACTTTTTTTTATTTTTTTATTCTAAACTTTTTTGATTTTTGTACTTAATAATTCATTTGAATGAATATTTATGATGTGGTCCCACATTTGATTCTAAAATTAAGAAATAAAACTCTTTAAGAATAAATAATTTAGGACACATGGCACAAAATTAGAACTCTAATTTAGAATTTTAATTTGAGTTTCTCACAGCTTCACCTATTATTATATATAGATTATTATTATTATTTCAATTATGGAACACTCTTAAGATATGGAACATCCTTTATGTGTTTTTTTTTTTTTTTTAACATGTCCACCGTTAAATGTTTGTGAAAATATATAATGAGTAGCTCATGTAATAACATTGGTCCATATTTAAAGTTATATTTCCATACAAAATAATACCACAAGAAATTTTATATTACACTTAAAAGCTACAAATAAATCTATGTTTTATAAGAAAACCATACTAAAATTTTGTGTATTTAACTATTTTTTCCCTTTAATTTACAATAATTTTCTTCGTAATCATGTAAAGGGTAGGACACTTGCTACAAATTGAACTTAGACTCTCCTAGGTGAGCCAAACATGGCCGTTGAGCCCCTGACTTTTCTTTTCTCCTTGCCAAGTCTTTATTTATTTATTTTCCGGGGGGGGGAGGGGGTGGTGTCAATTTGGTATTGGCCAACAATTTGTCAGAATTCTTCGATTTTGATGGTGAGAGGTTTTCTTGGGATGGAAACCTAAGTGTATATCATCAATAGGGCTCTCTCTCTCTCTCTCTCTCTCTCTCAACTCATTTTTGGTTGACTTGAGTGTTTGCTTATATATTATGGACAAGTAGGGCACAAATTCAAAGCCTCAAATCGATCGAGGGCATGAATGAAGAACTCAATATCCCCAAGTCTCGATTGATTGAACTATTAAGATTGCAGTCCAACTAGCTCCTTGAGCTATTCTTGAATCTTCACCTTGATCTTCAAGTGCACCAATAAGATTCTTAAGGACTTACAATTTAACTCAAGTAATGGTTACAATTTGAAATGGTTTACCAGCACTAAAGATACATAAAACTAACAATCTCCCTTTTTGGCAATCCATGACAAAACCAGTTACAAAAGTAAACTAGATTATAACATAACCTAAGTTACACTTGAAATAGCCTAATTTACAACATTTGATCCTGATTTGAGTTGCCATTGCATGAACTAGTAACAACTATATATCTTAATTAGCTTCAACTTGTTTATCTTGAAAGTACATAGCAAAAATGTTATCAATGCCATGAGGAATACAATAACAAGTGATAACAATTATACAAATCAAGATAAATAAACTCAATTCACAATGCCAAAAGATACATCAATTCAATTCAAATCTAAGCATGTGAAACAACCAGTAAATACCAAATAAACATATCTAGTTATATAATATCTAAAAGTTGAAGTGTAATATTTATTATTGCTACATTCTGTTAAGCCACATCAACATAACATTTCAGTCCACTTTGCTCCATTTTAGTCCACTTCGGTTTGTTTAGTCCATTTCAATCCACGTTGGTCCATTCAATCCGATTCGGTCAATTTTAGTACACTTTGGTCCATTCAGTCTATTTTGGTCCAATGGGTTCATTTTTGTCCATTCGGTCCATGTTAGTCCACTTCAAAATATTCAGTCCATTTGATTCATTTTGGTCCAATTGATCTACTTCAAAATATTTGATCAATTTCTGTCTATTCAGTTCATTTTAGTATATTTTCACTTTGGTCTATTCGGTCATTCTTAGTCCATTTTGGTCCACTTTGGAATATTCGGTCCACTTCGGTCTATTCGATGCAGTTGGTCCATTTTTGTCCAATTCCGCCCACTTTGAAATATTCGGTCCATTTTGGTCTATTCTATCCACTTTGGTCTATTCCGTCCATTTTGGTCTATTCTTAATTTTCACTTCGGTCTATTCAGTCATTTTCAGGCCATTTCGGTCCATTTTGGACTAATTAGACCTTAAATTGATTCTTTTGATAAATTGCCTTTTTAGTTTTGGACTCAAAAATTCAATTTATTCTTTTTAATTTTTGTGTTGAAACCTATAAAATTTTATTCAATTTGGACCAAACTCTTTAGTTTTGACATAAAAATTACAAATAAAATAAACATTAGAAATTAGATATATGGGCCTAAAAAAGCAATAAAATTGATAAATATTTACAATAATACCTTAAAATTAAAGTTTCAATAATATAGGAATTATATATATATTTGGAAAGAAAAAGAAAATATTACATATAATAATTTAAATTTAATGTAATATGTTACATGTGTTCCATGAGATGGAGGTGTACACTTTTTTTTAGAAGGTGCTAGATCATAGTTACAACTTTAAGAAGCAAATGTCAAGTTAGGTGATATCGTGAGTTGAAGATACAGTTTTAATACAGCCAACTTGAGCCCAAATGTCAACTCTTTTTGGAAGTTTTCTAGTCAATTTGCTGCTTGAAAGGTTAATAATCTTTAATATATAGTCCAAGATTTGTACAATACTCCTAGATACTCCTTTCTTTTTAATACAGCCATCGTACTATAAACATATTCCAACAAATAGGCTGAATCATTTTCATATGAATAAGGAATGATGCTGATGTTGTTAGCATCTCCAACTCGGAACCTTGAAATGAATCCCAGGGCTAGTCTCAACTCTCAAGTGCTATAAATAAAAATGCATGAACAAGTTTGAAGGACTTTCCACCCGGGAATGTGATAGTTTTCGTTGCCATGGCCATGAGTATAATAATGACTAATTTCATAATTCTGCAAGCGTCTTTTTTACATAAAGTTACAATTTACATTCAATCACAAGGAAGAAAAACATTTTAGAAAAGTGCAATTTACATATGTTTCACATAATAGTAACAAGGCAGCTCAAGGTCTAACTCAATATACTAGAAACATTTTAGATTTTGTCATTCGGATAAAAAAACTATTATTGAGTGTGTATTAGTTCAAGATATACTGTTTTTATTCTCGTCTTAATGAAATAAAGATATATGGCATTAGTATTGTTAACATAAGGAATTTATGGGAAAGTAGTACTTACTATTTGGACTTGGGCTTGGGCTTGATGCTGCGGGTCATTTATTTGTCTGCGAAAATGAAATATTTGCGTTTCCCTTCTTTGGACTTTAGGCCGCTTATTTGAAGGTCCATGTTTAACGTGGATGGCCCATTGGCCTTTGGTACATTCATGACAGAGATGTTTGTTCGGATAAGCTTAAATATAGCTTATTTTAACCATAGTTTTAACTTTTAAGTAAATCTTTTTTAAATACATTTATTCTAATTATTTAAAGTAAAATAAGTCAAAAAAAAAAAGGTTTCCAACTGTCCAGAATTTTTTAAGAAATATTTATTACTTTAAAAAAAAAAAATCACTTCGCTCCTCCAAAATTAAAAACCAAGAGATGTTACGTCTACAACATTTTTACAACAAATCACAGATGGTTAGTTATTATTGGTTCAAATTTGAAACTAACACTAAGATTACTTTTTTGCCCTAACAATAACAACCAGTAACAACCTACCACTTAAGATTTATTGTAAAAATATTGTAGACATATCATTTCTCTTAAAAACCAGTTTTCTAAAAACCGATTCTTATTTTATTTTTATTTTTATATATAAAAGTTTTTTTTTTTTTTTTTTTTTTTTTTAAATAGAAACAAGCAAGTTAAAGTTACCACCTAGTTTCGCTCAAAAAAAAAAAAAAAAAAAGTTACCACCTAGTTCATATATGTCGCCAGTGGCTTCATTTTCAAATAAAAATAAGAAAAATTATTTTCTATTTATAAAACAAAAATAAGTCCTATTAAAAAAAATCTCCACTAACAATAAATGCAGAAGTTCTATATATTATAAATATGTGGGAAAAATGTCCATATACCACCTAAACTTTTAGTTACTAGCAAAAACACTCCTTGAATTTTTATATTGGTCAATTTACTCTATAAATTATACACAACTACCAAATTAATAATTCTATTGGTTTGGTGCTAAAAAACTAACCGTTAACTCATGTGATAGACACGTGAGATTTAAAAATCAATAATTTTTCTACAATGAATTGTAAAACTAAATCCGAAACACATGTAACACTCTAAAACTAATGGCCTGTTTGGATGTTTAAAAAAGGAGGGAGAGTAGAGTAGAGGGAAGGAGAGTAATTTAATTACCTTGTTTGGAAGTTTTTTAAGGAAGGAGGGGGAGGGATTTGGAGGGGTTTGGAGAGGTTTCAACTACTTCTAACCCCTCATTTTTAATTCCCCCAAATTGGAGAGATTTGGAGGGAGAGTAGAGTAGATAAATTATTGACCAACTGAATTTCCTAATTTATCCTTTCTAAGTTAACAAAATTACAAACTGATTATATAAATAATCTTTTTTTGTTTTCTGAGAAAATTTAACACTCTGTTATCTAACGAACTCTGTTACTTACATTACACTCTAACCCCCAAAATAATCTTTGTATGTTAGGTTTATTAAAAGCACCGATTATGGAGGCGAAAGTATTGTTAAGTAAGATTTGTTCTAGCGAGTAACACAAAATCGATGCGCTAGTTATCAATCTAAGGCATGATTAGAATCAGGTATCATAAATCAAATTCAATATATATATATATATATATATATATATATATATATATATTTGAAACCAAAATAAGCAAAAAGAGATGATAAGTGTTAAAGAACATAAATTCATTAGTATCTCTTTGCTTGATAGGTAGAATATTTGATTGGCGTTTTTAAATTGAAGAAGCTTTGTATCCCTAGTCCAAGTGCAATTCGTATTACTATTATTCAAAGGAAAGCCACCGCCTGTTCTAACTTCTAAGTGCATTAGGAGTCTAAATAAATAGCTTGTAAAAGCCGAGTATTTATGTGGGTGCATTAGGCTCCACCAAAATCTCTGACCCTCAATGGCTAGCTAGTATACGATAATTAAGGAACTCTGTTACACTCTGTTTCCCGTATATAAGAACAGAGCAGCTGTATTTTCCGTTTGGGAGAAGGTGAAAATCAATTTCTTCACTATTTCTTGGCTACACTGGTAGAGCTAGTCTCAACAAGAAAAAAACCATAATATTGGTCAAGATATTAGTCATTGAGGTGAAGATCAAGTAAAGATTCAAGAAGATTATTTACAAAAAATTTATTTGAAATCAAGTTTGTTGCATCAAGATATTTTATTTAAAATCTTTCTAATTAAAATGTCAAATTCTAGTAAGTATGTGGTTATGGATAATATGATCCCGATTTTAATTCTGATATGTATTTCATAGATGAGATGCATTTGATTATTCAACAATAGCACATAGGACGGAGCTATACATTGGCTAGGAGGCTGTGTGGGGAAGAAGAGAAGTTTTGGAAGAGGAAAGAGGTGAGAGAGAGGCTGGGGTTGGTGGGGAGGTGAATCGGTGGTCTTGGGGATGTGTAGGTTTGGGTTTTGGGGTTGAAGGTGGCTGCTTTGTCATGGCTGTTTGGGGAGTGAGAAACTGTGGAAATTGTTTGTTTCTCGGGAAAGTTGAGGAAATTGGAGGAGGTTTTTGATTTTTTATTATAATTTTTTTTGGGGTAATTAAAATTATTTTATAATAGTTAATAGTAGTTTTATACCGATGAAATGAGAATGTTGATTAAATAATTATTTAATCTAACAAATTAATTATAGACCAATGTTGAAGTTTATTTTCAAATAGGGGTAAATTTGTCTATTTAAATCATTTCCTCTCCTCTCCCTCTTAATTTTTAAAACATCCAAACAAGAAGAAGAACTAATTACTCTCTTCCTCCTTACTAATTTTAAAAACATCCAAACAAGGTGGAGGATAACCATTCTACTCTACTCTCCTCCCCACTACTCTCCTCTCCTCTACTCTCCTCTACTCTCCTCCCTCTCTAAACTTCCAAACAAGCCATAAAGGAAAAACAATACGCAGAAAGCTCTTATGATTCACAATCTCGATATGCTTTATGAGATGAAGATGTACCGGGAGTAGACGCAAAACCATGTCCACTCTTGCTGCCACAATCTCTTCCATTCCTCGAAGCCATAGCAGCCAAAAGCCCGATGAGCTGCTGCTGCCTTTTTTTAGCACGTGTGGTCAGCTAGGAACCGATGCTTTAAGCACACCTTCAATTGGAAAGTCTTGCACGTAATTGTATTCGAAAAGGGCAGTATCTCCTTGCACCAACTAACAAGACACGTTGGTTTCTTCTTCCTCTTCTTGGGGTCACAGATTACTGAGACTTCTCATGCTTCTCCAACATAGCTTTTCGTCCTCTCCATCTCACGGTGCTAGATTTTAAAACTCACTTGTCTCTCACCTGAGTTAATTGTTAGTTTTTTAACACTAAACTAACAGAGGTATTCATTTGACAGTTGTGTATAGTTTATGAAGTAAATTGACCAATGTAAAAGTTTAGAGGTATTTTGGCGAAGAATCGAAAGTTTAGGGAGTGTATGGGTATTTTTCCCTAAATATGTATTTTATATAACATTTTGGTGATTGGCTTATTTGGGACTTTAGAATTTGGATGCTAACATATTGTCTAACTCCACCTAAAGGATTATTTGTAAGTGATTAAGTTGAAATATATTAAAAAGCAGCTATTTAACATCTTTTATTTATTTTTATTTAGTGAATACTTACAAATAGTTTGTCAATAGTTTTTCATTTATGTTTAATTTGTTTTATTTATGTACAACTTTGTAAAACTTCTTTTTTCAGTTTTTTAAAAGTATATGTATATTTTAGTCTACTTTTAGCAACAAAAAAAAAAAAAATATATATATATATATATATATATATATAGATTAGATTTTACTAGTTTTATTTTTATGTATATATAGATTAGATTTTAATTTAAGTGTATTTCTTATTTTTGAATGATACATATATATATATATATATATATATTTTTTTTTTTTGGTTTTATGCTTTGGCTCCCTTAAAACGAATTCCCCTTTCTGTCACTGTTTCATGTTGAAGGAGTTAGCTAGTGTGAGAAGCTGTAATGTAACAAGTTGCACTCCATATTCAATAACAATAGACATGTTATTAGCACCATTCAACAATGTCCAAATGCCTCCGAGAGAGGAGCCAGAAATAACCACAACAAAGTTAATAGTACAAATAGCCCAAGATGGTAATACTCAAACATTAACTAAATTCAAATTACACATGATTTTTTTTTGCAAATTGAGTTGCATTATTGAAAACATAGTGGATAAAATAAAGCATATAAACACACACAGGGCCGGCTCTATGGTGGAGCAAAAAATGCAACCGCCTAAGGCCCCAAGTAAAAAAAAGGCCCCTAAATTTTAACCAATAGGATTATTTATAATCAATAAATAAAATATTTTTTTTTATTAGATGAAAAACAAATAAAAAAATAGAGAAAAATGCAACGTCGTCCACAATATTTTTCACAACACTTTTACAACTAATGCTAAGTAGCAAGTTATTACAGCCTATTGTTGATGGCAAAAAAATAATTATAGTGATATTTTCAAATAAAAAACAAAAAGCAGTTTAAAATCTAGGATTTGTTGTAAAAAATATTGTGAATGTTGCACTTCTAAAAAAAAATAATAATAATAAGAGTTTAATTAGTAAACTTTTACTAGTTTTCATCTAAATCTACCACTAACACCACTGTTTTACTTACCACTATCAATCTACCACATCAACAAGTATGAAAAATTTTGTCAAATTTTTTTTGTCTTAAAAATTCAAAAAAAAAAAAAAATTCTATGTAGTTCATGTTAATTAGTAGTAATTTTGCATCTAAATAAGATGATCAATTTTCGCCTTAGGCTCCCAAATGCATCAAGCCGCCCCTGAACACACAAGGCACACCCACACAAATGTTACAAACGGCTCCCGACACTTTTATTTCGTGAGCGTGGAAAGATGCATGCAACTCCCGATCCGAGCAACAAGGAAAGAGAAAGCTATCAGTTGATTCAATATGATAGATATAGAACTACTTCAAGCGAAGTGAAATTTACCAAGAATGTTAAGCTTACACCCTTCAAAGAAAGCTACGCAACTTTGATCATGCAATTTCAAATAAGAAAAGAATCGATAATTGGTGCTTCTTGAATCTAAGCATGAGAGTCATAATCAAAAAATGGTGAGAAAAATTAAATTGAAACACATGTCATACCATAGACGAAGTGCTCATCCGGGCCTTTGAAACGTCCTCCACAGTCTTGCCATGTTCATGACCATTGTTACGTAGAGGCAATCCTTCATGTTCTCCAATGACAAGAAATAGGCATGTCTCTATGAATCCTTTAGCAACAAAGAACCGCAAACACCCAAAAACCTACCACAGATCCAAATCCTCTGCTGCGCCATAAAACCATTTTTAACTCATCTCTATATTCTTCACCATCTCCACTTTGGTTTGGTGTTTGTTCACCTGGCCAACACTTCGTGGAAAGTGGAAGCCCAAAAAGTGTCTTGGGTTTCAGCAAAATCAGATGCTTCAAAGCTTTGTAGTTGAGTGCTTGAAGGAATTTTCCCTGGACAAATGGTTGTATGATAGGTCTAGGTGGTTCAAAAAGCTTAACTCCGACATGCTCAATGGGATTTCGCCTGAGAACCGATGTCGAACCGTGTGCCTTACCGATCCATCCAACAACCAATTGGTGAAGGATGAGGGGGTACAAATCTTTTATAGCATTCGATCGCAAACCAAGCCCATTGGTATTGAAGCAAATTGTGAAATCCCTCACAATCCCTCCCCCACAATGCGGTTCCAACAACTCGAACCTATGACTAGGCTATGATACCACTTGTCGGACCGTGTGCCTTACCGATCCATCCAACAACCAATTGGTAAAGGATAAGGGGGCACAAATCTTTTATAGCATTCGATCGCAAACCAAGCTCATTGGTATTAAAGCGAATTGTGAAATCCCTCACAACTGATTCCTTGACAAATCAAGTGTTTCTAGCTTCTTCAACTGACCGATCAAATGGGGGATCTCTCCAATTAAGTTGTTTAGGATACGTTCAATGTAACCAACTCCAAAAGACTCGAGATCTCAATTGGAAGTTTCCCAATCAGTTTGTTGCCACGAAAGGTTAATCATTATTAATAGTCCAAGATTTTTGCCATACTCATCCTCCCTTCCTTTCAATACAATCGTGGCACTATCAAAAAATCGTACTTGAGATGTGGAATTTCCAACATCTAAAAAATAACTAAGTCCAAAAATCATATAACGATAGTACCCTTTCTGAGCCATGGCCGTGAAATTGTTTAGGCAGAATGGTATAGTTCCGGATATGTCATTTAAAGAGAGGTCTAAGGTTTGTAGATATGTCAACCAGCATAGATTCAACGGTATGCTTCCATCAAACTTATTGGAACGTAGGATTAGAACGATCAACTTTGGCAGGCCTTCCCCAATCCATGCAGGTACTTTTCCGGAGAATCTATTGTCTCCCAAATCTATAACTTTTAAAGAACTGCAATTTTTCAGGGATGAAGGTAAGTTTCCGGAGAAATTATTATTATACAACTTCAAAGTTTCAAGGTTAGACAACCTGCCCAAAGAGTTTGAACTTCACCAGAGAATTTGTTGCCAGCCAAATTCAAAACGAGTAACTCATGCCAATGCCTAAAACAATTTGGAATCTGACCATAAAATAAGTTATGGGATAGATCTAGATAAGTCAATGAACGACCATTGATTTTGCAAAGACATGAAATTGACCTTGAAAACTGGTTTTTAGAGAGTTTCAAGATCTTGAGATTAGCTGCGAAAAGTGGCATTGGACCCTCTCAAGTACTATTAGCACTCAAATCAAATCCAATACCATCTGAATTCATTGTTGACACACATTCAAGAACTGACCATGTATTCGATTTCTAGAAAGATCTAAAAATTCCAATGTAGGAGGCAGGTCCGCAAACCACTCTATTGGTATGGTATCAGAAATTTCAGCATTGGGGATTTTTAGGACGGAAACATTCCTTTGAGTTTGAATCCAACTTGGAAATCTAGGCCCTAACTTGCAAGATGCCAAATATATTACTTCCAATTGGAAAGGGGGAACCTAATTGAAGTTGAATTCCAAAGCAAGAGAATTATTGGATATGTCTAGATACCATAGTTTAGAGAGATTTGAGAAATGGGGTTCGGACATGGTGCCTTGCAGAAAATTCGAGGACATATCCAAACACTCAAGCTTATATAGGTTTCCAATGCTTTTGGGTACAATCCCATTTAGAATATTCTTTGAAAGATCAAGATATTTTAACGACGGAAATAATGCAAAATTAGGCAACGATCCCGTAAGTTGATTATATGATAATCTCAAATTCTCTAATGAGTCTTTTACACATCTAGACAAGTTATTGATAAGCTCAACAAGCTCTATATTGGGATTATTAAACAAAAAATACAATTTGCGTAAAGTACATATATCCCCAATTGATTTTGGAAGGCTAACAAGTTTATTGGTATCGAGATTCAAACTTTCAAGAGAAGAAAGAGATTTCCAATAATTGAAACCAGAAAAGAGATGAGAACCTCGGGAAGAAAGATCACATCCCCATAAGCTCAAGGTTGTTAAATTAGAAAGATGGCTCACAACTTCTAGCCAATCATTGACGACACTAAGATTTAGGGAAGTTAGATCAAGGTATTCTATTGAAGGCAAATGAGACAACCATTCAAGATTTTCAATAATTATCAAATCATTCCCCTTGAGATTAAGAAATTGCAAGTGCAAAAGGTTTTCAAGGCGATGTGAAATTGGCCCACCGAGATTGGCCCAGAGAGATCAAGGTGTTTTAAGTTCTTGAGAGACCCAATGAACTCAAGGAGATTGCTCGATTAAAGTCATTTTCACTAAGATCCAAAAAAGTCAAATCAGGCAACTCAAGTAGGGAAGGGCTAATCATACCTCGCAAAGGTTGGTCTCCATTAAAACGATGTTCACTTAGATGAAGCTCAAGTACTTGATCAGTTTGGTTGCTGCAGTGAACTCATTTCCAATTGCAGCAGTTCCATGAAGAGAGCCGGCCATAGTCATCAACAAGGGCTTTTTTGAATTTAAGGAGCACTTGTCTCTCCCTCTTTGGGCACCTGATATTGTTAGCATCTCCAACTCCAACCCCTGAAATAAATCCAAGGGTGGTCTCAAGTGCACTAAAACTAAAAGTATAAAGAATGCACGAGCAAGTTTCAATGAGTTTCCACCACCCGTGAACATGATCATTGTCATTGCCGGAAAAAGTAATGATTAATTACACAATGAAAGATGGGATAACATTGAGAGGCACTTCCCTTTAAACACACACCCAATGGCCAATGGTGCGGGGGAAAAAGGAACGTATATGGGTATGGCATCAGTATTGTCAACTTCAGGAATTTATAGGAAAGTAAAAACTACTTACTAAATGATGTAATGTTTCTGGGTTTCACACTTGTCAAATGCTTAACTTTAAAAATTAACCGAGGATGATTTGATTAGTTTTGTTAAGTTGGGGATTTCATTTACTTCCTTAAGTGTCCGTTTGGTGAAAATTATTTTTGCCAACTTATTTTACTATTTAGTTTATTTTTGCTATTATTCATGGGTCCTACTGCATTTTTTTTTACTATTCATGGGTCTCACGGTACTATTTCAGCTAAATTTTATTTTTATTTACAATACTTTCGTAAAAAAAAGTTTTCAATTTCAGCAAAATAAACGGATTCCAAATGGATCATAAGAGGAGGAAAAATAAATAAATAAGAGAGGACAAGTGGTCAATATTGGTTGGTTGAACATAGAGTCTGGCATTGGGAAGTTGGAGATTTCATTTCCAATATTATTACAACAAATCATAGGTGGTAAATTGTTATTAGTTCTAATTTAAATCTATAAGTTAAATTACTTTTTTGCCTACACATAATAACCAATAACAACCCATTACTAAAAATTTATTATGAAAATTTTGTGAATATAACATTTTTATTGTATGAAATATGAATCACATTGGAGAAATATGAATCACATTGGAGAAAGTCAAAAAATAAAAAAGAGTTACCATACATTTTTCAAATTAGGAAAGCAATAATGTGTAAGCGTAGAACTTTGGCTTGACGCGTGACAGCTTGACTTGAGCCAATAATAATGTGGACTAGACTTTCTTGCTACGCTGCCTTAAATTTCAACTACTATGGTTGACGTGATCAATTATAAGTAGTACAAGGTTGCTTTTCGCATGGGATCATGCTTCTCTTTTCTTTTTCTTTTTTTCCTTTTTTTCTTTTTCTTTTTAATGGGAAAGATGGGATCATGCTTAATATCATTTTATACACAAATAATTATTACACAAAAATACAAAATTATTTGTTCACTTCACTACCCGTCACATTGGTTTTCATTTTATTTTTCATAAATAACAACTTGTTAGATATTATTTTTATTTTTATTATAAAATAAATCAAAGTTTATAATAAATAAAAAAAAAATTAAACAAATGGCATACCACCAAATACCTATAACAACCTACCAACTTATCAAATCTAAAATTTATTGTGGTATTAGACTTAGTGTTTGGAATATAATTAGTTTCGGTAAACAAAATTTTTCACACATGGTCAGTTATAATTGGTACATATTGCCTTAAAAGAGTTATTAATAATGGGCTCTTATAAAAATAATATTATTCTAATCATAATTTATCACCTTAACAAGATAAAAATATTATGAAAAAAAATGCCCCTAACATTACTCTTTGGTATATTTATGTTAAGAACAGTGTGGCATGAGAGAATTAGGTTAGTTTATTTCAACATAAAATTTATTTTTAAGAGAAAATAATTTCTTTATTTCTAATCAATTTGGACAACAAAAAATTTGGTCAAATCAAAATCATTTTCCTTTAACTAGGAAAGATAACCTCTTTAGGGATAATGCTTTACTTTGGGGAAAAAACTTGTTCCATATAATGTGTGGATCTACACACTACCAAAAAATAACTAAACTTGTGACTTTAAGTTACAATTTTAAGATATTCAAACATTATGTGAAATAAACAGTGCCCCTTATTTTATGACCCTAGAGGAAGTGTGAAACTTTTCTTTTTTTTTTCTTTAGGTCTCGGGAGAACAAAAATCTCTCCAAAATGTTTTTTTAAAAATACCTTCACAACCTAAAAAGTGCTCCACTAAAACTTTCATGATTGAAAAGCCCTTAAAAATTATAAAATGACAAAAATACCCTTATGGTCTCTAAACTAGGAGATTACGGCATTTTACCCTTAATTTTAAAAAAAAAAAATTGGCAATATGCCCCTGTTTGCAAACTATATAGGAGCGTGCTCTGTTTGATACTCGATTATCCTAAAATCGAGTTCAATTAAATACTCGATTTGTAGAAAATCGAGTTATGCCCGATCAAACTTAAAAAAAAAAATAATAATAATATAAAAAAAAAATAAAATAAAATCCATGGAACTCGAGTTTCAGGAAATCGAGTTCCATGCAAAAAAAATTTTTATAAGTGTGATTGCCCCATATTCAGGGAGCCCTATAGTGGCGTTTTCCTGCAAATTTTTTTATTAGTGTGATTGGCCCATATTCAGGGTGCCCTATAGTGGCGTTTTTAAGCCCTATAGTGACATTTTAAGGCCTTATAGCGGCGTTTTTTTTGCAAAAATTTTTTATAAGTGTAATCTCGCCCTGTTCTGGTGCCCTATAATGGCGTTTTTAAGCCCTATAGTGACGTTTTATAGCCCCATAGCGGCGTTTTCCTGCAAAATTTTTTTATAACTCATACCAAGTTCAAGGGGCCCTATAGTGGCGTTTTTAAGCCCTATAGTGACGTTTTAAAGCCCTATGGCGACATTTTGGAACTCGACTTCCCTAAAATCGAGTTCCATGCTTCTTCTTTTTCTTTTTCTTTTTTTAGTTTTATTCGGCATAACTCGATTTTCTATGAATCAAGTATTTCATTGAAACTCGATTTTAAGGTAATCGAGTATCGAAACAGGGGCATATCCCTATATAGTTTTGAAATAGGGGCATATTGCTAAATTTTTTAAAAATTAAGGGAAAAAGGCTAGAATCTCCCTCTAAACTAATCAAAACACCCTGAACACCTTCAAAATTACCGTTATAATCCCCCTCCCCGTGAAACATATAAATTGAATAAAATAATCTTCAAATCTCCAAAATAAAATTTTTTAAAAATATTAAAAATATTTTAAAAAAAAAAGTGAAAAACTCTAACTTGACTAAATAACCCATAAAACCACTAAAATGGTGCCAAAACCATCGAGAAAGACAAAACGAAATCCTCAAAACCTGTAGATGATCGTGATTGTCTCAAAACTTCCAAAATTACACCTAAACTTTAACAGGTCACACAAGTTTCAAGTATTCTTTTTGTGGTTTCAAATATTTGCAATTATGTCTATGAATGTGTATTTAGGTAAGGCATTGTAACTCTATAGTACATTCTTTAACTAGCAAGATAGAGCAATTTGCACCTCTTTTGTTATTTGTTAGTGTGGATAGAAGATGTACTACTAAACGTTGCGCCTATACTTGGACTTATCTTAATTGCCTTATAAGACATGAACTTCTTCTCAAAAAAAAAGAGAAAGAAAAATGGACATGTTGGGCCCACATAGAATAAATGAGTTGCGATGGCAATAAACATAATTTTTTATTTGATAGTTTTTTATTTTTGGTATGCATACTGGTTTTTTTTTTTTTTTTTTTTGTGGCAATTACACTTTTTCTATTATCTTTATTTTTTATATAAATGTAATTTTCAAAAAAATTATTTGATTGGGCTTATCTTTTAGATAAATGATACGTCATCAATATTTTCACAATATTTTTATAATAAATTTCAAGTGACAAGTTGTTATTGGTTATTGCAGATAGATAAAAAAGTAATTTTAATTATGAGTTTAAATTAGAATCAGTAACAACTCACCACCTTCGATCTATTATGAAAATATTATGGATATAGAATTTTTATTTTTAGCTTGATTTTTGTTTTAAGTTATGAATTTAATATGCTATTATGTGTGTGTATCATAAGACCTGACAGTATAAGAATGGGTCATGTGGGATCTTACACCTTAGGCTTAGGCCTAGGCCTAGAGTTCGGCCTTGTTCACGTTGCAAGGTATTCAGCAAAGAAACTTCACTATGCCAGGAGGCCCAGAAGCCCAAAAAAGTAATACTACAAAATATGCAGAAAATATGTATAGCAAGCAATGTAGAATGTACATTAATCCATATTTCAAAATATGCAGAAAATATGTATAGCAAGCAATGCAGAAAATATTTATGAACTCATTGCTGGTTAAGTAATTATTGAATTTGATGTTGCAGAAAATGGCAGGGAAGTTCACATAGAAGAAGAATTTCCAGAAGTTAAAGTAGACTTTCAGGTAAAATATCTGATAAATCCATATTTCAAAATTTGAAGTTTTTAGATTTAGATCATTTTCATTTATCAATTTGTACCTTTCTCCTTAATCCTTTCTACAAAGACATTTTGTTCATTACCTCTATGTCTAAGCTATTCTTTATTGGAGTGTCTCTAATTTCTGAAATACCATGGTTTTTTAGGAAACATTTTGGGTCACACAAGTCCAATCAGTCGGTGCCGCTTTTCTGCATCAGGGAACAATATAGCCAGTGCTTCTATAGATGGTACAGTAAGGTATTCTTTTTTTGGAAGTAGGTAACATTAAACTTAATAAAGATTTAATGTAAGGGTTTAAGATTCCTTGTCCCTTATGGCTTGTATATATTGAAATTCCTATATGCTAAAATGGATTTAGATGGACCCCCACCCCTTTTCTCAAAAATGAGGAAAAGAAGAAGAAAAGAAACAATTTCTAGATTTATCCTGCGTAGATGGGTTATTGATTTGAGTTGTGACTACCTTGGTTGTTGAGCATGCCAGAGAATGCTTGGTGCATGTCCCTTTTTTTTAAATTTTATTTATGGGCTGATTCAAGTTGATTCCTTATTATTCTCCACACATTTAAAACAAAGGATATGGACGTAAAACTCTTCAACTCCGGCATCAAGAAATGCGACCATTTATTGTGGGGCAGAGATCATGTCACTTGACTGGGAGTGTAAATCTGACCGCTTGGTATGTAAATTGGCCTTTATGAGTGATTGCATATATGGTTTGATATTGAATGGTGTTGATTATTTGAGATCAAAATTCATTCTTTTAAGTTTTGTGGTTCTTTTTGACAAAAGCTTCTCATAGGCACAGCGATGGAGGCATTAAAGCATGGAATGTTGATGCAAAGAGAGTTGTCTGCGATCTCAGCACAACTTAAGCATTTCCAAGGTTTATCCTATATATACTATGGCTGCAATTCTCCTCTTCCTTGGTGTTTGCTCTTAACATCTTTTTGGTGCTGCAGTGTCTCGGATCTAAAGTGCAGCCCTGTAGAACCAATTTTTGTTTCTGCGGCAGCCTCCAATGGGTATTTTCTTTTAATAGTCTTAAATGCTTGTATGGAAGTGTTAAAATACGACATTCTGTGGTCGCCTGGAGATCTGTTCAATAACACCTCTACTAGAAGTATGATGCTACTGCTATGCCAATGAGCTCAACCCCCAACCCCCCACACCCCCCCAACAAAAAAAAAAAAATTAATGAATAAATAAATAAATAAAAATTCAAGAAAAGGGATGGAGTTTAAGGTTTAGAGTTCAAGACCCATTGGATGCATGTGTGAAATTTCAATAATAAATTAATAATAATAATTATATCAAAAGAGAATTATGCTTGCATTGTGCTACTTGAAATGACTTTAGAATTGGTAAAAACCATTAGGAGTGTTTCTTATGGACCCCGATCTCCCAATCATGCAATTTTCAGGAGATTGAACATGGGTTTATCTTTCTTATCTATTATTTACCATTTTTTAGTTTTTCTTATTTTATCAATTTTATTGTTCTTTCTATTGGTGCAATAGATTAATAGGAACTCATTTTCTTTGTAGGAATGGCTCAAGTTATAACAACAATTTAGGGTTTGCTTCCTTAACTATCTGGAACATGAAAACCTGGAAGGTCGTGTGGTTTGTGACTTTGTTTGTCTTAGAACTTTATTTTTGCACTCAGTTGCAGCGTTTTTATTTTATCCCTTAATGATCTTTGCCTTTTGTGAAGACAGTCCTTCCTCTTGGTAAAGATCCACCCGCAATAACTTCTTTATGCTTCAATCACAATGGGAAGATTTTAGCGACTTACGCTATTGATGGAATGATTCACATGTTTGGTATCCTTTTAATGATTATATGACCTGGTTTCTTAATCTGCATTTTAGTGGTTATCCGGTTTGCATGTGTAAACAAAAACCTTTGGTTTTAAAATTTGTGGTTGCACATACTTAAGAAGACATAAACTCCTTTTACGCTAACTTGGCCCTTTTAAGTGCATTTTGGAGGCTTACTTGTATCTTAAACTGGAGCGTTAACCTAGTCATTTGATGGAAAATTAAATGGTTAACGAAAAGAAAATGTTGCCCAATAATCACGGATGAGGGTGCCTGAGCGAGAAATATCCACATTATTATGCATACCCCTTAACTTGTCAAAGACATGGTCTGCTGGTCTACAAATTCTTGGATGGCCGCACATGATTCTCGCGATAAGCTCTCTTCTTTTTGGGCCTGATGAGACAAGCACTTTTAGCTTGGGTTCAAATGGAAAGGCAAGTATATCTTGGTTTTCAATTCAAATTTAGGCAGAGCTCTGTAAATACTGCTTAGTTTTTTCTTTGAACTTTATATAGCATAAGGTTTTTCCATATTATGCTAATATAACCCTTAGAGAATTTGTTTTTTGGTGTTAGATTTTTGAATGGAGCTTGCAAAACCAAGCTCAAGTCCTATGGTCAAGAAACTGTAGTAGATACTTGTCTTGCTGGCACTTTGTTACCTAAAGCGAATTTTGGTTAAGACTATTATCCTTAGGAAAAGAATATATTGGTTAAGATTAGTCAGATCTTGACCGGTTCGAAATTTAATGTCATAGTTCTTGAACTTTCACAAAAAGTGAGATTCATTAAATGCTTTCTATGTACTCAATGATGTAATAGCCAATGTGTTGTGGGACTGGGATATTATACTACTTATATTTCAAATTGGAGGATTATGGAATTATAATGTTGTTCAATATCATAGGACCTTTATGTTATTAGATATAGGCGCTATGGTGGGGCTATGGTCTAATTTGCCTAATCTACATGAGCATAATTTTTCTTTCTGTATGACTCAATTAAATTAGTTCAATTTTGTATTTGCTATAATTTTGGCCCTCCCATTCATAAAATCCTAGTTCCGCCCTTAATTTATTGGTTTTATGACTAGTGAAGGTTCATGGAAGATTGAAATCGCATAAATACTAACATAACTATGTCATTTATTTGATTCCGCTAATTTTTGTGGAGGATTGTGTGCTATGCATAATCCGTCTCCCTCACTTTCCTGGTGGTGAACC
Organism: Quercus dentata; assembly: GCA_028216015.1. Lineage (NCBI taxonomy): Eukaryota > Viridiplantae > Streptophyta > Magnoliopsida > Fagales > Fagaceae > Quercus > Quercus dentata. Next base: position 17,125,003 of record CP116452.1, on the reverse strand, counting down.
CTTTACTTTTTATAATGTTGGTACCGCCTTTGCACATATTGTTTTATCTTTGTTGCCACTGTAAAAATCTGTCATGTTCGGTATTTGTTATTATAGTTGCATCTTCTATATTGTTGTGTTATAGTTAGCGAAGGAACCTTGATAACTTGGTTCTTTTCCATTCTGTGAGGTTCTGTGACGCCTGAGAACTCAAAACTTTGCGGACATGAAATGGCTTTAGATGCTAACGGGAGGAGGCTACGGTGACATCCGGTTGAGAAGAGCACCCATATATCAAGGTTGATCTCTCGCCCACCCCAACCTTCTTCGTTCTCATTCTCATATGTGTGTGCCTGTGCCTATGTGTGCATGAAGACACGTCCAAGTGCACACAATGTCGGTGGCTTTCCTTTGTTCTTTAACTGTGGGCAATCGAGTTGAATTGCTATTGACCCCGATCAATATATTGACCGAATTACAAATGCTGATTTTCAGCCATACTGTTTCTAATTAATTTACCGTTTGTTTAACTTGGCTCGGGTTCGAGGGCAAAGAAATGGGTTGAGAACTCTTCCACGCTTCTTGCTGCTATAACAACGGTTGATTGGCACCCGACTTTGCCCATCTTCTTGATGGATCGGTGATAACTCGGTTCGAGTAACGTCTATTCTATAAAACCCGACTTTGCCCATCTTCTTGATTGGATCGGTGATAACTCGGTTCGAGTAACGTCTATTCTATAAAAGGCTTCTCGCTTCTACATCTCCCTTTTATTCTTGGTCAGTTGGAATGAAGTTTACTCGGTTGGTGTGCATCCGAGCTTTGGGTTGTATGGATGTTGTTATATAATTGGTTGCACAGGGTGTTTATAGTTTACTAGCCATTCATTGATGTAGTTATTTAATACTTTATTTTGTTTATATCTGCTAAAGTATGTGTGTGTGTGTGTGTGTGTGTGTGTGTGTGTGTGTGTGTGTGTTGAGAGAGAGAGAGAGAGAGAGAGGGTGCTGTTCTTTCTTTTCTTTTTGCGTAGAAGAATTTCAATATGCTGTTGCCTTAGGTTTTGTAGATGTTATGGATGCCCTTAATATGCACACTTGGTTCTCTTTATTCATTGCTTAAATACATTTAGTTAATAGCTCTCTTCTTTCTTTCTCTCATTAATAATTACTCTCACTTCCACTTTGTTGGTTTGTTTAGACCCCTGTAAATTCAGATTGTTTAATCTAATTAATTAACTAAGTTATTACTTAGGTTTATTATTTAGATTTAGGTTAATTAAACAAAAACAATCATATCACTAAGTGCGGAAAAGTAAAGAAGATAAGCGATATGATGATCCAGGAAAACCAATGAAACCATTTAGTTTCAAGGTAAAAAACCTGGAGATAATTTAACCTAAACAATCTTCAAGGTAACAAATTCATTATATAAAATGAAATTTTTACAATAGATTTTTTCCTAAATCTAAAGCTACATTTTTTAGTACTTACTTATGTGACAACACGCAGCTTTAAATCCACGGACTCTTCTATTTGAATTTGTTGCACACAAACACTCCCGTTTGTAATTTTGAGATCCCACTCAAAGCTTTAGACCATCAACAGTAGGTAATCTTGTATGTAGCAACTAAACTCCACCGGTTCTTATGTTTGGATCTTCTTTTTGGCAGATATTTGTTGAGTCGAGAAGGTTCTGAGAACTTCTCAAATCTCACAAGAGTAACTTACAAAACTTTCCAAGACTTCTGAAACGGGAATTAAGGTTTTCCTTTTATACCTAGTATTGTTGGACTCAATCCCTAAACGTTTTAAGGGCTTTCGGGCCTGATTTAAAATCTGCAGAAAATGATTTTGGATTGGTCGAACCTTTTTCCCGATCGGTCGAGCCTTGCAATTTCTGAATTCTTCTTTCTATAGTTTGCCTGTTCTTGAATCTTAACTTAAATCAACTTGAGCAATGTCTAACATTGTTCTAAGACATAAATATCTTAAACTAGATATGTTTTTGTACTCGGTTTGCCAACATACATAAACTTAGTTCCTAAACATTTAATGCTAAATATTTAGAACCTAACACATTTTTTTCTTATTTGGTAAGTTTTGACGAAAATAAATAATTCTTGATTTGTAGTAAATGATAGAAAGCTCAATAAAGATGCAATTTATATTTTGTATCAAAGCAAAACTACATTGTTTTATGAGGCTTAACAATGATATAGATAGAAGAATTACATTGAAAACATATTTAAATTAACACTGAAATTATAGGGACAAAAATGAAATAATTTCAGGGTCAAAAATGAAAACAAGACAAAGTTATAGAAAGTAAGTTGTGATTTTGCCCATATATTATTATATATGTTTATATGTATACATTATAAAAATATTTGTATATTTAAGATTAGATTGTGCTAGTTTGTAAAGAAGTTTTTTATTTTGTTGGTAATTTATTGGCAAATACGATAGTCTATTTCATATTAAAAATTATATATAATTTTTAATAATGCAAGGTTAGTCGATCTAATTTCTATAAATTTATAAAAGGAAATTAAAATTAGTCTATCACTATATCTAATTAACTCAAATAATATAATTCTAACTATATTTTAATTATTTATTATTATCTATTTGTGAAAGCAAAAAAAAAAAAAAAAGTATTGGTTTATATATATGAAACAACAAAGGTAAAAGTGCAAATAATCCAGGATGGTAACACTCAAACATTAAACTAGATTCAAATTACACAATTTCTCTTTGTAAATTAACTTGCTTAATTGAGAAAGGCAATGAAACAAAGCATAATCTAGATCCACACCCACACAAATGTTACAAACGGTTTCTGACACTTATTTTGACGTGAGCACCAGCAGCAGCAACTCCCGATATTAGTACCAAATATAAAAGAAAACCATCACTCTTGATGCACTAAATATATAGAATTAGAAGTAGAACTACTTCATGCAAACTGAAATTTACCACGCGACTTTACCTGGTATGCAATTTGAAATATGAAAATATACTTCTTGGCATGTGAGGCAAAATCAAGAAATTGTGACATAAGGTGGAAAACAAAACACTAAAATTGAAACAGATTAATGATTTTTTTTTTTTTAAAGAAAAAGAAAAGGGCAAAGCTCGTATCAATGAAAAATATAGAACTACCATGTTTGCGATTACGTTTGCTCTAGGCTAAAAAACAAAGATATGAATATGACAAGAATAAATTAATTTCTGTCTATACGTATTACATTACCTTGCTAATCTCTATAGACAAAAGTGGTCATCCCCGCCTCTGAATCTTCCTTTGCAATCTTGCAATGTTCACGGTTATTATTACATAAAGCCAATCCTTCATGTTGTCCAATAACAGGAAATAGGCATGTCTCCAAGAACGCTTTAACAACAAAGAACTGCAAACTCCCCAAAACCCTATAGCAAATCCACATCCTGTTCCCACATAAAACCATTTTCCCAAATCATCTTCATTCTCTTCATTATCTTTGGTAGTCGCTTCACTTCGGCTTGGTGTTTCTTCACCTGGACACTTTTGTGTGAGTGGAGGTCCACAAAGTGCCCTGTTTCCAATAAAATAAGATGCAACAAAGCCTTGGAGTTGAGTGCCCGAAGGAATTTTCCCTGACAAATTGTTATAGGATAAGTTCGGGAATTTCAAAAAGTTTATCTCGGATATGCTAGATGGGATTTCGCCTGAAAACCGATTTCTTGACAAATCAAGTGATTCTAGCCGCTTCAACTGACCAATCATTTGAGGAATTTCTCCAATCAAGTTGTTTCTTGATACGTTGAGTGAAATCAAATCCAAAAGGCTTGAGATTTCACTTGGAAGTTTCCCAATCAATTTGTTACTTGAAAGGTTAATCATCTTTAGTAGTCCAAGATTTCTACCATGGTACTCATACTCATTTCTTTTCAACTCAACCATTACACTATCAAAATATTCTTGCACATAATAGGAGCCATCATTTTCATATGAATAAGGAATCGTACTTCCAAAGAAAGAGCTTCCTTTCTGAGCCATGGCTATGAAATTATTGAGACATTGTGGTATATTTCCGGATATGTCATTTATAGAGAGGTCCAAGATTTGTAAATCTTTTAACCAACACAAATGCAATGGTATGCATCCATTGAACATATTGGAACGTAAAGATAGAAAAATCAAGCTTGGTAGGCGTTCCCAATCCATCTTTGGTACGTTCCCGAGAAAATCTATTATTTCTCATGTCCATAACTATCAAGGAAGTGCAATTTCTCGGGGACGAAGGTAAGTTTCAGAGAAATTATTATTATTTAGACTCAACGTGTTGAGCACATGAGACAATGACGAGCCCAAAGAGCTTGGAACTTCCCCAAAGAAGTGGTTGCTAGCTAAATTCAAAATGACTAGCTTTGGCCATTGCATAAAACAATTAGGAAGTCTTCCGGATAATCTATTATTGGATAGGTCCAGGTAAGCCAACAATTGACCATTGATTTCACAAAGAGAAGAGATAGACCACGAAAATTGATTTTTAGAGAGATTCAAGATTGTGAGATTTGTTGGAAAATGTGCTAGTGGACCCTCTAAACTGTTAGCACTCAAATCAATTGCAAGATCATTCAATCCTTTTGTTGACACATTCGGTAACCGTCCATATATATGGTTGTTAGAAAGATTTAAAAGATTTAATGTAGGAGGCAGGTCTGCTAACCACTTTGTTGGGATCAGTTGAAAAGAGGGAACCCAATCATAGCTGAATTCCAAAGAAAGAGAATTATTGGACAAGTCTAACATTTGTAATTTGGAGAGATTTGAGAAAATGGATTCAGAAATCACACCTTCTAAAAAATTCGAATCAACACGCAAATCCTCAAGCTTATATAGGTTTCCAATGCTTTTGGGCAAAGTCCCATTTAATTTGTTCTCCGAAAGATATATTTCTTTTAAGGACGGAAATATTGCAAAATTAGGCAACGATCCCGTAATTTGATTTTTCGATAAACCCAAAATTTCTAATGAGTCTTTTGCACATCCGGACAAGTTGGTGATAAGCTCAACTAATTGTCCATTGAGATGGTTTGACTCCAATCTCAATTCACGTAAAGTACATATATTCCCTAAGGATTTTGGAACGTGGACAAGTTGATAATCGGAGAGAATTAGGCGTTTAAGAGAAGCAAAAGATTTTGAATCATTGAAACGGGGAAAAGATGAAAGACTCATTGGAGGTAAATCACACAACTGCACCCCCAAGGTTTTTAAATTAGGGAGACTACTCACAACTTCCAACCAATCATTGGCTACACTGAGATTTGTGAAACTTAGGTCAAGGTCTTCTATTGAAGACAGATGAGAAAGCCATTCCAAATTTTCAATATTTTTCCAATGATTCAAACCGAGATAGAGTTGTTGCAAGTGCGAAAGGTTCTGAAGATGATGTGGAATTGGTCCACCGAGATTGGCCCAAGTAAGATCGAGGTGTTTCAAGTTCTTGAGAGAACCAATGAACTTTGGAAGATAGCTACGATTAAAATTATTCAAACTAAGATCCAAATATGTCAAATAAGGCAACTCAAGTAGTGAAGAACTAATCATACCTCCAAGAGGTTTCGTTATTTCACCTACATCATTTCGAGTAGAGCTAAGATGAAGCTTAAGTACATGGCCCGTTAGGTTGCTGCAGCGAACTCCTTCCCAATTGCAGCAATTCTTATTTTCGTCGCCGCTCCGCCACGAAGAGAGTCCGCCATAGTCATCAACAAGGCCTTTTTGAACTCAAGGAGTGCTTGTCTCTCTCCTCTATACACACTGATGTTGTTAGCATCTCCGACTCCAATCCCCGAAATGAATCCAAGGGCTGGACTCAAGTGCGCTGAAAGCATTATAAGTAAAAATGCATGAAGAAGAAGAAGAAGTTTGAAGGACCTTCCACCCGTGAGTGTGATCATTGTCATGGCGAAATGGGAATAATGATTAATTTCACAATCAAAGATGGGATAACGATGACAAGCATTCTCCGTTAAAATACCCAATGTTGCAAGCGCGTTTTCCAATAAAAAATTATATTCTATGGAATCAATGGCATGAGTAATTATGAGAAAGTGAAAAGTAATCTTGGGTGACACTCATGAGGTAAAAAATTTTCTGCTCTGCAGTGTGGCCACATTCCTTTTGTACGAATCACGTTTATATTAAATTGGGAAGCATCAAACTTTGGCACGATGCTTGTGGAGTCATTTGTCTGCAGTAGGGCCGTAAGCAACCCAAGTTTTGTCGAGTAGTATATGTTCAAGTTTGACTTGTTAGGAAAAGTCAAAAGTTTAAGTTCGGCTTGAGTTTGTGACAAGCCTAAAAATAGTGTTTGAGCTTGAACTTGTGAGAAAGCTAGAAAGTTTGAGCTTGACTCGGCTTGCTTGATTAATTAGTCAAGCCAAGCTCGAGCTTAATATCAAACTCAAACTCGAGCTTCGGTCAAGCTTTGAGCTTGAGATCTAAAAAAAAATTACCTTATCAAATGCTTAAATCTCTAAATTTAAGAAGAAAAAAAAAATTGTATACTTATTTTATCATGCATCTAGTCCTATTTATGATTAGCTACTATTCAAATTAAAATTTTATATAATTAAATTCATTCATTCATCATTCATTATCTACAGTTTTAGTAAATATTCAAAATACAATTTTTATATTCACGTTAGATGGTGAAGAACTAGAAAAATACTTGTTTGTAACTATTATGAATGAGAAAATACTAACATATTTTATAATTTTACTTTAGATGATTGATGGGGAATGATCATAAGTGGCCCATTTAATTAACTAATTTATTTTTGAATGTAACTATAGTCTAAAGTGATTCCTGGTCAGTTTAGAGGGAAGGAAATAATTAAAGTAATGGGTAGTGGTCTCATGTTGGTCATGTCATTATTAAGATATACGTAATGAGTATATTTAGCTAACACATATAATTTTCTCAAAAAAAAAAAAAAAATCTAACACATATAAACTTATAAATGATTTTATGCTTGATTCGTTTTGTATTAAGCCTAATAGCTCACGAGCTTATTCGTGAACAAATTTTTTTGCTTGGGCTTAGCTTGTTTATTAAATGAGCCTAAAACTAAGGCTCAAACTTGGCTTATTTATAAACAAACAAACAAACATGAACGAGCTTCTTATCAAGCCAAGTCCGAGTTGTTCATGATCGGCTTGGTTCATTTACAACCCTAGTCTAGGGCAATATTGAGTTTATTCCTGCTATGCATATCACAGGGAATGGGGACAAAGACATAATATCACACAACTTACCCACTACAAAAGCCGGTAACTCTTGTAGTGTGTATGAAGGCTTTATACCTGTTTTTGAACTCACTCTTAGGCGATGTGGGACTACCCACGTTTTTTTTTTTTTCTTTTGAGAAGGAATGTGAGATTTCATTTACATGTGTATACTCAACCGAAGATGGAAGTTACCTAATTCTACGATAATCACAAGAACAACCTTTGTAAGGTTACTTAAAAAATTAAACGTGAATGAATATGATATAGAGCACTACCAAATAGAACCGAGAAAAGAATATAAAATATTAAGCCCCCCGAGAGAACGGGATATGATAGCAATCTATGGTCTAAAGTTCAAAGTTGCACTCCTAAATATCAGATCCATTGTATCAATCCTATCTTATCTTTGACGTATCTAAGCTAAGAATTGGGTTTTGATGTGTAGGGTCTCTGTTATTTAATAATAATAATAATAATAAAATAGTGGGACTCTAATTTACGAACACATAGTGGACTCCTTGCCAACATGAATTGAATAAAATGCCACTCAGAATCTGGTTGAAAATTGATCTGGTTTGGTCTCAGATTATCCAGGCCGGCTCATCTGGTTGACAATTTAGACAATTGCCTGATGTCCTACAAATGTAAAAAGGCCCATAATTTTGATCTTATAGTATAATGGTCTACCTAATCTTAACCATCCATTTATTATTTGAAACGTGAAAAATCTGAAATCACTTAAAACATTCTAAAGGGAAAGGATGAGAAGAGAACCATATGGTATTGCAAAGGAAGCGTTGGACTTAATAGGAGATTTAAGAGGAAAACAAAGAAGCCAAATCAAAGTAATTATCAGACTAACGTCAAATTGGAGCCGTCAGATTTGGGAAATTTGGGTGGGGGGGAATCTAATTCATATGTTTATACATTTATTTAATATTAACCACTAAAATAGAATATTGTTATATTTAATATCTGTATATATTAAGAGAATTCAAAAAGTTAGTTATTACTTTTTTTCCTGTCAAAAATACATTTAAATTAATTAACCAACAATTTAAAAATGGGGTTAAAATAGTAAATTAGCAAAAGAAAGTTAGTTAAAATTGACAAAAATAATAAATTCTTACTTCTATGTTGAAATGCCTTTTTACTTCTAATAAATTCATACTTTTACTCAATACCTTAAAAAACTCCCCACGTATTTATCTTCTCCACATTTTCTGAATAGAATTTCTCATAAAAAAGAGACGTCTACAATAAAACTTCCCCACTTTTCTTTTCAAAAAAAAGAACTTCCCACTAGTCACGTTTGAAAGAAAATAACTACCCCTCCAATACAATAAGGAAAAACTATCCCACGTTTAAAAAAAAAAAAAAAAAAAAAAAAAAAAGTGTCAAACTAAACTATCCCATGTTTCTTTTTTAAACTATAATATTATCATTTTTTTTTTGGATTTATTACCTTATCATTTTTTTTATAATTATTACATCATCAATTGGATTTGGATAAACAAGCAAAAGCTTCTAATTGAAAAATGAATCCTATTCTCTTTGAAAAATAAAATCCTATTTATTTTTCAAATTGTGATGAAAGAAAAATTATAATACTAAATCCAAAAAAGAAAAAAAAAGAGAGAGCCTCATCACACGCACTTCATGCTTGTGATGAGGCTAGTATATTTTATGATAATAGATTGACGGTTAAGATTAGATATGTAAGGTGCATAAAAATCTCTAGTTTAATGATTTTTATTTTTATTTTTTGATAATGTGATAGTTACAATGAAAGAGAGAAGATTTGAAAATCCTAAATGTCTTCATTGGCTACAAAGCTCTTGATCTTTTAATGATTCTTTATGGATTGATTTTCAACTTTTCCCTTAATATTAAATATAATGAAATACTTGTCAATTTCTTTCATATATATATATATATATATATATATATATATATATCATTTTTCTCTCGTTTTCATCTTATAAATTACAACCAAGAAGATGAGGGGTCTCTATTACCCTCTTCTCCTTTTTAGTTTTTTAAAAAAAAAAAAAAATCAAATAAGAAGTCAAGAACCTTATAACTCAAGGGGCACCTCTTGGTATTTCTAATATAGACATCTAAATTAAATCTCTATAATTAGTTTTAATAAAAAATGAAAAATCAAATTTAAGTATCACGTTAATTATTCCCACATATACATGATTTGCAAGAATTGAAATTTTCTTCCTAAAGTGAGTTAAATTTTCTCATGTTCCAAAGGAATTAAAATGTTTTTGAGAATGACAATTCTCATAAATTTTTTAAAACAAAAACCAAATTTTCATGAGTTCACAAAAATTAAAAAGTTCCATCTCAAATTATAACAATTAATCACACCATAGTTTATTTGTTTTTACTATTAAAGAATTACCGAATGGAATATTTGGTTTTACGCAATATGATACGAAAATTATTAGATGCTCTCGGAACACATTGACATAGCGCTCCTTTTTCTTAAATCCTACCATAAATTTAGTTAGTAAGTTGCATCATAAATGTAAGAGAACGAAGCACAACATCATTGTGTAAATGCACTTTTAGTCCCTACATTTTGACTTTTTTTCATTTTGGTCGCTACATTTTAATTTTACCACTTTTAGTCTCTAAACCAATTAACGCGTGTTATTTTTGTCCTTTCCATAAGTCAACCGACATAAATAGCTAAGGTGGCAGCCAGAGGAATTAAAATATTATAAAAAATGCCACATCACCCATGACACATTAGCATATAAATTTAAAAAATATATATTAATTTTAACAAAATTAAAAAACATAAAAACAAAATTTAAAACCAAAAAGTGGAAAGGAGAGTTTTCCGAAAATTTGTATACATTCTTCCACCAAAAATCAATTGTAAATTAAATAAAAAATGGGTGTTGTGTTCTTCCACAAAAATCAAAACCGAAACCATCAATAAAAGATGTTGGAGCGGTGGTGAAGGAGAGTTTTGTGGGGACGATTATGGAGGCGAGATCATCATGGTCAAGGGGTTGAGGATTGCTAATCGGATTTTGGTGGGTTTGCTTGGTGGGTCTGGGGTTGAGGATTGTGGTGGATCGGCGTGGTGGGCCGTGGGTTTTTGGCGATGGAGATCGGTGAGTTCTTGTGGGTTTCAAGCGATGGAGATCGGTGCGTTCTTGTGGGTTTTCGATGGTGGAGAGCAGTTGGGTTTTCGGGTTTCTAGATCGGTGTGTTGTGGTGGTGGGTTGTGGCCCGACCTTAACCATCTCAGCGCCTCTGCCACCGTGGTTTTGCTTGTAAAGCCCTTTCTAATCTCACCCAGCTCTTTTTATTTGCTTTGCACCGAGGTTAGCCACAACTGAACCACAATGGACCACAACCGCCACTAGTGACAACAATGGTTTACGGCTATGGTTTATTCACTTTCTTCTTCTTCTTCTTTTTCTCTTGGGTTTGGGGATTTAGATTTGGTTGTTAAGATCGATGTTGTTCTTTGCAAGTGCTTTGGTTTGGATCTTGATTTCAAATGTATTTGGATTCTCGTGAATCAATGGGTATGGTGGATTTTGGTTTGAAATTTTCTTAGATTTTGTTGTTTGTGTTGCTGTGGGTGTAAATTTATGATTTGGGGTTTGCTTCAATATGTCCGATATGGTGTTATAATAATTCCATAGAATAAAAGTGCAATGAGATCTGGTTCAGCAAAAAAGAGCAACCGATGGAACTTTGAGTCTTGTTCTTGTTATCCGGGTTTGTATTCTTATGTTCTTATGATCCGGGTTCATGTTCTTGTGTTCCTATGATCTAAGTTCATCTTCTTGTTTATTTTTATTCAAATTTGATGTATTTTTATGTTTTAAATTTTGTTTTTATGTTTTTTAATTTTGTTAAAATTAATATATATTTTTTAAATTTATATGCTGTCATGGGTGATGTGGCATTTTTTATTATATTTTAATTCCTCCAGCTGCCATCTCAACTATTTCCGTCGATTGACTGACAGAAATGGCGAAAATAACATGCGTTAATTGGTTTAGGGACTAAAAGTGCATTTACGCCTATATTAAATCATTATATACTTCACCTGAATTTTATCAAGTCTAGATGACAGACAAGAACATGCAATAAAACTATATTTCATAAAAAGGATGGAACAATTTAAGCCTTTTGTATCATTTCATTTGGAAATTTAACAAACAAACGAACAAATATGTATCATTTGGAAAAAATTTGTATATCAAACTTTTTAGTAAAGTGATATATATATATTCTAAATTAACTCTATATAATTAGTTTAGATAAAACATGAAAAATCAAATTTAATTATACATGATTTGCAAGAATTGACATAATTTTTTACCAAAAATGTGAGTTAAAATTCTCATATTGTATAGGAATTGAAATGTTTTTGAGAATTACACTATAAATTTTGTAAAACATAAACCAAATTTCATTTTAATGTTCGGTTAACGAGTACTCTTAGAGTTTAGTTAATAGATAGTTTGAGAAATGTTTTGAATTCACTTTTACAATTTTTTTTTTAAATGTCAAAAAAATTAATTTATTTGTTTTCACATAAAATATTTCTAAAATTAATGCTCTTAGAACATCCGTTAACTTTTCTCTCCTATGAATTCACAAAAATTAACAATTTCATCCTCGAACTCTACCAAATGAACACACCCATATTTATTTGTATTTCCATCGAAGAATCACGGATCACGGAACGCAAATGTAGTCTTCTGCAATATGATATTACATTTTTGGTATAGATATAAAAGTACAATGGTTTATTATAAAAGAATTTGTTCAACTTCAATCAATCTAGCATAAGAATGACAATGGAAAACACCTATTGTTTCTTTACTTTTTCTATGAAACGTCGTCCACCTTTCTCAAATGTACCGAAAGCTTTTTTTAAAGACCATGCCAACGACCCAACACCATGAATGCAACATTTAACTCGCCAATTGGTCGGCCGTGACCAAAAAATGAAAAATTAAATGGATTTAAAAAATAAATAAAATAAAGTTGGATTGTCAACATTATTCGCTTTGCTCTCTCATTTTTTAATTAATAAAACAAAAAAAAAGGTTAGTGTTTGTTTAGCAAAGATTATTTTTGTCAATTTATTTTACTATTCAGTTTATTTTTACTACTATTTATGGGTCTCATTACACTTTTTAGTACTCTTCATAGGTTCCACCGTACTATTTCAGTTAACTTTTACTTTTATTTACAATATTTTTAACAAAAAATTTTCAATTTCAATAAAATAAACTAATCTCAAATAAACTCTAAGTCAATGTTAATTTGCCATCAATGCTGTGGGAATCAACACTTCAGTCAATGTTACCTTTTTTTGTTTGAGAGGAATTAGTTAGTTAAGTTAGCATTGAAATTCTAGTGCAGTCAATGTTACCTAATTCAAATATAAAATAGACGCAAGATGGAGTGCATATGAGAACAGGTACTTCTTTCTACCAAAAAAAAAAAGAGAACAGGTAGTTCTCAGAAAAAAAATATAGATAGTTCCAAAGTAGTTGACCTGTATTTTGACGTTTCTAAGAAACAATGCGAAAAACGGAGTAATACTCCAATTAATAAAGACGTCTTCAATTTTAAGATCCTGACAGGTTTTAGGCTCTTACTTATATCATAAAGTCTAGGACTAGATGACAGAAAATGGACATGCAATGAAACTATCTATCATAAAAAGGATGAAACAATTTAAGCCTTTTGTATCATTTTATCTGGAAATTTAACAAACAAACGAACAAATATGTATCATTTGGGAAAAAATTGCATATCAAAATTTTTAGTAAAGTGATATATATATTAAAAGTGAAAACTCTATTATCAATTTGGTATGGGAAAAGACATCTGGTATGGACTTATCTATTATATTTATAAAAATTGGAAAAATTACACTGACTTCTCCTAAGATTTTTTGTTATTATACTTACTTCCTCTCTAATTTTGGAATAAGACACTCACCTTCCCTAATAAACAAACTATTTATATTGACCTTTCTAAATAGTTGAAAAAAGGTTATAAAAATTTCTTGTAAGAAGTTTTAGAGTTTTTACCTTAAGTACAAAATTTGACAACAAACTTAGTTGTAGCTTAAAATTACAACTTAACTAAATATCTTTATATTAGATGTTGAACTGTGAGTTGTGCCGCTCCACCTCAAAACCAATTAATAATGAGAAAAACACACTCAAATCTTTTATAGCATTCGATATTGCGTCAAGCCTATTTTTAAAGTGGTTGTGGGAAGTCAAATTGTGGTCCCCAACAAATGTGAAATTTGAAAAATCCACTATTAAATTACATGTTCTTCTTATATACTTTATGCCTGCAAAATTTCTAAAAGATCAAAAATCAATAATTATGTCATCAATCAAATATTTAGATTTCAAGTTTTTGTAGTATAAATTATTCATACAAAATAAATTTGTGAATCGAATGAAAAATAACATCTAATTAGCTTAAAATTTGACATGTATGTTAAGAACATAAATAACATGTAATTCAACAGTTATATTTTCAAAATATGTAGTCATATTAATTTTTTTTTTTTTTTTTTTTTTTAGTGAGAATTGTAGCCTTAAACTATAACCAAATTTGTAGTTAAACTTTGTTCTTTCCTTAGATCTCTTTTTTCCAATAAGACGTTTTACATATGACATTAGCTTATCAGGTACAAAATGACAATAACATGTTAAGTAGGATATTTTTATTATCAATTTAAAAACTAAAAATTATGGTAAATAATAAAATATTGTAATAAAATTTAATTTGATTTTGGTTTTTGAAGTAATCAGACCCACATCCAATTGACTCAGCCACGTAGAGAAGTCCACCGGGCTTTGGATCGATAGGTCTGATCGGTGGACCAATTAGACCCCTAATATTCACTTTGAGAATGGTGTGGCATCACAGAGATGAATGTTTGGACAAGCTTTAATTTTAGCTTCTTTTTTTTTTTCTTTTTAATATCATAGTTTACGTATAATTTAAAAAAAAAAATTATTCTAATTTATTTTTAAGTATAAAAAAATAAAAATAAAAAGAGTCCCAAAGGTCTGGAATTTGTCAAGAAAGACTACCATTGAGATTGAAGGTAAAACTTCACCAAATTTAGCATAATCTAATTCGACATATGGACTTCAAAAAATTGCTATATATTTTTTTATTCTTCCAATGGTAAGGAATATAATATCAATAGGTTACCAATTTTTTATTATATAGTAGTTGTTCTAAAACTAATTTTTATTGCTACTATAAAATAGGCAGTTTCCATCATGAATACTGTCAAAAACAAATTTCGCAATAAAATAAAAGATAATAGATAAAATAAAATAAAATAAAACTCTTTGATTGTTTACTTCAAGTGAGAATTTTGTTGTGAGATTTAATACAAAATTGTGACTCAAGCTCATGATTTTAAAACTGCTACAATATTCTGATTAGTTTAAGGAACCCAACATTTTTCTATGAACACAATTTTGGCTTGTTGTGAGATTTAATACAAAATTGTGACTCAAACTCATGATTTTAAAACTACTACAATATTCTGATTAATTTGAGGAACCCAACATTTTTCTATGAACACAATTTTGGCTTGTTGTGAGATTTAATACAAAATTGTGACTCAAACTCATGATTTTAAAACTGCTACAATATTCTGATTAGTTTGAGGAATCCAACATTTTTCTATGAACACAATTTTGACTAAATGACTCGCTAAATCCTTTGTTAAATAATAAGAAAATGTTTAACAAAGTAAAACTGGTTTAATGGGGAAGGTGTTAGCTAGTGTGGGAGACTGGGAAATGTAATATAACAAGTTGCAATTAGTTATTATGATTCTTTTTTTCTTTTTCAAAAAAAGGTAAGTAGTGGAGAAGGGGGTGGTGGAGTTGGAACTTGGAATAACGTATTACACTGCAAAAAAATACTATTACTATTAGGCTATTATTTCAATCCCAAAGTTGCACTCAATTATTGAAAATAATAGACAAGTTGCACTAAAAGTATATTTTTCTTTTGTATAGAGAAGGCATTGTATCAGCCCCTCTTACCCAAAGGAGCTGCCATTTTGAGCTGAAATGGGCCGGGCCATTACCCATCTCTAATCTTTTGCTTTTTATATTTCAGGCTTTGGAATGAGATGGCACTAGGCCTAATCTCTAAATAAAGTATCTATTTGGCACCCCAAAAAAAAAGCCTCAAGGAGAGGAGCCACAAGGCCCATAAGGCCTACAACGCTAATAACCACCAATAAAATTACAAAGTTAACAGTACAATTACAAATAATCCAAGATGGATGATAACACTAAAACATTTTAGTCTCTATTGTTTTATCAAAAAAAAAAAAAAAAAAATCTAATATGTCATTATTTTATTTGAGTGTATAAAAGAGTGACCTTGTGGCTTGTGAGTGAGAGAGTTGAGATATGGAGAGAGGAAGAACGGAGAAAGTTAAGAGAGCAGAAGTTGATAAACATTTTTTTTTTCCTTCTTGTAAAAGTGAAAACTCTATTACCAATTTGTTGTAGGAAAAGACCTCTGATATGGAATACACCTATTCTTTTTTTTTCTTTTTTGCGAAATTAGATTATTAGTCCCCGAAGTTTACTCTATATGCACAATTGGTCCCTCAAGTTTCAATTGAGCACAATTGGTCCCTTAAGTTTTCAAAATGAGCAACATAAGTCCTTTAGTTAACTTCTATTAGTAATGTTGCTTATGTGGCTAACAGAATAATGACTAGGCATTTTTTAAAAATGATGTTGCATTTCTTTTTATTAAAAAATAACAAAACTAAATTTACTCATAAGAAAGAACCTAAACCCATTCTAATTCAAATCTTTATCCTCACCCAGTACCCAAAAAAAAATCTCCATTTGCAATTTGTTCAGGGCCTTCCTACACTTCACCCATGGTGGGTTGACGTTGGGTTCGAATTCGCACAAAAAAAGTAGCAATGTCAACATAATAAAACAACTCAATTCACACGATTCTTAACATCTTGAGCCGCATTAGATAATTACAAAAAATTAAGAAAAAGATTATTCATCAAATAAAGCTTAAAACAACAAAAATCTAAAAAACTTAATTCTTTATTTCCCCTCACTTTCCCAGCAACCAAATAGGAAAAAAAAAAAAAAAAAAAAAAAAAAAAAAAAAAAAAACAAATTCTCCAAGATTTCAAGAACCCCACAGATCTACTACCCAACCCCAAGCTTCCAGTGACTAGAGTTGTAGCAACGTAAAGTCGGCAATATCCCCAACGCAAATTATCTTGAGATGTTTGTGAATTCAAACCTACAACTCCACACCAAAATTAAATTAAAAAAATAAAAGTAAAAATAAAACATGATCTACTGCTTCACTTGTAAAACGGGGCATGGTGAATGGCTCCCCACATGTTTGCGAGAATGCCTCAATGGAGTTGGTGAAGCACTCTTGTACCGTGCAAATGGAGATTTTTTTTACCCGCTTAGGATAAAGATTTTAATTGGAAATTGGAATGGTCTAATTTCTTTTTTATGTGTAAATTTAATTTTGTATTTTTTTAATAAAAAGAAATGCCACATCATTTAAAAATAATGTCTAGTTATTATTTTTTTTTTTTTTTTTGAGAAAGTCTAGTTATTATTCCGTTAGCCAACTAAGCAACATTACTAACGAAAGTTAACCAAATGACTTATATTGCTCATTTTGAAAACTTATGGGATCGATTGTGCTCATCTAAAACTTGAGGGACCAATTGCGCATAGAAGGTAAATTTCAAGGACAAATAATATAGTTTCACCTTTCTTTTTCTATGAAACCACTTCTTCCACCTTTCTCAAATGTACCAAAAGCATTACGAGTCGATCCCAGCCATCCACCACCACGAATGACGCAACTTTTAACTTGCTAAATGGTCTACCCAAAAAGAAAAAGAAAAAGGGTTTTTTTTTTAATAAAATAAAATATAAAGTTGGATTGTCGATATTATTAACTTCGCTCTCCTTTTCTTATTAATAAAAACAAAACAACTCAATAATCAATGTTAATTTTCCATGGAATCAAACACACTCTAGTTAATTTTACCTAATTCAAACAGAAGATAGATGCTAGAGTGCGGATATGATAGATAATATATAGATAGAGACATTCCAATGTTGACCCAGACTTTAACATTTCTAAGAAACAAAGGGAAAAGCAGAACAATGGACTTCGACGTTTCTAAGAAACATTGGGAAAAACAGAGCAATAATTAATAATAAAAACATATATGTTTTCAAAGTCTTGACACTTTTTAGACTCTTATTTATATTAAATCATTCTTCACTTCACCTGAAGTTTATCAAGTCTCATAGTCAAAAAAAAAAAAAAAAAAAAAAAAGAGTTTATCAAGTCTAGATGGCAGATAATGCACATGCAATAAAACTATTTTTTAATTGTAAAAATTAAAAAGGACAGAAAAATTTATGCCTTCTGTATCATTTCATTTGGCAATTTAACAAACCTAAAATGTATCATTTGGAAAGATTATGCATATCAAAAATTTTAGTTTTTTTTTTTTTTGGGTTAAAAGTGAAAACTCTATTACCAATTTGTTGTAGGAAAAGACTTCTGATATGGACTTACCTATTATATTTATAAAAACTGAAATAATTGCATTGATCTCTCTTGAGAGTTTTTGTTATTATATTCTCATCCCCTCTAATTTTGAATAAAACAATCACATCTCCTAAAATACAAACTATTTACATGGACCTCTCTATATGGCTGAAAAAAAAAAAAAAAAAAAAAAAAAAAAAAAAAAAAAACATAAATTTTTTTCTTAAAAGCTCTTTTCTGCATGTATTAGCTTTTCATTAACCATCAAAATTTTTGCATACAACATTAGCTTATCATGTAAAAAATGACAATAACATATGAAGTAATTAAGATATTTTTTATTTTTTTATTATTATTTTCAAAACTAAAATTATGGTAGATGGATAAAATATTTTAATAAATTTAATTTTCTCTTAAATTTCTTGCAACTAATAGAATTTAATTTATTTAAATTTTGTTAATTAAGTTTTATGTACAGTAGAATTAACTTTATAATTTTAATATATTTATAATACGGTGCTAACTGTTTTATCATACACTAATGTGCATGTACTGTACAGAGTTAAGCAGCTGCAATGGCAGTACCATATTTACATGGGGTAGGAAAGGAGGCATTTGGGGTATGAATTGAAACAAGAATCCACTGTGGGTGACAATTGCAATCTCCTTCTCTTTACGTGTCCACAACCTGTACCAGTAGATGGGAAAAAAGTCAGAAATTTTTTTCTGGCGTTGTTATGACCATACTTGCAACCAGATAGAAGTCTCCAAAGCATTCCAATGTCTACCCAATTCATATTCAACCTCGAAAAGAAGGTGAAAAATATATAAATGAACCATGTGGAAAAACTTGGTCATCACAATCAATAACTAAGAGCAATAGTATTATTATTATACTTCTTTATAAGAACAAATAAGCCATTTCATCATATGTATCTGAACACACTAATATATTTTTAATTTTTAAAATAACCCAGATATGCTAGACAGGATTTCTTCTGAAAATTGATTATATAAGGCTTGGAAACCACTGTCGCAAGTGCCATCCCCATAGATGATTATGGTTGGAGACTATTGTCCCACTTGTGATGCTAATTGCTATGATTGGAGAGGTGAAGATTACAATATAGAAAGTGAAAAATAGGACAAAATCTGTACTTGTAGGATCTGGATTTCCCTTCAATTCCCATCTACATCAAAAACTTATTAATATTTTAGTCTAATGATAATTAAAGAACTATTATAAAAAGTAGACGTCATAGATTGAAACTCTTTAAAAAGAAAAAGATATTGCAGTAATATATTTTTACTGTATATTATTAAAATGCAGATAAATACTTAAGTAATTGGATTACAACCTGAAAATCCGAAGATCTGGCCTAGCTTGGTGCTAGCCTAAAGAATGGACCGACACTGTGCTAGCCTAAAGAATGGAAGAAAAACTTTATAAAAAAATTTTAATTAAAAAATAGAATGTACAATCCATATTCGAAATATTCAACAACAACAACAACAAAAAAAAAAAAAAAAAAATCTAAAATGCCTCGGGTGAAAATTAAGTTTAATATTGGGGCCCAATTTATTAAAATATATTCTGAAGATACTTGGTTATTTATGGATTTTAGTACAAGAAATTTATTGAAAGCAATTCCAAGTCCTGCTACACAGAAACTGATTTCAAAAAAAAAAAGAAAAAGAAAACACACAATCTCATTCTACTAGAATTTTAAGATGAAGAATAATCCAAATTAAGCTTCCACCGTAGCATGGATGTGGATCCATAAACATGAACATAAGAAAAGCATGTAAAATCATAAGCACGTCACACACATAATCTTGCACAAATAGCCACTGCATTAAACAATTGGGGAGGCCTTCAAATAGCCTGTTGTTTGAGATGATCAAGGTAACTCAATGATCTCACCACAGCCGTGCATAGAAAAGAATTTAGTCCAAAAAACTTATTGTTTTAGAGAATTAATGTTGATATATTAGAAGAAACTAGTGGCAGTAGGCCCCCAAAATTGTTTGAGTTCAAATCAAAGGCAGAAGCATGAATCGCTTAAAATTTAATTGATAGATTTGGTAACTTGCCCTTAATTTGGTTGCAGCAAAGATTTAAATAGAATATATTAGAAGGAAGGTTCCAAAACCACAAATGGACCGTATCTGAAATTCCAGTACCGGAGACATCAAAGTTGGTGAACCTTCTTTGATTTTTCTAACATTTTGGGAAATCAGGACCCAATTTGCAAGATGACAAATATATGGTATCCAATTGTAATCCTTAGTAGATTTCGTTAGTTTGTAGGACTTTGTAAGGTGTTTATGCCAAAAAGTTACTTTCTTTGTAATCTATGACTTTGATTAATCTTGTTTATACATGTTTCATTTATTTTGATCCTTAAGGCATAGTCCTCAATTTATTTTGTGTTTACAATATTTTCTTAGGCTTCGATCCATTTTACTGTATAAACTATAGAGTAATTAACCCATCTATCTGGTCACTGTTTAGATTACTTAGGAATCGATATTTATTTTTTGCAATGGAACTTAGAATAATCATGTATTACTTTGCTTCCTGTGATTTAATGGCATTAGATTTCACTTAGAACTTAGTCCTGTTAGTCTTTATTGTTTTATAAAATAAATCTAATAGTATATTTTATTAGAGTATATAAAAGAGTGATTTTTACCATGATCCTAAATGAATTTAAACTCTTTTGCTTTCACCTTTTCTTGTGACTAACGAAGTCAAACTACCCATCCCTGATTTTTTCAGAACACTTTTATTTTATTTCTAGTGACATTGAGAACAAAGAGAAATTATGGTCCATTTGAATTGAGAGGAAGTAAAGTAAAGTAGAGTAGAGTAGAAATGGTTAAAATTAGTTTATTTTCAATCAATTCTACTCTACTTCTCTCTACTCCTCCCCCCTCTCCCCTCAATACCAAATGGGCCCTAAAGCGACTTGTATTCAGAGAAAAAAAAAAATCACTGTGATAACTGGCCTAAAAGGATTACAACTAAAAAATCTGAAAAAAAAAAACACTTAGGAAAAATAAATAAGAAAAGAAAAGTAGAATATGCAATCCATATTCGAAATATAAAATAAAAAGAGAGAGAACCTTTCAAAATCCCATCCATAGGTGATAATATCAATGATAATTAAGTTTAATATGGGCCCAACAAAAACATAAATACCCCGAACAAACTTGCAGGCAATTCCAAGTCCTGCCACACAAACTATTTTTAAAAAAGTTACAAATAATCTCATTTTACTAGAATTTTAAGATCAAGTGTAATCCAAATTAAGCTTCCACCGTAGCGTGGATGTGGGTCTATGAACATAAGAAAGCATGTAAAATCATAGGCACGTCACACACGTAACCTTGGACGAAGTTTTTTTTTTTTTTTTTTTTTTTTTCTTTTTCTTTTTCTTATTGTCGAGACCTACACAAGGTAAAATAACAAACATTAGTTTGAAAAATTAAAACCAATTCAAGAAAAGAAATAATTAGAGATATATCTAAATTGAAAAATCTTCTCAAACCTTTAGTGGCTGAGCAGTTGCCTTATTAGGTCTGAAACATCCTTTGCAATCTTGCAATATTGATGATCGTTGTCACGTAGAACCAATCATTCAAGTTGCTCAACAACCGGAAATATAGATGCCTCCAAGAACAGTTCAACGTTAAAAAGCCACAAACTCCCCAAAAGCCCATCATGAATCCAAGTCCCATGCCCATATAAAGACATTTCCAAAATTCATCTTCATCTTTTTGATAATTTGTATTGCCACCTTTAGTTGATTGACATTTGGTTCCACATCTCCTGGACACTTCGGTGTAAGTGGAGGGCCACAGAGTGCAAGATTACCAATGAATCCAGAAGGGTTAGTGATCAAGATTTGAGGGCCTGTTGGAATTCTTCCTGACAATTTGTTATATGACAAGTTCAAGAAACTCAAAAAATTCAAATCAGCAATGCCAGCTGGAATTGAACCAAAAAGTTGATTTCTCGACAAATCTAGGGATTCTATCTGCTCCAAATGATCAATTTCTTGAGGAATTAATCCTGTCAATGTGTTTTCTGCTAAGTTCAATGTTTTCAACTCTGTAAGGCTGAAAATCTCTACTAGAATTTCTCCAATTAATTTATTACTTGAGAGATCAATACTACTCATCTGTCCAAAATTCTTTCCATAGATGTAAGAGTGTCCTTTCCAACTAACATTTGTATTGAAAATATAATTGACCCAACCCCCATACTTGATTGCCATCCAAATATACTAAATCAGCTATATTAGTCGGCTTATTATTTGTATTTTTAAAAGCCATGGCAGTCAAATTATAAAGGCATCGAGGAATATTTCCAGAAATATTGTTTTGAGACAAGTCGAGGAAGAATAAAATATTTTAATATTTTATGTTGTTTTCTTTTTCCTTGTTGAATTAGGATTTTAATTGTTTTTCTTTTCCTAATTAAATTGTTTTTCCTTTCTCAAGTAGAAGTAGGTTTTTTATTTTTTTTCCTAAAAGGAGTGAGAGAAATTCTATTCCTATAAATACTCTTTATAGAGAGGTTGATTATTGTTATGCGTTAATTAATAAAAGTTTGTTAGAGATGTTTTCTCTATTATTTTGCCTACTAGCCTAGTGTTCTTATGGAACTTAGGTTTCATGGAAGAGTTGTAGTAATTGTGTGTTCTGATTCGCTTCTACATGCCTGTTGCATCGGTTGGTATCAAAGCTAGGCCAAGTTCCTACTATGGCACAAAGAGGAGTACATGGGGGAAAACCCGTTGCCATAGATGACGTGTATGAACGCGATGAGGTTGCACTTAATGCGCAATTATAGGTGTTCTTTCAACGAATAAAGGAGTGGTTTGATGCGCTTTCAAAGTAGCTCACTGTCATAGTTGTTGTAAATGAACCTCAAAACTACCATCCAAATCCATGCTTTGTGGAGGAGGAGGAGGATCTTGATATCAAGCATAAGGGTTGCGATATCAAAGAGGATAATGAATACATTGAAAGAGTTTGTCTAGTAGATTGGGATTCTCCACCAATTTATGATGACTATCCTAAAGATTTTAGTCAAGGAGAAAAGATTGAGTTTGATAAAAATAAAGTCATATACATATGAGGTGAGCCCATAACTCACATCGTTGATGGGACTTTCGACAGTCAAAAACAAAAGGTTATTGATCCTTTACGGGAGGATTTTATTGAACAAGAATTGATAGAGGTCAACAAGAGGCGTGAACGAGTGATTTTAATTAAGTAATCTTTGTGGAGGAGGAAATATGAAGTTTTTGGATGTGTGCATGGATTCTTTTTTAGTACTTACTTCATATATCCCTTTGTGGCGAAAAAGGTCAAGAATGAAAATCCATACATCAAGATTTATTATGAGTGAGAAAAGATTGATAAGTAGCATATTGATTCGTTTTGTCTTGCACAGAAGAATAGGATGGAGAGGATTATTCGGGGTTCCAATTAATCATGGAAGATTGCCACAAAACTCGAGGACGAGTTTTCCCCAACCCCGAGAGAATGATGCAGATTGGTTAAGGAAGAATAAAATATTTTAATATTTTATGTGATTTTCTTTTTCCTTGTTGAATTAGGATTTTAATTTTTTTTTCTTTTCCTAGTTAAATTTTTTTTCCTTTCTCAAGTAAAAGTAAGTTTATTATTTCTTTTCCTAAAAGGAGTAGGAGAACTTCGAGAACTTCTATTCCTATAAATACTCTTTATAGAGAGGTTGATTATTGTTATGTATTGATTAATAAAAGTTTGTTAGAGATGTTTTCTCTATTATTTTGCCTACTAGCCTAGTGTTCTTGTGGAACTTAGGTTTCGTGGAAAAGTTGTAGTAATTGTGTGTTCTGATTACGCTCCTACATGCCCACGCTACATCAATAAGGCATCGATCACCTTTTGCATGTGTTCTCCTTGTACTTTCTTATGTGACGGCCTTTAAAATAAGCTTTATATAAAGCTAGGGTTGTGAGAAAAGAAATCTTACACATACATGTCGGCATGGGCCGAAAATCAGATCCGAAAATTTCGATTTCATAATTCTCGATAGATACAATCGTCGAGCTATCTATTGAGACCTCGATAGATATATCTGTCGAGCTATTTGTGGAGATTCATTAATCCTCGATAGATATTATCGTTTCAATTTATCAAGAATCATCAGTTTTAATGAAAGACTTTTCTTCACTTGTTTCCTGGTCCAATCTTCATGGCCTTAATACTAGACTTGAACTCTTATTCTTTGAAGTATTAAACACATCCTAGATCTACTAAATTATAAATAAAATGCGTTTTGTCAAAAGATTAGCTAATTCTATATAACATATGTTCTTAACATGATTCACATATGTCCTAACACAAATGATCCGTCTCATATGCGGACGAGAAAGGATATAGAAATGGTATTATTCATATTAAAATTACTAACATAACCCAAAATGGGAAGAACATAATGACCTGCATGCTCTACAAAATTTCACTTACATGCCATTATCTCTTCTTGATACAAAACAGAAAGCAGGATTTCTTAATGGAAATGTAACTTCGTTGAACAAGATGGTTTGAGAGTTCACTCTTATGAATTTTGATACAGCTTACAAATGAAGATACTTAACTTGACATTAGTAGTACAAAGTACAAACACTAGTCTAACGACAGACGATCATTTTAGCCAATTGTAGAAACTTCAACAATAAATTGCTACTTAAAAGCAGGTTGGACCGTTGGAACAGCAAATTGAAAATGCTTTCACTTGGTGTAGAGAACGTCCTCCCATGGGTGGCGGTATAGCGGCTGTTTCAATCTCTTCTGGTCAAAGGTGTGCCTGTTTTTGGATAAGAAGCAATCAGTGAGATAGAACTATAGGGCCTTTAAAAGAAAATCCACATGTTTGGGAAGTACATGCTGACCCCCCACACCACCCCCCCCACACCCTGCGTAGTCATCTGAATCACCACTATAGTTTGTACCATAGTACTGGTGTTTTTTTTTTTTTTTTTTTTTTTCTCCTCTTTGCTCACCTTTTGTTTTTGGTCCTAGTAGGCCACATTCAGGTGCATAATGGCAACCAGATACTCAAAGTTTTGGAAGTATACATTCTAGTCACTAACAAGTCATGTATGTATTAGTAAAAATAGGACCATCTAGTCTCTTATGGGACCATATAATGTTGGACGATATCACCCTTGTGGATAAAAAGGCTAGATGGGTCAGTATTCCAACTGCCAATGTGTCAATATCAAGGATTTGATTGTTCCTTAATAAGCAACACAAAACATAACCCAAAGGACTGGATAAGAAAATATTTAGCGTAATCTAACTCACCCAATCAGACCAATGGAGCGTGCCAGCACGAAGAGTCCATTCAGATAGCCAATCTCGACAATCTCATCAATCTCTTGCTTGGTGAACATTCCACTGCCTACAAGGAGATCCAAGAAAAGGGACCCAATTGCACCGTCTACATTGAGCACCAGGTTGTTTGCCTTGGAGAGAGTGAAGGTTTCAACTTGCACAGCATATTCCATGTACTTCACAGAAGGAAAATTTGTTCGTGCAAACAGTTGTAGCAGCTCTACTCTCTTATCTCTGTTGTCATCTCTCTTAATCCTTTCCACAGAAAACAAGAGTTTCAAACAGGCAGATTTGCAATATAGCCATTAAAAGCATAATTTTTATAAAAATTTCCATGGTTTCTAGTCTTGCATAATCTGAAAACATACCGACAGTAAAAATCTCTCCATACCTATGCCCAATTCCTGGTACACGAATGCCCTTCTTTTTCATGCTTTCAACGAACTCGTAAGGTGTCAAATTCTGGCAAACACAGCAGGGGTATAGCATATCAAAATCTCCAAATCATCATAGTAATTGCAAATCATCATAGTATTTGCAAACCATCTAATAAAAAAAAGAGTTTCCCTCATAGTGCCATCAAGTCTCACCCTGTCATAAGCATCCTTGAAGTATCGAGCAGCATCATCAATGGCACCACCAAATCGGGGACCAATTGTAAGCAAACCTGTTTAACAAGTTCATCATTCACTATTCCATAATCAGTTCAGCTCACAGGAGCAAGTCCATTCAACAATTTTAAGTAATAAGTTCAGATGGCAAACTATATACCTGAGACTAGGCTCGAAACAAGGTCCTTTCCAGCTCTTGCTGTTACTATAGTGTTGTGAGCACCAGAGACACAAGGACCATGGTCGGCACATAACATGATACATATCTGACCAATTCCATATGTATTAGAGTTAGGACAAGTAAACGCATGTTCTTTCATCAGAAGTGTTTATTTAAATGGAAAACAAGTAGGACACTCAGCTAAATCAAGAAAAAACTTTAAACAAATACAAGTTTACAAACAAAAACAATCTTGTTGGAGTTACTCTTGTTATTTTATATTAGCGTGGAGATATTTATGTAATCTTGCCATATCACTCTAATATAAATATGTGTTACAGTAAGGAACTAA
Organism: Quercus dentata; assembly: GCA_028216015.1. Lineage (NCBI taxonomy): Eukaryota > Viridiplantae > Streptophyta > Magnoliopsida > Fagales > Fagaceae > Quercus > Quercus dentata. Next base: position 17,098,590 of record CP116452.1, on the reverse strand, counting down.
CCGATCAAGCCCTAAACCTTTTTTCTCTTCTCTCTCTCTTAAACCTAATTTTTCATATTCCCACTAATCTCTACTGTCATTAGCAACCTACCTCAATAAATTTTGTGCAGTAACGGGGAAGACTGCGTTTGAACCACAAAAGAGAGATAACATCACCAATACCATAACCTTGTTCAACAATGGAAGACATGGGTACACCAGCATAGCATGTCTCCTCACCTAAAAATTGATTGAAAAAAGAATTTAGTGCAAATGATATCTAAGCTATAAAACACATGAATGCTAAATTAGAATATTATGAGTTTGAAAGGTACCCCTGTCATCAGATATTGTGGAAATAATATGAGTTGGAGCACGAACTTTCCCACTCTTAATGGCTGTGTTAAGATCCTCAGGGATTTGTGGAGGTGTAACTTCCTGTACTGCTGTAATATTCCCTCCTTCAACCTATCAGGGAAAAAAATACAATTACAGTTAGTTTTTCTTTTTTAGAAGCCAATTACAGCTAGTTGAAGAGCCAAAGAGAATTCATGTAAACCTTTTTCCTTTGGTTTTATTATACAAATAAACTAACCAGTTTCTCAAAAGTTTCCTTAATCGCAGCTTCTAAAGCTTCATATGACGTGGGAACAACAGCTCCAGCTTCTCTTAGTGCTTGATTTTTGCCTTGTGCAGACTCCATGTCACCACCACTTTTAGCACCCTGAATTTAGACAATACCAAAAATATTTTCATTTAGAAATGATGCCCTCCTTCTGCTACAGAATACTCAGAGATTAGTAAAAGACAGTTGAGGTAGTTGCTTACAGCATGACCAAATTGTACTTCAGATTTGAAGAGTCGTGCACAAGTTCCACTAACCCAAGCAACCACTGGTTTAGTTACTTTTCCCTGCTTCAGGGCTTCAACTAAGGAATATTCATCTTGCCCACCAAGCTCCCCAAGTACAACTATCATTTTAATCTGAGGAAGCCATAGCCCCAAAAACTCAGATAGATGTACAACAAAAAATGTAAATTGTCGAACATAAGAAAACTTGGTTACAGTGTCATAAATTTTGTCAGCTTTCATGCTAGTCAAAGTACAGAATCTACAAATTTTCACAGTAGAAAATTGCATACACGTGATATTGAGAACATAAATTTTTGGTCCAAAAATATGGACTTACAATGCAGAATGTGAATAGCAAGACAATTCAAATAAGTAGATGGCTTCATTGCTTGTCACAAAGGAAAACTGCACATACAATGGGAAACAGTTGGCAGGGCACCAAAAAGGAAATAAATAAAAGCAATAACATACCTGTGGGATGATGTTAAACCGCAAAACATGATCAGATAGAGTGGAGCCTGGGAACACATCTCCTCCAATTGAAATACCTGAAGCAATTCCAATAGCACATTCAAGTTTAAATTACAACCTAAATCCACAGAGATTAAGGCCAAAATTAAGAAAAAATTAAACAATATAGCTAGCATATGCATACCTTCATAAATTCCATCAGTAACACGGGCAATAGTACTGTATAATTCATTAGACATCCCACCCTGTAATTGTAAGAAATTGTTTAAGCATCAACACCCACATGACATTCTAGGAAAACACAACAGTGTTCAGTGCTAGAAAACCAAATTGAACAAGTCCAGAGGAAGTTTTTGCCATGTAAAAATGACATTAAATCTCACTTTGCATTCAAAGATTAAATAAAATTTCAGAAAATTTAAAGATTACACAAGTGGAAGCTTTGTGCACTGGGATAGCCTTTTTAAAGATTGCACAAGTCCATCTGCCAAATAAAGTAGTAAATTGTGCTTCATAGATTAGACTCTATTCAGGACCCAGCTATAGAAACTGCTCAACCCTATATTTCCTACAGAATCCTTGTTCTATACTATTTTTTACATCTCTACTAACATCTGAATTAAGAGGATAAAGAGCATAAATGAGGTTAAAGTATTGTATTTTAAGTTGATGGGTACACACAGATATGAACAAACCTCATCAGACACAGGATTCAAAGGGTGAAGAATGAACTTGAGAATTAATTTAACCCATCATGCAACTGGTTTAACACATAAAAGCACATTATGCTGTTCTAGATTTCTTATAAGAAAACCATGGAGCAGTCTGAAAGTTGTACTTATTACTAGGAAGTTTCTAAGGAGTTCAGGGCAGAGGTGTCTATAATGTGAGAACTGTACATGCTAGGAAGAGACAAAAGGCTGGATTGACTACATACAGATTTGGAGACAAAACCAACGGATCCAGGCCTGTACAGCTTGCTTTGAATTATATTATCAATGGTGCCAGCAGTGTCGCCTATCTTAAAAGCTCCGGCTTGAATTCCTCCAACAGTTGCTGGGCCAATAACAACCTGCAGCAGCAACATTAAAATTAGCACTGCTTGGTTATTCTCTTTATCTGGTTAAATACGCAACATTCCTCTCACTTATTGTTTGCCAGTGCATATGCAATCAATTGCTTAGTGTCTGACTCAGGAACACCTTCAGCAATGATAGCCACAACTCGAATGGTTGGTTGCTTCAGAGCAGCCATAGATGAAGCAGCGGCACTGCATATTCATCAATATATGATTAATTATAAAATACAATTAAAGAAGTCTGGCACTTCAAAATATAGTTAATCCAATAAGTGCTAACCTTCTAAATGATGCAAAGTTGATAAAGACATCAGCAGTGGGATGTGCAGCACAAGCTGTGTCAATGCTGCGAAAGAAATTGACATGAAGGTGAGAGAATTTAACTCAGAAATTCAAGTTCATTGTTCAGAAACCACAATTAAGCTGCTTTGTATTCTCTAACATGTAATGAAAATGTGATGGATATAAACAGCAGTATCAAGTATGTTCATTGTATCGAAAGTTTTTTTTTGATAAGTAATAAGATTTATTGATATCAAAAAAGGACACCCTCAGTGACGGAACTATAGTTGGACTGCCCTCCCAAATTTTTTTCAAATTTTTTTTTAGTGTATATATATTTATATATGTATATATGTATGTGTTAATTTTAGCAATTTGTTTCAATAAATTTGCATTTTGACCTCTCAACAATATTATTGATCTTTTTAAAGGCCATAAAAATTTTTATTGATCTAAAATCTGAAATAAATTTAACAAGCTCAACAACAAAATTTAACAATAACAAACTTAAGCCCAAACAACACCCCAAAACAAACCCACACAAAACTCAAACAAAAAATAAAATAAAATAAAAAATTCCTAAGCCAATTCTAACTAGTCTAAGTGAACACCCACACATATTTGACAACACACAAGACAACCAAAAAAAAAAAAAAAAGAGCTTAACTTTCTAAATTGAGAAGTGCTACATTCACAACATTTTCACAATATTCACAATAAGTCACATGTGGTAAGTTGTTATTGGTTCTAATTTGAATCCACATCTTAAATTACTATTTTACCCACTCATAACAACCAATAATAACCTACCACTTACAATTTGTTATGAAAATGTAATAAAAATATTATGAACATAGCATTTCTCTTCTAAATGAATGCCTATTTGGAGTTTCAAAAAAATATATATACTTTTGCCCCCCCTAACTCTAAGTCCTAGCTCCGTTCCTGGACACCCTAGTACATAGGAAGTGTACAGGGGTCAAATACATAAATTACAAGAATCAAGAAAATCAAAGATAGAAGAGAATGATTGGTTTCATGAGGCAAACAACCAATCCAAAAAAGTTCTTAAGAAAAATAACTTGAGGTCAGGAATGGATCTCTCTGAATCTTCAAAACTCCTATTGTATTGAAAGTTTAGTTTGCATACTGCAATTTTGTGATTTATGGTCAACATTTTAGGCATTTTGCATGCAACATCAATACTTAGGACTAATACGAGTAAAACTCCGTTTGTATCCCATATGTGTAGATAAAAATGTACTCCATTATTTATAATGAGTCATATCTATGCATAAATTATCAATACCAAGTAGTTCCTTACATCAATTATTTTATGTGAGCGATATGTTATGCATAAGTCGTCACCTATCCTAAATCCAAAATTTGATAATAATTGAAAAATGATTTAACATAGAAACAGAAAGCAAGAAACATGACATACGCTGAGTGCACAGGGATAGCAATTTCCTCTTGACCAAAAAAAAGTTTCTGAAATCCATCGCCACCAGGGTTAATGATTCCAGCAACTGATGGTGTTTCCCTCCCTAAAGATACAAGTATGAACACTCTATTAACACCAAAATCCAATAATACCAACAAAGATGGAAAACTAATCCATGACACTAACGAAAATTCAATCTCTATATCATTATGTCCTCATTAAAATAAATAAACATTTGCAAAACGAAAGAGAGAAGGGATTTGATGCACACCGCAAAGGAAGTCAAAATCAAGCATCCGCTGAATCGGAAGTTGCTTGTAATTGTAAAATAAAGCTTGTGTGGTGCGGGAGAATAGCTGTCCGGTGGCCATGGCGTAGAGTCAAAGAGGCCTTTAAACACCTAAGAACAAGATATATACTTTAGGAAAGTCAATCAAATATAGAAGGAGCATTAGAAGTTACCGCAATTATATCTAAAATTGCTGCAAACACTTTAGATCACACTTGTATTTAACTCTTTATCAACTCGAATCTTCATTTGGTGTATGAAACGTTATTTAAATTGCTCTAGGATATTCATAGGCTAGCACTTTATTATCCATCTCTAATCCATTGACCATATTCTCGAATAAGGACCAACCAGATTCGAATAAGTTCTGTTACTAAACAACAACATAGTATAGAACTTTGTAAAAAAAAAAAAAAAAAAAAAAAATCCTGCATCAAATAAATCTATAAGACAAATTCAAAGTTATCTCAACTAATAAAGTCTATGTCGTCGAATAAGTTCAAATCTCATCGTATCTATCCAAAAAAATATACAAAAATACAAATGGGAAAGAAAGCGCACCTAATTTTAAACTATAACCAACCTGGATCCAGGTTTTTGATTCAATAAGCGAAACACACAATGTGTGTTAATGAAACCCAATATAGAATCCAACAACCTTAGCTCATATGAAACACTATTAGAAACAATTTCAAGACAACGACCAGATCTCGCACTTTTATAAGTAAATACTAAATAGTACCAAACTTTTGAAACCTCCAAACAGCTCACTAACAAACAAAACAGAGCATTTTTGCTCTCAACCTAGAAAAAGTCGACTAATCTATATATATATGAGACAATATCAAGTGCAATAAATAAATAAAAAGGGGGATGAACAATATATAAAGGATGAACAAGTAAATAAATGCAAAAAATGGAAAATAAGAATGGAAAAACTTCTAGAGGTGACGGCTAGTATTACAAATTTGGTCTTAGCGAGAATGAGAGCCACATGTCTCTCTCTTATCCCTATAAATATCTCCCCCCTCTCCTCTTGGAAAATGGAAATACATACTACAAGACACAAAATTTCCTACAAAATTCTCTAGAATAGAATTCTCTCTCTCTCTCTCTCCTCTTTAGTTTTTCCCTAGGAAACCCCTCTCAAAATTTCCAGCCCCTCTTTTCCATAATTTAAATTAAAAAAAAAATAAAAATAAAAAACCCTTTTGGGTAAGTGGCTTAAGTTGTAAAGGAATGGGTTCGCTTCCATATAGCTATACCCATTCCCCTTTTCTCTTGCTCTTGTAGTTGTCTCATCTCAAATGCTATGGGAAATGAATATACTTCACAGCAATACCTTATAAGAGACAAAGAACTTTTTCTTTCACCTCAAATCCTTGGGAAATATCAAAATGTGACTATCTAATTGAGTTTCATCCAAATCTAGCCATTGACGCACTGCATGAACTAAACCCTTCTGTAGGCAGACTGCTTTCTTTAAGGAACTTTGGGATGGCTTGGGAGATTCAATTGCACATCTGAGACTAATAGCAGTAAGCATGGGACCTGTCCCCTATTGTCTTAATTTGTGTGAGTGAATGTTTGACGCTAATTAAGTTGTAAAGCAGTTTCCTGTTGAGTGTCTTGAGGATTGTGAATTAATACATTCTGGATCCTGGTTAGCTTACCTGATGTTGGGGATTCAACTATAACCTCAATGAACTCAATGTACTCTTTTTTGGAACCTAATCTACATTGCTGCAATCTATGGCTGGTCTGTCTTCTCTTACCTTAAACCCATTTAAATTGTTTAAATAAGTTTCAAATGATATAATCATCAATCCAAATTTAGTATTTCTTTCTAACAGACAATCCATCTATCTATGTAGTTCAAATTAAGTTGGATGGCTGCCCCAGGCCCCCAATAGTGGACATATTGGATGAGTTGCCACAAGAGAATCAATTGCCTTCGCTGTTCGATTGGCTGCCATAAAAGACAGGTCTCCTGGTTTGTATATGGATTCCCTTAGTTCATAGAGAATGTGTTAAGTTTGTATTGTCTTTTGGTGTAATACCTGAAATAAAAAAAATAAATAAATAAATAAAAGGAAGGGTATTTAAGTAAATCTTTTGTGGGGTCAATTTTATAATCTATAATTATAAGGGGGTTTTTAGAAAATAAGGTGAAACCCTAGCTATATATAAGTTTATTATGTCAACGTATATGGAAAGATATTTTGAGAAAGGAAACTATCCAAATTACTCAAGTAAAGAAGGTTTGACTGTACATTTGAGGTAAGAGATTAAGAATTTCTTTCTTGTCAAATCTAAGTTTTATTTAGAATTAAAGTTTTTTTTTTTTTTTAATGTGGGTATTTTGGCCAGTAGTGAAACTATTTAAATATTTAAGAGTTTGAATGATGCATACGAATAAAAGTTTAGTTTTATTTTTTTTGTAAACTGGATGATGTACCTGCAGATTTTTATAGGTTACGAGATTTAATCTTTTTCTATAGTTTTGTTGCATTATGCAAAGATAGAGGCTATAAACTTTTGGGCCTAATGGTCGGGTTTTCGCACGGTTTTCTTTGATAAATAGTACCTAATGTGGACTTCTTAGGGTATATGGAAGAACCGAAGTGGTATTTGGGGGAAATTCAAAAGCCTAGTAGTCTAGGCATGCTTGGAAGTCTGATATAGAGTCACGTGTGTAAAAACAAAAACAAAAAAACAAAACAAAACAACGAGAAAACATTAAAACAAAGCAGAGCTCAACTTCTTTCTTATTATTATTATTATTATTATTATTATTATTATTTGTTTATTGATCTTGGTAGAAGTGAATAGGAAAGTCAATGAGGTCTGACCAGTTATTAAAAAAAATAAAAAAAAAAAAAAAAAAGAAGAAGAGAAACAAACAAAGTAAACAAAGGAACACACAAAATTGAAGATGGCCCACGTGCCTACATAGTAATAGGAGTTATGGTCTTATCTTTGGGGCTTTAGTTGTGCCAGAAGAAAATAAAAAAAAAAAAAATATATATATATATATATATATATATAAAGAAAAATATTATGATTAGGAGGAATTTGGTGTGAGATAATAATGGATAGTTATTGGATATTTTTAGTAGTCTCTCTATCTGACCGGGTACCATTATAAGTCCTTCTTAAATTATTTGATTATTTTGAAAATTGTTCTAGGTGATATCTAAAGATTTTAAAGGAATTGTTAAGGAAAAGTTTCTTTTGGAGGTAAGTAACCTTATCCTAATTGGGTTTTATTTTGCTTATATTAATGTATTTTAACTACTAAAAATTGTTTATAATTGTGAGAATTTTTATTTCTATTGTATTACTGAATTCAAGTAAAGGATTATTACAAATATATTTTAATACTAAGTATATGATTTTTATATACATGCTTGAATAAGATATATTTTTGTTAGAAAATATGATTTCATATATATGATTATGAACAATCTGACTATGAATTTATTCTGATACCCAGGCAATGGGGGTTATTCATTGGTACTACGATACCCAAACCAATGGGGGTTATTCATTGGTACTCTAATACCCAATCACGGGGATATAGCGTGACCACAGTCATAAGATTGTTAAGAGTATGAATTATGTTTGAATATTTGAACTATTTTGAGTCCTTAAAACTACATATGTGAATTTAGAAATGTTTGAGTATTTGAACTATTTTGAGTCATTAAAAGCGCTTATGTATTTTTGGAACTTATTGTAAGTTATAGATTTTGATTTATGGAAAACTAACTATTTTCTAAACCATCTATGATATATTTGAAAGATTAAAGTATGTGATCTATGTGCAACTTATTATTTTAAGACTACGAAACTTCTTGAGTTATTTTGAAAACACATAGTATATTATAACTTTGAAAACACATATTACATCTTTTCCTTTACAAATCTATTGCTTGATAGAACTTATTAGGATTTTGGTTACTTATTGAGTTGTCAACACAACCCCCCTTTTTCCCTCCTGTTAGGACATATGTGATTTGATATTAGGAACATATGTCAATATTTTATGTAATTAGCTAACCCTTTGAGAAAACGCACTTTACTTGTGATTAAGTAGATCTAGGATGTGTTTAATGCTTCAAGAAACAGGGTTTCAAGTTCAAGTGTTAAAACTATGCAAGTTTGTCCAAGAATCAAGTAATGAAGTGCATCTATCGAGGTTTAAAAGCTGCTAAAGCCCATGGCTCGAAAGCTAGCTCGATAGATGTCTATTTATCGAGGTTTATGAAACTTAGTTTTTCAGAACCTATTTCAATCTAATATGTCGGTATATGTTTGGGTTTTCTTTTCTCACAACCCTAAACATATATAAAGATTGTTTTAAAGGCCGTCACATGGTGATGCAACTCAATGAAAAAGTTTTTCACAAGCATATTATGAATCGGAGACATATACCCTAGTTCATCTTTCTCTTGAAAAAGTTGTTGTGTTTGTACACCGTAGGGTTTTGTGACTAAGGAACTTCTTGATCTTCATCATGTGATGAACTAAAGAACTTTGCAGCCAACATCTTTCTCAAGTTGGTGATTAAGTCGCGTATTGAGATCTGCGCATCAATTGGTTGGTCATGTCTTTGAAGAAGTCGTGCGTTGAAAGGAGAGAATGTCATTACAGAACAAGTCCAATTGGGTATTGGGATAAGGGTTCAACTGTAGCTTGGTATAAGGTACTGGGATTCCTTTACTTGTAAATGCTTGTTTTGATAATAGTGGATTCTCGGGAGTGGTGACCTTAAAATCACCCGATGGGGTTTTTGTCATGTAGGTTTTTCCCATTTGTAAACAAATCACCATATCAATTTAATTTCCGCTGCATACTTAGTTTAATTGGTGATTTGTTTGTCATGCCACGTACATTGCATGTTAATTTGATTAATTAATAAACTTGACTAATTAATCAATTAATATATCACAAGGGGTCAATACGTTTTTGGCCTATCACCTCCAATTTCAGATTATGAAGAATGGCAATTTTTGGGAGTTCTAGTGTTGTGTTGTAAGCATGAAAGAAGCTTAGTGATTTGGGATTACATGATCTTGTGATAGTCTTATATATTTTGCCCATTTGGCGTTATGTACATAACGTTTGGATTTTGTTCCTTTTAAATTATTGGAGATCTATTCATAAAGAATAAAGAAATTGATGAGGTATTTTGAATTTAATTGTTGAAATTTTGAGGGTAAATTTTAGTTGCTAAGAAGGCCTTGCACACTTGTAGGGTGCTTACTTTATAAGTGTGCGGCCGTTGTCACATACCTATCTTAATAGTTGGGTTCGAGGCATGACATTTGGTATGGTGCGCTCTTTATTATTTTCAAATGGTAGGTTTTTCTTCAATTGGCGGGTGGCACCAATGCTCACATAGTTGACAGATTAAAGAAAATGGGACTTTTTAAAACATCCCATTCTAGTAATTTTATCGCATCTTTTTTCCTACTTATTTTTAATTGTTATTGGAGAAAATAACATTGTTTGTGTTTTATTGGTTTGTTAAAATGTGAAATTAAAAATAAAAATAAAAAAGTGGTTACATTAAAAAAATGTCCAAGCAAAGATTTATCGGACAAGTTAGTAGGACCAAAAATGAATGCCCTCCAGAATTAACAAAGTTAATTATAAAACAACTAGTGCAAACAAAAATGTAAATATGATATTAAAAAAAGGAATATTAAACAAACCGCACACTCACATCACGTGCAAAAGAGGTGGGGTTGTCTTATTATATTTATGGCATGGCAGCCAAGCTCCATACCATTACCCATTTTTAAAAAATGGGAGATTATGTAGGTGGGATGTGTGGTTGAGTAAATTAACCTCCTACCACATGCACCACTCAAAGCACGCACTCACATGCATGCTCAGAGGCTTCTAACTTTTTAGGTAAAAATCAATAATTTGCATCTATTATAATTTTGAGATTACGACATTTTCTAATCACAGAAAAAACCTAGGGGTATAATGAAAAATTATTTCACTTGCAAACGCATAATACTCATCACACCCCTAGGTTTTTTTGTGATTGAAAAATGTAGTAATCCCAAATTATAATGGATGAAAATTATTAACCTTTACCAAAAAAAAAAAAAAAAAGAACCTCTGAGCACACGCATGAACACATGCTTAGAGGCTAGTATTCCACAATTATAATCCGTTTTTTGGCAATTATGTTAATGTTCTAATCAATGTTTCAATGATTGGAAGATAATGCTATAATTCAATATTAACCTTTAGGGGATAAAATATAAAATAAAAAATAAAATCCTCTGAGCAAATCTTATAAATTTAGATATGTGAAAATGTATAATGAAGTTGTAAATATCTAGGCATGTGATGAGATGTAGTACCCAAAAAAAAAAAAGCCCACAAATGCATTTCATAAGATTATAGGTGCGCAAAATGTTTTTATTTAAGAGTCTTTATAGGTGCGTAAAAAATTCATTGTAGTTTCTTATAAAGTTTAAGATGTATTTTATTTTATTTCTAACCTTTTATAAAAAAAAAAAAGTTTTATATTTGAAATTTCAAATGAAAAAGACATGTCCAAAAATTAATTTGAGTAACATGCTACAAATTATCACTAACTCACTATCTCAACACCATGCATTATATCAACATCCATTATAAACACTGTTAACACTCTGCACTACCCCTCCATAATATCTAGATTTGACAACATTAATATCAAGAAGGCAAAATGGTCAAATACCACTATTTGGAAAAATATGTATAGATCTACCACTGTTTGCAAAATATTTAGCAATCTACCACATTTTTGAAACTCGAGTTTGTGAAGCTCGAGTTTGGATCATCCGTTTTTGGGCAATTCTGTTAATGTTCTAATCAATGTTTCAATGATTGGATGATAATGCTATAATTCAATATTAACCTTTAGGGGATAAAAATAAAATAAAAATCCTCCGAGCAAATCTTATAAATTTATATATGTGAAAATGTATAATGAAATTTTGTAAATATCTAGGCGTCTAATGAGATGTAGTACCAAAAAAAAAAAAAAACCCCACACAAACGCATTTCATAAGATTATAGGTGCACAAAATTTTTTTTATTTAAGAGTCTTTATAGATGTGTAAAAAATTCATTATAGTTTCTTATAAAGTTTAAGATGTATTTTATTTTATTTCTAACCTTTTATAAAAAAAAAAGTTTTATATTTGAAATTTCAAATGAAAAATACAAGTCCAAGAATTAATTTGAGTAACATACTACAAACTATCACTAACTCACTATCTCAACACCATGCACTATATCAACATCCATTATAAACACTGTCAACACTCTACACTATCCCTTCATAATATCCAGATTTGACAACATTAATATCAAGAGGCCAAAATGGCCAAATACCACTATTTGGGAAAATATGTATGGATTTACCATTGTTTGTAAAATATTTAGCAATCTACCACCTTTTTGAAACTCAAGTTTGCCGTGTAACTCGAGTTCCAGAAACTTGAGTTCTTTGAAAAAATAGCCTTCAAATTTGCCATGCTATTTTTTATGGAACTCGAGTTCCTAGAACTGGAGTTACATAAAAAAAATTTCAAAATTTTTCAATGGTACTCGAGTTCCATGAACTTGAGTACCATGGAAAACTTGAGTTCCCCAAACTCAAGTTCCCAATTAGTGGTAGATTCCTATATATTTCAGAAATAGTGGTAGATTGCAAATATTTTCAAAAACAGTAGTATTTGGCCATTTTGGTCAATATCAAGAAGTCAAATGTCCAACACCATGGGGTGTGGCTTGGTGGTAGGAGTCCTCATATCGTTTTACATAATGTTTGGCAAGAATTAAGCGATTAGAGTAGTGGCGATTCAATGAATGTGTTATGTCCACAATGTTAGCCCTATCAAGGCCTAATGGTACACATGGAATAGGATTGCTTGACCAAATAGATTAATCAATCAAAATATCTCACGATCATATAAGAGAAACGAAAAGTCAAACCAAGTGTGGTACCACAACTTGACAAATGCATCATTTTTTTTTTCTTCTCAAAAAAAAAAAAAAAAAAAAAAATTTACGACCTGCATATTCCAAAACCACTCACCATACTTCCATTCTACTAACATTTACATTCATTAATTGATCAATAAATTAGGCCAACAACCCCAAGACCCCAAAAAAATAAATAAATAAATAAAATAACATTCCTGAAAAACTAAACCACATCTTGCCTTTACAAAAAATAAATAAATAAAATAAAAATAAAAAAATTCCTCGCCTAGCTTCACCGCCACTGGTTTGTGGTTTTTCTCAACCTTTTGATCCTTTTCTTACCAGTTTGAGATTGCGGCTTTGAATACACCGATTAATTGTTAAAGTAAAGAGAATCGAGATTTTTGCCCGCTTTGGATAGTCCTTGCTTCGTAAACAATATATTAGTTACAGAGGGTGACGATTTTGGGGCTCGGGCCCAACGGGTGGGAGATTCTGGCCCAAAAGTCCCTCAACAATGAATTTGTAGAGAGTAGGTTACAGAACTAGGTCTTTGACAGAGAAACGAAGTTACGACCAAGCCATGCAACCAGTTGGACGTAAGGATATTCCTTCAAGCTTTTGGAGTAACGTTCCCTGTGGATGTTCCTTCTACTTCTATCTCTTTTCTCCTTCTTCCTCTTTTCTTCTTTCTTTTTCCTTTCTTCTTTTTTGTTTTCGATCCCTTTTCCATGGGGATCTCCTTCTCTTATATAGCATCCTTCCCGAGATCATGACCCTACACTTGTCGGTCATCCGACCCTCCACTCGAGTGCCTGTCCCATAGATCATCTTCCCTCTTTCCGTGAGTTGCACTGGCCAAGATGATTTCTGCGTTCTGTCCCTTCCACATTAATGCGGCTGGAAAAGTAGTTCCTTGGCATTTAATGCGGCAGATTGTGATTGTCCCCCCTTCCCGAGCGCCACGCTTTGTTTCTTCGTGTTGGGTGACCTTTCGCCGGGTATGGAGTGCAAATTGGACACTTACTTGGCGAGTCCGAGGAGGTGTTCCTCCTCGGACCCCTTGGCAGGCCCGGCCCATCATGGTTGGGACGGGATATCCTACGCCCATGCCTTTTCTTCTTTATCGTGGCTGGGCTTGGTACATGAGCTACGGCCCAACATCAGCCGACAGATTTTACCCACCACAATAGCCCCTCAAAATGCCGGCCTTTTCTCGAGTCCGAGGAGAAAAGGCGGGATTTTGATACTCACTAGACGGCTCGTGGTGAACCACCGCTTCACACGTGGAGGGGGGAAGGCACGCCTTTACGTGCTTCATTAATGCTGTGGGCAGTTGGTGACTCAAGGGGAAGTAACCGCAGCCTTTGAGGTTTTACACTCGCTCAATCCAACGGTTGGAGGCGGGATCTACGGTGGACGGCGCCGCATGCCTTAGACGCGAGCGCGTCTGCTCAACTTCTACCGAGTATAATAGGTCTTGAGGGCGTTCATCTCTCATTTTTGACGAGCTTTCCAATACTCGTAACTTCTCGAGCCTATTCCTTCATCCGTTCTTGCTTCATTTGCCATTCTCTTGAAGACTCCTTCGAGCCTTTTACCCGTAAGTTCGCTTCTTCTCCATTACTCTTCATTAATCATACCGCCTTCAAGTTATTTTTAGGATTAGAGGGGATGGGTAGGCTTGAGAAAATGGTAGATTCTCCGGCCCGTATGGCGGGCTTCTGCATGGCATCGTATCCCACCGAGGAGGTAGGTTTAGAATCTTGTCATCCTGGAGGAAATTTTGCTCAAACGGAGAGACAGGAGAAGTCGCAATTCCAATGATAGCCTTCGTGGAAGGAGGAATGACTATTCCGATGGGGAGAATAACTAGGGATTATCTGCGTAGTCATAGGTTGGCCCCCACCAAAGTGCACCGCTAACTGCATTCGGATCCTGGGGTGTATCAAACCCCGAACGATCGAGATGAACCTCGGCCTCTCATGGCACGACATGGTTCATCTTTATGAATGTCATAAGCTCGGCGACACATACTATCTAAAGTCTAGGGTTGACGAAGTGAGGTTGATATCCTGCGCCTTTCAAGTCTAGCAAAGGTTTGAAGGATGCCCATTTAATCGTCTCCGGACCGTGGCATGACGGTCTTCACTGTCCGACTAGGGCGGGGGAGCCAGGTGGGGTGTCATAGAACTAGATGTCGTGGGGATGACTTTGGTTTCAAGCTCCTCCACCTCTTTTCCCTTTTTCTTTTATTTTACACTTGTTGGCTTGGTTGTATGTCTCCTCGGACTAACATAAATCTTTTCACGGCCTTTGCAGACAGGAGACTAATAACTCCTCTACTGAGCCTAGTCAATATCCCGGCCCTAAATTTCCTCCCGAGGTCCGAGATTTTTGTTAGCGAGGACGGACAACTACGGTCGGCTCCTCTGATTTTGGATTACACTCCGCTCAATCGAGCCCGGGTAGAATCCGGACAAGCTATAAGGGCTGGTAGTCCGAGATTAGCACGGATTGACGTGTCCATACCAGGGTTCCTTGCCGATGAAGACTTGCCTCCTATTCGATTACCTCCCCAACGCGCCTTTCCTCCAAGAATTATCCCAGCAGGAGGAGGCCGGCTCTTCACATTCATCCTTAGAGGATCGAGATAGACCAGTTCAATTTCGAGGAAGGGGGAGGCTTGGTCGAGTAGTAGTAGAGATCTCCGACTGACGCCGATTTAGACCGCGCCTCTGCGGCTCCCGGGACTGGTTTGATCATTGCACAACCTGAAATCAGCGAGGGCACGAGAAGAAGAAGAAGGAATGGACCTCCAGCCGAGGGAGGCGGCCTTAGGGGTCTTCTATCCAACAGGTCCAAAGGCGAGACCTCTAAGGAGGTCTCGAAAGGACAGACCGTTTCCAAGGCCCCGCTCCTCCTCCTCCTCCTCCTCGTCGGGTGCGGCGCTGAAGCCTATGCCTAACTTAAGGCGAAAAAGGCCGTAGAAGAGGCGGAGGAGGGAGAGGTTGCCCGTGAGAAAGCCGGGCCTAAAAAGAAAGGCAAGGAAACGATGGAGCCCCGAGAAAAAGAACCAGGTCCACCGAGAGCCGAGATGAGGCGGTCACTCCGAGGGGACCACGAACATGGTCTCCTCGGATCGAGCTAGATGGCGCTCCAATCCTCGGGATGCGACCCTATGGGAATCCCGCGCGTGAGCAAAGCCGTCCATGGTCAAGCGTTGCAGTGACCTCTTCTCTTGCCCCGTGATATGGAAAACCTCGGGAAAATTCGTCGACCAGAGCTTTTCATGTCACTGAAAAGGGACATGGCTGTGGTAAGTGGAATCTTCCACCTTATCTTTATGTTGAGAACTCTCTTACTGTCTTATCCTGGTACCGTCTTCATTCTCGCCTGGATGCAGGTCACCCAACAAATTTATGTTGCTGAGGAGTGGGCCAAGAAAGCTCGTGAGGATGCGCATAAGGAGGCTCGATCCAGACACAGTGAGAGGGCCGTGGGCGACCTCAAACGAGATCTTGATCGGCAGGATCATGAGCTAAAAGAAGTGAAGAAGGCCAATGCGAGTGCAGAGGCTGGCTCGAAGAATCTTTGAAAAGCAAGCCGAAAGAGCTGCGCAAGCAGCCCGACACTCGAGAGGAAAGATTGTCACCGAGCGAGTGGCGGTTTTTGAGCTTAATCCGAGCTTGCAAGGGCTAAGGAGGAAGCCCGCTTGTCCGGGAGGTTGCCGAGAAGGTCGTGGCGGCTTCATATGAACGTGGGGTTCACAATGCTGAGGAGAGATTGGCCGAGGAAGTGGCCACCATCTGCAGGGAATATGTCACCTCGACCTTGGGATTAGCCATGGATCGGGCAGCCGTCCCCGCAGATTCTGATCTCGGGAAGGCCGAGAACATCTTTTACCCCCGCAGAGATACGTGAGACTCTGGTGAGGTCGCCTCCACCGAGCCTCCTCCAACAGATTCCACCATTCCCGAGGCTCGGGGCATGGAGCAAGCTATACAGTGGTCGGTCTCCCGAGGACGATCTTCGCATTAGCGAGATCCTTGCCTGTGCCCGGGAGATTGCCCCGGTGAACCCAAAGAAATGCGGATGATCGGCCCGCCCCAACTCAAGGCCCTTAGGGACGCAGAGAATAGGAATTCGTCTGTCCCGCTTTTGTACTTCGTTTTGTTTGATCCTTGCTACTATTTCTCGAACCGAATTACTTTGAACATTATATGACAAAAGCTTTTCATTACATATATCGTTGCTTTACTCTATTTTGTTTTCATCATGAATGGATATCGGTTTTATCCTTTTACCGCTTAAAGTCAAACAATGATGAAGGGTTGCGTTAGGATTGCGACACTTTGTAATTGGGCAACAATGATCACGATGCTGATTGTCCCCAAGTCCGTGGCTAAGAATCCGCGCGGGACTTGAGCTCCCTTTAACGTTTTTCGAGAATCATAAATGGCTAACCCTTGATGAAAGAATTGTGTGGTTAATATCCCCCAAGTCCGTGGTCCGAGGAGCCATGCGGGATCTGGGGGTTGTTTAACGCTTACCGCGAATTGTTGCTTGGTTAATTTCCCCAAGTCCGTGGGTCCGAGGAGCCATGCGGGACTTGGGTTCTGCATTTAACGCCATCGCGAATTGTTGCTTGGTTAATTTCCCCCAAGTCGTGGGTCCGAGGAGCCATGCGGGACTTGGGTTACATTTAACGCCATCTGCGAATTGTTGCTTGGTTAATTTCCCCCAAGTCCGTGGGTCCGAGGAGCCATGCGGGACTTGGGTTCGTTTTAACGCCATCGCGAATTGTTGCTTGGTTAATTTCCCCCAAGTCCGTGGTCCGAGGAGCCATGGGACTTTGCTTTAACGCCATCGCGAATTGTTGCTTGGTTAATTTCCCCAAGTACGTGGTCCGAGGATCCATGCGGGACTTGGGTTTGTTTAACGCCATGCGAATTGATGCATGGTTAATTTCCCCCAAGTCTCGTGGTCCGAGGAGCCATGCAGGACTTGGGTTCTGTTTTAACGCCATCTGCGAATTGTTGCTTGGTTAATTTCCCCAAGTCCGTGGGTCCGAGGAGCCATGCGGGACTTGGGTTCTTTTAACACTTATCTGCGAATTGTTGCTTGGTTAATTTCCCCCAAGTCTCGTGGGTCCGAGGAACCATGCGGGACTTGGGTTCTGTTTAACACTAATCTGCGAATTGATGCTTGGTTAATTTCCCCAAAGTCGTGGTCCGAGGAGCCATGCGGGACTTGGGTTCGTTTAACGCTATCGCGAATTGTTGCTTGGTTAATTTCCCCAAGTCTACGTGGTCCGAGGAGCCATGCGGGACTTGGGTTCTTTAACACTAATCGCGAATTGATGCGTGGTTAATTTCCCCCAAGTACGTGGTCCGAGGAGCCATGCGGGACTTGGGTTCTGTTTTAACACTTTACTGCGAATTGTTGCTTGGTTAATTTCCCCCAAAGTCGTGGTCCGAGGAGCCATGCGGGACTTGGGTTCTGCATTTAACACTAATCTGCGAATTGATGCGTGGTTAATTTCCCCCAAGTCTCGTGGTCCGAGGAGCCATGCGGGACTTGGGTTCATTTAACACTTACTGCGAATTGTTGCTTGGTTAATTTCCCCCAAGTCGTGGTCCGAGGAGCCATGCAGGACTTGGGTTCTGTTTTAACACTTACTGCGAATTGTTGCTTGGTTAATTTCCCCAAGTCGTGGTCCGAGGAACCATGCGGGACTTGGGTTCATTTAACACTAATCGCGAATTGATGCTTGGTTAATTTCCCCCAAGTCTCGTGGTCCGAGGAGCCATGCGGGACTTGGGTTTACGTTTAACGCCACTGCGAATTGTTGCTTGGTTAATTTCCCCCAAGTCGTGGTCCGAGGATCCATGCGGGACTTGGGTTTGCTTAACGCCATCGCGAATTGATGCATGGTTAATTTCCCCAAGTCGTGGGTCCGAGGAGCCATGCGGGGACTTGGGTTCGTTTAACGCCATCGCGAATTGTTGCTTGGTTAATTTCCCCAAGTCCGTGGGTCCGAGGAGCCATGCGGGACTTGGGTTCTGTTTTAACACTTACTGCGAATTGTTGCTTGGTTAATTTCCCCCAAGTCGTGGGTCCGAGGAACCATGCGGGACTTGGGTTCTCATTTAACACTAAGCTGCGAATTGATGCTTGGTTAATTTCCCCCAAGTCCGTGGGTCCGAGGAGCCATGCAGGACTTGGGTTCTGTTTTAACGCCATCGCGAATTGTTGCTTGGTTAATTTCCCCCAAGTCTCGTGGGTCCGAGGAGCCATGCGGGACTTGGGTTGCTTTTAACACTAATCTGCGAATTGATGCGTGGTTAATTTCCCCCAAGTCGTGGGTCCGAGGAGCCATGCGGGACTTGGGTTGCATTTAACACTTATCGCGAATTGTTGCTTGGTTAATTTCCCCCAAGTACGTGGTCCGAGGAGCCATGCGGGACTTGGGTTTGTTTAACACTAATCTGAATTGATGCGTGGTTAATTTCCCCCAAGTCGTGGTCCGAGGAGCCATGCGGGACTTGGGTTCTGCTTTAACACTTACTGCGAATTGTTGCTTGGTTAATTTCCCCAAGTCTGTGGTCCGAGGATCCATGCGGGACTTGGGTTACATTTAAACGCCATCGCGAATTGATGCGTGGTTAATTTCCCCCAAGTCTCGTGGGTCCGAGGAGCCATGCGGGACTTGGGTTCATTTAACGCCATCGCGAATTGTTGCTTGGTTAATTTCCCCCAAGTCCGTGGGTCCGAGGAGCCATGCGGGACTTGGGTTTCGTTTAACACTAATGCGAATTGATGCGTGGTTAATTTCCCCCAAGTCGTGGTCCGAGGAGCCATGCGGGACTTGGGTTCTCATTTAACACTTACTGCGAATTGTTGCTTGGTTAATTTCCCCCAAGTCTGTGGTCCGAGGAGCCATGCGGGACTTGGGTTACGTTTTTAATGCTTACTGCGAATTGTACAGCAGAACGACATCAAGTAAAGCATTTCTCATTAATAAAAGTACCTTTTCAAGTTATTTACATTCCGGGGACGTGGTACTACACGTTCGTCTAAGTCTTCCAAATAGTACGCTCCAATACCAGCCACGTAAGTGATACGGTATGGGCCCTCCCGATTTGGTCCGAGCTTTCCCTATGCGGGATTCCTCGCATTGCCCAAGACTTTTCTCGGCACCAGGTCCCCGGGCGTCAAGGGTCTCGGCTTTGCCTTGGCGTCATAGCCCCGCTTGAGCTTTTGCGTCTCGAGCTAGATGCACCATCGCGCAATCCCTTCTTTCTTCAAGGAGGTCCAAGCTTTTTTCTAAAAGCCCGTTGTTAACAACTGGGTCGAAGGTAGTAGTCCTCTGGGATGGAAAGTTTATCTCTAACGGGATGACGGCCTCGGCCCCGTAGGTCAACGAAAAAGGGGTTTCTCCCGTGGATCTGGGGGGCGTGGTGCGATACGTCCACAAAACATGGCCGAGCTCTTCAACCCACCTCCCTTTCGCGTCGTCCAACCTCTTTTTCAGCCCATTCACTATGGTTTTGTTAATTGCTTCGGCTTGTCCGTTACTCTGTGATGGATAGGCTGGTGTAGAGTACCGGTTGACAATCCCTAATTCACCGCAATACTTCCGAAAGGCCTTGCTATCAAATTGCAGGCCATTGTCCGAGATTAGGTGTGTGGGGTGCCGAATCGGGTGACAATGTTTTTCCGGATAAACTTCTTGACATCCACATCCCTAATGTTTGCCAATGGCTCACCTCGACCCATTTTGTAAAGTAATCGGTGCCAACGAGGAGAAACTTCTTGTTCCCGGCAGCTTTTGGGGAACGGACCTAATATGTCTAGGCCCCATTGCGCAAATGGCCAAGGGCTGGACAATGGGTTAAGTACCCCACTCGGCTGATGTATATTCGGAGCGAACCGTTGGCATTGGTCACACTTCTTCACATATTCGAGCCTCCTGTTCATGTTCGGCCACCAAGAACTTGAGTGTCATAGCCCCGTGGGAGAGGGACCGCCCCCGTATGGCTCCCACAAATCCCCTCGTGCAGCTCCTCCCGAATGAGTTCGGTTGCACACTGGGTGTACACACAGCAAGTATGGCCCCGAGAATGAACGTCTCAGAGCTTGGAGTCCTCGGACAACCAGAATCGAGAAGCTCTCCTCCAGATTTTGTAGGCCTCGACTTTGTCGTTTGGTAAGGAATCATTCTTCAAGAATCGGACAAGAGGGTCCATCCAACTTGGCCCCTCGCCGACATTGTGTACCCGAATACCTTTAGCCTCTTCTCCCGTGGGGCGGCAGAGGTCCTCGACCAAAATAACCCGCGGAAGGGCCGAGCCGAGGATGTGGCCGGTGTTGCGGAGAATCGGCGTGAGTATTCCCCGCTCGGGTATATGCGTCAAACAGAAGTCGTCGAAGTGGGCGCGAGGGCGTTTAGCTCGGGCAAGATACCGTTGCATTCTTTCGTCTTTCGCCTCCAATTCCCGCTTACTTGCCCCACTATGAGTCTCGAATCCGAGAATATGCTCGCGCATTTCCCACCCAGCCTCCGGATCATCGACATCCCTTCCAAAGAAGTGCTTCATACTCGGCCTTCGTTATTCGTTCTGCCGAGAATCCCGATCTCAACGACTTCTCCAAGGTTATACCTTTGGGAGAGATTAGAACGAGCCCCACTCCGGACCCCTTTTGGTTTGTTTGCACCATCAATGTATGCTCTCCACTCATCGTGCTCTTGCACAGTAAATCGTCTTTGACCAATCTCCTATCATTATTCGGTGATTCCGACACGTCCACCCCTTCCAAGGTTGGCTCCGCAAATTCAGCTACCCGGATCGGCGAGGACTTGACCTTTTATGGCGGTGCGCGGCATATATCTGATGTCAAAGGCGCTCAAGATGGTTCCCCACTTAGCGATTCTCCCAAAGTGTAGTCGGGCGCTACGGAGGACTGATTTCAATGGAAGTTGGGTTAGCACAACCACCGTATGCGCTTTGAAAATAGTGGGGAAGCTTCTTTGTAGCTTGCACGACAGCCAATATTGCCTTTTCGAGGGAGAGATACCGGGTCTCCGCCTCCCGTAGCGACTTGCTTACGTAGTACACGGGCCGTTGCGTGCCGTTGTCCTCTCGGATCAGTACTAGGCTTACTGCATGATCGGCGATCGCGATGTATGCATAGAGTACCTCGTCGGCCTCGGGGATGGACATGATCGGAGGTCGGGCGAGGTATTCCTTGAGCTGTTGGAATGCCACGTCACACTCCTCAGTCCACTTGAAACCCTTCCACTTGTGCAATAGGAGGAAAAAGGGTCGGCATCTGTCCGCCGAGCGGGAGATGAAACGGTTCAAAGTCGCTATCATGCCGGTAAGCTTCTGGACTTCTTTGGGATTCCGAGGCGGTTGCATACTATGAATGGCCCTTATTTGGTCGGGGTTAACTTCGATCCCCGATGGGTTACCATGTAGCCAAGGAATTTTCCCGATCCCACTCCAAATGAACACTTGGATGTTCGTCGCGACTGCACTGTACCTTCTCGGGATGTGAAACACCTCGTCAAGGTCCCCGATGTGGTCAGTCACCAATTTGCTCTTTACTACCATATCGTCTATATACACCTCGTGACTTTTCCCATCTGTTGTTCAAACATCCTAGTCATCATCCTTTGATAGGTCGAACCGGCATTCTTCGTGCCAAAAGGCATCACCTTGTAATGATAGTTGCCAATTGGGGTGACAAAGGCGTTTTTTTCCTGGTCTTCCGTGGCCAAGGATATCGATGATAGCCCCTGGAAGGCGCCCAAAAAGCTCATTCGGGATGCCCCCAGCGATTCGTCGACGGTCGATCTATCCGCGGCATTGGGAAAGGATCCTTCGGGCAAGCCTTGTTTAAGTCCGTGAAGTCCACTGACTCGCCATTTCCCGCTCTTCTTCTTCACCACGATTGTGTTCGCCAACCATTCGGGGTAGAACACTTCTTTGATAGCCCCAGACTCTTTTCAATTTCGCCACTTCTTCCCACAATACCGCATGCTCCCTTGACGGGCGCCGAGGGGGCTGCTTCTTTGGGGTAATAGCCGGATTAACGTTAAGATGATGGCATATTAGGTCCGAGTCAACCCTGTGGGCTTCATAAGGGTCCCAAGCGAATACATCCTCATTTTGACGCAGAAAATTAATTAGCGCCGACTTTCTCTGTCTTTGGTAGCTCCGAGCTAATCTGGAAAAATCTTTTGAGGGTCGATCCGACGAGCACTTTCTCTAGCTCTTCACAACTCACCTCCATGGCCGGTCCTTCATTACCCGTAACTAGGACCGGGGTTCTTGATTGCTATAAGGTATTCTCGGTTGAAGTGGAAGGCGCGTCGCTAAATTGTCGAGCAATTGCCGATACCATGCATCGCCTGGCCATTCCTTGATCCCCCACTATCTCTTTGATTCGGCCCTCTGATGGATACTTCACCTTCTCAGTGCGGGGGGTAGACGACACGCCCCTAGCGTATGAAGCCATGGCCGTGCCACAATAGCCGTGTAGGGTGAGTATGCGTCCACCACGATGAAGTCCACTTCCACTATTTCTATGTCTGTTTGCACAGCAACTGATCATGCCCTTAGGGATGACGATTTTTCCCTCAAAGCTAAGCGGAGGAGTATTGTATGGCGACAGTCCTCCCGCTTTAAATTCAGCCCCTTATATAAGTTCGGGTACATCACCTCCACGGCGCTACCTCGATCAACTAACACCCTCTTCACGTCATAACCTCCTATTTCGAGTGTCACGACTAGGGCGTCGTCATGAGGCTGAATAGTTCCCTCCTTGTCCTCTTCCGTGAATCCAATCAATGGCACTCTCCCTCTAACCCTCTTGGATTCCCTTTCGCCTGGCTCTGCGGGAACACCCACCGACATTACTCTGAACGGGCCGGAACCAATTCTGCCCGGTGCGGCGAGAATGACATTTATCGTGCCGATGGGTGGCCTCAAGGTGCTTTGCCTGGTATCGACATTTGATCGCTCGGGCGTTGCAACAGATGCCCTAACTTTCCTTCTCGGACGAGTCGATCCAAATAGTTTTTTGATTCCTACATTCGGTGACGTGACCAGGCTCTTGGTGATACGCACAATATAGGTTCTCGATTGCGTTTTGAGGGGTCACCGCCATCCTATTTGGCCATTGAAAAAGGGCTCGTGCTTTATTTTTTCCATGATCACGTGTAATGGCTCTCGGAACACAGCGTGGACTACCCGAGCCCTCAGAGATCCCGATTGTTCCGTATAATCTCTTCTCGGCTTATTATCATATCAAACGGTCCGACCAAGTCCCTTTCTCTCTCGGGGACAAACTTCGCCTTTCCCTTCCCGGTTTTCTGGTCCTCCTCGACCCTTTTATACTTGTCTATCCTGTCCATAAGTTGCCGTACACCGGTGGCTGGCTTCCCCGCAAGAGACTTTCTCAAGCCATGCTCTGTCGGCAAGCCCCTCTTGAAGGCACCGATGGCGACGTCATCGTGATTTCCTTCTACCTCGTTATGCATCTCCCAATATCTGTCCGAGTAGGCCTTCAGCGTTTCTCCTTCTTGCATGGACAGGGACAAAAGGGAATCGAGGGGCCGAGGGACTCTAGTGCTGGTGATGAAGCGGGAGCCAAAAGCCTGCGTCAACTGTTTAAAGGAATCTATGGAGTTTGGTGGGAGGGCATCAAACCATCTCATGGCAGGGGCCCTGTGCTTGATGGAAACATTTTACACATTAACGCCTCGTCCCTGGAGTGGACGGCCATCCTTTGGTTGAACTGGCTCACGTGCTCCACTAGGTCAGTCCGACCATTGTACAGGGTAAACATTGGCCGATTAAATCGCCGAGGGAGCACCGCCCGCTCTATTCTACGGGTAAATGGCGATCGGGAGATACGATCCAGAGCCTTGCTCATGGCGTCATTGACCAAGCCTTGGTAAGGTGGGCTTTTGCGACCGCGTTTGTGAGGCCGCTCTTCCTCATAGGGGAACGTCTCGCTCGGAGGGGTCCTCGTCCTCCGTCTGTATTCATCATCCTCACCACCGCTAGTATCCGAAATGAGCGAAGGACGTTTTATTTGGGCTCGACGCAGCCTTTTCTTCAAATCCTCGATCTCTTCTTTGTCAGAGAGCCTTCCGCTCGTTGTCTTTGGTGGGACACATGGTCTTTCCCTTTCGAGCGACTTCTACTTGTGTGAGAGGTGTTCACACTTCCCTCTCGTTGATTATCTTGGTCCCTTGCTCGTTCAAGGTTTACAAAGTTGTCTGTCGTTGAGATTCTGCGCGGCCCGGTTTGGCGCGGACACGATCCTTCCATCCCTTGCGGTTTCACTTGTCGAGACACGAGTTCTCCCCACAGACGGCGCCAATTGTAGGGTGACGATTTTGGGGCTCAGGCCCAACGGGTGGGAGATTCTGGCCTAAAAGTCCCTCAACAATGAATTTGTAGAGAGTAGGTTACGTAACTAGGTCTTTGATAGGAGAAACGAAGTTACGACCAAGCCATGCAACCAGTTGGACGTAAGGATATTCCTTCAAGCTTTTGGAGTAACGTTCCTCGTGGATGTTCCTTCTACTTCTATCTCTTTTCTCTTTCTTCCTTTTTTCTTCTTTCTTTTTCCTTTCTTCTTTTCTGTTTTCGATCTCTTTTCCATGGGGATCTCCTTCTCTTATATAGCATCCTTCCCGAGATCATGACCCTACACTTGTCGGTCATCCGACCCTCCACTCGAGTGCCTGTCCCATAGATCATCTTCCCTCTTTCCCGTGAGTTGCACTGGCCAAAATGATTCTGCGTTCCTGTCCCTTCCACATTAATGCGGCTGGAAAAGTAGTTCCTTGGCATTTAATGCGGCAGTTGTGATTGTCCCCCCCCTTCCCGAGCGCCACGCACTGTTTCTTCGTGTTGGGTGAACTTTCGCCAGGTATGGAGTGCAAATTGGACACTTACTTGGCGAGTCCGAGGAGGTGTTCCTCCTCGGACCCCCCTTGGCAGGCCCCGCCCATCATGGTTGGAACGGGATATCCTACGCCCATGCCTTTTCTTCTTTATCGTGGCTGGGCTTGGTACATGAGCTACGGCCCAACATCAGCCGACAGATTTTACCCACCACACATATATATATATATATATATATATGAGAAACCATTATATATTTTAGAGATGTTTGGTTTAAAAAAAGTGTAAGCTAATATCATGTATAATTTAAATTGTATAATTGTTATTATTTTTAATTGTATCTATGTATATGCACAGAGCTACACACTAGTATAACATAAAGTTAGAGAGTATTAAAAAAAAAAAAAAATGCAACACACACACACATCATTCACGTAAATCATCCAATAAGCAAGTTATATAGTTCAAAAGTCTTGAAACAACATATCTAATAGAAATTCAAAATAAATTTTTAGTTTAATTATTAAATCCTAGAGCATGACAAATTTATTTAAATCTCCAAATACAACTAATGATTAAAATCTCGCTTGTGTTCTACGCAGACCAATCAGTATTTTTTTGGTTTTATCATGGGTTAAAAAGATTAACCCATGCAATCAGGTTATTGCATATTCGGTATTTTACACGAAACCATTCGGATACTTTGGTTCATGATTTTCAAACTAGAAAATATTGCCTTTTGGCCTTCCTTTTTGACAATTACACCTTTCAAAACATTGCTCATCCATAATTGCACTAAATTTGGAAGTCGGTGTTAGACTCTAAAAATGTGCACAGCAAAGCAAACTTTGTGACTTGCTTGGTAGGGTGTGCCAGGCCTGAGCAGTAGTGCAGCACAAGGGCAGCGCTTAAGAACCACAGTACCAAGCTACCAAAACAGGCCCTCCGCCATTATAAGAACAGATGCTACACTTGAACTTAGCCAAAAGGCCGAGAAAAGTATGCTTAGGAATGTGCTTTGCGGCCTTATTTATCTCACATTCCTCTCTTCTTGTTTCTTTGCCTACCGGTGTGGGATAAAAACCACTTTGCAAATCTCCCACCTCACTGAATGTAAAGTTGAACTTTTCAATCGCTAAAATGGTATCTTTTATCTTCTTTTTTTCCTCTTAAACATGTAAGGTACAAAGAGATGTGGACATATACAATTCTTTTTCTCTTTTTGTTCCTATACATTCCTGTAAATATTTGATCTAAACTCTTAAAAAGGGACTCATATGGGGTTCAATTCCCGCATACACCAAAAACTAATTGGTGTCTTGGTTTGATGATAAAGAGCTATCATCAAAAGCGGATGTCATAAGTTAAAACTCTCTAAAAAGGGACTCATATAAATTGATATGTTGAACTGAAGTGCTGGATGCCTTACCCCAAAAAAAATGTTTAAAATTGATGTATGAAAAAGATCTACTATGGCAAGCATATTTGATCAAATAAAAGACCAAAATTCTCACAGAATATATATAGCGCTATAGGAATTGTCTTGAATTTACTTCATGTCATGCTGGTCTGAAATTATAGGCGCAGTCTTAAGTTGAAAATAATAATGTCAATCAGCATTCACAATGGTCAACCCATGATAAACTGAATGGAAAAACTGGATGGACAGCAGTCCCGTTAAGCTACAAAATAAACTGAATGAACAAATTGACAATTGCGATGCGCTGAGGCAGGCAAGCCATTGCCGGCATCAGCATTTACAATGATCAAACTATGATACCTACAATTAACGCTATATATTATATTGCACGCCTAATTCTAGCATTGCTAAGCTTTTTTTTTTTTTTTTTTTTTTTTTTTTTTTTTTTTTTTTGAGAAGAAAATCCGCATAAACTTTTATTGAAGAAAATCTTAAGGAATTACATCAATATGAACTAAATAAGAAATATCTGGTGGGACCGCTTCCATCCACACCAAGAGAGGATAAGAATTCTTCACTCATCTAGCTAAGGCATGGGGAACTCCATTTCCTTGCTGTCTAACATGAGAGAAAGTACATTTTCGTAGCAAACCCATTATAGACTTACAGTCTTTTATTATGTGACCAAAACTGGAGCGATCAGAAACACCTTCCATTAAAGCCTTGAACATAATTTCTGAATCACCTTCAATAATGCAATTCTGGAATCCCAACTCTACTGCCAACAGAATTGCCCTCCTTGCTGACATAGCCTCAATCACCTCCACCCCTCCGAATGGCATACCAATCTTTTCTGCTAAGGACGCCATTACCTCCCCCCTTTCATTACAAGCCACAGCTCCCAACCCTGCTTCATCTAACTCAGTAAACACTGCACCATCGTAATTTATCTTATAAAAGTCTAACGGTGGTGGGAGCCACTTCTATATGGCTGGATTCTGTTTTGGTGAACCTTCGGCCTTCTTCGCCTGGAATTCTGCAAGTGATTTTGATGCAACTTCAAACACCTTATCAGGCGATAGACACGGTTCATTGAAGTGACTTTTATTTCTCCTGCACCAGACGAACCAAGCCAAAACCGAGAATTGCTCTACGTTTTTTCCTTCGTTTCTAACTCTGCAAAACAGGTCCGTGACAGAGCATGGACGGTGATGGAGGTTACGCAGCCCATTAAAGTCCGAACCCCAGCTTATCTGTATTTTCTCACTCCCATAAAGCATGGAGTGTTGTCTCTTCTGACTTGCCACAGGCAGTGCATAATGGAGAGGCCACAACCTTCCTATGATGTAAATTTTTCATCGTTGGTAATGAATCAGTGCATGCTCGCCAACAGAAGATCCGGATTTTGTTTGGAATATTTAACTTCCAAATACCCTTCCAAAACTTCTCTGGGTTGCCTGATCTAAACCTGATGCTGCCCCTCTCTTCTTTCTATTTCTTCAAGAACCTGATACCCAGTTTTCACCGAGTAATTGCCATCCTTGCTCCGTGGCCATACAATGTAGTCTTCTTGCAATGTCTGGCAAAGTGGTATCGCTTTTATATGCTGAGCCAGCCAAGGGTAGATTAATTGATCTATCAGCTGCCCATTCCACTCCCCTGTCTCCACATCAATGGGGCTAGACACCGTGATATCATCTACAAACTCCTGGTTTTGAGCTACTGCCTTTAAAGGAAACACTCCCGGAATCCATTTGTCATGAAACACACGGATTTTGCTTCCATCCCCAATCCTCCAAAGCATCCCTTCTTGCACCACCTGCCTTGCTTTGAGAATATTTCACCACCACGCATAGGATCCTTTAGAGCTCTTGGCATCAAAAACAGAACCTGATGGGAAATATTTTGTGCTAAACACCTTAAAGAACAACGATGTCTTGTCGGTTAGCAACCTCTATACCTGTTTCACCAACATAGCTTTGTTAAACTTGACCAAGTCTTTGAAACCCATACCTCCATCAGATTTTGGCTTACATAATGTTTCCCAATTTTTCCAATAGATTCTCCTTTGCCCACCACGTTCTCCCCACCAAAACTTCCGTATAAGCATCTCAATATCATTACAAAGTCCCACCGGCAACATGAAACAGCTCATTGCAAAATTTGGGATAGCTTGGATTACCGCTTTTAGCAACACCTCTCTACGTGCTTGTGACAAGAGCTTTTCCTTCCAACCTTGTAATTTTGTCCACACTCTTTCTTTGATGTAATTTAGCTTGCCTTTTTTTTCATCCCCACCACTGCCGGCAAACCAAGATATTTTTCATTTTCCTTGATCTCCGATACTTCAAGGAAATTCAAAATCTCCCTTTTCTTCTCTTGGACTACCGCTTTGCTGAAAAATAATGTCGTCTTGGTTCGGTTGATTTGTTGGCCCGATGCTTGCTTATACATGTAAAGAATGTGTTGAATGACCTGTAAATCCTCCATTCTTGCCAGGCAAAATAACAAATTGTCATCTGCAAAGAATAGATGAGTAATCCGAGGTCCATTCTTACATAATGAGTAGCCTCTTATTAAGTTTTCCCCTCTGCTGTTGAAGCATTCTATTCAATCCTTGAGAACACAAAAGGAAGATATAAGGGGAGAAAGGGTCTCCTTGTCTAATTCCCCGTGTAGGATGAATATCTCCTTTCGGCTCACCATATTTACCAAAATAGAGTAAGAGAATGTGTTGATGCATTGAGAGATAATGGCTATCCATGTTTTCCCAAAAACCCATCTTTCTCATGACTTCAAACAGGAACTTTCACTCCACTCTATCATATGCCTTGCTCATATCCAGCTTCTGAGTCATAAAATCTGCATTTTTTTATTTTTGATTCTTCAACTGATGTAGCATCTCGAAGGCCACTAAAATGTTATCCGAAATAGCCTTATTTGACCGAAATGCACTTTGTGAGTCAGAGATAATGTAAGGTAAAACTTTTTTGAGTCTATTAGCAACAACTTTTGAAACCAATTTATAAATAATATAACACAAAGCAATAGGGCGAAAATCTGAAACTCTAGATGAGTTCTTGACTTTTGGAATTAAAGTTATAAAAGTATGGTTTATTGTGGTTGGAATAGAACCTATATTGAGACAATTGGTGACTGCTTGTGAGACATCCTCCCCAATGGTTTACCAGAATTTTTGGAAGAACAGTGGAGGCAATCCATCAAGTCTTGGAGCTTTCAAGGGGTCCATTTGTTTCAGAGCTTCATCCACTTCATCCTTCACAAATTCTGCCGTTAACAAATCATTCAAATTCGGCGTGATCAATGTGGGGACTGCTTCTAGAACAGACTCCAAGTTAGAGGGATTGGCCGAATGGAAGAGCTCTTGATAATAGGTGACCAAGATCTGTGTAATCTCCTCCTCATCCAAGCACATCACGCCTTCACCATTCTATAATTCCTCAATCCTGTTCCTCCTAAACCTGTGTGAAGCATGGTTATGAAAAAAACGTGTACTTTGATCCCCCTCATGTAACCACAAAGCCCTTGACCTTTGCTTCAACATTTTTTCTTCTTTTATCAACAAACCATTTATCTCCCATTTCAATCTGTGCACTCTATCCATTGACCCCCTCCTAATTGCTTCCTCCTCGGCCCTCCTTAGTTGCTCCTTTTTTTCTTTCAAAGCCCTAGTGATTTTCCCAAAATGTAAACAACTTCATTGTTTGAGCTTTGCCTGGCACTCTTTAATCTTCCCTTCCACTTGAACAATTGGACTCCCACCAACAGATCTTTCCCAAGCCGAAACAACCACCTCTTTGCACCTCGGGTCCTCCAACCACATTTGCTCGAATCTCCAAGGTTTTCTTCATCTCTTTGGAATACCTTTTGGCAGAATGAGTATAGGCCTATGATCTCAAGACCCACACTCCAAATGCCGCACCTTTGTTGCTAGAAACATCCCAATCCACTCCACAGTAGCTACTGCCCCATCAAGCCTTTGCCATATTATTTTGTTGTCACCGTGGCCTCTACACCAAGTGTATTTACTCCCAACAAAGCCCAAATCTTTGAACCCACACTCATCGAGTACCTCTCTAAATGCTTCCATTTGTCCGACCGGCCTTGGTCTTCCTCCAAGTTTCTCATGTGCCTTGGCAATTTCGTTGAAATCCCCCGCACACACCCACAGTAGTGAATGCTTATTCTTCAATCGTCTTAGCTTAGCCCATGATTCATGACAGATATTCATGTCTGGTTCACCATAGAATCCTGTAAATCTCCATTCATCATCTTGTCCCTTATTCACAATGGCGCCTATGTGATTAAGGGAATATGAATCCACTATAAAATCACACTCTTTTTCCACAAGACAGCCACTCCGCCTCCTCTATTCTCTCTAGATACCCCAACCGAACCACCAAATTTATATCGAGCCTTGATTGTTTCTAGCCTAGCTTTATCCAGCCATGTTTCGACTAAGAACACAATCGAGGGATCTTGTGCCCGAATCATGTCTTCGAGCTCTTTCTCTATCTATGGGTTCCCAAGCCCACGACAGTTCCAACGTAGGAGATTCATTGTCCTTGGCAAGGCTGAACATCAACCTCCGCCAATTAAATAAGGGTCTTCCCAAAGATCTTGTGAAACTTGTTTTTTCTTCCTTGGCAACTCAAGATCCTCAATGTCCACACCTAACCACTTCCTTGTTTGTGAGGAAAGGGGTTCATGGGATTCTGCAACCTTTACTCGAGGAGTTCTTTTCCATGTTGGAGCAACATACACATCTTGCACCCAGGATTTTGCATTAGGTTCGGCTTAAGTAAGTGCCACATGAGGGGTAGCTTTTTTAGGGTTTTCACTTAATCGAGGCACGTAATTGGTGGGCTCACTTAACAGCTCACGTGAATCCATTAGGTTCTATGGTATTCCATTTTCTACCGCCACCTCATTAACTAAGCACTCCGAGATTTTATGCGCGTCCTCAGGAACGTGTCCCTCCCGGTTACCTTTCTCAAAATCAAACTTCTTTAATTCCTTATCTATCTCATTTATTTTCTCCACAAAATACTCTCCTTGGATCGCAATTCCTCCTCCTCGATTGAACGTCCTTCCAGGCTGGTCTTATTCGCATTAACTTCGATGAACGTCCGTAAAGTCTCCTTCATTAGGCGTATTGTCTTGAAACTGAAACTCCTTCCCTCCGCCACTGTGAGCACCATCACTCGTCATTGTTTATGGCACTCTTGGTTGAGTCTTCTTCCCGTTTACCCCTTTTCTGCCACCAGCCTCGAATTCCTTTCTCTTTGTTTCATAATATCCTGGTACAACGATCACCGAGTTTTTGTGCATGGGTAGTGGTGAAGCACGAGCCCGGGCCATATTCTTGGTCTTCTTGCCGTAGGGTGCCGTTGCTTTGTATTCGGTGTGTTCACAGTCTTTATCAAAGTGATTGATGACCACACCAATAACAAACGTTTGGTAAGCTTTCGTACTTGAAGGAGACCCAACCTTTCGATCCATCTTTCTGCGAGAAAACTCGTCCATGATAGAGGAGAAGAGTGACATCAATCCAAACCCTAATCCTCATGACTTCCCCCCTTTCAACTTCCCTAAGATTCACATCCTTCCTTACCTCGCCTGACTTCACAAAGCTTTTCAGTAACCTCCCGACTCAAAAATTGGACTGGTATATCGTGTACTTGCACCCACAAGGAAACATGGTCAAAGATTAACTCCTTTACCAGTATGCTATTATCATAGCACCGAATCAAAACTAATGGTGTGTTTGGAAGTTTAAAAAAGGAGGGGGAGTAGAGTAGAGGGAGGGAGAGTAATTCAATTACCTTGTTTGAAAGTTTTTTAAGGAAGGAAGGGGAGGAGTTTGGAGGGATTTCAACCATCTCTAACCCCTCATTTTTAATTCCCCAAATTAGAGAGATTTGGAGAGAGAGTAGAGTAGATAAATTATTGACTAGATAAATTTCCCAATTTACCCTTTCTAAATTAATAATAAACCAATGTTGCAAATCTATTTTCAAATAGGGGTAAATTTGTCTATTTTAATCATTTCCTCTCATCTCCATCCTAATTTTTAAAACATCCAAACAAAGGGAATGACTAATTACTCTCTTCCCCTTTACTAATTTTAAAAACATCCAAACAAGGTAGAGGGGAACCATTCCCCACTACTCTCCTCCCTCTCTAAACTTCCAAACAGGCCATAAGTGTTTGTCAAAGTTCCACGGCTCCCCTTCAAAAATCCTTTCCACTTCTTCCTCATTGTCGAACACAAATAATAGAATATGGTTTCCCACATTACGTACTTTGAAACCATTTTTTGACCTCCAAATGGAGTTGAAGGTTTTGATAATGGCCTCAGTGTTTAGTGCACGTTTTGTGAGAAATTTTGCTGCAATGGTATAGTTTGGCCCTTCCGTTGTCTTCTCAAATTGAAATTCTCCCCCTTCTACGCCATTCAAAGACAAATTTTCCCACAGTTGAGTAAGACAAATTTTATTAGTATCAATCACATCATGATATCTTAGAACAATTGCGAAAAAGATTATAGAAATTATTGTATCTCTAAACAGATTGTTTACATATTTCTTAAATGTTTTCCCATTTTGCATGCATTAAAAAAGTTTCCGTTTTTCATCATGTCTTACTTGTTATATTGGCTCAATTTCATGTGTGGACTTTTATGGCCGTTTGGATTAAGGGAGAATGGAGGGAGAGTGGAGAGGGGTAGAATAGAGTTGGCTGAAAATATGCTAATTTTAGTTAGAATTTCATGTATATAACCTCTCTCTTCTTTTCTTTTTATAATCCGAAAAGGGGGCGAGCTTGTGGATGTGATCATTGTCCTCCACCCACTTAAACCTAACTCGTGTATAGCGTGGAGCTACTCGAGCAATAGTAGAGCTTGTCACTACTCGAATCCACAACTTCTAAACTCGCAAGTGTGATGAGTCACAAGAGTTTCCTACCACTAGACTATGCACTCGGGTGGTATATAAATCTCTTTTTGTATAGTTTATTTTGCTTAATACAATACATATTTAATTCTACTATTACACGCTTGAACAAAGTGAATATTGTCAATATAGAGTATATAGTTTGTAGATCTTGATAGCTTCTGATTAATTTCTTGTGGCACTCTTTGACTCTTGAGAGTTGAGACTCAAATTCATGAGATCTCACATTTTTGAGTAATTGAATAGATGGTTGTTGGTACAAGCACAACCAACAACCATCTATTCATTTTTCACCCAAAAAAGTAGGTGAAAACTACATTTTAAAATTAAAATCCAAATATCACAAAACCAGAAAATAAGAACAAAAAGTTAAACTATAGATCCACATCAAATTAAATGAACACATTAAATATTTGAACAAGAGCACAAACCCAGCAAATTTAAAACCCAAAAAATTAAATTCAAACCCAGATTCAAACCTAGATTCAAAAATTTAAATCCAAAAAATTTAGCTCAAATACAAATTCATAAATCCCAAAGCCCCCATTTTCTCAAACCCAACAAAATCATCAAAGACCCATAATAGGCCATACCCAAAATCTCCATTAATGAAGACCCAAATTACCAATTTCTACAAATTATCGATTCGCCCCTCCACACTCTCTTCACCGCCTCAAAGTGCTTCCCATCGCTTCTCCCCAAAGCCAAGTACTTCACCGTGCACTCCACCACCGCCACGAAATATGCCGCCTTCAACAACTCTCCAATCTCCACACCATTGTTTCGGTCCATCTCTTCAATCAATTCCGATTCAAGCGTCGTCTCGGTGACCCAAAGATGGAATGAGTGCGGCAATCGTGAAGAATAGCGTGTTAAAGGTTGGGCAGAGAGTGATGTATGGAGTGCCTAATGTGGAGGCTAATGTGCTTGAGGATCAGTCTCAGACTTGTCTTTGGTGTTGGGAGGTAATGGCTTTTCCATTTTTCTTTTTCTTTTCTGAAATGTTAATTTGATGTTCAGTTTTGATTTTGATTAATGGGTCCTTTGGTTTTTCTTAAGTTTTATATTTCTTTTGTGAAATGGTTGGTTTCTGTAGTTTTTCTATACTATTATTTAATGGGCTTCCCCTGTTTGGATTCTTCATTTTTATAGTTCTAAAAAACCCCCGCATCCCTATGTTTAAGTAGAGACAAAACTAAAGGACAATCCGGTAAAAATATAACTCTAACTTTTACTAAAACATTGCCTAAAAAATATCCACTTATAAATTAAATTTTCAAAATAAAAATTTTATATATAAAATAAAAACACTTTTTTTTTTGCTACAAAATAGGACCACTTAAAAAAAAAAAAAAAAAAAAAAAGCCTCACTTATAAATTAAAATTTCAAAATAAAAATTATATATAAAATAAAAACATTTTTTTCCTACAAAATAAGACCACTAAAAAAAAAAGATTCATCGCACGCACAAAGCGCATGTGATTCACTAAAAAAAAAAAAAGCCTCATCGCATGCGCAAAGCGCATGTGATGAGGCTAGTATTTTTTATTTGTTTATTTGGGTGATGGGTTTATGAGGTTCATTTGTGCTTGATTCTCGATGCTGGGTTGTGTTTTTTTTTTTTTTTTTTTGCAATTGAATATGAATTTATTTATTTATTATTGATGGTTGTGTATTAGATCTGGATTTATATTCTTGTTGTTCTCGTTCATGACACACTTAGATCTCAATTAATGTGATTTTTGGTTTTTAATTTTTTTTTATTTAGTTAAAATTAATAAATTAATTTTTTTAATTTAGATGTTGACGTGACATTTTTTAATGTCAAAAAAATTTTATTATTATTTTAATAGTTCCGTCTGTCACGTAGAACTTTGCCGTTAGTGAAAGGACTAAAATGAGACGCATTTTTTCTAAATAGGGAGTAAAAGTGGTGGAAAAAAATATAGGGACTAAAGTAAGAATTGCGTGAAAATATAGAGATGAAAATGTAATTTTCACCAAAAAAAAAAGTATAGATGGTTGTTGGTTATACTTGTACCACCATGACGTTGCTGGTGGTGGTGGGGCCAAATGAAGAAGAATACCTAGTATAATTTAGGTAACCAACAACCATCTATTCATTTTTCACCAAAAAAAGAATAGATGGTTGTTGGTGGTACTTGTACCACCATGACGTTTCTGGTGGTGGTGGGGCCAAATGAAGAAAAATGCCTAGTATAATTTAGGTTGAACGTTTCAGCACTTGTCTATTGAGTACAGTTGCAGGTTGCAGCTATATCTCTTATATGATTTAATGGTTAATGATTCAGCCCCAATTAACTAAAATGTAATTACAGAAAAAGTGAGTCGTGGGCTTTGCTTGACCTTTTATTCCCAGTGCTGGTGATGAGCACTGTAAGGTCTGTGACTGACTGGGCATTGGGCAACTTGCCAAAGAATCTCTTCAACCAATTGTTAATTATAAACCCAGTTTTCAAATTGGGATTTTACTAATCTGTATCTTTTTTAATTTTATTTTTTTAGGTCATTTTCCAACCTGTATCACAAGCACCAACAAACAAGTAAAGTCCATGACTTCACTTATTCGCTTTCATACCCTGAAATTTTATAGAAATGAAGATCGATTATGATATTGAAATTGACTCTTTTGCTGTATTGACCAAACCATCATAGTGGCGAGCTATACTGGGGAAATTGCTGGAGCAGTACTAAGTTGATTTTATACCTAAAAAAAAAAGTTGATTTTATACCTAAAAAAACAGGATTTTATTTATTTGAGAAAGGAACAAATTGACTATGAAACCTGACATTATTTATTTGATGTAAACTCACCTAGCTTATTTAATCTAAAAACTAGCTTTATCTTCATTTTATCAAACCACCCGATCAAACAACTGAGACCCAAAACCCTTCAAACAACTGAGACCCAAAATCCATCAACCAAAAATTGTACAATCTTGATCATTGGATCCACCTCCGACCCACTAAAAGCAAGTCCCACCACAACCCAACCTCTAGAAACCCGGCTAAATAATCTTGAAGAAGGAACAAGATTGACAATGGCGCCAAGTGAACTTGAGAACTGGTGGTGGCGCCGACGAAGTGGAGCTAGTGATGGGTGGCAACGGTGAAGGGAGAGCCGGTGATGGGTGGTGCCGAATAGGGTGGAACCAGTGATGGGTGGTGATGAAGACGGTGGAATCGATGATGGCCGAGAGAGAAGGGTTGAGGGTGGGCTGGGTTATGGAGAGAAATCTGAGAAAGCGTAAAAGTGAGAGAGAGGCAGTGCATCGAGGTCGAGAGAGTGCAATAAATGTAAAATATTTTACCGATATTTCAAGTGTAAAATATTTTACACAAATTTGCCTTAGTTGGTTTAGTTGACTGAAAATATTTTATTTTTAACCAAATATTTTACTTTAAAACAAACACAGTAACATGTAAAAATATTTTCCTGAAAATATTTTACATCGAAACAAACGGAGCGTAAATCACATACAATGCATCTCATGTACTATGACAATGTCTCATTAGTTTATTTATAAATAGTCTCATATAATTAAACAATTTAATTATTTATGACATGCCAATAAATTGGATTTTAGGGCATAAACCCTAACAGATGGAGCATAATGTGGAAGATAAAAAATAGTATATAGAATGCAGTTTTCTTTACATTTGAACATACATGTGCCTTGAATATGTAGACTTAAATAGTTGACCTAGCAGG
The DNA here is from genome assembly GCA_028216015.1 of Quercus dentata. Lineage (NCBI taxonomy): Eukaryota > Viridiplantae > Streptophyta > Magnoliopsida > Fagales > Fagaceae > Quercus > Quercus dentata. Next base: position 17,061,134 of record CP116452.1, on the reverse strand, counting down.
GACAAAGGATCTTGATTGAGACCAAAATAATGGACAATTTTTTTTTTAGCACAAATCATGGACAATTATGTTGTCCATAATTTTGTGTCCATGATTTTAGTCTCAATCAATGATAAGATTACGTTAGAATCAATGTTATACAGATGCTAACAGTTAAGGCATACTAAAACTAAAGAAAGTATAGGGGCACAATAAAATTTCACAACATCTCCCATAACACTTTTGCTTTGAGTTGTGATGCATTCCAATATAATTTTATTTTAACATGTAATAGATTAACACATCAGCTTGCTATGAAAATGTTGTGAAATTTTGTTGTGTTCGTAAAAACAAATCGACTAACAAAAGGGCATGTGACTCCATTTTGCTACAAAAGCATCAATCAAATTAGACTAAGACAAAAGAATTGGGATTTACCTTTTTGACGATTTGGCAGTTTTGTGATTATGAGTTGGGACGCAGCAAGTGGTGAATGCGTGGACATTGGGATAAAGTGATAGCCTAAAGGGCTTGCTTAGGGATTCTTTAGTTGAATTGTAAGATTTTTTTTTTCATTAAAAGACTTAATGCTGTCTATATAGAGTTTATCCTAATTATTTAATTATTACATATTTAGTTTTATGTTTTTTATATGATAATGAGAATCATAGATAAAGACCTATCCTCTAAGGAGTTTATTTATAAACAGAATTTGGTAAATAGATTTTTTTGATGAACTGATAGTTGAAAATTAACTATATGTGATACTCCTTGATGGAAAGGGAATAAATAACAAACCACTTTTAAAATTGAGGGGATCCCTAGTCTAACCTTGAAAAAGCCTGCTGTGCTCTCTCCCATATGTTATTTGAAGAGAGGTCCAAAATTTGTAAATCTTTCAGAGAAAGCACAAATTCAATGGTATGCTTCCATAGGACTTATTGGAACGTAGGATTAGAACAATTAACTATGGCAGATCTTCCCAAACCATACTGGTACTTTTCCAAAGAATCTTTTCTCTCCTTGTTCTATAATCATCAAGGAACTGAAATTTCTCAAAGGCAAAGGTAAGTAATAAGCAGATCCAACATTTCAAGCTCAGACAGTGAACCCAAAGAGCTTGGAACTTCCCCATAGAAATTGTTGCCAGCAAATTCAAAATAGCTAGGTTAGGCTAATGCATAAAACAATTAGCAAGTCGTTTGGATAATATGATAGGTCTAGGCATTTCAACAACCCACCATTAATATTACAAACAAACAAAATTGACGAGGAAAATCGATTTTTGGAGAGGTTCAATATAGAGAGATTAGTGGGAAAAAGTGGTCGTGGACCCTCTAGCTAAATGGTTAGCACTCAAATTAATTGCTAGAGCATTGTAATTTATCGGTTAGTAGAAAGTACTACTACTGCCACCAAATAGTGCAGTGTTTCTGGTTTCACTCACTTACAAATACTTGGACGACGTATGAAATTATCTGCAATGTACAATTGATAGTAACTTTAACATTTTCTAAATTTTAATTGTGATATCTTAGGTTAATTAATTTCAACCATGTAGTTTTATGAATCACTGAGTTACATAGTTTAATTTAATTATACTTGTGGGAAGATAAAATCTTCTTTGTTCCCTCTGTCAATGCATGCAATCACATGGTTGAAACCATACCTAAATTTTGATAGACATTCGATTATATATGTTGGGAACAGCTAGTGTGGTAAGGGAGACATTTAGAAGAAAGATTGGTAGCTATATTTATATTTTCAAGTGCAGTTACATCAAATACAAATTCTCTGTATCACATTTTGTGTTCCACTTTATTGGCCTGTTTGGAAGTTAAAAAAAGGAGGGAGAGTAGAGTAAAGGAAGGGAGAGTAATTCAATTACCTCATTTGAAAGTTTTTTAAAGAATGAGGGGGAAGGGTTTGGAGGGGTTTCAACTACCTCTAACCCCTTATTTTTAATTCCCCCAAATTGGAGAGATTTGGAGGGAGAGTAGAGTAGATTAATTATTGACAAAATGAATTCTCCAATTTAGCCTTTCTAAATTAACAAAATTACAAACCAATTTTCTTTTTCTTTGCTTTCTTTTTCCACTATAATCACCTATGACCGTTCGATCACTGTGAGCTTTTGATCTTTTCCAGATCAATGGCCAACCTTTCGTTGGAGGAAGCCTCTGGTTCCGGCTCCGGCTCCGACTCCGACCAGGAGCAAAGCGAGCGGTGCGCAGCCTATGCTACGAGCTCGACGCGCCGAGCGTCGGAGAGTCGGAGAGCTGTAGCAGTAGCTTCTCATGCCGGCGGTTCAAGACCGAGTGTGGAGCTTGGAGATCGATGACGTCAACTCCTCATCCAGTGGCCGGTAATTTCCATTTTCTAGCACCGATGATGCTGCCGGTGATCGGAGGCAAGACATGGTGGTTTGGGATGAGAAGAAGCCCAAGAAACCGGAAACCAATTTGTCCGATACATTCTATTTTTCATTTTTATTATTTGTTTTCAGTATTTACTATTTATTTTTGTTTTCTAAATTACTATTAACTATTTTATAATAGATAATTGTAGTTTTATACTTCTTTCTTTGCTTTTTTTTCTTTTTTTTTTTTTTTTTTTTTATGCAAAGTAGTTTTATACTTTTATTAATGGTATTTGATGAAAAGAGAATGTTGATTAAATAATTGTTTAATCTAATAAATTAATCATAGACCAATATTACAAGTCAATTTTCAAATAGGGGTAAATTTGTCTATTTAAATCATTTCCTCTCCTTTCCATCCTAATTTTAAAACATCCAAACAAGAGAAATGGTTAATTACTCCCTTTCCCCTTACTAATTTTAAAACATCCAAACAATGTGGAGGATAACCATTCCCCTCTACTCTCCTCTCCACTACTCCCCTCTACTCTCCTCCCTCTCTAAACTTCCAAACAGGCCATAAGTGCCACAAAAAAGGGACTACAATATTGTATGTTTTAAGGGATTGCAAATGGGCTAAATTACGTGAAATTAAACATTGATGATTGCAGATAAGGGGAGATGGTTATTCGGATTTTCCCTCCATATCGGTATATACACCAACAAACTGTGCAAAATTATGGGCTATTCCGATTCGTCATGCACTCCATAGGGCATATGGGATTTGGGCCATAAACATATTATTATTGAATTTGACTCAATCATTGCCATAAAGTTGATTACTAATCGAAAAGATCCTTCTATGGATCTTTATACGTATTGGTTCATGATGAAATAGTGTTTATTCTCTTGTAATTGAATCCTTAATAGATTTCAATAGTTTGCAGGGCTTTGTAAGGTGTTTATTCCAATAAGTTACTTTCCTTATATTCTAGGACTTTGATTAATCTTGTTTATACAAGTTACATTTAGATTTCACTAAGAACTTAGTCTTCTTAGTCTATTGTTTTATAAAAAATAAAAAAATTAATGTCATTATTTTATTGAGTGTATAAAATATTTCCTGTTTGCAATGAAACTTAGAATAATCTTGAATTACTTAGATTCCTGTGATTTAATGGCATTAGATTTCACTAAGAACTTAGTCTTCTTAGTTTATTGTTTTATGAGAAAAAGAAAAAATTAAAGTCATTATTTTAGTATTAATGGTAATTTTTCTTTTTGTTATAACTTTTGAGTCTTGATTTAAAAGTCAAAATAAGGTCCGGTCAATTCTTGACATTTTCTAAATAACTAGGGTTCCCTCATCAATTATTGTAAAAATTAATAAATATTTATACAAAAATAAAATGAATAAATATTTTGTTAAAAAAATAAAAACCTCTTTAAATGGTTAACTGCTACCAAGAACAAAGAGAAAGGGATTTTTTTTTTCTCTTTCTTTTTTGAAATAAAGTTGGAATTTTTTTTTTTTTGGTTTGTAATTCAATAGTTGGAAGTAGGAGAAGGCTCTTGGCAAAGTTAGATTTTGATATTGTCCAATTTGCTCTACTTTTCTCCCTTATATCGTAGTCAAAGGCATTGGGAACAAGTAATTATTAGGTACTCTTAGAGTACGATGACATGGTGCTCCCTCCTATTACGTTCACGATAAATCCCACTAATTAAATTCATGATGAAGTCCACCATGAACATGAGATGAGGAAACACCATATCATTGTACTTTAAGAGTATCTGATAATTTTCCCTTAGAAACCTTAATACCCCACCCACCTCATCAATTTACACCAATGTCATTTTGCCATGACACTCAACACCTCAATCAATGCTACCTAATTCAAATAGAGAACAATAATGTTCTCGCAAACTCAATGCTATACACACCATATACATTAGGTCCACAATTTCACATGTGATGTTCACATTTAAAACGTAAAATGATTAGTATACGGATTATATACAATAATGAGTGATAATCATTACTACTTAGAAAATAGACAAAAGACGGAATGCATGTGATAACATGGACAAATCACATCCCGAAGTTGAGATCTGCAAACTTATAAGAAATTTTTCCACTGGAGTGATTATAGTGAGATAAAGAAATATAATTTTTTTTTATCAGAGAGAATAAGATATCTTTAAGATATATAAACTGATTATGGTCCTAAAAAGAAAAGAAAAACCCACAAACAGATAAAATATGGGATTCTACTAATTTAAAATTATTCTGGCTGAAATCGAAAAAATTAGAATAAGTTGGGATCATAGGTAATTGAAAAGTTGATTTCCAATATCCAATTAGACAGATATGGCAGAAGTTTAGAGAAACTGTACAAGTTTTAAGAATGAGAGGAACCTGGCCACGCTTCCATCTCAGTCGTCATCCTCAAGATCAAGTACCATTCTCAACTTCCTTCTCATTACATTACTCTTTGGAGATGCACTAGGAGCTAATTCATCAACTGCATCTTCCAATTCCTCATCCACTACCTGATCCGACAAATTATCTAAATCGTTCACAGGTGCAACATCTAAACGATTTCCATTGCCAATCCTTCTTATTAGATTACTCTGTGGAAATGAACTGGGAGCCACTGCATCCCCAAAAGCTGCCGAAATATCAACTTCTCGTTGTACCAAATTATCTAAATGATTCACAGGTGCAACGTTCAACAAACTTCCATTGCCAATGCTAGTCACTTCAGCTTCAGCAGTGCCATTCAGACTGCCATAATTAAAAGAAACATTCACATCAACTCCTGCAGGTTCCGCCTTACTGCACTGGTTGTTAACATCGCTGAAAATACATAAGATTAGTTCTATGTTCAAGTTGATAAATATTATCAGAATATTTGAACAAACAAGAAGCTAAGCTGAAGCTATACTTTTCTTCACAAACCATAACTTAATGCAACCAACATCAAGTAAATAACAGAGGTTATTCTTTATTAGTACAAATTCCCTTTGAAAAGAAGCCAGCTTGATAAACACAACCCTGCTTTCCAAACATAACAGCTTAATAAGGATATCAATTTGTAAAATTCTAAGTAATACTGCTAACATGGGTGTCCAAAGCTCTTCAAGCACTTGACTAATCCCACATACTAGATAATTATAGGGAGGAATCCATTGGGAGTGGCCCCAAGATGCAAACTAGGAGTTTTGAACCCAGAGTCTCATGTATCTCATGAGGCCTTGAGAATTTAATTTGGCATAATTCCTGCAAGTGTTTGTAGTAAACTGTCTGAAACTCATGATTAAATAAAAATAAAAATTTAAAAGGCTCAAATGACCCAACTTTATCACTTTTTTTGTTCACTTTATTTCCTCCATCGAATTACTCCTTTCAATGGATATATACTCTAAAATTGTCAAAGCAGAAAGCTTGTGCTAGTCTTTCAACAATTTTGGAAGAGTGCTATTCCTTTTCCACCTGAAATATGCAGTCAAGCTCCAACAAGAATTGGATTGACAAAGTTTTTAAAGGTCCTCCTTATTCAAGTTTGTTTGATATGCTCATAAGAGCCACATTTGATCTGGGAGGTCACTCATGGTTTGTTTGAAGCCTGAGTTCTCAGGTTGTGATGTTTTCTTCTCTTTTATTTGATTTTCTCGTTAGTCACTTTTGTGCCTTTGGTTAACTGTTTCCTAGCCTCTTGCAACGTGTAAGGTCCTTTCTAGGCTAGGTTCCAATGTCTCTCCAGTTGTAAGACTTGTTTCTTTGGGTGCTTTAGGGGATGTCCTGAAGAAGCATGTTTGAGAGCTTTATCGTGTGTCTTGATTTTATTTTTTATTTTTGGCAGTAAACTTACTATTTACCCATAAAAAAAAATGGGTCAATTGAAAATTATTTACATCCAGGCATCCCAGAGAAGTGGGCATAACAGATGCCAAAAAAAGTTTCTGCAAAACTGAAAATGATAATGATGCCATTTCAGCACAAGAAAATATATAACAATTTCCTAAGGACTAGGAAGTATTTTCTAGACTTTAAGCCTATTATCAATTTGTCATTCATCTCGAAGTGTGCACATACTTCAAACATAGTACATCAGCATCACAACTAAATAGATTCACTAAACATTCAACAGCATCAATCTCCCTCATTTCCAACATGTTCAATTGTAGGAGTAACTACTTGGAAATGGAAAAAAGTGAGATTAACATTTCAAGTTCAACCTGAATATTCAGCATTATATGGATTGTAGAATAAATTGAATAATGTAGTAACTAGCAAGAAGAATCGTGGTGGATGAGCAACATACTGTATTTTGACAACTTCAGTAGGCCTATTTCCAGGATCATTTGGAATTTTTGTTCCCTGAATTGAGATGGCTGTGAGCTTCTCATCCTTTGACTGAGGAAGCGGCCTTCTAGTTTTCCTGTATCCAATAGATTAATTAATTATAAACAAAGGACGGAAAGAAAACATAACAGGAAAAGTTGTTGCCACTCAGTGATATTATTAGATTTAACACACGGATACTCTAATTTAGAGTTACGGAGTAAATGAATATATAGATAATTATGTTCCAAACAGTACTGTCTTCAAAAAGGAAACCACAAAGGATACAGGTATAAAATTATGAAAATTAATGACATGTTTAGAGTGCTACAGCTATTTAGCATTTAAACAGTTATAATATAATGAAAGGATTCCATTATGATTTCCAATGTTTTCTACATAATGCAGAGGAACTTTTAGATCATTCAAAAGTAACAGAATTCCAATCAATGTGATGCAGCATAATTAAGGTGTCATGTGCTATGCAGATATTACTAATATCATCACCCGATATCAACTTGAGTCTCAGTCCAATTAATGTGTCCCATTTTCAAATACATGAGACTTGTTCCCAGTCCACGGGAAAAAGGCAAATGATGGATCCAATAATATAGATACCATGCATATATTCAAAAAATTGTGTACCATTTACATATAAGAAGAGCTGTTCCCAGGCTAAGGACAATTCCAAGAAAAATTTTTATGATAGGACAAACAATGAAACCACTAACATAGACTCCATGCATAAAATTGATAATATAAGTTTAAAAGAATTCATCATAAATATGGATGAGACAATGGAACTGGCAGTGCAAGGTTCATGTTGAGGGCCACAAATAGAAGCAGTGCTATGGACCACAAACCAATAACCACAAAAATCAATGAAATATTAAAGCCAAGAGACATTGTAGATGTAAACAAATAACAAAGCAGATTAGTTGGAATTTTTTTTCTTGGTTCTACAGTGGACTAGGCAAGAGAATTCTTGATTTTCAGAAATATATTTGACACCATATATGCAAATTTAATAAACAAAAGTGAACTTTGTCATTATTTGGGTAAGTACCAGTCATAAAAATAAATAAAATTTAAACTATGAAAGATAAGAGAATAAGAAAAAATATGACAGGCAGTTCTGCTTTTGCTTACCAAGCAAAATTCAAACAAAAGTGGAGATAACAACCATGCCATTTTTAAGGAAAAACACTGAATATTTCAAATACAGTTCATAGATTCCTTTCAAATAAACAATGATTCACAGATATGAGTCCATTATAAGGAAAGGTAACAGCTTCCAGATATAAATAACCAATATAATATATACACAATCAAGCTCCAACAACTATAAATATTTATTCTTTGTGATGAGAGAGAGAGAGAGAGAGATTTACTTAAGAACAGAGCTTAGGAGTTCATCATCCGAATCATCTTCGGGCAATAATCGTTCAACTTGTTCTGGTAATTGCTCACCAAATAGCCTCTCATTCTCTCTTTTGCGCCTACAGTTTTTTAATATATATAGATCAGTAACATCAGGAAATCCAGCAATATTTGACAAGAGATGTCAAATTCATCTGAACTTGGAAAAATGAAAATGAAAATTCATATATGTAGGGAAAAAGTCAGATAAAATACAAATATAATGAAGGGATGATTTTGGCAATTGCACGTCCATCAGTAAGAGAAAACCAAATATCTGATATTAAACCAGCTATGCCCTATGGTTTGACTGATGGGAAATTCTAAAAAATAAACATATAAATGAAAAAGACAAAGAGGAAGGTTCAGAGATGTGGAGATAAATGATGATGCCTGGATGGATGAGCAGTATGATAAAAAGATCGATTCAAAGATCAACAGAATTACAGACTTGAAACTACAACCACAAGAAACAAAACAAAATTGTAAAAACATCTTGAGATGTTAAGCAAGAAAATAAAAACTTGTGTCAATGGAATGTGAAAATGCCCAATTTCATATTAAGAATTATTATACCAAACATAGTGGAGAAGTTAAAAGAAATGTGAAAGCAACCTACAATAACTAAATGATGACTAAGCTAAGTCAAGAACATGAAAAAGCACCATACTTCTCAAATGAGTATCCCACCTATTCACAACCTCACATTGATAGGGTTCCCCAAAATTAAAGCTTGACGCATGCCACCAAACCCATTAAAAGGAATCTACTGAACTGTTTGGAATACTTACTGAACTTAATACCAAAAAGAATGATTTTAATAACTGGGATAAGTATACAGGGTGCACATCAAGAAACCCTAATGTTTCAATCTAAGAAGAGCAACAAAATCCAAATATGAATAGCACAGGATACTGCCTATGAATATAATATTACCTATTCAATAACGATAACAATGTTTCATCATCAGGGTCATGTGCTTTGTCTGTGAACAAACTATTAGAATTCTCATTTTTTATAAGCATGTTGGCTTCAAACTTCTTCTGTTGAGGAACTCGTAAACCAAGTTGCTTAAGCTTATGAGAAACTTGAACAGCTGTGAATTTATTATCTGCATCCAATGCATTTGCAATCATGTAGCTACACCTCTTGTGCTCTTTGAATCTGTGAGTATCAAGCAAAGCCCAAACTTTTTTTATTTAAAAATTCAAATAATAACAAAATAACATATTCCATCACATCTTTATCAACTTTTTAGCATATTTGATGTAAAAGGAGACTTAATCTAATATTGTAACCAGAAACCAAGCTACGCAACACTCACTTCTCATATAGAGCTCTGATCATATCTTCCTGATCTTCACTAAAAGCAGAAACTCTTTTCCTTTTGTGCCTATAGAAATATAGTAAGGGAGGTATCAGAGACTTTTTCAAAATAGAAGGGAAAATGAATAAACAAAGATTTCAGACTAAAAACATAACACTAGAAGCTTTTATGTGGATAATGCTTTGCATTATCAACCACTGCTTTAGAATACAATCTTATACAACGCACATATTATCTATAACATTCATAAAGTACAAATTTCTTATAGTACTTACAAAGGCCTCAATAAACTTCCCTCCATATCATCTGAGTTATGGAGATTACTAACTTTTTCCACCGCTTTTCCATCTCCATCATGGTCATCATCATAGCGCACCTTTTTCCTTGGTGCAACTTTCAGTCCTAGCTGTCTAAGCTTATTAGAAATTTGTGCTGGTGAAACTTTACCATCAGGTTCTAGAACTTCAGCAATAAGACGACTACAATGCCGATCATCTTTGAATCTAAAAAGGCCACATTTTTTCAGAAAAGACTTGAGCAAAAAGTTTAGAAATCAGAAGAAAAATGAAACAATACACAATCGATAATACCCATCAAACGTTTTGTATGCTTCAAATAGTATCAGGTATAATTACAATAATCTAAGTGCTATTTTAGGAACAACATTTGAAAGAAATAAAACAGCTAAATTAAAGCACACTTACTTCTCATAGAGATCCTTAATTTTTCTCTCCATTTCGCCATCGAGAGAAAGTCTTTTCTTTCTTATAGGATCCCTTTCAGATTCATGTTCCATGGACTGCCCCCTACTGCAACAACCAAATGCACCAAGGAGTTTTTGATGTAAATGTATACCTTTTACACTTCCAATCAAGATAAACAATTTTTTTTTCTTAAATGAAGAGGAACTTCAATAAATTAGAAGTACAAAATAGCATCTCTGAACAAGACTATAATGGATGGTTTGAGATTCTAGGGACATACTTTGCCACACTATTTCACAAATTGCACGTGTTAAGCGGTGATTGGATTACTTTTAACCAAGTAACAGTGGTGGACCCATGTATAAGTGACATGATCCAATCACAGGTTAACACGTGCAAGTTGTAATGAAAGTTGTGGCAAAGTGTGTGGTCGTAGAAGAATTGATTCTAGAATAACCTGGTTTGGAATCATTGTAAATATGCAATGTAAGAAACAGAAAAATGAAAAGGTCAAGAAAAAGATAAAGACTAAACAAATACTCAAGTTTCCATAAAAATTCTTACTTCTGATATCCTTGCTCATGAGAGATCACAACATCAGCTTCATCTTCACCAAGTGCATCTGCAATGCTTCTACCGGTCCATCCTTTGCACTGTGATGAACCGAGTTCTGCATCCTCTGGAATATTTTCCCAGTTTCTACAATCTTTCTTCAAAGAGCCAATCTCATGCAACATATATTCAGCATTAATGTAATGGCTTTCTTTGCGCGTCTTCCAAAAGAGAATTTCCACAAAAAGAATGGGTTGAATTTTCATTTTTCTTAGCATCCTTCTGACAAAACTTGTCAGGAAATCAACAATGTTTGCATAATCTTTTGATGGACATGACTTCTGCTCAACTAGGATACTATGGAATGTGATCAGGATTGATAACTGCCAAAATATGTACATAAGAAACAAATAAGATACAAATTCATAAATAATTGGGTTTTTTTTTTTTTTTTTTGGTTTTGGGTGGGGTGGGGGGGGAGAGAAAATATGGATGTCCTAGTTTTCCTTGAGAAGATAAATCCTAATATATTTCACCAGATTAATAAACCTTACTTTTAGATATTTATTTTTATCAATAACTTCTTCCTAAAGAAGTTGAACTACTTTTACAAAGTGATCAATGCAACATTAACCATTTATTTTTTATGAAGCTTTTTGTACATTTATCCCTAAGATCTAAACACATGCTATATATATATTTTAAATTATCATATATATTTAAAAAAGATTGTTCTTAGCCAAGTCATTTTTAACCTACTAATGAAAATTATTAAATTTGGACGTTATTTGAATTTTTTATTTTACCTAAGACCTTGAGTTTTTAGATAAGAATAAAAACTCACAAGTACAGATAAGGAAATTTTTTACTCTAAAATAAGCAAGGTTCATCATATCTGTTGGGATGATTTACTTCACATTTTCTTATTAACAAAGAAACTAATTCTTCTTGTCTATAACTATTTTATATTTTAATTTTATGATGGGGTAAAGTTTTGCTTCAATTTTTTAAGAAGTTATCACTTCTCCTCATATTGTTGGGGTAAAATATCTATAATAAGCATTACAAAGGGTAGAGTTGGCATAAGTGATTTAACAGGGAGCAATTAAGCTTTAATTGCACAGTACTTAATGGTCCTATGAAATATAAGTTATTGCCTTTTGAAAAATAGAACATCCATGCTTTTTCCTTTTCTTCTGAAAAGTAAGTAAATCATGAAGTTTTACCTGATACAGCATTGGAGAGAGCTCCAAGTCATCAGTAATCCTCCGCAACATGCAAATTATGTAGTGATTTGTAGTGGCAGAATTGCTCTTATAAAACTTTAGTAACCAACATAATTTATGAATAATGTTGTTGTTTGCAAAAGCAGATATCAAAGTTGACACCTTAAAATCAACTTCATCAGTTGCATTTAGCTGCTCATCATCAGAAGAATCACCTGTGCCATAACAAGGATCATCATTAGCATGATCAGCACTTTCATTATCCATACGTGGCACACTGCTTTTAAGGTTCCCTGTCCCCGACATGGATATATCAGGTTCATTGGCCTGAGCAGAGAACATGATGTTTTCTTTCCCATCAGAATTTGTGTTAGTTAGACTTCCCTTCTGTGCTATGCTCATATCTGCTGATTGCTCGCTATTAGAGATGCCAATCTCATTCTGAACATTGACATGATCACCCTGTATGTTTCCTGCTTCCTTGTCACTCGATGATTTGTTCTTTCTCTTTCTCCTTGATTTTCTAGAAACCTAAAAAAGGAGAAACAGTTTTAACAGAGATCCCCACAACAAAGGCTTCCTTAGACTGATAAACAGAACATTGATAATAAATAACCTCATTAATTAAAAAGAAAATCAAAGATGTTAATATAGAAGTGTTTTTTCCTAGAGATTGCAAAATGGAAAAAAATGGATGCATGTGTCTCACAAGGAAAGTTTTCAAGCAAAAAGATGCATGCAGAAATTCAAACAGATTAAAGAACAGAGAGTCGGAAGAAATCCCAATTTTCATAGAAGAGTATAAATGCATGGGAGAAGCATTGCATAGAATTACATGACAATTCACTAAATATAAAAAGAAAATGCACTAATTTCCATCAGCGCAAAAAAAAAAAAACAGGAAAATACAAATCAACTTTTACTGATAACAAATATAAGTTAAATGAGGAAAAAAACACCCTGTATAGGCAACTGGAATGCATATGACATATACTGATTATCATTAAGATAAGTCTGTTAGAAAAATGATAAGGGGAATGAGTTAACTTTGTAAGTCTGTTACATTATTGTTTTTGGAATAGGAATATCAACTTTGTGGAACAAAATTATAAAATTTTCAATTCATGGCAGACATGAGTTAACTTGAGGAACAAATTATAAAAATTTCAATGTATGCATGTATTGCACTTTTGCTAGTAATTAAATCAACAATGAAAATTAAAGAAAATGTGATTGACTGGCTAACAAATAAAAAAAGGGGGTCATTTTTTGTCAGGATAGATCTCTAAGACCAAAAAATATCAAAGAAAAACAAACAGATTTTCCATCTAAATTTAACCATTAAGGCACAAACAAAAGCATAACACACCCTCAAAGTTCCACGTGCTTGAAGGTTCTCCATGAGCTGCACAACTTTATGCATCATTTCTACCATATCTGCGAGATCACTGAGAAGAAGAGTATCATAAATATGGCACCAACACAACAGTAACAACAAATCCTTATTCCCAAAATTTAGGGTCAGCTATGGCACCAATATATTCAAAAAAGAATTACACTTTTTCATAGTGAATAGATGATATAAGCATGTGCAAGTGGTCTGGCATAAGTACCTATAGAGGCCAGTGAGGCTACTGGGGGAAGGGGTAGGTACATTCATGGTTGCATACACATTGTTATTCTGGTATAATTTATGCAGGTAGGTTTAATTGCAGGAAAGAAATAGAAGTCACATAACTAATATACATAAATTGAGATTTCCAGATTTAAGTGAAAATGAGAACAGACACAAACAAATGCAACTCATATGCATCAAATCAAATTTCAAACTGGAAGCTTGATTATAGAGAAACATTTCTAAGAACAAAAGAATTAGTGAGAGAAACTTCCTTTAATTTGAGTAAAATCGTAATTTTTCTAACATGTATGAACTGGAAAATACAAAAGAGTACTTATCTAGCATACAGTCAATGAAATATACTACCTATAATAGAAAATTTTAGAAAGCATCTATGTATCTGGCCAATATAAATGAAGGCATATAACTAAGGGAGTCATTTCTCCCACCCAAAACTAAAAAAAGAAAATGAGAAGCATAAATAAAATCTAGCAAGGTATTTTCCTCCCAAATTTAACAAGTGGAGGAAGACCAAGAAGCCAATCACAAGTGTTGCCTGATGATCCATTAGCATGGACTAATACCTGGCAGAAGCCTGAACCCATCTCCCCTTTCTAAAGATTATAATAAATAATTGAAATATGAAACCCTAAAAGCAAGGGGGAAAAAATCCTATCCACCAATCAACCTGCCCACTTCGATCTTCGGGTACTGAAATACTAGAACAGGATATGAAAGATAAACAAATCAATCATTTTGGGTTGTTAGTGTGAAAGGGGAAAACCTCTTTGGTTGTTTGTGAGTGTCAAACGTTTTGATCAAATTCAAGAGGAACTGAGTCATCCCTTGATCAGTCTGATCATAAAATAACTTGTAAAGAAGAATGCGAGCTGTGTAAAGCTCCTTAGCGTCGTCTGGCAACAACTTAAGCATCAAATCTAGCATGCTAATCTGCAAGCAGGAAAACCAGTTAGGAAGGACATCACAAGGCTACTCAATATCACTAACTTATAGAGAAGTATAACAACAAGGTCAGTTTGGATTTATATTTTAATGTGGATTCAAAAGTGCAAAGGAAATTTGTAGAGTCTGTTCTACTATGTATGAATTGTAAGGCAGAGTCCCAATTAACAAGTGGTACATCTTACACAGCAATTTGCAAACCAACAAAAAAATTCCACCTTATAATAGATAGACATTATACGCTATTTTTACAATAAGAAATGTGTGAATAACTTAAAGAGTGTCTGTTGCTGTATAGAACCCAATTGGATACACGGATAGGAGAAGGACTAGAGTAGATAGAATATTATATATGTATCCTGAGGACAAAACTGGATTAGAGTGACACCATATATGTTATCTACGGGTTGTTTGTCTGGCCTTCAGTGACTTAAACAAGTTTTACACTCCCAAAATTTGTATTCTTGATATTATAAATTAAAAAAAAAATTATAAAAAAAAAAAAAATAAAAAAAACCCAATTTCATTGCACCCCTTCAGTCATTTCTATGAATCTTTCTCAAGAAAGGTTTCCATATTTGAAATTTTAGCTGCTATAGAAAATTTCATTATTTAGACAAAACTTCAAAATTACAGAATCCAATTCCAAACATGGGAAAGACAAACCTTTATTCCAAAGTAAATTTATTCTCCAATTAATTTATTTGCATAGATTATGCATTGATTTACTCTCCCCCATGTCACAAAAATCAAACCTTTTGTCATGTAAAAATAAACTGAGCTACAAAAACCTTCTTTATACAAACAACCATCATCTAAGGAAGGTTTATGGGGGGGCCATAACTACTGAAGCATATATTGTCAGGCTAGCAAAGCCAATGTAACAGAAGTTTTTCTATATAAGTAACAGAACTCTGAGTTGGATTAACAATTACCATGTTTTTCATAAGAGAACCAGCAGCAGAGAGAAACTTGTAATCATTTGTTTCCTTTAACCCATCAAATGCATTACGCCACTTTAGAATGACTAGTTGGAACATTGACTCGTTCATGGATTCAGCAATTGGTCCACATATATCACCTCTAAAAATTGTGCTATCAGCATCTTTATCAAAGTCTTCAAAATTATCTACTCCCACATTTGGCTGTTAGACACAGGAAAACGAGGTCACCAGCTAAACATTTTCTATAGAAAAACAGAATGCAAATCAAAGCTAATTATGATTAAGCAACAAGAGATATGTCAACCTTTTTTTTAATAATTTGATAATTGGGGGAGGAGGGATTTGAACCCTCGATGTCTCATTTGGAAACAACAAGAGGTGCCAGCCAATTGAGCTACAAGACTATTGGCTATATATATCAACTAGACATCAAGAAACAGAACTTGGGACGCAGTCTTACAGCATGTAGAAACCAACGACTACAATTGCATGTTTTGGCTTTCAATCCAAAATTGTATTTAACCCTTTGTATATGAAACATCTACAGTAACTCTTTTTGTAAAAATATTTGGAAAACTCGATTGGAACAATGAAAGTCCTCAAATAGACCAAATTTCCTGGTTAAGAAATTCCATCAATACATATTCCCAAAGCTCAAAAACAGGATACGACCAGAAGTTTGCACTATTCCAGAAACCTTGCCAGTGCCTATATGATAAGAGCAATGTGATTTATTTTCTTCTGATCATGATTAGAGATTCAGGGGGAAAAAAAAGTGCGACACATCTCTTTCAAATCTATTCATATTCTATTGTTTGACAAAAATATAAACAAGAGAGAAACGAAAGTGTAAATTCATCAACTTCTTTTCTTTACCTTTTTTTGGGTTTTCAAGCATTAGTCATCTTAGAGGATCTTTAGAAATTCAACAGTAAAGTAGTGCTCTAGATAAGTTGTTAAAGGATTATTGAATGGAATTAAATAGGATTTAAGAATGGATAGATTATAGAAACTGAGTTATGTGCAAGGATATGAAAACAAATACATAGGTTAACATGCCAGAATTCATGTCTCACCTTAGAATTTAAAAACTTGTGATGTTGAAAAGAGGTAACAAACTGAGCAACCTGAAAGAAAACAATGACATCGTTTTTCTGAATTGCATGATGTTCCTTTTCAATATCCTCACGAATCGACTGCATCAAAACTGGAAAAAAATTGGATTGCATTAAGATGTGTAATAAAATTACAATGCTGTAAGAAGCAAAACTTAACCTTAAAAAGACATTTATTTCCAAAAGCACTTGCCATTGTAACCTCCCGATAGAAACTGGCTCACAAAATCATAAAGCAACTTCAAAATTTTATCCTTGGTTGGAGGTAATCTTCCAATGTCCCATGCAATCCTTTTAACAGGACCCCGAGGAATTTTGTGAGGATTAAGCAGGGTATCTTGAGATGCAGAGTTTGGATTTCCCTTTAATACTGCCTTAGAACCATCCTGTAGTAAAAACTGCCAGTGTTACTAAAGCTTTCAATGACAACACTTGCTAGCATCAGCAACAGAACTTCATACCATGGTAACCCGTGTAAATGTCCCAATAAACTGTGAATGACGACTCATATTGCGTAATCTGGAAAGTCTTCTTTTCTCTTCTTCCTCTTTCATAATGGACTCGAGACTACTAAGAGAATCTTCAGTGTCTTCATCCACCTAAAAAAATTGAACATGAATTATCAGACTACCACACACATATATATGCCATTAAGCAACTATAGAACAGATAAAAGATGGCATCAATAGACAGCACTAAGGACTTCAATAGCCATAAACTTGAAGAGAAGGACAATTTTAACCAATCCAATTCGTATCTGATGAGTTGTAGTCATTCTGGCAAACCATATTTATGCCTGTGACGGTGTCAATGTAGTTTCAGTATTTCACGTCAGAGGTTACAAGCTTTACTTTATCCCCTTCTATTTACCCTTTCTACTCCATCCCCTTCAATCTACCCTTTCGCTTTTTTAGCCAGCTTGATCTTGTTACCATAAAAGACCGTGGAAATAGATGAAAGGAAACCAACCTTAAAACCCTTCATATGTGCTTTGGCGGTTAACTCTGGCTCTTGACCCATAAAGATGTAATGGAAAATCTCCAATAAAAGTAAATTGTCTTGACGAAAATAGCCATATGAACCACCAACATGCTGAGTTATAACTATAATTAAGTCCATTACATTCTCATGGAATAGCAGTTCCAAAAATCTTTCTCTCAAAGATAAAAATTGACTTGCACATCCCCCTGCCTTTTGCTGTAACGGGATTTCTTGAATAGCTAGAACATTTCGAAATAAAGTAAGTACAAGCTGCACCAATTTCCAGTCATCCTCTGTGAATGTTTCACTGCATGACACAGGATTAGTCATAAAACCAAATACATAGAAAGTAGGCAGTAGTCACAAAATGATAATTAAAATGATTTTTTTTTTTTTTTTTTGGGGATTAGTCCACCTTATAAAAGAAATCAAAATGATAATTCAAACAGTTACAGAGCACTTAAAACCAATGTGAAGATAACATTAATCCAGGTATGGTAATGACATTTAGAGATTTTTAAAATGTATAAACAACTGGCATCTCTAGATGCAGCAAAAATAAAATAACACTGCCTAACAGATAATTCTTAAATATACAAGTAAACTTATTAGGCTCATATATTTTAAGATACAGCCAACATTCATTAGTAAATATTGGAGTGTGTGCTCAGAGAATCCTTTAAAATATAAAAGTCCATTTTGCCTAATTATTACAACTGCCTCCTCAACTCCCTAATATCTGTTTGGGACTAAGGCTTTGTCCGTCACTCCTTTTTTTTTTTTTTTCACTTTCTTACATTTAAGAATTTTTGTATCTACTTTGTCATTTTAGCCCATCATTGCACTCCAAGTCACATCCTTTTAATTTTAACTATTTAGTAAGTACTATTTTTGAGAAATAAAAAGTAAAACCACCAAGTCTTACTCTCTTTAAGGTAGTGCACATGAAGCATTTTTTTTTTTTTTTTTTACTTTTGCTTTTATATTAAAAAAGGGGATGCAGGGGACAGAAGTGTATGTAAAGCATGAAAAATAATAAGAACCCTTAAAGTTTAACAAGCCATTAGCTCAGAAAAAGTGGCAATAATTTCTATCTGAACAAGCACACTAGAAAATTTTCAAAGAAAAATGGAAAATGCCAGCCTTGACTTCAAAAATCTTGTCTTGGTTCCAGTTCAACGAAAATGCAACCTGGGTCAAATGATTGAAACTCAAGGATTCCACTAATGTGTAATCATTACTCACCTTTCCAAATTCTCCAATGGGCTTTCCAAAAGTGAGACTATCACAGCGACAATGTCACTACACGTAACTGACGACTTCAACCCCCACAGATACTCTAGCTGTTGTGAAATATCTTTCGAAGTAGGCTCAATAGGCATAGTAAGGAACACCAAAACCTTCACTGTCAAACAAATAACAACAATAATAATAAAAACTCATCCTTAGGTTCTCTTTCACAATAAATATTAGAGAGATAAGAAAACCTGCCTGCATTCAAAACCAAGTTACGATCATCTTGGCAGTGTTCTATAATAGGAATCAGATCTTTTGACACAATGTTCCATTTACAGACTTGCTTGAACACATCCCGTGTATGTGGATCGTCACGCCTCAAAAACCTCAGTAAATCTTTCAAATTATCTGACACAAATTTGAAAATTATAACAATTGTCAATATCAAATCCCCATTTACTTGTTGAGAAAAAAATAAATAAATATATATAGCCAATTAAACAAGTTAAATCCCAATTCTTGTGATTTTCATTATCTGGGACCTTAGAAAACAGAACCCCATTCTCAACTGAACCTAAAAACATATTCTTATCTTAACTAAAGGCAAGCTTACCAATTTCTATAACCCAATTTACAATATAAAACAAAAAACCCAACAATTAAATAATTGGAGAAACTGTAAATTTGATCATTTAGGTTATATAACCCAAAAAAAAAATCTGATTTTGGAGTATTTACAAAAACAAATCTTTTCCTGAAAATCAATGACGAGTTTGAAAATTTGGGAAACGAAAATTCAATTGCTGAAACTAAAATGAATTGAAAACAATACCCAATGCTATCATTCAGCTTGTTTGAATTGAACTTGAAAAGGCAAAAAGTAGAGGATAAGAGCTTCAAAAAAAGATTTTTGAATTTTTGAGGTGTACCTAGACAGTACTGGCCCTTGGAGTAGCCGATCCGATTGCCATTGTCGTCTTCTTCGGCGATTCCGAGACCCGCGCAGATTAGCGATAAGCCCTCGGTGTCCATGAATAGATTGATTGGTTTTTTAGGGTTTTTACGGAGAGTGAGAAATGAGGGGGTTTTTCGGTGTGAGAGGATCTCTCTGATCTGATTTCTGAGAGTGAGAGAGAGATGGATTTGTAATTAGGGCTTTTTGTGGCGCGAAAATGTGGATGAGAATTTTCCCGCGCTTTTTCTAAGGGTTACTCTGCGTGGAAAGGAGATGATTCAGTGCTTCGTGTGTAACAGGTGGCTCTTGCATCCTTCCCATCCGATGATGTGGCACAGCCACACCATGATTTTTTTTTTTTTTTTTTTTTTTTTTTTTTTTGCCAATTTTGGCAGAGCCCAGATCCAGACTTTGATTTTGCCAAATTTTACAAGGAAACTTCTTCAATCTTCACTCTTTTGTTTTTTTGGGAGTAAAAGGAGAATTTTAATTACTTGTATTTTTCATTTTAAACTCTTTTTAAAAAAATTTCATTATTTTTTATTTAAAGTTAAAGCTTTCAAAATGTTAAATTTAAAACTTAAATTTTTTACTATTAAAAAAAATTAAAATTTAAAAACAAAAAAATGTAGCATTTAAGGGCACGTTTGGTAATTTAGTAACGTTGTTTAAGTGTTGTAAAAATACGTACAAGTGAAAAAAATGTTATAAAAATACGTGTTATGTTGTTTAAACAACAAGAACAGTTGTTTGAACAATACAACCAAACAAGCCCTAAACCTTCCATTTCATCAAGTCTTATATGTAAACTGTGTTAGCTATCACTTTTTCTGTTTTTTTCTTTTTTTGGTTAACCACTTAACCCTATTAACATTGAGTTGTCTACTATGTTGTAGAGTTTACATAACAAAGGTTTTGTTTAGAATTGTCATATATAGTGATTGCCTTAGTTGGGGTACGTTATTTCCATAGTGGCTTTTTCTTCGAACGTGATCTCCATCAGTTTCCAACTTGTTCATCTAATCTGGTGTACATTGCTTTATGATATGATGTGTTACTGTTGTTGAGAAAAAATTCTATATAATTGTGAATTTATTTTAGCAAACACAACGAAAACATAATCATACAAGAAAACAAAGATTTAAGTGAAAATCTTTTCTCCTTAAAGGAAAAAACCACAGGTCAAATTCCAAATGATTTCTTTGTATTAAATAAAAATTACAACACTTAGAGATACAACTTAAGAAAAAAAAAAATCTCTTTTTCTTTTTACTTACTTCTTTCTTTTTGACTGTGTATCTCTCACAATTATTTCTTACTCTCTATTTTTCTCTATCTTTTGCTTGCTCTCACTCACACACTTCTTCAAGACTACCCCTGCCCTCACACACTGGGTTCGTTTGGATTGAACTTATTTTTCTTTGAAACCGAAAACATTTGAAGCAAAATAATTTTTAAATGTGTGAATAGTATCGTGTGACCCATTTTTAATGAAAAAGTTCTTGAAAAGTGAAATTTATGGGTCAGTAAACAATACACAAGTACACTGTTCACGATTGACTTGATCAAATAGTACGGCTGAAAAAAAAAAAAAAATCAAAAATGCAGCCAAAGAATCAACGAAAAACGCTGAATCCAAACGGGCACTCGGGGACTTCACTCTTTCACTCTACCCCAAATAGCCGAATGGCATTTCCCTTTTATTTCTTTCGTCTTTACTTCTTTTCTTCCTTCCACGCTCTTCACATCAGATCACAATAAATATAAGCCACTTACTTTGACTTTGCTTCAACCAAAATCTCTTTCTTCAGCTCTCATTGGCCGAATGGCCTTAATGCATCAGCCCCTTAATTTCTTGTCACTTCTTCTCCTCAGCGTGTCCAACACGCCTAAGCCAACTAACCCCAACAACTCATACTGACTTTTGTACATAATGAAGAAAAGTTAAGAAACATGAAAGACAGGCTCATTAAATATGAGTATGTCTATTACAAGGGGCTGGACCATGGTGCAGTGCACCCAACAGCTGTTTGTGATTGAAAGGTTGTTTAGACCTTCATTGGTTTTAATTAATTCAAAATTACCAAATAATTTAATTAATCTAAGTATGCAAAGATCCAATTCAACATGACATTTCATTAAATATTCCTACCTACTACCACTTCTTTCTTTGCCTCTATTTCGGCATTTCAATTTCATACCATTATTACCCCCACCTCATTGCCCTTTTATTTTGTATTTTCTCATTCGCATAACTTCTGGTCTCTAACTCCTCCGTTTTTACCCTTCTTACTTTTGAATTTCTTCTCATCTTTATCTTCACTTCTATCATTTTATGTTGTCTTCTGTTGTTATTCTTTCTACCGGCGCTTCTTCTCCACTTTTCAATCTTAGTTTTCTCACCATAACATTTTTGTTTTGTTTTTGTTTTTGTTGTAGATGTAGTATGAATCTTGACAGCAGACAAAACTCCGCTCTTTCGATCTTTTTCTGCCTCACCATGCAGATGATATGAACTTAACCATTTGATTACATTCAACTTTAATGTACCGCAGTAGAATGTCAACATCTATGTATAAAAAGAAAAATGTTTACAAATTATACAACTGTTGGCCATCTGTAAATAAGTTTGATGAATTTGTGAAAAATAGCAAATAAAGATTCTATTTGAATACCATTTATTTCTGAAAATTGAAAAACTATTGCTAAAAATACTGTAACAAAATAATTTTTAAACTATAAATAGTACTTGTGGAACCTAGATTTACTGCTTATTGCTGCGTTTTCCGTACTTGCTAATCCGTGAATGGTGCGTGAAACCCAGGAAAAAAACGCATAACGCAAATTATAAGTGCTTGGCAAATGCACGCAAAATGTCAGAAAGAACGTCATTCTTGTAACTGTAGAAGCATGCAAAGTTTATATCTAAAAGAATTTAGCAGTGCAACGTGTTTATTTGCCTCAAGTGCAATCAGAATCATCAATTTTAACTTTGAAACAACTTCCAAGAGAAAAAAAAAATGGTATATCACCAAGTATCTAATTAAATTTCATAGTAAAAATTGCTGAGAGAGAAGGTGACAAAATGAGAATGAACTGTTCCTACCATGCAGCTATTATGAATTGATCTTAGAGAAAAGAGGAGTCATTTTTCATGAGCCACCTCCTAACATGAACTGGGTTAAAAAAGCATTCTCTTGACTCTCGAGATTCTTCAACTAACACGCATATCCATTCAACAATGTCTAAATGCCCCGAAAGAGGGGCCACATGGCTAATAACCACCAATAACATCACAATCGACGGTACAAGTACACTTCAACTAAATTAAAATTACATAAGATCTGTTTTTAAATTTACATTATTGAAGCTGACAATGATGGTGATGAGAGAAAAGGTAATAAAATAAATCATCTAGACCACACCCACACATATATTACAAACGAGTCCTGACACTCATGTATACATGTGCAGCTCCAGTAGACAGACATTAACACCAAGGTAAAAGAAAACTATTAAAGGCACTAGATAGAACCTCTTCAACTTCATGCAATTGCTAAGTGAAATTTACCATCCAGGTTAAATGTATCGCCTTCAGTGGCAATCTCTACTACTTCCTGATATGTAATTTGAAATATGAAAAGAATTAGTAATGATTCTTAGCATGTGTAGCGAATTAAAAAAAAAAGTTAAAAAGAGTAAAAAAATAAAATAAAGAACAAATTAATGAACAAGACCGAAATAAATTGCCGCATAGTGGCAGAAATAGAAAATATATCTAAAATCATGGGAAAAAGAGCTATAGATGACTTACTTTGTTAACCTCACATTAAAAGTGGTTACGCCTGTCTTTGAAACATCCTCCAAAATCTTGCCTTGTTCACCGCCATTGTTACGTATAGCCAATCCTTCATGTTGTCCAATAATAAGAAATAAGCATGTCTCCATGACCGCTTTAGAATCAAAGAACTGCACATGCCACAAAAAGCTACAGCAAATCCAATTCCTGCTCCAACATAAAACCGTTTCTTGAATTCATCTCTATTGTCCTTGTCATCTTCAGTATCGCCATTGTCAGTTGGTAAACTTTGGTTTGGTGTTTCTTCACCTGGACACTTTTGTTTCAGTGGAGGCCCACAAAGAACCCTATTTCCAATAAAACAAGTTGCATCAAAGCCTTGGAGTTGAGTACCTGAAGGAATTTTTCCAGATAAATTGTTGAAAGATAGGTCTAGGTAGCTCAAAAACTGTAATTCGACATACTTGATGGGATTACGCCTGAAAACTGATTCCATGACATATCAAATGATTCTAACTGCTTCAACTGACCAATTGTTTGCGGAATTTCTCCAATTAAGTTGTTTTTGGATACGTTCAGTACAACTAACTCCAAAAGGCTAGTGATTTCAGTAGGAAGTTTTCCTGTCAACTTGTTACTTGAAAGGTTAATGATCTTTAGCAATCCAAGATTTCTGCCAAACTTGTACTCCCTTCCTTTCAATGCAACCATAGCACTGTCAACATAATCTCCAATATATTCATTTCTGCTAAAAAAGGACCCTCAAAAAGATTAGTCGAAGAGTCAGCTTTGTGAGCCATGGCAGTGAAATTATTGAGGCACTGTGGTATAGTTCCAGAGATGTCATTTAAAGAGAGATCCAAGATTCGTAAATATTTCAACTTACATGTATCCCATGGTATGCTTCCACTAAACTTATTGGAACGTAGGATAAGAACAATCAATTGTGGCAGGTCTTCTGCAATCCATGCTGGTATTTTTCAGAGAATCTATTGTTTCCCAAGTCCATAAATCTCAAGTTGCTACAATTTTTCAAGGAATTAGGAAAATCTCCAGAGAAAGTGTTATTATGGAGACTCAATGTATGGAGATTCGACAAGAAGCCGAAAGAGCTTGGAACTTCACCAGAGAAATTGTTGTTTGCCAAATTCAAGATAAGTAGATTCGGCCAATCCATAAAACAATTAGGAAGTTGCCCAGATAATAGGTTATCAGATAGGTCTAGAAAACCCAACCACCCATCATTGATTTTACAAAGAGGTGAAAGTGGCCCTGAAAAGCGATTTTGGAGAGATTCAAGGAGCTGACATTAGTTGAAAAAAGTGGTAGTGGACCCTCTAAACGGTTAGCACTCAAATCAAATTCTAGTTCACTCAAAACAAATTCTGGTTCAAACCAACTCATTGTCGACACATTAGGTAGCTGTCCATGTATTTGGTTGCTAGAAATATTTAAACTGTATAATTTAGGAGGCAAGTTCGCAAACCACTCTTCTGGAACGGTATCAGAAATTTCAGCATTGGAGATGTCAAGGACGGTAACATTCCTTTGGGTTCGGATCCAATTTGGAAATCTAGGCCCTAACTTACAAGATCGCAAATATAATTGTTGCAATTGGAAAGGGGGAACCCAATTGAAGTCAAATTCAAGAGTAAGAGAATTACCAGATAAGTCCAATGACAATAATTTGGAAAGATTTGAGAAATGTGCTTCGGAGACGATGTCCTGCAAATAATTCAAAGAAACATCCAAATGCTCCAGATTATGAAGGTTTCCAATGGTTTTGGGCATAGTCCCATTTAATTTGTTGGACCAAAGATAAATCTCTTTTAATGATGGAAACATTGCAAAATCAGGCAATAATCCCCATAATTGGTTCCTTGCTAATTTCAAAACCTCTAATGAGTCCTTTGCACATCCAAACAAGTCATTGATATGCTCAATGAGTTGTCCATTGTTCCCTGACAAACCCAATTCACGTAAAGTACATATATCCCCAAAGAATTTTGGAATGTCATTAATTTCATTATTACCGAGTTGCAGACTTTCAAGAGAAGTAAAAGATTTTGAATGATTGAATTGGGAAAAAGATGAAAGACTCGTTAGAGGAAGATTACATGCCGACATATCCAAGGTTTTTAAATTAGGGAGACCACTCACAACTTCAAGCCAATCATTGGCACCACTGAGATTTGTTAAACTTAGGTCAAGATCTTCTATTGAAGACATATGAGACAACCATTCGAGATTTTCAGATTTTGTCAAATTATTCCAGCCAAGATGAAGATATTGCAAGCGTGAAAGGTTTCCAAGCTGATGTGGAATTGGCCCACTAAGACTGGACCAAGAGAGATCAAGGTATTGCAAGCCTGAAAGGTTCCCAAGCTGATGTGGAATTGGCCCACTAAGATCGGACCAAGAGAGATCAAGGTATTGCAAGCCTGAAAGGTTTCCAAGCTGATATGGAATTGGCCCACTAAGATTGGACGAAGAGAGATCAAGGTGTTCTAAGTTACTTAGAGAACCAATGAACTCTGGGATATGGCTATAATTAAAATCATTGTCACTGAGATCCAAATAAGTCAAATAAGGCAATTCAAGTAGTGAAGGACTAATCATACCTCCCAAACCATCGAAATGAAGCTGAACTACATGACCTGTTTGGTTGCTGCAGTGAATTCCTTGCCAGTTGCAGCAATTCCTTTTTTCATCTTCGCTCCCCCATGAAGAGAGACCGCCATAGGGATCACTACTGATTCCTCTTTTGAACTCAAGCAGCGCTTGTCTCTCACCTTCTGGGCAGCTGATGTTGTTAGCATCTCCAACCCCTGGAATGAATCCACCAAGGGCTAATCTCACCAAGTGCACTAAAACGAGAAGCGTTAAAAATGCATGAGGAAGCTTAAAGGACCTTCCACCCAAGATCATAGTCATGACCAACAGATCACAATTGATATGAAGAAGATAAGGATGAGGACAACACAGAGAAAGTAGTGTGCTTTTGTTAAGTTCTCAAACCCCTACCATCAACCACATTTATATAACCTTTTGTTTTAAGAAGCACTATTGCCCGATAGACGCCAAAGAGCGTAAGAAAAAACACGCACATGCAGACACAGTACGGTCCCGAAGCAAGGAAGACAATTTCGTAACGTACCGGCCGGTATATTTCGTACCGGTGCATACATCGGTACAGAAACGGTGGTGTTTCGTACCGTACCGGACCCGTTTTGCCCGTACCGGGATATATACCGGGTTTCGGCCGGAAATTAGATACCGATTTGGGATCTCTTCACCTTGGCCTTACACTGGTGATAGCAAATCTGGCTGGCAGTGAACAACGGCACCAGCATTGAAGCAGTGAAACGGAGTTGAATGCCTAAGCTAAGAGAGAGGGAGAGAGATCAAATCTGAAAACATGTTTTGGCTAATGGAAGGGAAAAATCTGAAAATATGTGCGGTGGGAAGAGCAAGTCACTTGAGAGAGTCTAGGAAGTTTAAATGGTGTGAAATAGGAAGTTGTGCTGGACAGGAAGTTAACGTGTATGGAATAAAAAGCTGACAAAAGTACTTTTTTTTCTTTTCTTTTTTTTTGAGGAGGGCTGACAAAAGTACTTGAAAGATGGAAAAAAATTGGGATCTTTGGTTTTATCACCCATAGTTTTTCTAATTATTTAATCTTTTTCTACCAACTCCCTGCCACGTAATATCTTTGCTCATTTTTTTATAATAAACTTATAAATAGTTTATTGGCCTTCTACTTTGTTCATCTTTGACCTTATACGTTTTTGGCCTTGTACTTTTAATTGCTTAACAAATTAACTTTTACCAAATAATTAAAATTATAAATATACAAATGATATTTATTTATTTTAAAAATATAAACAAATAATATATATATTTTTTAAATTCCGGTAAACCTAAAACGGTGTATCGGTATTGACCAATAGCAAATATATATCGTTCCATTCGTCAAATCGGTACAACTTTCGATACGAGATTGACTCCCTTATCTCGAAACCCTAAAAACAAGCCAAATATTATGTCTAGATAAGAAAAAATTAATTAATTTCAAGAAAGAGGGTTGATGGCTCAATGCATTTTGAGGTGATAAGTAAATTAAGGTTATTTTTATACATTTAAATATTACTTAATTTTTTTAATACTTAAAGTCTATTCTTTCTTTTTCTTTAGATGCAAAATTACTAATTAAATTTTTGTATGAGTTTTACCAAGTACTAACATATATTTTTCAATTAATAATATAATTAATCCATTTGATTTTTTTTTTTATGACATAGTTGATCTTAGATATAATTTTATCAACTTTAATTTGGAAAATTTTCTTTTTATTGAAACTAATTGTAATAGCCTAATAGGTATTATTAGTATAATTCTATAAACTATACATGCATTAGGAAAAGATTCTAATATTTTCATGTAATTTTGTATGTCAATTGAGGGTATTTTTTTCTATTGTAAAACTACTTCTAAAACTTTTAATTCTCATTTTTTTGAATTTCTTATTCATTTGTGAGATTTTCATATAATTTTTCTTGTAAATCTTTTGATGAATTTCTTGTTCATTTGTGAGATTTTTACCTAAATTTTCTACTATATTGTGTTTATTGTTAGTAACAAATTTATCTATGAAACATTTGTTAGATTGCATTAATTGTTTTATTCCTCTACTATTTTTTTATATACATTTTTCAAGTTTTTCATATCCAGATATTTTTACATTAACAAGAAGAAGAAGAAAGTGAACCATGAAATGCACAACATGGACCATGATAAAAGTAGTATACACTCCATTTGTAGACACCTCATTTGTACCTGTTAATAATCTTTGGTCTCCAACCCCAATGATGAGCTTGACATACATCAACTAAGGATAATTAAAGAGTTCTCAATATTTTGAAGGCAATCACAACTCAAAAGTGATTAAATTGCGTTGAAAACAATGTTGAAAAATGACATTTGCTCATATTTTAATTTTTACCATAACTTTTGAACCACAAATAATTTTCTGGTGAGGTTTGTTTTATTAGAAAGTAGACATCCTAGACTTAATTTGAACACAACTAAGAGAGTTATGGTTATTTGAAGTCGGGCTATCAATTTTGTTAGGAATTAGGGTTTCAACAAGAATGCATGTGAATATTCAAGGGCACACACACACCCTTATTTCCAAAAACCTAGATTTTCATATTTAGGGCCCCAAAACTTTAATCTTTGGGTTGGGCCGCCTCCTAGACCTTTAGGAACATTCAAAAGAATCTTAAATGCCCCCAAACCCTAGTTTATTCATATAAATACTCACTTTATGTTTCCAATCCAAATCCTGGCTTGGGAAAGTTTATTTTTGGCCTTTATGTTTTCTAAAAACCCATTTCATCTAATCATAATACTAACATAACATCTAAGCACATTTTTTTTTTTTTACAGTATTCAAAGCCTTTCTCTAGTAGTTTACTAAGGCAGAAACTAGTTTTCTAAATCATTTTCCATTCAATTATTTTTCTTATTCTTGAATTGTGATAATCTTAGTTCTATTGGTTCTTTAATCTTTTTGTTTTATCAATTTAATTTTTGTATTGCAGAGCACCGAGAGGTCAGTTAAATATCCTCCAATTTATGATCGTAGAGCAAGGTGAGTTTTTTTTTTTTTTTTTTTTTCCCATGATTTTTCCAAGTTATAGTTTACTTTTAAGTTTGTTCTTGTTAGGGGTGTCCACGGGTAGGGCCGGGTCGGGTTTGTGCCCAACCCGAACCTGACCCAAATTATTCGAGTGGAGGAAAATATGGCCCGAAACCGACGTACGATGATCTGGTTGGATTTTCCAACCCGAGTCTCTTCGGTTTCGGGTTGTATCGATTCAAGTATCGGGTTTCATCGTCGGGAACGATTTTTGGCGGATCCGGTGAGATCTAGCTGAAATCTAACTGATCCAACGAGATCTGGCCTAGATTTCGTCGGATAATGGCGAGATCTCATCGAATTTGGTCCGAGATGCTTAATATTTCGCCAAAAACATTAAAGGTATTGGTTCAGCCTGGCTTCACGAGGTTTTGAAATGCAAAACCGACAACCCGACCCGTTGGGGTCAAGTTTAACAGTTCAGAACCCACATCCGATTGCCGGAGTTGTCGAATCAAGTGGCGGCGGGTGGGACTCAAGTGGGTTGGCCAAGTTGAGCGGTTCAATGAGTCTTCCGGACAGCCCTAGTTTGTTTAGTTTAATAATTATGATGTTTTCTTGATATATATAGGAACATTAACAAATGATATATCAACAAAACTTTCACAAATAAGCTCAATATCCTCTAAAATCCAAGCTACTAACAATAAACTCTATCAAATTTTATGAAATCAACAAGTTTTCAAAAAAATTGACTTGGTTTATACAATAATAGATGAAATTGACATAATAAATAATAATAAAAAAATTGACTTGATAAAATATATATATATATATATATATATATGCCGTGATCAAAATTATCCCATTGTTCTTCTTGTTCTTCTTCTTTTTTCTTTTTCTTTTTTTTTATTTGAAAGATAGAAAATGTCCCCCTTGTTAAAAGGACTAAAACGTTGGGTTTAGTTAAATTTTACATTCAACAATTCAACTCAATGTATTAAATGTATTAAATAAGAGATAGGTTCAAGTTACACCTGGTGTAACTTCACAAGAATTACACATTTTATAGACCATTGATTACTATTAAATTTAAAGGTCAAAAAACACTCATAGTATTGTCATTATTACTCCACGATAATTAGTGATTTAGGCATTAATTCTTATTATTAAAAAAAAAAAAAAAAAACGCAACATTAATTCTTTTTTTTTTTCCCCTTTATATCATCATCCTCCTCCTCTCGTATTTCATTTTGCACTATACTTTCAGGCCTCCACCATTCATAAAATGCTCAAGATTAAATTGTTAATACAAGCTATCTTTATTTTGTTTTAATAAAGGATCGTATGTGGGTATGGACTCAAGTGCACTAAAAGCATTAAAAATGCATGAAGAAGTTTCAGGAACCCTCCACCTGGGAACTTGATCATTGTCATAGCAAATGAGAATAGTGATTAATTTTTTTGTCAAAGATGGGATAACGATGAAAGGCACTTCCCTTTAAACACGGACCCATTGGCCAATGGTCTTTGGGGAAAAGGAACGTCACGTGGCATCGTATTGTCAACTTCAGGAATTTATAGGAAAGTAAAAACTACTTACCAAATGATGTTTTCGGGTATGGCATCGGTAATGTTTCGGGTTTCACACTCTGTCAAATGCTTAACTTTAAAAATTAAGCGAGGATGATTTGATTAGTTTTGTTAAGTTGGGGATTTCATTTACTTTCTTAAGTGTCCGTTTGGCGAAAATTATTTTTGTCAACTTATTTTACTATTTAGTTTATTTTTGTTACTATTCATAAGTCTTCTTTGCATTTTTAGTACTATTAATGGGCCCAACGGTATTATTTCAGCTAACTTTTACTTTTATCTACAGTACTTTTATCAATAAGTTTTCAATTTCAAGAAAATAAACGGATTTCAAATGGATCCTAAGACGAGGGAAAAAAAAAATAAAAGAGGACAGGTGGTCGATATTGGTTGGTTGAACATGGAGTCCGGCATTGGGAAGTTGGAGATTTCATTCACAATATTTTTATAACAAATCATAGGTGGTAAATTGTTATTGGTTATAATTTAAATTTATAAGTTAAATTACTTTTTTGCCTACATATAACAACTAATAACAACCTATCACTTAAAATTTGTTATGAAAATCTTTGTGAATATAACATTTTTATTGTATGATATATGAATCACATTGGAGAAAGTCAAAAAAAATAAAAAGAGAATTATCGTATATTTTTCAAATTAGGAAAGCAATAATGTGTTAGAGCATTCTCATTAAGAATGCTAAAAGGTATAAATGCTAAATTTTAGCATGCTAAATGCTATAAATGTTAAAAAGCATGCTCCATCAAAATCACAAAACTTTTAAATCCTATAAAATTTGCAATCCGCACTCTGAAATTTTTGTAGCAAGATTGTAAAAAAAAAAAAAATAAAAATTGTTTAATCACTTTCCCTCCCACCCACTTCCCTTTTCGTGCCTATCTCTCTTTTGGTTTTCCCTCATTTTTTTTTTTTTTTTTTTTTTCTGGTTCACTCTTTCTACCACGCCTACGCCTACGCTCCGCCTCCGCCTCTGCCTCCTCTCCTTTTTTTTTTTTTTTTTCTTCGTTCTCCCTCAACCCAAGCCGCTTTTCCCTTCCCTCAATCCACGTTGCCAAACCCATCTCTCGCTTCACTACTCCCTTTGATCGAACCACCATCACAAACACTGACCACTTCTTCCTCTCGAGTGAACCCATACCGAACCCACTCTTCTCTCCCTAATGTGCTCCGACGATTTTGTGGGTTTGAGTTTGTGGGTCTAAGTTCATAGGTCTCTCGGGTGGGTGGTGGTAGGGTGGGTTCTTTGTGGCTAAGGCGTGGGTCTCTAGGTTTGATGGGTTTTGCTTGTCGTGGCCGCCGTGGGTCTTGGGTTTGTGGGTTTTGTTCGCCGCTCTATCCTCGGCCACCCTCTCTTCCTCTCACGGTGAGACTTCTCTCTCTTAAGTTTAGTTTAGTTTTTGTTGTTGTCGTTGTTTTTTTTTTTTTTTTTTTTGGCTATGGGGTCGATTTTTGGATGGATGCTAATTGTGGTGGCAGTGGGTTGGCCATGGGTCTAGGTTTCTTTGTTGAAATGTTGATGGTTTATGATGGTGGTGGTTGACCGAGGTTGCTTGGGCTGAGAAGAAAGTGGTAAAATAAAAATAATATTTGTAGGTACTCAAGAATTTTTGGCTTTGGTTTTGGCTTTTTGGCTTGATTGCCTTGCCTTGAAACCAAACTAGTAGTACTCTTTCTTATTGGTTCATACCTTATAAGGTAGAAAGAGAGAAGTCATCTTTCTAATGTGGGTTAACCAAACTAGTGGTACTCTTTCTCATTGGTTCATGCCTTATAAGGTAGAAAGTGGGAAGTCATCTTTCCAATGTGGGATTAAGAATTCAAGCCAAGGCAATCAAGCCAACAAAACCAAAGTCAAAGGCAAAAATTTTTGGTACCTACAATATTATTTAATTGAAGTTGTAAAAAAATAGAATGTTTGATGTTTGGTGGATTGTGGATTGTAAAATTGTATTTTAAAATTGATAAAATAGGATTTTGAAGTGGTAAATGCTAAAATATTTAGCATTCTTGATGAGAATACTAAGCGTAGAACTTTGGCTTGGCCAAATGATCCGCACACCTATTTGAAAATATTATTATTCTAATTGTGAAAATAATATTGAGCCAACTCATAGTGACTTTTGTACATAATGAAGAAAAGTTAAGAAACATGAAAGACAGGCTCATTAAATATGAGTATGTCTATTACAAGGGCTGGACCATGGTGCAGTGCACCCAACAGCTGTTTGTGATTGAAAGGTTGTTTAGACCTTCATTGGTTTTAATTAATTCAAAATTACCAAATAATTTAATTAATCTAAGTATGCAAAGAGATCCAATTCAACATGACATTTCATTAAATATTCCTACCTACTACCACTTCTTTCTTTGCCTCTATTTCGGCATTTCAATTTCATACCATTATTACCCCCACCTCATTGCCCTTTTATTTTGTATTTTCTCATTCGCATAACTTCTGGTCTCTAACTCCTCCATTTTTACCCTTCTTACTTTTGAATTTCTTCTCATCTTTATCTTCACTTTTATCATTTTATGTTGTCTTCTTTGTTATTCTTTCTACCGGCGCTTCTTCTCCACTTTTCAATCTTAGTTTTCTCACCATAACATTTTTGTTTTGTTTTTGTTTTTGTTGTAGATGTAGTATGAATCTTGACAGCAGACAAAACTCCGCTCTTTCGATCTTTTTCTGCCTCACCATGCAGATGATATGAACTTAACCATTTGATTACATTCAACTTTAATGTACCGCAGTAGAATGTCAACATCTATGTATAAAAAGAAAAATGTTTACAAATTATACAACTGTTGGCCATTTGTAAATAAGTTTGTTGAATTTGTGAAAAATAGCAAATAAAGATTCTATTTGAATACCATTTATTTCTGAAAATTGAAAAACTATTGCTAAAAACATTGTAACAAAATAATTTTTAAACTATAAATAGTACTTGTGGAACCTAGATTTACTGCTTATTGCTGCGTTTTCCGTACGTGCTAAACCATGAATAGTGCGTGAAACCCAGGAAAAAAACGCATAACGCAAATTATAAGTGTTTGGCAAATGCACGCAAAATGTCAGAAAGAACGTCATTCTTGTAGCTGTAGAAGCATGCAAAGTTTATATCTAAAAGAATTTAGCAGTGCAACGTGTTTATTTGCCTCAAGTGCAATCAGAATCATCAATTTTAACTTTGAAACAACTTCCAAGAGAAAAAAAAAATGGTATATCACCAAGTATCTAATTAAATTTCATAGTAAAAAATTGCTGAGAGAGAAGGTGACAAAATGAGAATGAACTGTTCCTACCATGCAGCTATTATGAATTGATCTTAGAGAAAAGAGGAGTCATTTTTCATGAGCCACCTCCTAACATGAACTGGGTTAAAGAAAGCATTCTCTTGACTCTCGAGATTCTTCAACTAACACGCATATCCATTCAACAATGTCTAAATGCCCCCGAAAGAGGGGCCACATGGCTAATAACCACCAATAACATCACAATCGAAGATACAAGTACACTTCAACTAAATTAAAATTACATAAGATCTGTTTGTAAATTTACATTATTGAAGCTGACAATGATGGTGATGAGAGAAAAGGTAATAAAATAAATCATCTAGACCACACCCACACATATATTACAAACGAGTCCTGACACTCATGTATACATGTGCAGCTCCAGTAGCCAGACATTAACACCAAGGTAAAAGAAAACAATTAAAGGCACTAGATAGAACCTCTTCAACTTCATGCAATTGCTAAGTGAAATTTACCATCCAGGTTAAATGTATCGCCTTCAGTGGCAATCTCTGCTACTTCCTGATATGTAATTTGAAATATGAAAAGAATTAGTAATGATTCTTAGCATGCGTAGCGAATTAAAAAACAAAAGTGAAAAAGAGTAAAAAAATAAAATAAAGAACAAATTAATGAACAAGACCGAAATAAATTGCCGCATAGTGGCAGAAATAGAAAATATATCTAAAATCATGGAAAAAGAGCTATAGATGACTTACTTTGTTAACCTCACATTAAAAGTGGTTACCCCTGCCTCTGAAACATCCTCCAAAATCTTGCCTTGTTCACCGCCATTGTTACGTATAGCCAATCCTTCATGTTGTCCAATAATAAGAAATAAGCATGTCTCCATGACCGCTTTAGAATCAAAGAACTGCACATGCCCCAAAAAGCTACAGCAAATCCAATTCCTGCTCCAACATAAAACCGTTTCTTGAATTCATCTCTATTGTCCTCGTCATCTTCAGTACTGCCATTGTCAGTTGGTAAACTTTGGTTTGGTGTTTCTTCACCTGGACACTTTTGTTTCAGTGGAGGCCCACAAAGAACCCTATTTCCAATAAAACAAGTTGCATCAAAGCCTTGGAGTTGAGTACCTGAAGGAATTTTTCCAGATAAATTGTTGAAAGATAGGTCTAGGTAGCTCAAAAACTGTAATTCTGACATACTTGATGGGATTACGCCTGAAAACTGATTCCATGACATATCAAATGATTCTAACTGCTTCAACTGACCAATTGTTTGCGGAATTTCTCCAATTAAGTTGTTTTTGGATACGTTCAGTACAACTAACTCCAAAAGGCTAGTGATTTCAGTAGGAAGTTTTCCTGTCAACTTGTTACTTGAAAGGTTAATGATCTTTAGCAATCCAAGATTTCTGCCAAACTTGTACTCCCTTCCTTTCAATGCAACCATAGCACTGTCAACATAATCTCCAATATATTCATTTCTGCTAAAAAAAGGACCCTCAAAAAGATTAGTCGAAGAGTCAGCTTTGTGAGCCATGGCAGTGAAATTATTGAGGCACTGTGGTATAGTTCCAGAGATGTCATTTAAAGAGAGATCCAAGATTCGTAAATATTTCAACTTACATGTATCCCATGGTATGCTTCCACTAAACTTATTGGAACGTAGGATAAGAACAATCAATTGTGGCAGGTCTTCTGCAATCCATGCTGGTATTTTTTCAGAGAATCTATTGTTTCCCAAGTCCATAAATCTCAAGTTGCTACAATTTTTCAAGGAATTAGGAAAATCTCCAGAGAAAGTGTTATTATGGAGACTCAATGTATGGAGATTCGACAAGAAGCCGAAAGAGCTTGGAACTTCACCAGAGAAATTGTTGTTTGCCAAATTCAAGATAAGTAGATTCGGCCAATCCATAAAACAATTAGGAAGTTGCCCAGATAATAGGTTATCAGATAGGTCTAGAAAACCCAACCACCCATCATTGATTTTACAAAGAGGTGAAAGTGGCCCTGAAAAGCGATTTTGGAGAGATTCAAGGAGCTGACATTAGTTGAAAAAAGTGGTAGTGGACCCTCTAAACGGTTAGCACTCAAATCAAATTCTAGTTCACTCAAAACAAATTCTGGTTCAAACCAACTCATTGTCGACACATTAGGTAGCTGTCCATGTATTTGGTTGCTAGAAATATTTAAACTGTATAATTTAGGAGGCAAGTTCGCAAACCACTCTTCTGGAACGGTATCAGAAATTTCAGCATTGGAGATGTCAAGGACGGTAACATTCCTTTGGGTTCGGATCCAATTTGGAAATCTAGGCCCTAACTTACAAGATCGCAAATATAATTGTTGCAATTGGAAAGGGGGAACCCAATTGAAGTCAAATTCAAGAGTAAGAGAATTACCAGATAAGTCCAATGACAATAATTTGGAAAGATTTGAGAAATGTGCTTCGGAGACGATGTCCTGCAAATAATTCAAAGAAACATCCAAATGCTCCAGATTATGAAGGTTTCCAATGGTTTTGGGCATAGTCCCATTTAATTTGTTGGACCAAAGATAAATCTCTTTTAATGATGGAAACATTGCAAAATCAGGCAATAATCCCCATAATTGGTTCCTTGCTAATTTCAAAACCTCTAATGAGTCCTTTGCACATCCAAACAAGTCATTGATATGCTCAATGAGTTGTCCATTGTTCCCTGACAAACCCAATTCACGTAAAGTACATATATCCCCAAAGAATTTTGGAATGTCATTAATTTCATTATTACCGAGTTGCAGACTTTCAAGAGAAGTAAAAGATTTTGAATGATTGAATTGGGAAAAGATGAAAGACTCGTTAGAGGAAGATTACATGCCGACATATCCAAGGTTTTAAATTAGGAGACCACTCACAACTTCAAGCCAATCATTGGCACCACTGAGATTTGTTAAACTTAGGTCAAGATCTTCTATTGAAGACATATGAGACAACCATTCGAGATTTTCAGATTTTGTCAAATTATTCCAGCCAAGATGAAGATATTGCAAGCGTGAAAGGTTTCCAAGCTGATGTGGAATTGGCCCACTAAGACTGGACCAAGAGAGATCAAGGTATTGCAAGCCTGAAAGGTTCCCAAGCTGATGTGGAATTGGCCCACTAAGATCGGACCAAGAGAGATCAAGGTATTGCAAGCCTGAAAGGTTTCCAAGCTGATATGGAATTGGCCCACTAAGATTGGACGAAGAGAGATCAAGGTGTTCTAAGTTACTTAGAGAACCAATGAACTCTGGGATATGGCTATAATTAAAATCATTGTCACTGAGATCCAAATAAGTCAAATAAGGCAATTCAAGTAGTGAAGGACTAATCATACCTCCCAAACCATCGAAATGAAGCTGAACTACATGACCTGTTTGGTTGCTGCAGTGAATTCCTTGCCAGTTGCAGCAATTCCTTTTTCATCTTCGCTCCCCATGAAGAGAGACCGCCATAGGGATCACTACTGATTCCTCTTTTGAACTCAAGCAGCGCTTGTCTCTCACCTTCTGGGCAGCTGATGTTGTTAGCATCTCCAACCCCTGGAATGAATCCACCAAGGGCTAATCTCACCAAGTGCACTAAAACGAGAAGCGTTAAAAATGCATGAGGAAGCTTAAAGGACCTTCCACCCAAGATCATAGTCATGACCAACAGATCACAATTGATATGAAGAAGATAAGGATGAGGACAACACAGAGAAAGTAGTGTGCTTTTGTTAAGTTCTCAAACCCCTACCATCAACCACATTTATATAACCTTTTGTTTAATGAGAAGCACTATTGCCCGATAGACGCCAAAGAGCGTAAGAAAAAACACGCACATGCAGACACAGTACGGTCCCGAAGCAAGGAAGACAATTTCGTAACGTACCGGCCGGTATATTTCGTACCGGTGCATACATCGGTACAGAAACGGTGGTGTTTCGTACCGTACCGGACCCGTTTTGCCCGTACCGGGATATATACCGGGTTTCGGCCGGAAATTAGATACCGATTTGGGATCTCTTCACCTTGGCCTTACACTGGTGATAGCAAATCTGGCTGGCAGTGAACAACGGCACCAGCATTGAAGCAGTGAAACGGAGTTGAATGCCTAAGCTAAGAGAGAGGGAGAGAGATCAAATCTGAAAACATGTTTTGGCTAATGGAAGGAAAAATCTGAAAATATGTGCGGTGGGAAGAGCAAGTCACTTG
The DNA here is from genome assembly GCA_028216015.1 of Quercus dentata. Taxonomy (NCBI): domain Eukaryota; kingdom Viridiplantae; phylum Streptophyta; class Magnoliopsida; order Fagales; family Fagaceae; genus Quercus; species Quercus dentata. Next base: position 17,022,873 of record CP116452.1, on the reverse strand, counting down.
AGAGAGTCTAGGAAGTTTAAATGGTGTGAAATAGGAAGTTGTGCTGGACAGGAAGTTAACGTGTATGGAATAAAAAGCTGACAAAAGTACTTTTTTTTTCTTTTTTTTTTTTTTTTGAGGAGGGCTGACAAAAGTACTTGAAAGATGGAAAAAATTGGGATCTTTGGTTTTATCACCCATAGTTTTTCTAATTATTTAATCTTTTTCTACCAACTCCCTGCCACGTAATATCTTTGCTCATTTTTTTATAATAAACTTATAAATAGTTTATTGGCCTTCTACTTTGTTCATCTTTGACCTTATACGTTTTTGGCCTTGTACTTTTAATTGCTTAACAAATTAACTTTTACCAAATAATTAAAATTATAAATATACAAATGATATTTATTTATTTTAAAAATATAAACAAATAATATATATATTTTTAAATTCCGGTAAACCTAAAACGGTGTATCGGTATTGACCAATAGCAAATATATATCGTTCCATTCGTCAAATCGGTACAACTTTCGATACGAGATTGACTCCCTTATCTCGAAACCCTAAAAACAAGCCAAATATTATGTCTAGATAAGAAAAAAAATTAATTAATTTCAAGAAAGAGGGTTGATGGCTCAATGCATTTTGAGGTGATAAGTAAATTAAGGTTATTTTTATACATTTAAATATTACTTAATTTTTTTTAATACTTAAAGTCTATTCTTTCTTTTTCTTTAGATGCAAAATTACTAATTAAATTTTTGTATGAGTTTTACCAAGTACTAACATATATTTTTCAATTAATAATATAATTAATCCATTTGATTTTTTTTTTTATGACATAGTTGATCTTAGATATAATTTTATCAACTTTAATTTGGAAAATTTTCTTTTTATTGAAACTAATTGTAATAGCCTAATAGGTATTATTAGTATAATTCTATAAACTATACATGCATTAGGAAAAGATTCTAATATTTTCATGTAATTTTGTATGTCAATTGAGGGTATTTTTTTCTATTGTAAAACTACTTCTAAAACTTTTAATTCTCATTTTTTTGAATTTCTTATTCATTTGTGAGATTTTCATATAATTTTTCTTGTAAATCTTTTGATGAATTTCTTGTTCATTTGTGAGATTTTTACCTAAATTTTCTACTATATTGTGTTTATTGTTAGTAACAAATTTATCTATGAAACATTTGTTAGATTGCATTAATTGTTTTATTCCTCTACTATTTTTTTATATACATTTTTCAAGTTTTTCATATCCAGATATTTTTACATTAACAAGAAGAAGAAGAAAGTGAACCATGAAATGCACAACATGGACCATGATAAAAGTAGTATACACTCCATTTGTAGACACCTCATTTGTACCTGTTAATAATCTTTGGTCTCCAACCCCAATGATGAGCTTGACATACATCAACTAAGGATAATTAAAGAGTTCTCAATATTTTGAAGGCAATCACAACTCAAAAGTGATTAAATTGCGTTGAAAACAATGTTGAAAAATGACATTTGCTCATATTTTAATTTTTACCATAACTTTTGAACCACAAATAATTTTCTGGTGAGGTTTGTTTTATTAGAAAGTAGACATCCTAGACTTAATTTGAACACAACTAAGAGAGTTATGGTTATTTGAAGTCGGGCTATCAATTTTGTTAGGAATTAGGGTTTCAACAAGAATGCATGTGAATATTCAAGGGCACACACACACCCTTATTTCCAAAAACCTAGATTTTCATATTTAGGGCCCCAAAACTTTAATCTTTGGGTTGGGCCGCCTCCTAGACCTTTAGGAACATTCAAAAGAATCTTAAATGCCCCCAAACCCTAGTTTATTCATATAAATACTCACTTTATGTTTCCAATCCAAATCCTGGCTTGGGAAAGTTTATTTTTGGCCTTTATGTTTTCTAAAAACCCATTTCATCTAATCATAATACTAACATAACATCTAAGCACATTTTTTTTTTTTACAGTATTCAAAGCCTTTCTCTAGTAGTTTACTAAGGCAGAAACTAGTTTTCTAAATCATTTTCCATTCAATTATTTTTCTTATTCTTGAATTGTGATAATCTTAGTTCTATTGGTTCTTTAATCTTTTTTGTTTTATCAATTTAATTTTTGTATTGCAGGCACCGAGAGGTCAGTTAAATATCCTCCAATTTATGATCGTAGAGCAAGGTGAGTTTTTTTTTTTTTTTTTTTTTTTTCCCATGATTTTTCCAAGTTATAGTTTACTTTTAAGTTTGTTCTTGTTAGGGGTGTCCACGGGTAGGGCCGGGTCGGGTTTGTGCCCAACCCGAACCTCGACCCAAATTATTCGAGTGGAGGAAAATATGGCCCGAATCGACCACGATGATCTGGTTGGATTTTCCAACCCGAGTCTCTTCGGTTTCGGGTTGTATCGATTCAAGTATCGGGTTTCATCGTCGGGAGCGATTTTTGGCCGGATCCGGTGAGATCTAGCTGAAATCTAACCCGATCCAACGAGATCTGGCCTAGATTTCGTCGGATAATGGCGAGATCTCATCGAATTTGGTCCGAGATGCTTAATATTTCGCCAAAAACATTAAAGGTATTGGTTCAGGCCTGGCTTCACAGGTTTTGAAATGCAAAACCGACAACCGACCCGTTGGGGTCAAGTTTAACAGTTGAGAACCCACATCCGATTGCCGGAGTTGTCGAATCAAGTGGCGGCGGGTGGGACTCAAGTGGGTTGGCCAAGTTGAGCGGTTCAATGAGTCTTCCGGACAGCCCTAGTTTGTTTAGTTTAATAATTATGATGTTTTCTTGATATATATAGGAACATTAACAAATGATATATCAACAAAACTTTCACAAATAAGCTCAATATCCTCTAAAATCCAAGCTACTAACAATAAACTCTATCAAATTTTATGAAATCAACAAGTTTTCCAAAAAAATTGACTTGGTTTATACAATAATAGATGAAATTGACATAATAAATAATAATAAAAAAATTGACTTGATAAAATATATATATATATATATATATATGACGTGATCAAAATTATCCCATTGTTCTTCTTGTTCTTCTTCTTTTTTTTTTTTTTTTTTTTATTTGAAAGATAGAAAATGTCCCCCCTTGTTAAAAGGACTAAAACGTTGGGTTTAGTTAAATTTTACATTCAACAATTCAACTCAATGTATTAAATGTATTAAATAAGAGATAGGTTCAAGTTACACCTGGTGTAACTTCACAAGAATTACACATTTTATAGACCATTGATTACTATTAAATTTAAAGGTCAAAAAACACTCATAGTATTGTCATTATTACTCCCCGATAATTAGTGATTTAGGCATTAATTCTTATTATTAAAAAAAAAAAAAAAAAAAACGCAACATTAATTCTTTTTTTTCCCCTTTATATCATCATCCTCCTCCTCTGTATTTCATTTTGCACTATACTTTCAGGCCTCCACCATTCATAAAATGCTCAAGATTAAATTGTTAATACAAGCTATCTTTATTTTGTTTTAATAAAGGATCGTATGTGGGTATGGACTCAAGTGCACTAAAAGCATTAAAAATGCATGAAGAAGTTTCAGGAACCCTCCACCTGGGAACTTGATCATTGTCATAGCAAATGAGAATAGTGATTAATTTTCTTGTCAAAGATGGGATAACGATGAAAGGCACTTCCCTTTAAAACACGGACCCATTGGCCAATGGTCTTTGGGGAAAAGGAACGACGTGGCATCGTATTGTCAACTTCAGGAATTTATAGGAAAGTAAAAACTACTTACCAAATGATGTTTTCGGGTATGGCATCGGTAATGTTTCGGGTTTCACACTCCTGTCAAATGCTTAACTTTAAAAATTAATCGAGGATGATTTGATTAGTTTTGTTAAGTTGGGGATTTCATTTACTTTCTTAAGTGTCCGTTTGGCGAAAATTATTTTTGTCAACTTATTTTACTATTTAGTTTATTTTTGTTACTATTCATAAGTCTTCTTGCATTTTTAGTACTATTAATGGGCCCAACGGTACTATTTCAGCTAACTTTTACTTTTATCTACAGTACTTTTATCAATAAGTTTTCAATTTCAAGAAAATAAACGGATTTCAAATGGATCCTAAGACGAGGAAAAAAAAAATAAAAGAGGACAGGTGGTCGATATTGGTTGGTTGAACATGGAGTCCGGCATTGGGAAGTTGGAGATTTCATTCACAATATTTTTATAACAAATCATAGGTGGTAAATTGTTATTGGTTATAATTTAAATTTATAAGTTAAATTACTTTTTTGCCTACATATAACAACTAATAACAACCTATCACTTAAAATTTGTTATGAAAATGCTGTGAATATAACATTTTTATTGTATGATATATGAATCACATTGGAGAAAGTCAAAAAATAAAAAAGAGAATTATCGTATATTTTTCAAATTAGGAAAGCAATAATGTGTTAGAGCATTCTCATTAAGAATGCTAAAAGGTATAAATGCTAAATTTTAGCATGCTAAATGCTATAAATGTTAAAAAGCATGCTCCATCAAAATCACAAAACTTTTAAATCCTATAAAATTTGCAATCCACTCACAGCCCCATTGTAGCAAGATTGTAAAAAAAAAAATAAAAAATTGTTTAATCACTTTCCCTCCCACCCACTTCCCTTTTCGTGCCTATCTCTACTGGTTTTCCCTCATTTTTTTTTTTTTTTTTTTCTGGTTCACTCTTTCTACCACGCCTACGCCTACGCCTCTGCCTCCGCCTCTGCCTCCTCTCCTTTTTTTTTTTCTTCTTCGTTCTCCCTCAACCCAAGCCGCTTTTCCCTTCCCTCAATCCACGCTGCCAAACCCATCTCTGCTTCACTACTCCCTTTGATCGAACCACCATCACAAACACAGCCACTTCTTCCTCTGAGTGAACCCATACCGAACCCACTCTTCTCTCCCTAATGTGCTCCGACGATTTTGTGGGTTTGAGTTTGTGGGTCTAAGTTCATAGGTCTCTGGGTGGGTGGTGACTGGGGTGGGTTGCTGTGGCTAAGGCGTGGGTCTCTAGGTTTGATGGGTTTTGCTTGCCGTGGCCGCCGTGGGTCTTGGGTTTGTGGGTTTTGTTCGCCGCTCTATCCTCGGCCACCCTCTCTTCCTCTCACGGTGAGACTTCTCTCTCTTAAGTTTAGTTTAGTTTTTGTTGTTGTCGTTTTTTTTTTTTTTTTTTTGGCTATGGGGTCGATTTTTGGATGGATGCTAATTGTGGTGGCAGTGGGTTGGCCATGGGTCTAGGTTTGCTGTTGAAATGTTGATGGTTTATGATGGTGGTGGTTGACTGAGGTTGCTTGGGCTGAGAAGAAAGTGGTAAAATAAAAATAATATTTGTAGGTACTCAAGAATTTTTGGCTTTGGTTTTGGCTTTTTGGCTTGATTGCCTTGCCTTGAAACCAAACTAGTAGTACTCTTTCTTATTGGTTCATACCTTATAAGGTAGAAAGAGAGAAGTCATCTTTCTAATGTGGGTTAACCAAACTAGTGGTACTCTTTCTCATTGGTTCATGCCTTATAAGGTAGAAAGTGGGAAGTCATCTTTCCAATGTGGGATTAAGAATTCAAGCCAAGGCAATCAAGCCAACAAAACCAAAGTCAAAGGCAAAAATTTTTGGTACCTACAATATTATTTAATTGAAGTTGTAAAAAAATAGAATGTTTGATGTTTGGTGGATTGTGGATTGTAAAATTGTATTTTAAAATTGATAAAATAGGATTTTGAAGTGGTAAATGCTAAAATATTTAGCATTCTTGATGAGAATACTAAGCGTAGAACTTTGGCTTGGCCAAATGATCCGCACACCTATTTGAAAATATTATTATTCTAATTGTGAAAATAATATTGAGCCAACTCATAGTGACTTTTGTACATAATGAAGAAAAGTTAAGAAACATGAAAGACAGGCTCATTAAATATGAGTATGTCTATTACAAGGGCTGGACCATGGTGCAGTGCACCCAACAGCTGTTTGTGATTGAAAGGTTGTTTAGACCTTCATTGGTTTTAATTAATTCAAAATTACCAAATAATTTAATTAATCTAAGTATGCAAAGATCCAATTCAACATGACATTTCATTAAATATTCCTACCTACTACCACTTCTTTCTTTGCCTCTATTTCGGCATTTCAATTTCATACCATTATTACCCCCACCTCATTGCCCTTTTATTTTGTATTTTCTCATTCGCATAACTTCTGGTCTCTAACTCCTCCGTTTTTACCCTTCTTACTTTTGAATTTCTTCTCATCTTTATCTTCACTTTTATCATTTTATGTTGTCTTCTTTGTTATTCTTTCTACCGGCGCTTCTTCTCCACTTTTCAATCTTAGTTTTCTCACCATAACATTTTTGTTTTGTTTTTGTTTTTGTTGTAGATGTAGTATGAATCTTGACAGCAGACAAAACTCCGCTCTTTCGATCTTTTTCTGCCTCACCATGCAGATGATATGAACTTAACCATTTGATTACATTCAACTTTAATGTACCGCAGTAGAATGTCAACATCTATGTATAAAAAGAAAAATGTTTACAAATTATACAACTGTTGGCCATTTGTAAATAAGTTTGTTGAATTTGTGAAAAATAGCAAATAAAGATTCTATTTGAATACCATTTATTTCTGAAAATTGAAAAACTATTGCTAAAAACATTGTAACAAAATAATTTTTAAACTATAAATAGTACTTGTGGAACCTAGATTTACTGCTTATTGCTGCGTTTTCCGTACGTGCTAAACCATGAATAGTGCGTGAAACCCAGGAAAAAAACGCATAACGCAAATTATAAGTGTTTGGCAAATGCACGCAAAATGTCAGAAAGAACGTCATTCTTGTAGCTGTAGAAGCATGCAAAGTTTATATCTAAAAGAATTTAGCAGTGCAACGTGTTTATTTGCCTCAAGTGCAATCAGAATCATCAATTTTAACTTTGAAACAACTTCCAAGAGAAAAAAAAAATGGTATATCACCAAGTATCTAATTAAATTTCATAGTAAAAAATTGCTGAGAGAGAAGGTGACAAAATGAGAATGAACTGTTCCTACCATGCAGCTATTATGAATTGATCTTAGAGAAAAGAGGAGTCATTTTTCATGAGCCACCTCCTAACATGAACTGGGTTAAAGAAAGCATTCTCTTGACTCTCGAGATTCTTCAACTAACACGCATATCCATTCAACAATGTCTAAATGCCCCCGAAAGAGGGGCCACATGGCTAATAACCACCAATAACATCACAATCGAAGATACAAGTACACTTCAACTAAATTAAAATTACATAAGATCTGTTTGTAAATTTACATTATTGAAGCTGACAATGATGGTGATGAGAGAAAAGGTAATAAAATAAATCATCTAGACCACACCCACACATATATTACAAACGAGTCCTGACACTCATGTATACATGTGCAGCTCCAGTAGCCAGACATTAACACCAAGGTAAAAGAAAACAATTAAAGGCACTAGATAGAACCTCTTCAACTTCATGCAATTGCTAAGTGAAATTTACCATCCAGGTTAAATGTATCGCCTTCAGTGGCAATCTCTGCTACTTCCTGATATGTAATTTGAAATATGAAAAGAATTAGTAATGATTCTTAGCATGCGTAGCGAATTAAAAAACAAAAGTGAAAAAGAGTAAAAAAATAAAATAAAGAACAAATTAATGAACAAGACCGAAATAAATTGCCGCATAGTGGCAGAAATAGAAAATATATCTAAAATCATGGAAAAAAGAGCTATAGATGACTTACTTTGTTAACCTCACATTAAAAGTGGTTACCCCTGCCTCTGAAACATCCTCCAAAATCTTGCCTTGTTCACCGCCATTGTTACGTATAGCCAATCCTTCATGTTGTCCAATAATAAGAAATAAGCATGTCTCCATGACCGCTTTAGAATCAAAGAACTGCACATGCCCCAAAAAGCTACAGCAAATCCAATTCCTGCTCCAACATAAAACCGTTTCTTGAATTCATCTCTATTGTCCTCGTCATCTTCAGTACTGCCATTGTCAGTTGGTAAACTTTGGTTTGGTGTTTCTTCACCTGGACACTTTTGTTTCAGTGGAGGCCCACAAAGAACCCTATTTCCAATAAAACAAGTTGCATCAAAGCCTTGGAGTTGAGTACCTGAAGGAATTTTTCCAGATAAATTGTTGAAAGATAGGTCTAGGTAGCTCAAAAACTGTAATTCTGACATACTTGATGGGATTACGCCTGAAAACTGATTCCATGACATATCAAATGATTCTAACTGCTTCAACTGACCAATTGTTTGCGGAATTTCTCCAATTAAGTTGTTTTTGGATACGTTCAGTACAACTAACTCCAAAAGGCTAGTGATTTCAGTAGGAAGTTTTCCTGTCAACTTGTTACTTGAAAGGTTAATGATCTTTAGCAATCCAAGATTTCTGCCAAACTTGTACTCCCTTCCTTTCAATGCAACCATAGCACTGTCAACATAATCTCCAATATATTCATTTCTGCTAAAAAAGGACCCTCAAAAAGATTAGTCGAAGAGTCAGCTTTGTGAGCCATGGCAGTGAAATTATTGAGGCACTGTGGTATAGTTCCAGAGATGTCATTTAAAGAGAGATCCAAGATTCGTAAATATTTCAACTTACATGTATCCCATGGTATGCTTCCACTAAACTTATTGGAACGTAGGATAAGAACAATCAATTGTGGCAGGTCTTCTGCAATCCATGCTGGTATTTTTCAGAGAATCTATTGTTTCCCAAGTCCATAAATCTCAAGTTGCTACAATTTTTCAAGGAATTAGGAAAATCTCCAGAGAAAGTGTTATTATGGAGACTCAATGTATGGAGATTCGACAAGAAGCCGAAAGAGCTTGGAACTTCACCAGAGAAATTGTTGTTTGCCAAATTCAAGATAAGTAGATTCGGCCAATCCATAAAACAATTAGGAAGTTGCCCAGATAATAGGTTATCAGATAGGTCTAGAAAACCCAACCACCCATCATTGATTTTACAAAGAGGTGAAAGTGGCCCTGAAAAGCGATTTTTGGAGAGATTCAAGGAGCTGACATTAGTTGAAAAAAGTGGTAGTGGACCCTCTAAACGGTTAGCACTCAAATCAAATTCTAGTTCACTCAAAACAAATTCTGGTTCAAACCAACTCATTGTCGACACATTAGGTAGCTGTCCATGTATTTGGTTGCTAGAAATATTTAAACTGTATAATTTAGGAGGCAAGTTCGCAAACCGCTCTTCTGGAACGGTATCAGAAATTTCAGCATTGGAGATGTCAAGGACGGTAACATTCCTTTGGGTTCGGATCCAATTTGGAAATCTAGGCCCTAACTTACAAGATCGCAAATATAATTGTTGCAATTGGAAAGGGGGAACCCAATTGAAGTCAAATTCAAGAGTAAGAGAATTACCAGATAAGTCCAATGACAATAATTTGGAAAGATTTGAGAAATGTGCTTCGGAGACGATGTCCTGCAAATAATTCAAAGAAACATCCAAATGCTCCAGATTATGAAGGTTTCCAATGGTTTTGGGCATAGTCCCATTTAATTTGTTGGACCAAAGATAAATCTCTTTTAATGATGGAAACATTGCAAAATCAGGCAATAATCCCCATAATTGGTTCCTTGCTAATTTCAAAACCTCTAATGAGTCCTTTGCACATCCAAACAAGTCATTGATATGCTCAATGAGTTGTCCATTGAGATTGTTCCCTGACAAACCCAATTCACGTAAAGTACATATATCCCCAAAGAATTTTGGAATGTCATTAATTTCATTATTACCGAGTTGCAGACTTTCAAGAGAAGTAAAAGATTTTGAATGATTGAATTGGGAAAAAGATGAAAGACTCGTTAGAGGAAGATTACATGCCGACATATCCAAGGTTTTTAAATTAGGGAGACCACTCACAACTTCAAGCCAATCATTGGCGCCACTGAGATTTGTTAAACTTAGGTCAAGATCTTCTATTGAAGACATATGAGACAACCATTCGAGATTTTCAGATTTTGTCAAATTATTTCAGCCAAGATGAAGATATTGCAAGCGTGAAAGGTTTCAAAGCTGATGTGGAATTGGCCCACTAAGATTGGACCAAGAGAGATCAAGGTATTGCAAGCCTGAAAGGTTTCCAAGCTGATGTGGAATTGGCATTGGCCCACTAAGATTGGACCAAGAGAGATCAAGGTATTGCAAGCGTGAAAGGTTTCCAAGCTGACGTGGAATTGGCCCACTAAGATTGGACGAAGAGAGATCAAGGTGTTCTAAGTTGCTTAGAGAACCAATGAACTCTGGGATATGGCTATTATTAAAATCATTGTCACTGAGATCCAAATAAGTCAAATAAGGCAATTCAAGTAGTGAAGGACTAATCATACCTCCCAAACCATCGAAACGAAGCTGAACTACATGACCTGTTTGGTTGCTGCAGTGAATTCCTTGCCAGTTGCAGCAATTCCTTTTTTCATCTTCGCTCCCCCATGAAGAGAGACCGCCATAGGGATCACTACTGATTCCTCTTTTGAACTCAAGCAGCGCTTGTCTCTCACCTTCTGGGCAGCTGATGTTGTCAGCATCTCCAACCCCTGGAATGAATCCGCCAAGGGCTAATCTCATCAAGTGCACTAAAACGAGAAGCGTTAAAAATGCATGAGGAAGCTTAAAGGACCTTCCACCCAAGATCATAGTCATGACCAACAGATCACAATTGATATGAAGAAGATAAGGATGAGGACAACACAGAGAAAGTAGCGTGCTTTTGTTAAGTTCTCAAACCCCTACCATCAACCACATTTATATAACCTTTCGTTTAATGAGAAGCACTCTTGCCCGATAGACGCCAAAGAGCGAAAGAAAAACACGCACATGCAGACACAGTACTGTCCCGAAGCAAGGAAGACAATTTCGTAACGTACCGTACCGGACCCGTTTTGCCCGTACCGGGATATATACCGGGTTTCGGCCGGAAATTAGATACCGATTTGGGATCTCTTCACCTTGGCCTTACACTGGTGATAGCAAATCTGGCTGGCAGTGAACAACGGCACCGGCATTGAAGCAGTGAAACGGAGTTGAATGCCTAAGCTAAGAGAGAGGGAGAGAGATCAAATCTGAAAACATGTTTTGGCTAATGGAAGGGAAAAATCTGAAAATATGTGCGGTGGGAAGAGCAAGTCAGTTGAGAGAGTCTAGGAAGTTTAAATGGTGTGAAATAGGAAGTTGTGCTGGACAGGAAGTTGAGAGAGTACTTTTTTTTCTTTTTTTTTTTTTTGAGGAGGGCTGACAAAAGTACTTGAAAGATGGAAAAAAATTGAGATCGTTGGTTTTATCACCCATAGTTTTTCTAATTATTTAATCTTTTTCTACCAACTCCCTGCCACGTAATATCTTTGTTATTTTTTTTATAATAAACTTATAAATAGTTTATTGGCCTTCTACTTTGTTCATCTTTGGCCTTATACGTTTTTGGCCTTGTACTTTTAATTGCTTAACAAACTAACTTTTACTAAATAATTAAAATTATAAATATACAAATGATATTTATTTATTTTAAAAATATATACAAATAATATATATTTTTTTTAAATTGCGGTAAACTTGAAACGGTGTATCGGTATTGACCGATAGCAAATATATATCGTTCCATTCGTCAAATCGGTATAACTTTCGATACGAGATTGACTCCCTTATCTCGAAACCCTAAAAACAAGCCAAATATTATGTCTAGATAAGAAAAAAAATTAATTAATTTCAAGAAAGAGAGTTGATGCCTCAACGCATTTTGAGGTGATAAGTAAATTAAGGTTATTTTATACATTTAAATATTACTTAAATTTTTTTAATACTTAAAGTCTATTCTTTCTTTTTCTTTAGATGCAAAATTACTAATTAAATTTTTGTATGAGTTTTACCAAGTACTAACATATATTTTTCAATTAATAATATAATTAATCCATTTGATTTTTTTTTTATGACATAGTTGATCTTAGATATAATTTTATCAACTTTAATTTGGAAAATTTTCTTTTTATTGAAACTAATTGTAATAGCCTAATAGGTATTATTAGTATAATTCTATAAATTATACATGCATTAGGAAAAGATTCTAATATTTTCATGTAATTTTGTATGTCAATTGAGGGTATTTTTATTCTATTGTAAAACTACTTCTAAAACTTTTAATTCTCATTTTTTTTGAATTTCTTATTCATTTGTGAGATTTTCATATAATTTTTCTTGTAAATCTTTTGATGAATTTCTTGTTCATTTGTGAGATTTTTACCTAAATTTTCTACTATATTGTGTTTATTGTTAGTAACAAATTTATCTATGAAACATTTGTTAGATTGCATTAATTATTTTATTCCTCTACTATTTTTTTATATACATTTTTCAAGTTTTTCATATCCAGATATTTTTACATTAACAAGAAGAAGAAGAAAGTGAACCATGAAATGCATAACCTGGACCATGATAAAAGTAGTATACACTCCATTTATAGACACCTCATTTGTACCTGTTAATAATCTTTGGTCTCCAACCCCAATGATGAGCTTGACATACATCAACTAAGGATAATTAAAGAGTTCTCAATACTTTGAAGGCAATCACAACTCAAAAGTGATTAAATCGCGTTGAAAACAATGTTGAAAAATGACATTTGCTCATATTTTAATTTTTACCATAACTTTTGAACCACAAATAATTTTTCGGTGAGGTTTGTTTCATTAGAAAGTAGACATCCTAGACTTAATTTGAACACAACTAAGAGGGTTATGGTTATTTGAAGTCGGGCTATCAATTTTGTTAGGAATTAGGGTTTCAACAAGAATGCATGTGAATATTCAAGGGCACACACACACCCTTAGTTCCAGAAACCTAGATTTTCATATTTAGGGCCCCAAAACTTTAATCTTTGGGTTGGGCCGCCTCCTAGACCTTTAGGAACATTCAAAAGAATCTTAAATGCCCCCAAAACACTAGTTTATTCATATAAATACTCACTTTATGTTTCCAATCCAAATCCTGGCTTGGGAAAGTTTATTTTTGGCCTTTATGTTTTCTAAAAACCCATTTCATCTAATCATAATACTAACATAACATCTAAGCACATTTTTTTTTAGAGTATTCAAAGCCTTTCTCTAGTAGTTTCTCGAGCAGAAACTAGTTTTCTAAATCATTTTCAAATCCATTCAATTATTTTTCTTATTCTTGAATTGTGATAATCTTAGTTCTATTGGTTCTTTAATCTTTTTTGTTTTATCAATTTAATCTTTGTATTGCAGGCACCGAGAGGTCAGTTAAATATCCTCCAATTTATGATCGTAGAGCAAGGTGAGTTTTTTTTTTTTTTTTTCCATGATTTTTCCAAGTTATAGTTTACTTTTAAGTTTGTTCTTGTTAAGGGTGTCCACGGGTAGGGCCGGGTCGGGTTTGTGCCCAACCCAAACCTGACCCAAATTATTCGAGTGGAGGAAAATATGGCTCGAAACTAACCCGGATGATCCGGTCGGATTTTCTAGTTTGAGTCTCTTCGGTTTCGGGTTGTATCGATTCAAGTATCGGGTTTCATCGTCGGGAGCGATTTTTGGCCAGATCCGGTGAGATCTAGCTGAAATCTAGCCTGATCCAATGAGATTTGGCCTAGATTTCGTCGGATAATGGCAAGATCTCATCGGATTTGGTCCGAGATGCTTAATATTTCGCCAAAAACATTAAAGGTATTGGTTCGGGCCTGGCTTCACAGGTTTTGAAATGCAAAACCGACAAACCGACCACTGGGGTCAAGTTTAACAGTTCAGAACCCACATCCGATTGCCGGAGTCGTTGAATCAGGTGGCGACGGGTGGGACTCGGGTGGGTTGGCCAAGTTGAGCGGTTCAGCGGGTCTTCCGGACAGCCCTAGTTCGTTTAGTTTAATAATTATGATGTTTTCTTGATATATATAGGAACATTAACAAATGATATATCAACAAAACTTTCACAAATAAGCTCAATATCCTCTAAAATCCAAGCTACTAACAATAAACTCTATCAAATTTTATGAAATCAACAAGTTTTCCAAAAAAAATGACTTGGTTTATACAATAATAGATGAAATTGACATAATAAATAATAAATAAAAAATTGACTTGATAAAATATATATATGACGTGATCAAAATTATCCCATTGTTCTTCTTGTTCTTCTTCTTTTTTTTATTTATTTTTTATTTGAAAGATAGAAAATGTCCCCCTTGTTAAAAGGAATAAAACGTGGGGTTTAGTTAAATTTTACATTCAACAATTCAACTCAATGTATTAAATGTATTAAATAAGAGATGGATTCAAGTTACACCTGGTGTAACTTCACAAGAATTACACATTTTATAGACCATTGATTACTATTAAATTTAAAGGTCAAAAAATACTCATAGTATTGTCATTATTACTCCCTGAAAATTAGTGATTTAGATTAATTCTTATTATTAAAAAGAAAGAAAAAAAAAACACAGCATTAATTCTTTTTTTTTCCCCTTTATATCATCATCCTCTTCCTCTGTATTTCTTTTTGCACTATACTTTCAGGCCTCCACCATTCATAAAATGCTCAAGATTAAATTGTTAATACAAGCTATCTTTATTTTGTTTTAATAAAGGATCGTATGTGGGTATGGACTCAAGTGCACTAAAAGCATTAAAAATGCATGAAGAAGTTTCAGGAACCCTCCACCTGGGAACTTGATCATTGTCATAGCAAATGAGAATAGTGATTAATTTTCTTGTCAAAGATGGGATAACGATGAAAGGCACTTCCCTTTAAACACAGACCCATTGGCCAATGGTGCGGGGAAAAAGGAACGTACGTGGCATTAGTATTGTCAACTTCAGGAATTTATAGGAAAGTAAAAACTGCTTACCAAATGATGTTTCTGGGTATGCCATCGGTAATGTTTCTAGGTTTCACACTCTTGTCAAATGCTTAACTTTAAAAATGAACTGAGGATGATTTGATTAGTTTTGTTAAGTTGGGGATTTCATTTACTTTCTTAAGTGTTCGTTTGGCAAAAATTATTTTTGCCAACTTATTTTACTATTTAGTTTGTTTTTGTTACTATTCATAGGTCTTACTGCACTTTTTAGTACTATTAATGGGCCCAACGGTACTATTTCAGCTAACTTTTACTTTTATCTACAATACTTTTATCAATAAGTTTTCAATTTCAAGAAAAAAAAAGGATTCCAAATGGATCCTAAGACGAGGAAAAAATAAAAATAAAAGAGGACAGGTGGTCGATATTGGTTGGTTGAACATGGAGTCCGGCATTGGGAAGTTGGAGATTTCATTCACAATATTTTTATAACAAATCATAAGTGGTAAATTGTTATTGGTTATAATTTGAATTTATAAGTTAAATTACTTTTTTGCCTACATATAACAACTAATAACAACTTGTCACTTAAAATTTGTTATGAAAATGCTGTGAATATAACATTTTTATTGTATGATATATGAATCACATTGGAGAAAGTCAAAAAATAAAAAAGAGAGTTACCGTATATTTTTCAAATTAGGAAAGCAATAATGTGTTAGAGCATTCTCATTAAGAATGCTAAAAGGTATAAATGCTATAAATGTTAAAAAGCATGCTCTATCAAAACTTTTAAATCCTATAAAATTTGCAATCCGGCTATAGTGGACTGCTATCTCTAGCAGCCCACTGTAGCAAGATTGTAAAAAAAAATAAAAAATTGTTTAATCACTTTCCCTCCCACCCACTTCCCTTTTCGTTCCTATCTCTACTGGTTTTCCCTCTTTTTTTTTTTTTTTTTTTTTTTTTTTTCTTCTGGTTCACTCTTTCTACCATGCCTACACCTATGCCTCCGCCTTTGCCTTTGCCTCCTCTCCTTCTTTTTTTTTTTCTTCGTTCTCCCTCAACCCAAGCCGCTCTTCCCTTTCCTCAATCCACGCTACCAAACCCATCTCTGCTTCACTACTCCCTCTGATCGAACCACCATCACAAACACAACCACTTCTTCCTCTGAGTGAACCCATACCGAACCCACTCTTCTCTCCCTGATGTACTCCGACGATTTTGTGGGTCCGAGTTTATGGGTGGGTGGTGACTGGGGTGGGTTGTTGTGGCTGAGGCGTGGGTCTCTAGATTTGATGGGTTTTGCTTGCCGTGGCCGCCGTGGGTCTTGGGTTTGTGGGTTTTGTTCGCCGCTCTATCCTCGGCCACCCTCTCTTCCTCTCACGGTGAGACTTCTCTCTCTTAAGTTTAGTTTAGTTTTTGTTGTTGTCGTTGTTTTTTTTTTTTTTTGGCTATGGGGTCGATTTTTGGATGGATGTTAATTGTGGTGGCAGTGGGTTGGCCATGGGTCTAGGTTTTCTGTTGAAATGTTGATGGTTTATGATGGTGGTGGTTGATTGGGGTTGCTTGGGCTGAGAAGAAAGTGGTTGAAAGAGAGAGAAAGTGGTAAAATAAAAATAATATTTGTAGGTACTCAAGAATTTTTGGCTTTGGCTTTGGCTTTTTGGCTTGATTGCTTTGCCTTGTCTTGCTTTGAATTCTTTTGTCCCACATTAGAAAGATGACTTCCCTCTTTCTACCTTATAAGACATTAACCAATGAGAAAGAGTACCACTAGTTTGGTTAACCAAACTAGTGGTACTCTTTCTCATTGATTCATGCCTTAGTGGTACTCTTTCTCATTGATTCATGCCTTATAAGGTAACCAAACTAGTGGTACTCTTTCTCATTGGTTCATGCCTTATAAGGTAGAAAGAGGGAAGTCATCTTTCCAATGTAGGTACCAAGAATTTTTGCCTTTGGCTTGGACTTTTTTGGCTTAATTGCCTTGCCTTGAGACCAAACTAGTAGTATTCTTTCTCATTGGTTCATACCTTATAAGGTAGAAAGAGAGAAGTCATCTTTCTAATGTGGGTTAACCAAACTAGTGGTACTCTTTCTCATTGGTTCATGCCTTATAAGGTAGAAAGTGGGAAGTCATCTTTCCAATGTGGGATTAAGAATTCAAGCCAAGGCAATCAAGCCAAAAAAACCAAAGTCAAAGGCAAAAATTCTTGGTACCTACAATATTATTTAATTGAAGTTGTAAAAAAATAGAATGTTTAATGTTTGGTGGATTGTAAAATTATATTTTAAAATTGATAAAATAGGATTTTGAAGTGGTAAATGCTAAAATATTTAGCATTCTTGATGAGAATACTAAGCGTAGAACTTTGGCTTGGCCAAATGATCCGCACACCTATTTGAAAATATTATTATTCTAATTGTGAAAATAATATTGAGCCAATAATAATGTGGACTAGACTTCCTTGCTACGCTGCCTTAAAATTCCAACTACTACGGTTGACGTGATCAATTATAAAGTAGTACATTCCCTCAAAAAAAAAAAATTTATAAAGTAGTACAAGGTTGCTTTTCACATGGGATCATGCTTTTTATTTTTATTTTTATTTATTTTTTTATGGGAAACATGGGATCATGCTTAATATCATTTTATACACAGATAATAATTACACAAAAATACAAAATTATTTGTTCACTTCACTGCCCGTCACATTGGTTTTCATTTTATATTTCATAAATTACAACTTTGTTACATATTATTTCTATTTTTATTATCAAATAAATCAAAGTTTATAATGAAAAAAAAAATGAAACAAATGGCATACCACCAAATACCTATAATAACCTACCAACTTATCAAATCTGAAATTTATTGTGGTGTTAGACTTAGTGTTTGGAATATAATTAGTTTCGGTAAACAAAATTTTTCACACATAGTCAGTTATAATTGGTACATATTATCCTAAAAGAGTTATTAATGATGGGCTCTTATAAAAATAATATTATTCTAATCATAATTTATCACCTTAAGAAAATAAAAATGTTATGAAAAAAAAATTTCCCTAACATTACTCTTTGGTATATTTATGTTAAGAACAACGTGGAATTAGGTTAGTTTGTTTCAACATAAAATTTATTTTTACGAGAAAATAATTTCTTTATTTCTAATCAATTGGGACAACAAAAAATTTGGTCAAATCAAAATCATTTTCCATTAAGTAGGGAAAATGGCCTCTTTAGGGATAATAATATTTTACTTTGGGGAAAAAACTTGTTCCATATAATGTGTGGATCCACACACTACCAAATAATAACTAAACTTGTGACTTTAAGTCAAAATTTTAAGTTATTCACACATTATTTGGAATAAACATTGCCCTTTATTTTATGATTGTAGGGATAATAGGCCCAGAAGCGTATGTTGGGCCGTGGGCCCTGTTCGAGAATACTTATTAGTTCAAGGATAGGTAAACGTTGATATAGGAGTGCGGGCTAGTGAATGGAGGAAGGTGACTAGTCATGAGAGTTCAGGAAGGTGGTCCAAGGATAAATTCCTCATCTACTTTGACAGTGCAGAGGTCAGAAAGGTTGACCTGCCATCAAGAGCAACATTAAGGCAGTTCCACTATTGAGGATAAGCATTAGGAAGGAATGAGGCAAAGGGAAGGTAAGAAATATCTGAGAGAAAGTTGCTACCATCGCATTAAATACTACCGTAGCTAACTCTCCGGCCTCATTAATGTGGAAGTGATGCCTGAACAGTGATGTTGACCTTACACTACCTCTAAAAGTTTTAGGAAGGTGTTGATGGGATAAGGATGAGAGCCAGTTATTTAATCTACACGTGGAGGGCTGAGATAGAGCACAAGGGGGTAAAATAAAGGAGAAGAATCCCATTACAGAGAGGGATCTGATAATTGAAAAAAGGAAAAACATTGTAGCACTAAGAACTTTAATTGTAACCAAGTTTAAGAGAAATATATATATATATATATATCCAAGAATTACTCTCCTCGGACATGGCCGACGAAGAATTTCTTTATACAAACTTGTTTTTTCATTGTTTTTCTTGCTTTCTCACTATCTTTGGTCCATTGTAAGCGTTATCCAATTCATTGAAACCTAGTTTTTAGCTCACTCTCTACAAATTCATTATATTGGACTCTTTGGGCCTTAATCCATCTACCTTTTGGGGTGAGGATCCAAAACCCGCTCTTACAATGACCCTAAAAGAAGTGTGAAACATTTTTTATTTTGATCTCAAGAGAACAAAAATCTCTCTTTCTCTCTCCAAAATGTTTAAAAAAAAATACCTTCACAACCTAAAAAAATGCTCCTTTAAAACTTTCATGATTGAAAAACCCTTAAGAATTATAAAATGACATAAATACCCTTATGGCCTCTAAACTAATCAAAACACCCTCAACACCTTCAAAATTACCGTTATAACCCCCCTCCCGTGAAACATATAAATTGAATAAAATAATCTTTAAATCTCCAAAATAAAAATAATTTTTTAAAAAAAAAGTGAAAAAGGCTAACTTGACTAAATAACCCATAAAACCACTAAAATGGCGCCAAAACCATCAGAAAAATGAAACGAAATCCTCAAAACCTATAGATGATCATGATTGTCTCAAAACTTACAAAATTACACCAAAAACTTTAACAGGTCGCACAAGTTTCAGGTATTCTTTTTGTGATTTCAAATATTTGCAATTATGGCTGCGTTTGGTTCGATGTAAATCGAATTTCGAGTGTAAAATGAATGCAAAGGAAAATGAATTCCCGTAAGGAAAATGAAATCCGGGTGTTTGGTTTTGCAATAGAAAATAATCGGGAAAACGATTTTCGGTGTTTGGTAACATTTTGAAAATGCTATTTTCCTACAAATGCTTCACATTTTCTCAGCTTCCAAACAAATTTTATAAGAGAAAATTTCAAAATATACACTTAACACAACCAAAAATCAAAATAAAATCATTTATTCACAATATATACATAGTATACTTGACGAGAGGAGGAAGAAAGAGTGAGAGATAGATTGGTATCAATGAAGGACGGCGGTAGCCAGATCGGGAAAGAGAGAGATCGATACCAATAGAGGACGACGGCAGCTAGATCGGGTGGGTGTGGATCAAGCAAGGTGGGTGTGGGTTTGCCGAAATGGGGATTGGGTTGTGTGGGTAGATGGGTAGCTTGGATGTGGATTAGAGCTCATGGAGGAGGGTAGCTTGGATGATGGCAGGGGTGGTGATGGCGGTGATGGATCGGAGATATGTAGCGGTGAAGCATGGCGGTGAGGTTGAGTGGGTGCAATCTCGCTAGTGCTAGGGTGTGATCTCGGTGCAAACGAGCCGGTGTTAGGGTGCGATCTCGGTGCGAAAGAGCTAGTGCTAGGGTGCAATCTCGATGGTGAGACGTGATCGGGAGGCGGAAGGAGCGACGGTAGGGGTGGCACAATCTGGGCTGGCCTTGGCTTGGCTGGGCGGCTGGAGCTTGGCGTTGGACTGTATGTGGAGTTGAGGTTGGTGCGTGGGTTGGAGCTGAAATGAGGTTGGTGCGTGTGTGAGAGGAGTGTGTGAGGAGTGAGTAATTCCAGAAAGCATTTGAAGGTCAAATGGGAACGGAAATGATTTTATGGGTTGACAAGGATTTTTTCGGTCAAATTGAATTCTATTTTCAATTTGACTTTATTTTCAAGTGGTGCCAAACATGGACCTAGGTGTAAAATATTTTCCGGAAATCATTTACACCCAAAACAAACACAGTCTATGTCTATGTCTATGTCTATGAATGTGTATTTAGGTAAGGGCGTAAGGCATTGTGACTCTATAGCACATTCTTTAATTAGCCGGATGAGCAATTTGTGCCACTTTTGTTACTTGTTAATATGAATGGAAGATGTACTACTAGGCGTTGCACCCATACTTTAGGCTTATCTTAATAGCCTCCCTTAATGAATGAGACACAAACTTCTTCTCAAAAAAAAAAAAAAAAAAAGTGGACTGTTGGGTCCCACATAGAATAAATGAGTTGAGTTGGCAATAAACATAATTTTTTATTTGATAGTTTTTTATTTTGGTATGCTTACTTTTTTTTTTTTGTCTGGAAATTACACTTTTTTTATTATCTTTTTTTTATATATAAATGTAATTTTCAAAAAATTATTTGATTGTACTTATCTTTTATAGAAATTTATTTGATTGTGCTTATCTTTTATAAAAACTAGTTATAGGCCCATGCGTTGCACGATTTTATGAAAAAACTTATAAAATAAATGCATAAATAATTATATATTTTAATAGATTCAATAAAGATAAAAGAAAAAATTATCAAGTGTAAATAATTATCTCACTAAAATAAGGGATAAGATTTCTTCCTAAAACTAAATTAAATTGATAATTCTAAATTGAATTTTAAATTGATAATTATTTAAAAAAAACGTACTAAACAATTGATAAATCTAAAATTAATATAATCTTGATAATATTATAAATTAAAATTAAAGTTGATAATTCAAGAATACACATGTAGAACATCTTGATAATTTGATGTAACATAAAAATCAAATAAGAAAATTGTTAAAATTAATCTATTAATTCTAACCATATTTAATCCTTAATTCTAAGACCCTAACCCTAAGCATATAAATTAGATCAAAGCTAAGAAAATTAGTTTAAACAAAAGGCAACCAATACACAAAACCTAATCAATTTAATAAAAACAACATACAAAAACAAAGAAGGAACCTTTAGAAACTTGACAATATTTTTGAATGTTTTGAATTCATTAATTAAAATCACATGAAGACAAAAAACCAATAATAACACTAAAGAAAATAAACAAAATGAAAATAATAATAATAATAAAAGAAGAAAGAATGCATACTTGCATTGTCATGGGATTTAGGCATTCACATATTGAAATAAGCTTCACTCCAAAAAGGATATATAGGGTTATATATATTGGTAGAGTTCCATTTGAAATATAATTCATTTAAATATTATTGAAATTAAAGATATCTAATCAATGTGTTTGTTTTTATCCCATAAAAATTGGAATTAAAAAAAGGTCATATAAAAAATAATAAATAAATAAAAAAGTTGATTCAACATAACATAACATATAAAAAAAAAAAAAAAACGTGATTGATAGCTAGAAGGAATTTTGAGATATATATATATATATATATATTAAATGTTATCAATGTAGAAATTATCAAATTAATGAAGATATATACTGTTTTTTTGGAATAGATAGAGACTATCAAATTATTAGAGATATATATTTTTTCTTGGGATAGATTTATATTAATCATCTCTTGAAGAATTTGGATTGTGCTTATCCCTTAATAATCAAGTTTTGTAGCTTGATATTCTGATAAAATAATATTGATTTAATAATATGAAAATTTTGAAAATTTAGATGATAAATACTATCTAAATTAAATTTTTGTATGTTAAATATTATCTCCTAATTTAAGAAATATATCCTAACAAATAAAAAAATAATGTTAATTAGATGATAAATATTATCTAAATTAAATTTTCGTATGTTAAATATTATCCCTTAATTTAAGAAACATATCCTAACAAATAAGAAAATAATGTTAATCTAATTTTATTTAATGATAAGAATGAATTAGAGTCCTAGTAGTATACTATTTATTTTTAGTTTTTTAAAAATCTAAAAATTTAATAAAATTTATGCAATTTGGTAATGCCACATAGTGTAACCACGGCATCTAAGCAAACCAAATAAGTAATTATTATAATGAAATGAATAAATTGCATTGGTATAACAACCATCAAATATAAAATGATAGCACCTTAATACAAAATTATCTTCTAACATATCAGTTGTGCTATAATATCATTTGTAGTTACATGTATTAAACTATTAGCGTATGAATTTTATATCTAATGAATCTACAATATAAGTGATTTGCAGTATTGTTAACAATAATATTAATAATTAAAATCTTTAGACAAAGTAATATAAAATTGGCCATTTTTTAAAGATAGAACTATTCGAGGAATAAAACCTTTATTCTAATTAAAAAAAAAAATTGCAAAGTTTTACATCTAGATTACAAACCTTTCTTAGGATGCTTGAAATCTTTTTTGACAAAACTGAAGAAAAAAAAAAGTACCATATAGATTACAAAATTGTAGGTAAATTTAATAGTCTATGATTGGAATTTACTACAACAACTTACATATATATTGGACAACAAAATAATTAAATTAGATCAAACCATTAACATATGAATTAGATCAAACATAAGGAAATTACCCCTCAAAAAAAAAGAAAAATATAAGAAAATTAGTTTAAACAAAAGGCAAATACAATTATTCAAATACATGTGCGCTTAGAAGTTCAATGAAAAATTCCCGAGATGGTTTTTCATATAAAAATTGTGGCTGATAAAAAAGAAGTAGATAGAGAGAAAGAAATTCACCTGTTGGTACGGCAAAGTCATCCTTCTTTGGAACTTAATTCCAGTCGGTGGAATTAAAGTCTTCTTTTATAGGGCTGATTAAGGAATTTAATTCCTAAATGTGTAGTTAAGATTAGTATCTCTAGGAAAAGAGTTTATCTGAAGGAGGAGATAGGGCGTTGCAAGTTACTTGTTGTACTTATGGAATTAAACTAAACTACTTAATGATAAAAATGAATTAGAGTCCTAGTAGTATAATATTCCTTTTTAATTTTTTAAAAATCTAAAATTTTAATAAAATTTATGCAATTTGGTGAAGCCACGTGGCGCAATTACGGCGTCTAAGCACAACTTTTATTATATGATAATATG
This sequence comes from Quercus dentata, assembly GCA_028216015.1. NCBI lineage: Eukaryota > Viridiplantae > Streptophyta > Magnoliopsida > Fagales > Fagaceae > Quercus > Quercus dentata. The sequence goes on along the minus strand of CP116452.1, from coordinate 16,999,192 downwards.
ATTTCAAGTGACAAGTTGTTATTAGTTATTACAGATGGGTAAAAAATGTAATTTCAATTGTGAGTTCAAATTAGAACCAGTAACAACTCATCACCTTAATCTATTATGAAAATCTTATGGACATAGAAATTTTTTATTTTTAGGTTGATTTTAGTTTTAAGTTATGGATTTAATATCCTATTATTTGTGTGTATCATGAGACGTGGCAGGATAAGAATGGGTCATGTAAGATCTTACACCTTAGGCTTAGGCCTAGGCCTAGAGTTCGGCCTTGTTCACAATGCTAGGTCAGCAAAGAAACTTCACTATGCCAGGAGGCCCAGAAGCCCAAACAAAGTAATACTACAAAATATGCAGAAAATATGTAGAGCAAACAATGTAGAATGTACATTAATCCATACGTTTTTTTTAGAGAACAGTAGTCCATATTCGAAACATCTATAATTTTTATCTTAAAAAAAAAAAGACTTCTATTTCAGATATATATATATATATATTTTTAAATGCCACCTAATGGATGAAAATATTATAGTACTTTTATGAGTGTTTCTATAATAGAAAAATGACCACATTTTAGCCAATTAAGCAAAAAAAAAAAAAAAAAATCACGTTAAACCATTCAAAATTGTGTAAAAATACATAATTTCTATAATAATAGTATAAATTTATACCGACACTACTCATTTGCATTTAGTTTTTTTTTTTTCTACATATCTTGAGAATTAAAAAAAAAAGTAGATGATGATTGCTCTGTGTGAAGAAAGAGAAATAATTAAATAAATAAATAAAATTATATTTTAATAAAATATATTGTAAATAGATAATCTAATTTTAGGTGTTTTGAAAAGTGAATATGAAAAAAAAAAAGAATAGGTTCTCATACTAAAATAGAAATAAATTATTTTTGCACAAATTGATAGGAATGCTCTTAATATCAACTAGAAGTTTAGTATGTTGAACCCAATTAAAATATAAATTTACGAAGAAACCTTATTATTTATGAAATTTGGTACAAGTACTTTATTAAAGACAATTCCAGGTCCTGCTAACTTGCAAAGTACACACAATCTCATTCTACTAGAATTTTAAGATAAGGTGTAAACCAAATTAAGCTTTGTTTATCACAAAATAAATAAAATTAAGCTTTCATCATAGCATGGATGTGAATCCATAAGCATAAGATAAGAGATTGAAAGAAGAAAATAAGAAGAATTCACTTGTTCCCCCCTTCTTGCTGAAACTGAAGCAATCCTCTGGGCACTGCACCTAGCTTTATGGAAAAAATTGTAGGCATATTACTGTGGAAAGCGACTCAAAAATCAGCATCAATGCCATCTTGGATGGTTCAGGCAACCCCGTGTGGGCCATCTCTACTAAGGTCTTCAACATCAGTCTATTGGCTAAGTCCTTTTCCTCTTGTCTTTTTCTTTGGATTAATAGAAGTGGAAATGCTGCTGCCCATGTGACAGCAAAGTACGCACTAGATTGTTTAGGCTCTCTCAGTTTTGTACCAGGCAATCTTCCAGCCAGTTTGGCTGCTGTGAGGAAGATGCCTTGGCCTGTTAGTTCCTTTTCGAGTAATATATTGAAGTTTACCAAAAAAAAAAAAAGAAAAGAAAAGAAAAAAGAAAAGAAGAAGCAGCCTATGAAGAAGATTGAACGTAAACGACAGTAGCCTATTGTTTGCTCTTACTGTATACGACTTGGAGCTTTTGTACCATATAAGTTTAGTTGGTAAATACGGCCAAATACCATTTGTTTATCGAAATATATATCAATTTACTATTATTTCAGAAATACGTAGGAATCTATCACTTTTTGGGTACTTGAGTTTTCCAAGGTACTCGAGTTTCATAAACTCGAGTTCTTTGAAAAAACAGACTTTAAATTTGCGAGAAAATTTTTCCATGGAACTTCGATTACCATGGAAAACTCGAGTTCTTCAAATTCAAGTACCCAAAAAGTGGTAGATCTTTACATATTTCGGAAACAGTAGTAGATTGATATATATTTTGGTAAATAATGCTATTGTGCCATTTTGACCCAATAAATAGCGTGCGATCACGTATTTGAACTCAATTAGTGGTTTTAGATTTAATACGATCGATTAGTTAGGTGAAAAAATTTGACAATTTTTTTTTTTTGTTAAGTGAAAAATTAAAATAATAGATGAAACTTATAAGTTCTAGATTCAAACCATTCTTAAAATGATTTAATTATTTTCTACATTAAGTTATCTATATTTTTTCTTATAAAAAAGAAAAGTTATCTATATTTGTTGTTTGAAAGTGTTTTAAATTTTGTAATTTTTTTAAAGAAACATAATACATTTACATTCAATTATTATATAAGGCGAGATAGTTTGTATATAAATAATGTAATGTATGATTGTAATTTGTTTTAGTACTCCTTACAAACGATTCATCATCTATACATCTTGAAAAACCTAAAGAGAAATATATAAATAAATCAATTACTTATATTAGAAAAAAAAATACAAAACTTTAATTACATTAAAAAAATGTAATTAAAAAAAAAATTACCAACATTACATTGAAAAGAATAATTCTCAATGAATCATCTCATCTTTTTACACAAATCTCTCATTTTAAAGCATCACTGAAGTAGACCGAAGTGGATTAAATGGACCGAAGTAGACTAAATGAACCGAATTGGACTGAAATAGTCCTAATTGACAGAAGTAGACCGAAATAGATTAAATGGACCGAACTAGACCTAAGTGAACTAAATAAACCGAAATAGACCTAAAGGACCGAGTAGGCTAAAATTGACTGAAGTAAACCGAAACAGACCAAATTGGCCGATTTGGACAGAAGTATACTAAATGGACCGAAATGGATTTAGAGGACCGAATTGGACCAAGATGGAACGAACCAAAATTTACCGATTGGACCGAGTAAACCAAACTGGACCATAATGGACCGAATATCTATGTTAAATTAATGTGACTCAAAAGAGGGTAGCAACAATAAATGCTATAGTTTATCTTTTATATATATATATATATATATATATATATATATATATATATATTTCTTTAAGGATGAAAATATCACAAAATTAGACAACGATCCCATAATACGATTCCATGATAAATCCAAAAACTCACTCTTATATATTCTCCCTTTCATCTCATCAAGGTTCAAATTTATTATTTGGTAGAGAATTGCGCAGTTGGTGACCCAACAAAGCTAACACAGTCAAAGTTAAATTCTATGACAAATGGCTATTTTTAATCCCCAATGTCATCATCTTTATGTGAATATCAAGAAATGGGATTATCTAGCAAAAGAAAAAAAAAAAAAAGGGAAATTGGAGGAATCACGAGTGGAATAATCCTCTATGTAGTTGCGTCCACTATAACCTTTATCATATCTGCATTGTAGAAGACCAAACCGATTGTTTAGATTCAGTTTTTTTTTTTTTTTTTTTTTTTAAATTATATGAGGTTCATTTTTTTTTTTATTACAAAATTTTAGGGTCAAACTATGATGTTTATAATCCTTTTTACATAATAGTAGACCCAAACCTAGTGGTGCCTTGGTTTAATGATAAAAAACAATTATTATGAGCGAATATCATAAATTGAAATTCTATTATATACTAAGAGCCTTGTAACTCAATTAGTTGGCATCTCCTGGTGTTTCTAATGGAGACTTCCAACATTAAAATCTCTCATCTCCATTGTAATTACCAAATTATATATGTGTGTGTGTGTGAATTTGTTAAAAGTCTTGTAGCTTAAGTGGTTGGTACTTCCTAGTATGTATATGACATATATTGAGGGCACCCCTTTCCTGATATAACTATCAAACTATTAAAAAAAAAAAAAAAACCTCAATTGACATCTTCTCATGTACAAAAGTGCTCAAGATTTAGGGTGGGCTTGACTTTTGAATCAATTTCATCTCTCAACTTCAAAATCAAGCCAATTACTCCTGAATTTTTTGAAATCAATTTAATTCTATTCATTGAAATTGACTTGGTTAATACAATTATAGATGAAATTGACATAATTAATAGTAAAGAAAAAAATTGGCTAGATTAAATATATATAAACTAAATTAAAATTACCCCATTGTCCTTTTTTTTATAATTTTTTTTTAATACTTGAACGATAGAAAATTACTCCATTGTTAAAGGACTAAAAGTGAGGTTTAGTCAAATTTTAGATTTAACAATTCAATTCAATTCAATTCATTAAATAAATGACAAACATTATAATAATAAAACTAAAACCATATATATACACACACAAAAATACACAATTATAATTAATTTTTTTAAACTCCCAAAAGGAAAAAAAAATTTTAATTTTTTAAATTCCTGCACATTAACGAGGGGAAAAAAAAACATATTCATTTGGATTTGATTCTTTTATAATCCATCAAATTCAATAATCTATATATATAAAACCGAAGCCTTTGGAGCTCCCACAATTTTCCACGTCATCACTATTTTCTTTTTCTTTTTATTTGCCACATCTTTTTTTTTTCATCATTGACTCACTATTTTCTTTTTCTTTTTATTTGCCACATCATTTTTTTTTTCATCATTGACTCAAATAAAGGTTGCCTCCATAAACCCTAAACCTTCAACAACCCTAAACATTGCAGCCAACGTCTCCCTCCGCCTTCAAGAAAACATTTATCCATATTGGGTTTTCAAGTCATGTAGCTACAGAGCTTACAGTCAAGCTACAAAGGATCCTATTGTAGCGACAAGAGAGAGTGCAAAAGAATAAACAACTAGGAAGAAAGAAGAAGTTGAGAGAGAATTGGAGGCTAGAAGATCAGTAGAAAGAAAGGTATGTGTGTACCAAAATTATATCTTTACTATTGCATAGACCTTCAATTATATGACTTTTTGAACATGAAATTCTACATGTTTACCTTCACACTTCACAACACTAAATTGATGTTTGTAAAAGTAGATCACTAATTTAAAGTTGCCACAAGACAATATACATTTATTTAGAATTGCCAAAGACTAAGGTAGTATTAATCGTATAGATGCATAATGTGGATTATGAAAACATGTAGCATGGTAAGAGGGGTCTTGGCAATAATTTAGATTGAATTTAATTGTAGTAGCCAAAATTAGGCTACAGTTAATTTCTGAAGCATTCATTGGTTTGTTGTAGTTCACCCTTCAATATTGTACAAATAAACATTCTCTTTGTTTGTGTTCGTGACTAATCTGACGTTAGAGACTTTTAATTTGAACTATTTTTCCTTTGTTATTTTCTGCTCTACATTTATTCTTCAAACATATTTATTCCTTTGTTATATTTTGCTCTATGGGTATTATTGTAAAATATAGGTTAATGCACTTTTTTATTTAGTTAAAAACTTGTATTTTGTTATTGTGATTTTCATGTTTTGATACTTTTGTTGTAAGTGAATGGACAAGTGTTTGCATTGCGAGTGTCCTAGCCAACGTATTCAAATAATTTTTATTTCTTTGGTTACATCTTTCATAGTTTATGAATTATGTTTGTTTTAATTATTCGAATTAAAATCTTCTTAATTGGAGGCTTGGAGTGACTAAACTTATTGAGAATTTCTATTGAGACCTTGCATTGAAGATAAGAACATTGGCCCGATGCCTTTGTGACATTCAAGGTTTGGTCTTATCAAAATGAAAATTTTTCTAAGCAAGTTATGCTTTAGTTTCCCCACCTATCAACTAAAATCCAACTGAATTTAATTAAGTCTTTTACTATCTTTGATGTTACGGTGTGCTATCAATTAGGGGTTTCATTGTACATTTTTTTTTCTTTTTTGCAAAATTATTAATGTACCTTCAAGCAAATTAAATATATATGATTATTATTGAATTATCCCGTGCATCGCACGGGTTAGCGACTAGTAGAAAATTGAATTTGGAACTACATGAACATCCACTTCAAAATAGGCAAATTCATCACAACCTAAATCCCAAAATACTTAAACGACGTCGCATTTATTCCTTCCAGAGGTCAAAGTTAAACCTCTAAACCCCAAACTCACACACACACGCTCCCATTTTCTTTCCCTACTTAAACCCACAAATCCAAAGCTCTCTCTCTCTCTCTCTCTCTCTCCTCAATTCCTCCGCCAAAAATTCAACCTCCAAAATACTCATCACTCCCATTCTCTTCAAAACTCTCTCTCTCTCTGAAAATCTCCAATTCCTTTCTTCTCTCTCTCTCTCTGCAACAATGGCTCAAGTCGCCGCCATCCGAACGGGCCTTCGACGAACACGAGGGAGATGATATGGAAGCTTGCTGAGGCTGGAATGAATGTTGCGAGGATGAACATGTCACACGGGAACCACGCGTCTCATCAGAGAGTCATAGACTTGGTTAAGGAGTACAATGCACAGAGCAAAGACAATATAATTGCTATCATGCTTGACACCAAGGCAAGCAAGTTTTTAATCGTTGTGTATTCGTTTCGTGTTTTCGGGTTTTATGTTTAGTTAGTACACCATTTTGCATAAGTGAGTTTTGGCATTTCTTGGAAAAAAACTGACAATTGCATATTAGCTGAATGGTGTCATTGGATAAAGTAGAACGGAGACTGTTTTCATTGAGTAATGCTGGGAACACAAAAAAGTTCGCAGTTTTTTTTAGTTTTTCTGATTTGTTGAGGTAGCTAGTTGTGATTGGTGCAACATTACTTTCACATGGATACATTGCTTACACAACTTTTATTGTACACCATTCACAAAGTGCAATCTTGGAATCTCAGGATTTGTGAAAATGTAGAATTTTTTGTGTCGAAAGACTTATTGACATTCTTGTCACAAGGGTATTATAAAGAACAAAATTTTAACATGCTATTTCATATAATAGTTACATATTTCCATCTGTAACTATATATTGATTATTAGTATTATATTTGGGTTGGTTTAATGTCTTTGTTTATGTATCATTGGTTGTCATCAGGGTCCTGAAGTTGGGAGTGGGGACCTGCCCCAACCAATCATGTTGACAAGTGGGCAAGAATTCACTTTTACGATTCGGAGAGGGGTTGGCTCAGCAGATTGTGTTAGCGTGAACTATGATGATTTTGTTAACGATGTAGAAGAGAGTGACATGCTTCTTGTTGATGGTATGCTATACTTGTCCTTTCTATTAAACAAGGACGTTTCTATCATCTAGACCATGGTCATTGATTAAAGTATCACTTAGAGGAGAGAATACCATTCATGCTCAAAGTTCTATAATTTTTTTTCAAATACTAGGATGTCATATATTTTAATATTTACTAAAGGATATTTATTGAAATTTTTTTTCACTACAGGATGAGGTTAAAAAAATCCTTGTCTGTAAGTCTTGCCAGATTCACAACCCTTTTATTTGATACATACATAGATTTTTATATATTCTTTTCTGAGAAGGTTTATTTAAATTTTGTATCAATACCTACAGACCAAAATATGCTGTAAACTACACATGCATATTTACACACACATTTGAGTGGTATCCGCATGTTCTGTCACTTACCAAATTTTCTGAGTACTGAGATCAGACTATTGTATGTGTGCATGCCTGTGAATATCACTGTGAAAGTTATGTTATATTCCCAAATATGAAGTCGATATACTTTTAGAAATGTTTATTATATTGTTGTGTGACAGAAAAATATCATTAACTACTGAATGGAATATGAGCCACCATGTACCATGTCTCTCACACTGTTGATAAGCATGTAATTTGTTGATATCAGTCCAGTGGGCTCTGCTTTTAAAGATTTTTAAGAATTTGTGACCGAGAGCATTTGAATTGGGTGCAAAGAGGCTTATGTCGTATGCTGAGATTTCACACTTCGTTTAAGATTTTAGAACCCGTAATACTTTTTATAAGGGGTTATCAGCTTTAGTATTGTGAAGGGTTTCTGCCCATGGAATTCTCCTGATGCACTTGAGATGAATTATCATAACAAGTTCAAATTAGTACCTGTTTCCACCAGTTCCAGTTCAACGAAAATGCAACCTGGGTCAAATGATCGAAACTCAAGGATTCCACTAATGTGTAATCATTACTCACCTTTCCAAATTCTCCAATGGGCTTTCCAAAAGTGAGACTATCACAGCAACAATGTCGCTACACGTAACTGACGACTTCAACCCCCACAGATACTCTAGCTGTTGTGAAATATCTTTCGAAGTAGGCTCAATAGGCATAGTAAGGAACACCAAAACCTTCACTGTCAAACAAATAACAACAATAATAATAAAAACTCATCCTTCAGCTCTCTTTCACAATAAATATTAGAGAGATACGAAAACCTGCCTGCATTCAAAACCAAGTTACGATCATCTTGGCAGTGTTCTATAATAGGAATCAGATCTTTCGACACAATGTTCCATTTACAGACTTGCTTGAACACATCTCGTGTATGTGGATCGTCACGCCTCAAAAACCTCAGTAAATCTTTCAAATTATCTGACATAAATTTGAAAATTATAACAACTGTCAATATCAAATCCCCATTTACTTGTTGAGGAAAAAAAAAATAGCCAATTAAATAAATTAAATCCCAATTCTTGTGATTTTCATTGTCTGGGACCTTTAGAAAACAAAACCCCATTCTCAACTGAACCTAAAAGAATATTCTTATCTTAACCTGAAAGCAAGCTTATCAATTTCTATAACCCAATTTACAATATAAAACAAAAACCCAACAATTAAATGATAGAAGAAACTGTAAATTTGATCATTTAGGTTATATAACCAAAAAAAAAAAAAATTTCTGATTTTGGATTATTTACAAAAATAAATATTTTCCTAAAAATCAATGACAAGTTTAAAATTTTGGGAAACGAAAATTCAATTGCTGAAACTAAAATGAATTGAAAACAATACCCAATGCTATCATTCAGCTTGTTTGAATTGAACTTGAAAAGGCAAAAAGTAGAGGATAAGAGCTTCAAAATTTTTTTTTGAATTTTTGATGTGTACCTACACAGTACTGGCCCTTGGAGTAGCCGATCCGATTGCCATTGTCGTCGCGATTCCAAGACCCGCGCAGATTGGCGATAAGCCCTCGGTGTCCATGAATAGACTGATTGGTTTTAGGGTTTTTACGGAGAGTGAGAAATGAGGGGTTATTTTTGGTGTGAGATGATCTCTCTGATCTGATTTCTGAGAGTGAGAGAGAGAGATGGATTCGTAATTAGGGCTTTTTGTGGCGCGAAAATGGGGATGAGAATTTTCCCGCGCTTTTTCTAAGGGTTACTCTGCGTGGTAAGGAGATGATTCGGTGCTTCGTGTGTAACAGGTGGCTCTTGCATCCTTCCCATCCCATGATGTGGCACTGCCACACTATGACATTTTTTTTTTCTTTTTCTCTTCTTACCAATTTTGGCAGAGCCCCACATAGGAGAAATTACAAGGTCCACATAGTGAACAAGTGACGTGGTCCACCATTTCACTAAAAGACTCACACCTGTTTAAAATTGTTGAGTTAAAAAAAATTTAAAACAAAAACTGATTATTGACTTAGAAATTTTAAACCAGTGTGAGCTTTTTAATAAAATGATGGACAAATGACATGGTTTATCAAAGGATTATATAATTTTTCCATATCCAAACTTTGATTTTGCCAAATTTTACAAGGAAACTTATTCTTTTTTTTTTTTGGGGTGGGAAGTAAATGGAGAATTTAAATTACTGTTATTTTTTATTTTAAACTATTTTTTTAAATCATAAAGTTTTAAGTATTTTTTATTTAAAGTTAAAACTTTCAAAATGTTACATTTAAATCTTAAATTTTCTATTATAAAAAAAATTAATTAAAATTTAAAAACAAAACAATGTATCATTTAAACCTTCCATTCCATCACATATTATATGTTAACCGTGTTAGCTATCACCCTTTCTTTTTCCTTAATTTGGTTAAACCTATTGACAGTGAGTTGTTTACTGTGTTGTAGAGTTTAGATAAGAAAGGTTTTGTTTAGGATTACTGAATTGTCACATATAGTGAATTGCCTTATCTTCTTCAATGTAATCCAAGGTATGTAAAGGTATAATGAATTACAAAATCTTCCTCGTGGAAGATTCCTTACCAATTTCCTCCTGTCTTCTATAAAATTGTTGTGTCCATCCCTAAATCTTAGAATTGATTTGACATTGATTTCATTGAAACATTGTGTATTCTATCACTACTTAACGAGCTTAATTAATAACTAATTAAGTAAATCTTTTTTTTTCTTTTTTTTTTTGAAAAGACACGTATTTAGATTCTAAATTTGTTCACTTGTGCTAAACAATATTCTAGAAGCACAAACTTATATATTTCTAATACCACTGGGCCAAGACCTCTAATAACTTAAAAATAAGAAAAAACAGTTTCTTTAACAGTTATAATAGCATTCTTGTTCTTGCATGTGCTAATCTAATCCCTGAATAGCTACGCTAATTGGCTTTATTAAGAAAGAAAAGAAAAGGTAGGCTTTTCTAAGGCTGAACTTCAAAAAGAAAAAGGTATTCTGGGCAGTAAAATATGACTTGCATAGAAACATACATAGCAGCTAGCACGCTACACAGCCAAGCCAACACTGCACTAACTTTTTCTTTATTTTTAGAAATTGCGCTTAGAAAAATAGGCAGGAAGCTTCCAGCTATAGTATACTACACTTCTTTTCAATGCGACTTCTATAGTGTAATTTAAAAAGTTAAGGCAAGGATAGTGACAATGAAGACCAAGAAAATGATGGACGTATAAAAGGGAGTAGGTAAATAAGTACTTTACATATATTCTTCTTGGTCTTCTGGTTATTAAATGGGGACGTGAGAGTCTATCAAGGGTTAGGAAGACTTGGGATAGATTTGGAATTGGAATATAGTGGTAAATATGACTCTAGCTTTAATTACTTGACTCTAAAGTCTAAATACATGCAGTACCAATTCATAGAACTTCATACTAGGGGCTTCTGGTTATTAAATGGGGACGTGAGAGTCTATCAAGGGTTAGGAAGACTTGGGATAGGTTTGGAATTGGAATATAGTGGTAAATATGACTCTAGCTTTAATTACTTGACTCTAAAGTCTAAATACATGCAGTACCAATTCATAGAACTTCATACTAGGGGCTTGATTTCACATTTAACTAAAAGATAAGGATGAAGGATCATTCTTTTTTCTTTTTTTTTTTTTACCAATTTTGGCAGAGCCCTCATCCAGACTTTGATTTTGCCAAATTTTACAAGGAAACTTCTTCAATCTTCACTCTTTTTTTTTTTTTCCTTTTTTTTTTTCCTTTTTTTGGGAGTAAAAGTAGAATTTTAATTACTTTTATTTTTTTATTTTAAACTCTTTTTAAATGGTAAAGTTTTCACTATTTTTTATTTAAAGTTAAAGCTTTCAAAATGTTAAATTTAAAACTTAAAATTTTTATTATTAAAAAAAATTAAAATTTAAAAACAAAACAATGTAGCATTTTTTTGATGAATAAAACAATGTAGCATTTAAGGGTCCATTTGATAACAGTGTTTAAATAACAAAAATTATAGTTTAAACACCATTACACGCATTTCTACACACTTTTTCATTCACATGTATTTCTACAAAACTTAAATAATGTTACTAGAAATCTCTTATCAAACCGGTTCTAAACCTTTCATTCCATCACATCTTATATGTTCACTGTGTTAGCTATCACTTTTTCTGTTTTTTTCTTTTTTTGGTTAACCACTTAACCCTGTTAACATTGAGTTGTCTACTATGTTGTAGAGTTTACATAACAAAGGTTTTGTTTAGAATTGTCATGTATAGTGAATTGCCTTAGTTGGGTACATTATTTCCATAGTGGCTTTTTCTTCGAAGGTGATCTCCATCAGTTTCCAACTTGTTCATCAAATCTAGTGTACATTGCTTCATGATATGGTGTGTTGCTGTTTGTGATTGAAAGGTTGTTTAGACCTTCGTTGGTTTTAATTAAGTCAAAATTACCAAATAATTTAATTAATCTAATTATGCAAAGATCCAATTCAATTTTGATGGGTAGCACGGTTTTTAGATTTGGATTGTTCAATGAACTGTAAGAGGAAAAGTTCAAGATCTTGGAAGTTAGACCAAAATCGAACCGTAATGATGTTATAATTAATTTAATAATTATTTAAAATATAAAATAAATATAATAAATTATAACAAATAAAAAAATGACTAAAATAATTAAATTAAATGTATTTTTCATATAATATGTAATTATTTGGTTATTTATATGATTCCATAATGAAATCGATTACATACTAGTTACAACAACCTGTTATAGTAAAACTTTGTTTAAAACAATGTGGTAAAAAGCAACTTGCGACTTGAGGGATATGGTCGTATGTGGATTCTTACATCCATCATTTTATTTTTATAATAATTAGATAGGAATTAGAGCACTCTTGGCTCGACATTGTTTGTTCTTTAACTGAATATAAATTTATAAAATAAAATGCTAAATTGCTATTTTTTTTTTAAATATCAATGACTAATGTTTATATATTTAATCAAGTAATGGTATAAATAGTTAAATACAACTTGTATTGCATGCAATCGAAGCACATCAAGGACAACACACATTGAATGGAAAAAAAAAACACATAAAAAGTCTATCAACTAATAGAAAAGTGAAACATGACATTTCATTAAATATTCCTACCTTCCCTCACTTCTTTCTTTGCCTCTATTTCGGCATTTCAATTTCATACCATTACCACCATCTCATTTCCCTTTTATTTTGTATTTTCTCATTCACACAACTTCTAGTCTCTAACTCGATTTTTACCCTTCTTACTTTTGAATTTCTTCTCATCTTTATCTTCACTTTTGTCATTTTATGTTTTGTCTTCTTCTTTGTTATTCTTTCTACCGGCGCTGGTTCTCCATTTTTCAATCTTAGTTTTCTCACCATAACATTTTTGTTTTGTTTTTGTTTTTGTTGTAGATGTAGTATGAATCTTGACAGCAGACAAAACTCCGCTCTCTCGAACTTTTTCTTCCTCACCGCACAGATGATATGAACTTGATTACATTCAACTTAATGTACCGCAGTACGTAGAATGTCAACATCTATGTATAAAAATAAATAAATAAAGTTTGCAAATTATACAACTGTTGGCCATTTGTAAATAAGTTTGATGAATTTGTGGAAAATTGCAAGTAAAATGTCAGAAAGAACGTCATTCTTGTAACTATAGAAGCAGGCAAAGTTTGTAGCTAAAAGAATTTAGCAGTGCAACGTGTTTATTTGCCTCAAGTGCAATCAGAATCATCAATTTTAACTTTTAAACAACTTCCAAGAAAAAAAAAAAAAGGTTTATCACCAAGTAACTAATTAAATTACATAGTAAAGAATTGCTGAGAGAGAAGGTGACAAAATGAGAATGAACCGTTCATACGATGCAGCTATTATGAATTGATCTTAGAGAAAAGAGGAGTCATTTTTCATGAACCACCTCCTAACATGAACTGGGTTAAAGAAAGCATACTCTTGACTCTCGAGATTCTTCAACTAACACGCATATCCATTCAACAATGTCTAAATGCCCCCGAAAGAGGGGCCACATGGCTAATAACCACCAATAACATCACAATCGAAGGTACAAGTACACTTCAACTAAATTAAAATTACATATGATCTGTTCGTAAATTTACATTATTGAAGCTGACAATGATGGTGATTAGAGAAAAGGCAATAAAATAAATCATCCGGACCACACCCACACAAATATTACAAACGAGTCCTGACACTCGTATACATGTGCAGCTGCAGTAGACAGACATTAACACCAAGTTTAAAGAAAACCATTAGAGTAAAGGCACTAGATAGAATTAGAACCTCTTCAACTTCATGCAATTGCTAAGTGAAATTTACCATCCAGGTTAAATGTATCGCCTTCAGTGGCAATCTCTGCTACTTCCTGATATGCAATTTGAAATATGAAAAGAATTAGTAATGATTCTTAGCATGTGTAGCGAATAAAAAAAATGTGAAAAAGAGTAAAAAATAAAGTAAAAAACAAATTAATGAACAAGAACAAAATAAATTGCCCTAGAGTAGCATAAATAGAAGATTCTTAGATACTCTTGAAGCTCAGAGAAATGATACTCTTTCCCATTACATTCATGATGAACCCTATCATGAATTTAATGAATGGACCCAATCATGAATGTGAAAGGAGGGAACACAATTCTCCTTACTCCGAATTACCTAAAAATTACTCAACAACAACAAAATATATCTAAAATCGTGTGAAAAGAGCTATAGATGACTTACTTTGTTAACCTCACATTAAAAGTGGTTACCCCCGCCTCGAAATATCCTCCAAAATCTTGCTTTGTTCACCGCCATCAGCATTACGTATAGCCAATCCTTCATGTTGTCCAATAATAAGAAATAAGCATGTCTCCATGACCGCTTTAGAATCAAAGAAGCGCATATGCCCCAAAACCTACAAAGCAAATCCAATTCTGCTCCAACATAAAACCGTTTCTTGAATTCATCTCTATTGTCCTCGTCATCTTGATCACCGCCATTGTCGGTTGGTAAACTTTGGTTTGATGTTTCTTCACCTGGACACTTTTTTTTGTCGGTGGAGGCCCACATAGAGCCTTATTTCAGTAAAACAAGTTGCATTAAAGCCTTGGAGTTGAGTGCCGAAGGAATTTTTCCGGATAAATTGTTGAAAGATAGGTCAAGGTAGCTCAAAAGCGTAATTCGACATACTTGATGGGATTTCACCAAAACCGATTCCATGACATATCAAATGATTCTAAGCGCTTCAACCGACCAATTGTTTGCGGAATTTCTCCAAATAAGTTGTTTTTGGATACGTTCAGATACAACTAACCCCAAAAGGCTAGTGATTTCAATAGGAAGTTTTTTCTGTCAAGTTGTTACTTGAAAGGTTAATGATCTTTAGCAATCCAAGATTTTTGCCAAACTTGTACTCCCTTCCTTTCAATGCAATCATAGCACTTTGTCAACATGGTCTATATACACCCAAGAACGATATAGTTCATGTACTCCATATGCATATGTGCCCAAATAACTATCCTCAAAAAGATTAGTCGAAGAGTCACCGTGAGCCATGGCGTGAAATTATTGAGGCACTCGTGGTATAGTTCCGGAGATGTCATTTAAAGAGAGGTCCAAGATTCGTAAATATTTCAACTTACATGTATCCCATGGTATGCTTCCACTAAACTTATTGGAACGTAGGATAAGAACAATCAATCGTGGTATGTCTTACGCAATCCCATTTGGTATTTTTTGAGAAATGTTGTTTCCCAAGTCCATAAATCTCAAATAGCTACAAACCCGTCTACCAGTTATATTCAAGGATACCACACCAATCATGAATAAGGACTAAAATGTGTGCTGGTTGAGCTTCCATATAATAGCTAGTGTCCCAAATCGGAAGAGTACTCATTTCTATCTTCATATAATTAAGTCCTCCAATCTGCGCTACGCTTTCTTGGATGACTCGGGAAATAGACTAACTGATTTGCGAAGTAATGGTTAATTTTCTCGATGAACCCTGCTTCTAGCATTTCAGATAACCATAAGGGATCAGACATCGGATCTTTCTCTCTCTGTGTTGATAAGTAATCCCGGGTAGGGATCAAATCATCTCTGTTCTTTCATACACTGGTCTCGAATTTCCAAAACTTTCATACCATTTAGCCTTATGAGATAGCCATATATCATCTGTCATGTCTTCATTACGATAAATCTTTGTAGAGACTAATTTCCTTTTTTACCATTTCTTCTTCTGTCATTAGAGCTATAGGTTTTATCTCTGCACTATTTTGTTTCATTTTTACTTTTTCTTTCTTTCGACATTCAGTAATATGGTGTCCATATTTCCTACACCTAATGCAAGCAATAGGTATTTCTATAGAGTCTTTCAATTTTAATAAATTCTCTTTCTTGTCTTTATGGTGATTTGGTAGATTTTCTATCGTTTTATCATTATGTCTTTTTGTTTTCTTTTTCTCTTATTAGTTTTAAGTGGGTTGGTTGATTTTAACTCTTTCTTAACTTGATCTATCTCTTTTTGACTAACATTAAATATTTCCATTAATTCGTTTATAATATCTTTCTTAAATTCTAATTTACTAATTTGTTTAGTAATTATATTATGTCTGTCACATTGTTTTTTAGTATGTCCATATCTTTTGCATTTATGACAAATAATATTATTAACATGTCTGTCAGTTTTCTCATTATCGATAATTCTGTAGTATTTAAAACTGTTATGTCTCTTAATCTATCTGTTTTTATTGGTAGATTTAAAAGTTCTATCTTTTTAGCCAATTCTATTAAACTGTGGTTTTGAGTTCTGTCAATTGTTTTAAGTTTCTCATTAATTTCTTCTTTAAAACTATTACTCTTTTTGTCTTTTACTTCCATTTTTGCTTTTACTACACTATCACTATTTGCTATTTCTTTTAAATTATCATTATTATTTTTCCTACCATTGTTGACTTTTTCTCTTTCATGTTTTATCTTTTCTTCTACTTCTATCTTCCTACGTAGGGATTCTTTACTACTATTTGTTTTTGGTTTTTGCATGTCCTTTACTTTCCCTACACCTTTACTATCTTGTCTTTCATGTAAGTCTTTCAAACTGTCATTATTATTTCTAAAACTATCATCTTTCTTTTCTTTCTTTATCATGTTTCTTTGTTTTACTATGTCTTTTCCTATATCTAAGTCTTTTAAACTGGTTTGTTTACTATTCTGTCTTTCATATAATTCTTTCATTTCTTTTTTTTGTTCCTTTTTTATTATTTCTTTCTCATTATCTATCAACTTCTCACGTAGATATTCTTTCTTATCTGTCTCTATTAGGTTCTTTTGTCTATCTATGTCTAGCTCTGAACTAGAAACTTCTCTATTATTTTGGTTTTCCACTATTTCTTTCATTTCTTTTAGTCTGTCATTTTCTACAATACTTCTACGTGTTACTCTTTCGTTAATAGGGCCAATATCTTTATCGGCTCTTCGTCGAGTTGTTTTTAACATCTGTAAATTCTTATCTTCAGACAGACATGTTAATAATATTATTTGTCAAAGAGATGGACATACTAAAAAACAATGTGAGAGACATAATAGAATTATTAAACAAATTAGTAAATTAGAATTTGAGAAAGATATTATAAATGAATTAATGGAAATATTTAATGTTGGTCAAAAAGAGATAGATCAAGTTAAGAAAGAGTTAAAATCAACCAACCCACTTAAAATTAATAAGAGAAAAAGAAAACAAAAAGACATAATGATAAAACTGATAGAAAATCTACCAAATCATTATAACAACAAGAAAGAATATTTATTAAAACTAAAAAACACTATAGAAATACCTATTGCTTGCATGAAGTGCGGGAAATATGGTCACAATATTACGGATTGTAGAAAGAAAGAAAAAGACAAGAAAGAAAAGTTAAAAATGAAATTAAAACAAGATAGTGTAAAGATAAAACCAATAGCTCTCTTTTGAAGAAGAAAAAATGGTAAAAAATGATATTGAAGAAATTAAAAAAGAAAATCTGACAGACATAAATGAACATAATATTGTAGAAATAATAAAAGAATTTACTAATCCCATGATAGACCCCTTTATTCCTCCTACAGAAGTTATACATATTAATGTTTCACACAATGGTAATAAATTTGATAGACAGAATTTCTTAAGTATAATTGATGAGTAATTTTCAAAAAATGGCATACGTAAATTACTTTAGAGTTTTTTTTTGTGAGAAATTGCTTTGTGATTCAGGTGCTAATATAAAAGAAAGATTAATATCCTTAATGTGTTATGAAAAACCATCCGAAAGATTAATTCAGGCCGATGGAGAAAGACTAATAATTAATTATAAAATACCCAATGTTCATATATGCCATGATAGAATATATTTTGAGACAGCCTTTGTTTTAGTTAAAAACTTTCTTTTTAAAATTATTTTAGGAACTCTTTTTATGACTTTAATTTACCCTTTTTTAATGACAGATAAAGAAATTAAAACTAATGTATTAGAAAAAGATATATTCTTTAAATTGACTTTACTACTTGTCTTGACAGAAATACACTCTTCCAAAAAGGTTACTATTTTAAGAGATATCAACGATAGAGGAATCTATAGAACTGAAAGAAGTTTGTCATCTTTAATGTTTCTTTGCTTTACTATGTCTATCACTTTCTCTGTATCTTCACTATTCTGTCGTTCAAACCTTTCTTTCATTCCTTTTTTTATTATTTCTTTATCTATTAGTTTCTCATATAGAGATTCTTTCTTGTCTGTCTCTATTAGGCTATTCTCTCTATCAGTGTCTATCTTTTTATCTATAACTTGTACTGAACTAGAAATTTCTTTTAGTCTGTCATTTTCTATAGTACTTCTACGTGTTACTCTTTCGTTAATAGGGCCAATATCTAACTGTCGGGTTGCTTGTAAATTCTTATCTTCAACTTCTTTTGAATTACTATTTTTATACCAATTATCTGTCATAGTTTCTCTAAAAGATGATCTATTATGGGGTTCAAATTCTATCTCTTTTTCAACATGTGAATTTAAAGCTATCATTCTTTCATAGAGGTCCAAACCCTTAATCTGAAATTTGAACCTATCTTCCTGTCTTTGAGTCTGTCTATTTATAGATAAAGTGAACCATTGTAAGTCTTCCAAAGTAACTTGAGTTAAGTAAAGTGAACTCAAGTTATTACGTCGGTAGAATCTTGAATAGTAAAAGTCTTTCTTTTGGTCTGTCTTCTGTCTTCTTTTGTCTTTTCTCACGGGTCAATCTTTTTTAAGATGCACGCATCTTGCAGTGAACAATAAAATGCATCAGATCTGCCTGGGATGTGTAATAGATCTGTCTGGAAGCTATCCATGCATGTTAGTGAATAGTGATCTGTCGTGCTGGTGAATAGTGATCTGTTGCCGATGTCTGTCGGAAGAGTATTCTGCAATCGTATTCGTCTTTTCGTGCCTTACATCTATCTGTCTATCAATCAGTATCCGCATAGTTATCATAATCTAGCGGATCGTGTTATCCTCATCTTGCTCATGTTCGTGAAGCACTCCATAATCATTACATAGGGCACAATATGAAATAGGAATGAAAACAGGAACATGATCTTTTGGTTGTCATCAATGGGGTCTTTAACAATCCTTCTTTTTCATCATCGCAGTCTGTCTTGAATAGTAAAAGTCTTTTTTTCATCACGGGTGCTTTCTTCCATCTTCTTTTGTCTTTTTCATCACGGGTCTGTTTTCGCGTGTGAATAATATTCTGTCAAAATATCTTTCGGATCATCGTATTTGTTTGGTGTAATGGATCATGCGGAAGTATGCCTGGAGGCTATCCATGTATGTTGGTGAATAGTGATCTGTCGTTGATGCATGTATGTTGGTGAATAGTGATCTGTCGTTGATGAATAGTGATCTGCGCCGTCGATGTCTGTCGGGGAAAGTATTAAATGCACTATCTGTGCCTTTTGTCTATCAATCAGACCGCATAGTTATCATAATCTAGCGGATCAGCGTTATCTTCATCATGCTCGTGGTACACTCCATAACTATTACATAGGGCACAATATGAAATAAGACGGTAAATAGGACCACGATCCTTTCTTTGTCATTAACTGGGATCTTTAACAATCTTTCTCTCGCCTAATGAGCTTTCTTCTTTGAAGGTCTTGGACCATATCTGACTATCCTGTTGGTGTAGCCATATAAGTGGAAGCCTTCTCTGTCTAATTCTTTCGTACATCATTAATCTTGTTACTCATGAAGTTAGACCATTCTTGAGCGAGTACCTGGATCATCAAGTGATAAATAAGTATCTCTGTATACCAATTATGTTCAGGATACAACCCCAATCATGGATAAGAACTAAAATATGGGCTGATTGAACTTCCATATAATAGCTATTATTCCAGTGGAAGAGTACTCTCAGTTAGTAATTTCATATAGTTAAGTCCTCCAATCAGTATGGTCGCTTCTCGGATGACATTAGGAAATAAAGCGATCGTCGATCTGCGAAGTTATGGTTAATTTCTTTGATAAACCCAGACTTCTAGCATTTGAGATAACCAAAAAGGATCATAAATTCTTGGATCTTCTGTCTCTCGTATTGATAAGTAATCCCGGGCACGTGTTACTCTTTCGTTAATAGGGCCAATATCTTTATCGGCTCTTCTTCTGGACCTATCTTCTGTCTTCGGAGTCTGTCTATTTATAGATAAAGTGAACCATTGTAAGTCTTCCAAAGTAACTTGAGTTAAGTAAAGTGAACTCAAGTTATTCTGTCGGTAGAATCTTGAATAGTAAAAGTCTTTCTTTTGGTCTGTCTTCTGTCTTCTTTTGTCTTTTTCATCACGAGTTAAATTTTACTGTCTTCTTTTGTCTTTTTCTCACGGTCTGTTTTACGTCCGGTACGCATCTTTGGTGAACAATAAAATGCATCAGATCATGCCGGGACTGTAATAGATCTGTCTGGGAAGCTATCCATGCATGTTAGTGAATAGTGATCTGTCGTCTTTGGTGAATAGTGATGTTGCCATTGTCGTCGGAAGAGTATTCATGTCGTATTCTCGTCTTTTCGTGCCTTCTGCCTTCTCTCTGTCTATCAATCTGTATCCGCATAGTTATCATAATCTAGCGGATCGGTGTTATCCTCATCTTTGCTCATGTTCGTGAAGCACTCCATAATCATTACATAGGGCACAATATGAAATAGGAATGAAAACAGAACATGATCTTTGGTCGTCATCAACTGGGGTCTTTAACAATCCTTCTCTTCCCAATGAGCCTTCTGCTTTGAAGGTTTTGGGCCATACGACTATCCCTGTCGGTGTAGCCATATAAATGAAAACCTCTGTCTAATTCTTTCTGTTCTTCATAAATCTTATTACTCATGAAATTGGACCATTCTTGAGCGAGCACTGGATCATCAAGTGGTAAGTAAGTATCACTGTATACCAGTTATATTCAAGGATACCACACCAATCATGAATAAGGACTAAAATGTGTCTTGGTTGAGCTTCCATATAATAGCTAGTGTCCCAAACTGGAAGAGTACTCCAGATTTCTATCTTCATATAATTAAGTCCTCCAATCTGCTATCGCCGCTTCTTGGATGACTCGGGAAATAGACTAATCGATTTGCGAGAAGTAATGGTTAATTTTTTCGATGAACCACGCTTCTAGCATTTGAGATAACCATAAGGGATCACAGACATGGATCTTACGTCTCTGTGTTGATAAGTAATCCGGGTAGGGATCAAAATCATCTCTGTTCTTTCATACACTCGCATCGAATTTCCAAAACTTTCATACCATTTAGCCTTATGAGATAGCCATATATCATCATGTCATGTCTTCTCATTCGATAAATCTTTGTAGAGACTAATAATTTAAAAAGATACATCCATCTGTCATAAGAACTCGTTATAGCTTTATGAGTTAAAATATTCATTTGGATTTCGGGGTAAAGTTCTAATAGCAAGTCTCGTTTTTTGCTGAATCTTAGGGTGGAGCTCGATACCATTGACTACCCAGAGTGAGCAGCAAGAATAATATAGAATTGACTACCCAGGGAGTGAGCACGGTGATAATATACCATTGACTACCCAGGAGTGAGCACAATGAATAATATAGAAGCATAAACAATGATAAAATAGTTGATAAAGAAGATAATAGCAAAATAGATATATTCAAAAATAGATTAAAACAGGGTATGGAATATGAAAAACTGAAACAAATAAAATCTTACTTGAAAATATTGTCTTTGATTAAACTTGAAAACAAACTGTCTTTCTTACAAGCTTTGAAAATAAGAGCATGTTCAAGAGTTACAAGATTACAAAGTAAAGGTAAAGGGTTACAAGATTGTGCATGCGGAAAGGTAAGGTTACAAGCTATCGAAGGAAAAGCTATAAGATTACAAAAGCAAGTAAAGTACAAAAAGTCTCAGTAAAGGGAGAATACAAAAGTCTTTCGGGAAAAGGAAAGGAAAAGCTAAAAGTCTATCTCGAGGATTGGACCTTGGAATAGAAACTAAAATTTGAACCTTAGTTCGACCGGACCTTTTTTTTGAACCTGTCCTCTGTCTTGGTCTGTCTTATTTATAGATGAAATGAACCATGGTAAGTCTTCAAAAGTAACTGAGTTGAGTAAAGTGAACTCAAGTTAATCTGTCGGTAGAATCTTGAATAGTAAAAAGTCTTTTTCATCACGGGTCATCTTTTCATTTTCTTTTGTCTTTTCATCACGGTGCATCTTCTTCTTCTTTTTTGTCTTTTCTTTCACGTCACGTGTCTGTCTTTCTGTCTTCTTTTTGTCTTTTACATCACGGGTCATCTTCCTTCTTCGACATCTTATCTTTTGGCAATCTGTCTTTTTAAATCTCGTGTCTTCTTTTTGTATCTATCTGTCACTTGTCTTCTTTTTGTGTCCTTCTGTCTCATAAGTCCTGTAGTTTGGAGAGGATAAAAAGGATTTCTTTGTCTGTCAGATCTGTCGGGAAAGTAATGCGGCGCAAGGGGATAGGGACTGCGCAGTGATGTCTATCTCGCCGGCAAATTGTCTATCATGTCCGTCTTACGTCTAACGAACGATTTGAATACACTTGTCATTTTCGACTGTGATTCGAAGGGATATTATCTCTATTGAGACGCCTTCATGCTTTAATTGAAATTTGTAATAAAGATTTCTATTTGTGGCGATGTATTTGGTCCGAGATTTTAGCCTTAGAATGGCTATCTTGCTTGCTAGGCAATTGACCGTTAATTTTAAAATTAACTATTGAAAGGTTATTATGAAATGGTAGAATATATGATGAGAAAGGACAAGAATAAACTAAAAGTCATGAACCTATAGTACAAGACAAAAATCCTAGCAAAGAGATAGGAGATACGTAGAAACAAAAGAAGGACTTAGAATAGTCAACAAAAGTAGGAGATTTTTTTTTTTTTTTTTTTTTTTTTTTTTTTTGAAAATATATATATATATATATACGCATATATATACATGCTTAAGTATATACTTACTTAAGTACTACACTCTTGGGGTAGAATAGTATTATCTACCACTTTGTAGGAATCTCATCATCATCTATTACTAAGTCCGCCATTGTAGGAATCTCATCATCATCATTTATCTTTTGAGATGGAAATTTCTTTCAATAAGTGTATATCTTTGGGGAATGGGGGTAGGAGGAACTTAAAGAAAACTTACATTTTTAAAATATTAGTACATATTCCGTTATCGTCGTGAAGAAAGGGTAGATTAAAGCCAAAAAGGATTTCCTAATATAACTTTAGAGGACAACTTATCTGTCAAGAAGAAAGGTGTTCGAACTTAATTCCATTATTATATATGTATGCCTTAGTTAGTTTATTACTTATTTTAAGTCTATCACCATTAGCTTGAGTTAACACGTCATCGTTGATTCATAATACTTAGAGGGTATTAATCCTTCTTGTATGCAATTCATATCAAGACTTTGAATCAACAAGGGCAATAACGATTAATGAAAATTCTTTATGAATTACCAAAGTTATCTCCGTGTACCACTTTTGAAATATCATTCTGTCAATTATATTTAAAAATTCATCTTTATCATCTTTTTTATGAGAACTTTCACCAAAGATGATTATGTCTGTCAAGAAGAGAGGAGTCCGTTAGAGGTTCATTACAATATTTAATTCTATCTTTTATGCTAATTACTCTGTGATTATCATTCAACCATTTCTTTTAATATGAAATTTTCTGATTTTAATTTTCTCAGTTCCTTTTTTAGGTTATTAATGTCCATGTCGTAGGTCTCACGATTTATGGGTTTATTGGGTTTAAATCTATCAAGTAATTTCAGTAAAATTATAAGTTGACTTATAATCTTTTAGATCTATATCAAATCTATATTTTTGATTAAAGATTCTTTTAATTTAGATAAATAATCTTTTTTTTTTAGATTGTAGGTCCAGCGGTTTATCTATCAAATCCATTATTATGTCTTCTTGTTTTGTTAAGACACATACTTTTAATTTTCTTTTACAATAACAATTATCAGATTGTTACTGATTACATAATTGAACCTTTCTATCATGTGAAGAAACATCTCAGAGAGGAGGATGAAGAAATCTTGTCAATATTATCTATCCGGTGAATTTCATTATCTTGTTTCATCACTATCTCTCGGTTCCATTATACTTATTAATTTATCCTTTAATTTTCCCGATAAATCAAGTTTATTTATCTGTCTTTGAAAGTTACAAGATATCTGCTAGTGTGTCCCTTTTTTCCACATTTGAAGCAAGTAATGTCACTTTCCCTACGTCTATCATAATTCTTTCTTTTGGATTCTTCTTTCTGTCTTTAGACTTACTTTTATAATATCTTCTATTATTGTTCTTATATCTATCACTTCTGTCATCTTTCTTATATCTATCACTTGTCATCTTTCTTATCTTTTCTTCTTTTCCTAGAGGGAGCAATTAATGGATCAAAACCATATTGCTCACAAAAAGTTCCTAATTCTTTTTTAGCAAATCTTTTTCTTTTTCTATCTGGTTTTTTAGTCTTAAATCATTACATAGCCATAAACCTGTTTTATTAATTGAAGATATTATGTCTCCATATGTTAGGCTAGGATAGTCTATAGTTCCGTCATTATTAACTATATCAAGTCTAACTTTTCGAGCAAAGAAATAGGGTAAACCAAAGAATAAATTTTTCTTTCCAATATTTGTTGACAATCATTCCTACTTAAAACTTTTGAAATAAAAACATCTTTATACCATCTAAAATCTGAAAGTTGTGGACATCTTAAATTAATTAAGACATCCAAGCTCTTTCTTTATATTGATTGGGATCACCAACAAAATGTTTGGTTATAGTAAATATTAAAGTATTAATCGCATCTTGTGAAGGTCTGTCTATCTGTCATTATAACACTTCCATCTGTTTCTCTTTTAGTTGTTGTCAATATTCCATTTTGTCATCATTATTTAAATAATGATCCCACCACCTTTTAATTGGCGTAAAACCGGTGACAATTAAATGAGCTATCCGATGATCCTGTTTTCCATGATTTTTATAAACATTAGTGAGCAAAGTCATTTCATGTAAAAGGTTTATTATTTCATATTTCGACATTCCATCAATATTCCATTCATAAATTAAGTCCGTGAATAAGATGAATTAACATAAGTATGTCTTTCTTCAAATTGTAAATCGGGGAGTAGGTTTAGGATACCAATTCTTTCCGGGGTATAGATCGTCAATCTTTCCTTTTTACGATCTTGTGATGAAGATGCTAAAGTTAATTTATTAATTCGTAATTTATCGTAAATTGTGATTCCAAATTATTTATATCTCGGATGATCGGTTGATTATCTTTCGATTCTTCATCCTCTCAAGAGTCAGTTCTTTTTGTATTTAATGTTATAATATTTTTATTTTTAATGGTTCCATATCCTTTGATGATTCTAATTTCATTAAGTCTAATTTTTATTTATTTCATTAAGTAAATTATCGTTTTTTTCTCTGTCATGGGTTTCTTCAAAGGTGCTCTAAGGTGAGGAGGTATCTCATGAGGGATAAATAAAGGGGTATTGGACGTGTTTTCTTTTTTTATGGAAGTAGAAGGGGTATTAGTCTGTCTTCTATATCTTGTAGCTTTTGACCAATGGTTTTTAGATAAGTATTGGTGTAATTGTTCTGTTGAATTATACTATCTAGATTCTTATTATCATCACTTAGACTGGGTCTTTTAATAGGTGTAGCCAAAACTTGGACTCCACTATTTTGACTCAATATAATTGATTCAAATGGTGGATAAGTCGATACACTTTCTCATGATTTTTCTGTCTTTGTCCATGATAATATTTTCTCTATTACACTTATCTTTTTGTTATGATAGTCCAAAAAGTCAAAGAAGCTAAAGTGTGTCCGTAAGTCTGTCATCATTTCAAAATACTTAGTTTTTAAATTGTTTCTTTCATGTTCATTATATTCTTCAAAAAATTGGTTCTTTTTGTCATTATTTTCAAGTTTTAAATAATCATATTTTAGTAGTTCTTTATCTAAAACAAATTCTTTAGATAAAACATTAATTTGTCTATCATCTCAGTAAATCCTAATATATCTGTATGGGTAGGAGAATCGAGGTTGAGGTTGGGGTGATAAAGAGGTTGGTGAACATTAGGGGTAGGTTGTGTGGTATCCGTCGGATAATAAGTCGGCTCTGTGCGGATAGGGTTTTCTTAGTATTTATAGGAGGAAGGTGTATAATGGAGGAAGATTATGAGGAGGTAAAGGGTCTGGAATCGAGAGAAAGGTGTCCTAGAGGAAAAGGAGCTTCTAGGGGTAAACATCATTGGGGTCTTTTCACTGTAGAACTACTAGGTCTTATAAGACTATCAAGTATGTCTGTCATTATTATTAAAAGAAATAATAACTGTACCATCCGTATTTCGGGCTATGAAGTCCAGTTCGGTGTTTTCTATTTTTGGTGTGGGGGCAATAGTTTCAAGTTGCCATCTTTCGGGAAGGGTTATATCTTTCCATTTGTATTTGTTGAGGTACCCGCAATCTAGTATTCGGGTTGAGGCTTGCAAAAGGAGAGTCTGTCCTTTAGGGGAAGGGTCAACTATGGAGTCAGGGTCTAAAGTGGTTTTCATTAGTTTATAATAAATCCTATAAATAATAGCTAAAGGTTCGAGCCTTCTTTCATGTAATAGCCATTTGTTTTTACATTTAAAGTTAAAGCATCCATAATATTTCGTCGAGAAAGGCTTAAAGCAAAGTTAGGATAACAATTAAAATATCTTGGTCCTTTATGTAAACTTGTTTCCATCATTCCAAGAAGTGAGTCATCAAATCTTAAATGTCTGTCATCTCTTAAGCAAAGTAAAACACTTGCATTTAAAGCTTCTCTTGTTAATGGTTTAATGACTACTTGAACTAAACCAACATGTAAAAATGCATATTTTGTCTATGTCTGTCAATTGAATCTA
Source organism: Quercus dentata (assembly GCA_028216015.1). NCBI lineage: Eukaryota > Viridiplantae > Streptophyta > Magnoliopsida > Fagales > Fagaceae > Quercus > Quercus dentata. Next base: position 16,972,159 of record CP116452.1, on the reverse strand, counting down.
CCGAGAATAATGGATTGTTTCATATTCATTAAATAAAGAGTAAGTTCTTTCAACAGTCTTTATGGTGTAATCTGTCAAAAAAGATAATTTAGAAAAAGTAGTCATGTCTGTAGATTTTATCAGTTCTTTCAGGTTGGTATATTCCATTTATTCCATTCTAACAAATTTCTGTCTATATCTCTCATGCTAAATTCTTCTGAATTAACTATGTTATCACTTTCCATGTTCAGATTAGTGTGTGCCTGACCTAAGTGTGAACAAGTAAACAGATGATGAGCTAATAAGTGTATTTATTCTCTTTCTAAACAATTAATAATTATTGGCGGAACTATTACTAACCACTGGTATCCTTGTCATCGGGACCACCTCCTCGGGAAAACACCATTGCGGGACCACCCAAACACACGCCCTTTGTCCGTCGGCTACAACAAAGGGGCTCGACCAACGCGAAACTATGGTTTGCCAACGAGTCTCTAGGCCGACCAACGCTAACAAGGAGCAAGTAGTGGCAGTATAGTAATATAAGTTCCTAGTAACTTCTTAATTGCAAAGAAATAAAACTCATACACCTACCATCCATGGCTCTGATACCAAAGTCATGATGGAATCTGTCAAGATAAGTGAGATTCAGAATATCTCTTAAATGTAATATGATTCTGTCTTCGTGAAGTCTTTCATTAATAGGACAATCTGTCAAGGGATTAATTCTACTTGATAGGAAATTAAATCTGTCATTATTCAAGAAATTACAACAATTAATATTTTCTTTAATGATCAATAAAAAAGAGTCTATCAAAGATTTTTTTATTAAAATATCTGTTATATGAATAAAAAATGCTATAAAGGGTGTGCATCGTCATTTAGTGCTTCTATCAGTCTATCAAGTATGTCCGTCATTAAAAGAAATAATAATTGTACCATTTATATTTTGTGTGGGGGCAATAGTCTCAAATTGCCATCTGTCGGTCCATATACTATTAGTCCATGCATATTGATTACTAAAGATTATATTCATATTTCTGTCTTCTATAAGTTCTTCAGTAGATTGGACTTTATGTAAGAAAGGAGAATAAAAACAAAGAGAATAAAAACATATCTCTGTCTTTCTGTCTTGTTTGTATTCTTTTCTGTCATTTTCTGTTAATTGATTAACAAGTAGCATTTTGTCTTTAAAGATGACAAACTTCTTTCAGTTCTATAGATTCCTCTATCGTTGATATCTGTTAAAATAGTAACCTTTTTGGAAGAGTGTATTTCTGTCAAGACAAGTAGTAAAGTCAATTTAAAGAATATATCTTTTTCTAATACATTAGTTTTAATTTCTTTATCTGTCATTAAAAAAGGGTAAATTAAAGTCATAAAAAGAGTTCCTAAAATAATTTTAAAAAGAAAGTTTTTAACTAAAACAAAGGTTGTCTCAAAATATATTCTATCATGCCAAAAGAAGATAATAGTAAGGAATCACTACGTAGGAAGATAGAAGTAGAAGAAAAGATAAAACATGAAAGAGAAAAAGTCAACAATGATAGGAAAAATAATAATGGTAATTTAAAACAAAAAGCAAATAGTGATAGTGTAGTAAAAGTAAAAATGGAAGTAAAAGATAGAAAGAGTAATAGTTTTAAAGAAGAAATTGATGAGAGACTTAAAACAATTGTGAATCGAAAACCACAGTTTAATAGAATTGGCTAAAAGATAGAACTTTTAAATCTACCAATAGAAAGCAGATGATTAAAAGACATAACAGTTTTAAATACTACAAAATTATCGAGATAATGAAAAAACGACAGACTAGTTGATAATATTATTTGTCATAAATGCAAAAAATATGGACATACTAAAAAACAATGTGACTGACATAGTAGAATTATTATTTCTTTTAATGATGATACATCTTGATAGACTCGATAGAAGCACTAAATGACAGATGTACGCCCTTTACTGACATTTTTAAATATTCATATAATGAGATATTTTAATAAAAGAAGCCTTGACAGACTCTTTTTATTAATCATTAAAGAAAATATTAATTATGGCAATTTCTTGAATAATGACAGATTTAATTCCCCAACAAGAAGAATTAATTATAATCCCTTGATGATTATCCTATTAATGAAAGACTTTACAAAAAGATTTAATTATACTAGAATTAAGAAATATTCTCGAATCTCATTTACCTTGACAGATCCCATTATGACTACTCTAATATTATTGCTACTCAAAGAAGAGCACAAAAGAAAAAATTTGTTTTACAAATGATGTTTATTTTATAAATGCTTTTCTAGTCTTTCTTATAAAATATTTCAAAAGAATTTCACAGAAAGACATTGTGAAGAATTTCAAAAGAAGTTTTTATTTGTTCCAAATATAATCCTTTTCCAAAACCCAATTGCGAGACCACCATGAGTAAAAGATTCTCTCGAAAGACAAGGGCAAGGCACCAGCGGTGCAACCCAAAGATACCGAAAACCTTCGGTAAAAATTTCGGAAATGCATGGAGGCGTCTCGAAAGAGACAATATCCCTTCGGATACATCGCTAACTATGAGGCAATGTATTCATGTGGTGATAAAAGTATACTTCGCAAAAAGTACGACATGGTGAGTTTATGTTTCAAGACGGAGAATTTACTGAGACCTTCCTTTTCATATTAAACTACTTCTTGATAATTTACAGCAGACTTTACCCTCGAGGATTAAAACCCTTATTCCAAATGACCCTTGTGCTTTGGAATTACATCTTGTTAACACTGAGTGCAAGTCATTGAAGCACTCGATTTGTCAACTCCCTGGCAAGGAGGATGGAGATTCAAGCTCCACAATGATAGAATCACAGTCTCTAAAACACTATCTTATGGGAACAAGCTTTTCAAAGCTCCACCCTAAGATTCAAAGCAAAATACGAGACTTGCCATCATGACTTTACTTCCGAAATTCAACAGAAAATATTGACTCATAAAGCCCTAACAAGTTCTTATGACAGATGGATTCATCTTTTCACAAGTATTAGTTTCTACAAAGAATCATCGGACGGAAGACATGACAGACGATACATGGCTATCTCATAAAGCTACATGGTATGAAAGTTTTGGAAACGCAGACGAGTTTATGAAGGACTAGGAGACAGATACAATCCTTACCGGGATTACTTATCAATACAGAGACGAGAAGATCCCAGTAATTTGTGATCCTTTTTGGTTATCCGAAATGTTAGAAGTGGGTTTATCGGCAAATTAACCATCACTTCGCAGATCGGATCGGTTTATTTCCGAATGTCATCGAGAGAAGCAGCCATACAGATTGGAGGACTTAACTATATGAAATTACTAATTTGGAGTACTCTTCCGACTTGGAATAATAGCTATTATATGGAAGTTCAATCAGCCCATATTTTAGTTCTTATCCATGATTGGGGTTGTATCCCTGAACATAATTGGTATACGGGGAGATACTTATTTATCACTTGATGATCCGGTACTACGGCTCAAGAATGGTCTAATTTCATGAGTAACAAGATTAATGATGTACAGAAAGAACTAGACAGAGAAGGCTTCCACTTATATGGCTACACCAACAGGATAGCAGTATATGGTCCAAGACCTTCAACAAGAAAGCTCATTGGGCAAAGAAAGATATTTTATAATTAATTATTAGTCTTTCTCCATCGGCCTGAATTAATCTTTAGGATGGTTTTTCATAACACATTAAGGATATTAATCTTTCTTTTATATTAGCACTTGAATCTGTCAAAGCAATTTCTGTCAAAAAAAACTCTAAAGTAATTTCTGTATGCCATTTTTTGAAAATTACTCTGTCAATTATACTTAAGAAATTCTGTCTATCAAATTTATTACCATTGTGTGAAACATTAATATGTATAACTTCAGTAGGAGGAATAAAGGGGTCTATCATGGGATTAGTAAATTCTTTTATTATTTCTACAATATTATGTTCATTTCAATCTATCATCATTATTTCTAGGACTATCATCTTTTAACTCTTTCTTTATCATGTTTCTTTGCTTTAATAAATATTCTTTCTTGTCTGTCTCTATTAGGCTATTCTCGTCTATCCGTGTCTAGCTCTTTACATATAATTTGTTTCGAACTAGAAACTTCTCTATTATTTTGTTTTTCTATTATTTCTTTTAGTCCTGTCATTTTCTAAAGACTTCTACGTGTTACTCTTTCGTTAATAGGGCCAATATCTTTATCAACTAATCTGTCGGTTGCTTGTAAATTCTCATCTTTTGAATTACTATTTATAAACCAATTATCTGTCATAGTTTTCGTAAAAGATGATCTATGATGGGTATTTATTGGTATCAGAGCCATGAATGGTAGGTGTATGAGTTTTATTTCTTTGCAATTAAGAAGTTACTAGGAACTTATATTACTATATAGCCACTACTTGCTCCTTGTTAGCGTTGGTCAGCCTAGAGACTCGTTGGCAAACCATAGTTTCGCGTTGGTCAGCCCCTTTGTTGTAGCCGACGGACGGGCGTTGTTTGGGTGGTCCCGCAATGGTGTTTTCCGAGGAGGTGGTCCCGATGACAAGGATACCAGTGGTTAGTAATAGTTTCGCAAGTAATTATTAATTGCTTAGATATAAAATGAATATATTTAGTCGCTCATCATCTGTTGCTAAGACACACTTAGGTCGAGGCACACACTAATCGAACATGGAAAGTGATAACATAGTTAATTGAGAAGAATTTAGCATGAGAGATATAGACAGTAAATTTGTTAGAATGGAATAAATGGAATATACCAACTGAAAGAACTGATAAAATCTACAGACAGACTACTTTTTCTAAATTATCTTTTTGACAGATTACACCATAAAGATGTTGAAAGAACTTACTCTTTATTTAATGAATATGAAACAATCCATTATTCTCGTGAGATTCAATTGTGAGACATAGACGTAAATATGCATTTTTACATGTTGGTTTAGTTCAAGTAGCTTTGTTAAACCATTAACAAGAGAAGCTTTAAATGCAAGTGTTTTACTTTGCTTAAGAGATGACAGACATTTAAGATTTGATGACTCACTTCTTGGAATGATGGAAACAAGTTTACATAAAGGACCAAGTATATTTTAATTGTTATCCTAACTTTGCTTTAAGCCTTTCTCGTGAGTAAATATTATGGATGCTTTAACTTTAAATGTAAAAACAAATGGCTATTACATGAAAGAAGGCTCTTAACCTTTAGCTATTATTTATAGGATTTATTATAAACTAATGAAAACCACTTTAGACCCCGACTCCATAGTTGACCCTTCCCCTAAAGGACAGACTCTCCTTTTGCAAGCCTCAACCCGGAATACTAGATTGCGGGTACCTCAACAAATACGGTGGAAAGATATAACCCTTCCCGAAAGATGGCAACTTGAAACTATTGCCCCCACACCAAAAATAGAAAACACCGAACCGGACTTCATAGCCCGTAATACGGATGGTACAGTTATTATTTCTTTTAATAATAATGACAGACATACCGATAGTCTTATAAGACCTAGTAGTTCTACGAAAAGAAAGACCCCAATGATGTTTACCCCTAGAAGCTCCTTTTCCTCTAGGACACCTTTCTCGATTCCGGACCTTTACCTCCTCATAATCTTCCTCCGATTATACACCTTCCTCCTATAAATACTAAGAAAACCCCTATCCCAGACAGAGCGACTTATTATCCGACAGATACCACACAACCTACCCCTAATGTTCACCAACCTCTTTATCGGCCCCAACCTCAACCCGATTCTCCTACCCATACGAGATATATTAGGATTTACAGATGATAGACAAATTAATGTTTTATCTAAAGAATTTGTTTTAGATAAAGAACTACTAAAATATGATTATTTAAAACTTGAAAATAATGAAAGAACCAATTTTTTGAAGAATATAATGAACATGAAAGAAACAATTTAAAAACTAAGTATTTTGAAATGATGACAGACTTGACTTGACACACACTTTAGCTTCTTTGACTTTTTGGACTATCATAACAAAAAGATAAGTGTAATAGAGAAAATATTATCATGGACAAAGACAGAAAATCATGAGAAAGTGTATCGACTTATCCACCATTTGAATCAATTATATTGAGTCAAAATAGTGGAGTCCAAGTTTTGGCTACACCTATTAAAAGACCCAGTCTAAGTGATGATAATAAGAATCTAGATAGTATAATTCAACAGAACAATTACACCAATACTTATCTAAAAACCATTGGTCAAAAGCTACAAGATATAGAAGACAGACTAATACCCCTTCTACTTCCATAAAAAAAGAAAACACGTCCAATACCCCTTTATTTATCCCTCATGAGATACCTCCTCACCTTAGAGCACCTTTGAAGAAACCCATGACAGAGAAAATCGATAATTTACTTAATGAAATAAATAAAAATTAGACTTAATGAAATTAGAATCATCAAAGGATATGGAACCATTAAAAAATAAAAATATTATAACATTAAATACAAAAAGAACGACTCTTGAGAGGATGAAGAATCGAAGATAATCAACTGACAGATCGATGAGATATAAATAATTTGGAATCACAATTTACAGATAAATTACGAATTAATAAATTAACTTTAGCATCTTCATCACAAGATCGTAAAAAGGAAAGATTGACGATCTATACCCGAGAAAGAATTGGTATCCTAAACCTACTCCCCCGATTTACAATTTGAAGAAAGACATACTTATGTTAATTCATCTTATTCAATAGGACTTAATTTATGAATGGAATATTGATGGAATGTCGAATATGAAATAATAAACCTTTTACATGAAATGACTTTGCTCACTAATGTTTATAAAAATCATGGAAAACAGGATCATCGATAGCTCATTTAATTGTCACTTTGGTTTTTGGCCAATTAAAAGGTGGTGGGATCATTATTTAAATAATGATGACAGAAATGGAATATTGACAAAAACGTTAAAAGAGAAACAGATGGAAGTGTTATAATGATGAGATAGATGACCTTCACAAGATGCAGTTAATACTTTAATATTTACTATAACCAAACATTTTGTTGGTGATCCCAATCAATATAAAGAAAGAGCTTCAGATGTCTTAATTAATTTAAGATGTCCACAACTTTCAGATTTTAGATGGTATAAAGATGTTTTTATTTCAAAAGTTTTAAGTAGGAATGATTGTCAACAAATCATATTGGAAAGAAAAATTTATTCTTTGGTTTTACCCTATTTCTTTGCTCGAAAGTTAGACTTGATATAGTTAATAATGACGGAACTATAGACTATCCTAGCCTAACATATGGAGACATAATATCTTCAATTAATAAAACAGGTTTATGGCTATGTAATGATTTAAGACTAAAAAACCAGATAGAAAAAGAAAAAGATTTGCTAAAAAAGAATTAGGAACTTTTTGTGAGCAATATGGTTTTGATCCATTAATTGCTCCCTCTAGGAAAAGAAGAAAAGATAAGAAAGATGACAAGAAGTGATAGATATAAGAAAGATGATGTGAAGTGATAGATATAAGAACAATAATAGAAGATATTATAAAAGTAAGTCTAAAGACAGGAAAGAAGAATCCAAAAGAAAGAATTATGATAGACGTAGGGAAAGTGACATTACTTGCTTCAAATGTGGAAAAAAGGGACACACTAGCGAGATATCAGTAACTTTCAAAGACAGATAAATAAACTTGATTTATCGGAAAATTAAAGGATAAATTAATAAGTATAATGGAACTGATGAGATAGTGATGAAACAGATAATGAAATTCACCGAGATAGATAATATTGATGAAGACTTCATCCTCCTCTCTGAGATGTTTCTTCACATGATAGAAAGGTTCAATTATGTAATCAGAACAATCCTCGATAATTGTTATTGTAAAAGAAAATTAAAAGTATGTGTCTTAACAAAACAAGAAGACATAATAATGGATTTGATAGATAAACCGCTGGACCTACAATCTAAAAAAAGATTATTTATCTAAATTAAAAGAATCTTTAATCAAAACAGATAGATTTGATATAGATCTAAAAGATTATAAGTCAACTTATAATTTTACTGAAATTACCGATAGATTTAAACCCAATAAACCCATAATCGTGACAGACCTACAGATGATGAGACATTAATAACCTAAAAAAGGAACTGAGAAAATTAAAATCAGAAAATTTCATATTAAAAGAAATGGTTGAACAGATAATCACAAGCAGTAATTAGCATAAAAGATAGAATTAAATATTGTAATGAACCTCTAATGCAGACTCCTCTCTTCTTGACAGACATAATCATATTGGTGAAAGTTCTCATAAAAAAGATGATAAAGATGAATTTTTAAATATAATTGATGAGAATGATATTTCAAAAGTGGTACACGGAGATAACTTTGGTAATTCATAAAGAATTTTCATTAATCGTTATTGCCCTTGTTGATTCAAAGTCTTGATATGAATTGCATACAAGAAGGATTAATACCCTCTAAGTATTATGAATCAACGATGACATGGTTAACTCAAGCTAATGGTGATAGACTTAAAATAAGTAATAAACTAACTAAGGCATACATATATAATAATGGAATTAAGTTGTAACACCTTTCTTCTTGACAGATAAGTTGTCCTCTAAAGTTATATTAGGAAATCCTTTTTGGCTTTAATCTACCCTTTCTTCACGACAGATAACGGAATATGTACTAATATTTTAAAAACAGAAGTTTTCTTTAAGTTCCTCCTACCCCCATTCCCCAAAGATATACACTTATTGAAAGAAATTTCCATCTCAAAAGATAACAAAGTGATGATGAGATTCCTACAATGGCAGACTTAGTAATAGATGATGATGAGATTCCTACAATGGTAGATAATACTATTCTACCCAAAGAGTGAGTAGTACTTAAGTAAGTATATACTTAAGCATGTATATATATGCGTATATATATATATATATATTTTCAAAAAAAAAAAAAAAAAAAAAAAAAAAAAAAATCTCCTACTTTTGTTGACTATTCTAAGTCCTTCTTTTGTTTCTACGTATCTCCTATCTCTTTGCTAGGATTTTTGTCTTGTACTATAGGTTCATGACTTTTAGTTTATTCTTGTCCTTTCTCATCATATATTCTACCATTTCATAATAACCTTTCAATAGTTAATTTTAAAATTAACGGTCAATTGCCTAGCAAGCAAGATAGCCATTCTAAGGCTAAAATCTCGGACCAAATCGCCACAAATAGAAATCTTTATTACAAATTTCAATTAAAGCATGAAGGCGTCTCAATAGAGATAATATCCCTTCGAGAATACGAGGTCGAAATGACAAGTGTATTCAAATCGTTCGTTAGGAATAAGATGCAGACATGATAGACAATTTGCCAGGACGAGATAGACAACTCACAGTCCCTATCCCCTTGCGCCAGATTACTTTCCGACAGGAGTCAGACAGAAGAAATCCTTTTTATCCTCTCCAAACTACAGGACTTATGAGACAGAAGGACACAAAAAGAAGACAAGTGACAGAGATAGATACAAAAAGAAGACACGAGACAGAAAAAAAGACAGATTGCCAAAAGATAAGATGTCGAAGACGAGAAGACAGGACCCGTGATGATTAAAAGACAAAAAGAAGAAGGAAAGAGAGACACGCGATGTTTAAAAGACAAAAAAGAAGAAGATGAAGACAGACGTGATGAGAAAAGACAAAAGAAAATGTAAGACTAGACCGTGTGTGAAAAGACTTTTTACTATTCAAGATTCTACCGACAGATTAACTTGAGTTCACTTTACTCAACTCAAAGTTACTTTTGAAGACTTACCATGGTTCATTTCATCTATAAATAAGACAGACTCCCAAGACAGAGGACAGGTTCAAAAAAAAAAAAGAGGTCCAGTTTTAAGGTTCAAATTTTAGTTTCTATTCCAAGGTCCAATCCTCAGATAGACTTTTAGCTTTTCCTTTCCTTTTCCCGAAAGACTTTTGTATTCTCCCTTTTGAGACTTTTGTACTTTACTTGCTTTTGTAATCTTATAGCTTTTCCTCCGGATAGCTTGTAACCTTACCTTTCCCATGCAGACAATCTTGTAACCCTTTACTGACCTTTACTTTGTAATCTTGTAACTCTTGATGACTCTTATTTTCAAAGCTTGTAAGAAAGACAGGTTTGTTTTCAAGTTTAATCAAAGATGAAGTATTTTCAAGTAAGATTTTATTTGTTTCAGTTTTCATATTCCATACCCTGTTTTAATCTATTTTTGAATATATCTATTTTGCTATTCTCTTCTTTATCAACTATTTTATCATTGTTTATGCTTCTATATTCTTCTTTGTGCTCACTCCTGGGTAGTCAATGGTATCGAGCCATGGATGGTAGGTGTATGAGTTTTATTTCTTTGCAATTAAGAAGTTACTAGGAACTTATATTACTATACAGACCACTACTTGCTCCTTGTTAGCGTTGGTCACCTAGAGACTCGTTGGCAAACCATAGTTTCGCGTTGGTCACCCCTTTGTTGTAGCCGACGGACGGGCGTTGTTTGGGTGGTCCCGCAATGGTGTTTTCCGAGGAGGTGGTCCCGATGACAAGGATACCAGTGGTTAGTAATAGTTCCTTGAGTAATTATTAATTGTTTAGAAAGAGAATAAATACACTTATTAGCTCATAATCTGTTTGCTTGTTCACACTTAGGCTAGGCACACACTAATTGAAACATGGACTATGATGATATAGATTATGATGAAGGTTATAGCATGACAAAAGATATAGATGATAATTGGTCAAATAGTGATATGGAATATGAGACAGATTCTGACAAAGTGAAATGGATAATTATGATTATAATGATAACACAAATAATTGGAGTAATTTAATAGAAGATAAAATCAACCCGACAGGACTAATAAACACAATAATAGTTTTTAGATACAATTAATAGTAAGTTAGAGTCCTTGGAAAATATTGACAGATCTAATATATATACTAAAGTTAAAAGAAAAATGATAGCTTTTTGGACCTCTATGAAAGAATGATAACTTTAAATTCACATGTTGAAAAAGAGATAGAATTTGAACCCCATCATAGATCATCTTTTACAGAAAATATGACAGATAATTGGTTTATAAATAGTAATTCAAAAGAAGTTGAAGATAAGAATTTACAGATGTTAAAAACAACCGATGTAAGAGCCGATAAAGGTATTGGCCCTATTAACGAAAGAGTAACACGTAGAAGTATTGTAGAAAATGACAGACTAAAAGAAATGAAAGAAATAGTGGAAAACCAAAATAATAGAGAAGTTTCTAGTTGAGCTAGACATAGATAGACAAAAGAACCTAATAGAGACAGATAAGAAAGAATATCTACGTGAGAAGTTGATAGATAATGAGAAAGAAATAATAAAAAAGGAACATAAAAGAAATGAAAGAATTATATGAAAGACAGAATAGTAAACAAACCAGTTTAAAAGACTTAGATATAGGAAAAGACATAGTAAAACAAAGAAACATGATAAAGAAAGAAAAGAAAGATGATAGTTTTAGAAATAATAATGACAGTTTGAAAGACTTACATGAAAGACAAGATAGTAAAGGTGTAGGGAAAGTAAAGGACATGCAAAAACCAAAAACAAATAGTAGTAAAGAATCCCTACGTAGGAAGATAGAAGTAGAAGAAAAGATAAAACATGAAAGAGAAAAAGTCAACAATGGTAGGAAAAATAATAATGATAATTTAAAAGAAATAGCAAATAGTGATAGTGTAGTAAAAGCAAAAATGGAAGTAAAAGACAGAAAGAGTAATAGTTTTAAAGAAGAAATTAATGAGAAACTTAAAACAATTGTGAATCGAAAACCACGAGTTTAATAGAATTGGCTAAAAAGATAGAACTTTTAAATCTACCAATAAAAACAGACATGATTAAGAGACATAACAGTTTTAAATACTACTGAGAATTATCGAGATAATGAGAAAAACCCTTGAGACATGTTAATAATATTATTTGTCATAAATGCAAAAGATATGGACATACTAAAAAACAATGTGACAGACATAATATAATTACTAAACAAATTAGTAAATTAGAATTTAAGAAAGATATTATAAACGAATTAATGGAAATATTTAATGTTAGTCAAAAAGAGATAGATCAAGTTAAGAAAGAGTTAAAATCAACCAACCCACTTAAAACTAATAAGAGAAAAAGAAAACAAAAAGACATAATGATAAAAGCGATAGAAAATCTACCAAATCACCATAAAGACAAGAAAGAGAATTTATTAAAATTGAAAGACTCTATAGAAATACCTATTGCTTGCATTAGGTGTAGGAAATATGGACACCATATTACAGAATGTCGAAAGAAAGAAAAAGTAAAAATGAAACAAAATAGTGCAGAGATAAAACCTATAGCTCTAATGACAGAAGAAGAAATGGTAAAAAAGGAAATTAAAGAAATTAAAGAAGAAAATCTGACAGACATAAATAAACATAATATTATAAAAGAATTTTCTAATCCCATGATAGACCCCCTAGGTGATACTTACTTACCACTTGATGATCCAGGTGCTCTGGCTCAAGAATGGTCCAATTTCATGAGTAATAAGATTTATGAAGAACAGAAAGAATTAGGAGTGAGCACAAAGAATAATATAGAAGCATAAACAATGATAAAATAGTTGATAAAGAAGATAATAGCAAAATAGATATATTCAAAAATAGATTAAAACAGGGTATGGAATATGAAAATCGAAACAAATAAAATCTTACTTGAAAATACTTCTCTTTGATTAAACTTGAAAACAAACTGTCTTTCTTACAAGCTTTGAAAATAAGAGTCATTCAAGAGTTACAAGATTACAAAGTAAAAGGTCTGTAAAGGATTACAAGATTGTCTGTCCGGAAAGGTAAGGTTACAAGTCATTCAAAGGGAAAGCTATAAGATTACAAAAAGAGAAAGTACAAAAGTCTGTAAAGGGAGAATACAAAAGTCTTTCGGGGAAAGGGAAAAAGAAAGCTAAAAGTCTATCCGAGGATTGGACCTTGGAATGGAAACTAAAATTTTGGACCTATTTTTTTTGAACCTGTCCTCTGTCTTCGGAGTCTGTCTTATTTATAGATGAAATGAACTATGGTAAGTCTTCAAAAGTAACCTGAGTTGAGTAAAGTGAACTCAAGTTAATCTGTCGGTAGAATCTTGAATAGTAAAAAGTCTTTTTTCTCATCACGGGTCATCTTCATTTTTTCTTTTGTCTTTTTCGTCACGGTCTGTCTTCTGTCTTCTTTTTTGTCTTTTCTGTCACGTGTCTGTCTTCTGTCTTCTTTTTGTCTTTTCTGTCACGGGTCTCTCGTCTTTCTTCTGACATCTTATCTTTTGGCAATCTGTCTTTTGTCTCTCGTGTCTTCTTTTTGTATCTATCTGTCACTTGTCTTCTTTTTGTGTCCTTCTGTCTCATAAGTCCTGTAGTTTGGAGAGGATAAAAAGGATTTCTTCGTCTCAGTATCTGTCGGAAAGTAATCGGCGCAAGGGGATAGGGACTGGGCGCAGTGTCTATCTCGTCGGCAAATTGTCTATCATGTCGTCTTCTGTCTAACGAACGATTTGAATACACTTTGTCATTTTCGACCCGTATTCGAAGGGATATTATCTCTATTGAGACGCCTTCATGCTTTAATTGAAATTTGTAATAAAGATTTCTATTTGTGAAAAGTATTTGGTCCGAGATTTTAGCCTTAGAATGGCTATCTTGCTTGCTAGGCAATTGACCGTTAATTTTAAAATTAACTATTGAAAGGTTATTATGAAATGGTAGAATATATGATGAGAAAGGACAAGAATAAACTAAAAGTCATGAACCTATAGTACAAGACAAAAATCCTAGCAAAGAGATAGGAGATACGTAGAAACAAAAGAAGGACTTAGAATAGTCAACAAAAGTAGGAGATTTTTTTTTTTTTTTTTTTTTTTTGAAAATATATATATATATATACGCATATATATACATGCTTAAGTATATACTTACTTAAGTACTACTGCTCTTGGGTAGAATAGTATTATCTACCTTTGTAGGAATCTCATCATCATCTATTACTAAGTCTGCCATTGTAGGAATCTCATCATCACTGTTATCTTTTGAGATGGAAATTTCTTTCAATAAGTGTATATCTTTGGGGAATGGGGGTAGGAGGAACTTAAAGAAAACTTCTGTTTTTAAAATATTAGTACATATTCCGTTATCCGTCGTGAAGAAAGGGTAGATTAAAGCCAAAAAAGGATTTCCTAATATAACTTTAGAGGACAACTTATCTGTCAAGAAGAAAGGTGTTCTGAACTTAATTCCATTATTATATATGTATGCCTTAGTTAGTTTATTACTTATTTTAAGTCTATCACCATTAGCTTGAGTTAACTGTCTGCATCGTTGATTCATAATACTTAGAGGGTATTAATCCTTCTTGTATGCAATTCATATCAAAGACTGAATCAACAAGGGCAATAACAGATTAATGAAAATTCTTTATGAATTACCAAAGTTATCTCCGTGTACCACTTTTGAAATATCATTCTGTCAATTATATTTAAAAATTCATCTTTATCATCTTTTTTATGAGAACTTTCACCAAGTATGATTATGTCTGTCAAGAAGAGAGGAGTCGTTAGAGGTTCATTACAATATTTAATTCTATCTTTTATGCTAATTACCTGCAGTGATTATCTGTTCAACCATTTCTTTTAATATGAAATTTTCTGATTTTAATTTTCTCAGTTCCTTTTTTAGGTTATTAATGTCTCCGTCGTAGGTCACATCACGATTATGGGTTTATTGGGTTTAAATCTATCAAGTAATTTCAAGTAAAATTATAAGTTGACTTATAATCTTTTAGATCTATATCAAATCTATCTGTTTCAGATTAAAGATTCTTTTAATTTAGATAAATAATCTTTTTTTAGATTGTAGGTCCTGGCGGTTTATCTATCAAATCCATTATTATGTCTTCTTGTTTTGTTAAGACACATACTTTTAATTTTCTTTTACAATAACAATTATCGATTGTTACTGATTACATAATTGAACCTTTCTATCATGTGAAGAAACATCTCGTAGAGGAGGATGAAGTAATGTCAATATTATCTATCTGGTGAATTTCATTATCTGTTTCATCACTATCTCCGGTTCCATTATACTTATTAATTTATCCTTTAATTTTCCTGATAAATCAAGTTTATTTATCTGTCTTTGAAAGTTACTGATGATCTGCTAGTGTGTCCCTTTTTTCCACATTTGAAGCAAGTAATGTCACTTTCCCTACGTCTATCATAATTCTTTCTTTTGGATTCTTCTTTTCTGTCTTTAGACTTACTTTTATAATATCTTCTATTATTGTTCTTATATCTATCACTTCTGTCATCTTTCTTATATCTATCACTTCTGTCATCTTTCTTATCTTTTCTTCTTTTCCTAGAGGGAGCAATTAATGGATCAAAACCATATTGCTCACAAAAAGTTCCTAATTCTTTTTAGCAAATCTTTTTCTTTTTCTATCCTGGTTTTTTAGTCTTAAATCATTACATAGCCATAAACCTGTTTTATTAATTGAAGATATTATGTCTCCATATGTTAGGCTAGGATAGTCTATAGTTCCGTCATTATTAACTATATCAAGTCTAACTTTCTCGAGCAAAGAAATAGGGTAAACCAAAGCAATAAATTTTTCTTTCCAATATGATTTATTGACAATCATTCCTACTTAAAACTTTTGAAATAAAAACATCTTTATACCATCTAAAATCTGAAAGTTGTGGACATCTTAAATTAATTAAGACATCTCAAGCTCTTTCTTTATATTGATTGGGATCACCAACAAAATGTTTGGTTATAGTAAATATTAAAGTATTAAGCGCATCTTGTGAAGGTCTGTCTATCTGTCATTATAACACTTCCATCTGTTTCTCTTTTAACGGCTGTCAATATTCCATTTCTGTCATCATTATTTAAATAATGATCCCACCCAAACCTTTTAATTGGCCATAGAAACCAAAGTGACAATTAAATGAGCTATCTCGATGATCCTGTTTTCCATGATTTTTATAAACATTAGTGAGCAAAGTCATTTCATGTAAAAGGTTTATTATTTCATATTCGACATTCCATCAATATTCCATTCATAAATTAAGTCCGCGAATAAGATGAATTAACATAAGTATGTCTTTCTTCAAATTGTAAATCGGGGGAGTAGGTTTAGGATACCAATTCTTTTCGGGGTATAGATCGTCAATCTTTCCTTTTTACGATCTTGTGATGAAGATGCTAAAGTTAATTTATTAATTCGTAATTTATCTGTAAATTGTGATTCCAAATTATTTATATCTCATCGGATCTGTCAGTTGATTATCTTCGATTCTTCATCCTCTGAAGAGTCAGTTTTTTTGTATTTAATGTTATAATATTTTTATTTTTTAATGGTTCCATATCCTTTGATGATTCTAATTTCATTAAGTCTAATTTTTTATTTATTTCATTAAGTAAATTATCAGTTTTCTCTGTCATGGGTTTCTTCAAAGGTGCTCTAAGGTGAGGAGGTATCTCATGAGGGATAAATAAAGGGGTATTGGACGTGTTTTCTTTTTTTATGGAAGTAGAAGGGGGTATTAGTCTGTCTTCTATATCTTGTAGCTTTTGACCAATGGTTTTTAGATAAGTATTGGTGTAATTGTTCTGTTGAATTATACTATCTAGATTCTTATTATCATCACTTAGATCTGGGTCTTTTAATAGGTGTAGCTAAAACTTGGACTCCACTATTTTGACTCAATATAATTGATTCAAATGGTGGATAAGTCTGATACACTTTCTCATGATTTTCTGTCTTTGTCCATGATAATATTTTCTCTATTACACTTATCTTTTTGTTATGATAGTCCAAAAAGTCAAAGAAGCTAAAGTGTGTCTGTAAGTCTGTCATCATTTCAAAATACTTAGTTTTTAAATTGTTTCTTTCATGTTCATTATATTCTTCAAAAAATTGGTTCTTTCTGTCATTATTTTCAAGTTTTAAATAATCATATTTTAGTAGTTCTTTATCTAAAACAAATTCTTTAGATAAAACATTAATTTGTCTATCATCTGTAAATCCTAATATATCCGTATGGGTAGGAGAATCAAGGTTGAGGTTGGGGTGATAAAGAGGTTGGTGAACATTAGGGGTAGGTTGTGTGGTATCCGTCGGATAATATAAGGGCTCTGTCTGGATAGGGGTTTTCTTAGTATTTATAGGAGGAAGGTGTATAAAGCGGAGGAAGATTATGAGGAGGTAAAGGTCCGGAATCGAGAGAAAGGTGTCCTAGAGGAAAAGGAGCTTCTAGGGGTAAACATCATTGGGGTCTTTTCTACTCTGTAGAACTACTAGGTCTTATAAGACTATCGGTATGTCTGTCATTATTATTAAAAGAAATAATAAACTGTACCATCGTATTCGGGCTATGAAGTCCGGTTCGAGTGTTTTCTATTTTTGGTGTGGGGGCAATAGTTTCAAGTTGCCATCTTTCGGGAAGGGTTATATCTTTCCACTTTGTATTTGTTGAGGTACCCGCAATCTAGTATTCCGGGTTGAGGCTTGCAAAAGGAGAGTCTGTCCTTTAGGGGAAGGGTCAACTATGGAGTCAGGGTCTAAAGTGGTTTTCATTAGTTTATAATAAATCCTATAAATAATAGCTAAAGGTTGAGCCTTCTTTCATGTAATAGCCATTTGTTTTTACATTTAAAGTTAAAGCATCCATAATATTTTCAGAAAGGCTTAAAGCAAAGTTAGGATAACAATTAAAATATCTTGGTCCTTTATGTAAACTTGTTTCCATCATTCCAAGAAGTGAGTCATCAAATCTTAAATGTCTGTCATCTCTTAAGCAAAGTAAAACACTTGCATTTAAAGCTTCTCTTGTTAATGGTTTAACATGACTACTTGAACTAAACCAACATGTAAAAATGCATATTTTGTCTATGTCTGTCAATTGAATCTCTGAGAATAACTGGATTGTTTCATATTCATTAAATAAAGAGTAAGTTCTTTCAACAGTCTTTATGGTGTAATCTGTCAAAAAAGATAATTTAGAAAAAGTAGTCATCTGTAGATTTTATCAGTTCTTTCAGTTGGTATATTCCATTTATTCCATTCTAACAAATTTCTGTCTATATCTCTCATGCTAAATTCTTTGAATTAACTATGTTATCACTTTCCATGTTTGATTAGTGTGTGCCACGACCTAAGTGTGAACAAGTAAACAGATGATGAGCTAATAAGTGTATTTATTCTCTTTCTAAACAATTAATAATTTCTTGGCGGAACTATTACTAACCACTGGTATCCTTGTCATCGGGACCACCTCCTCGGGAAAACACCATTGCGGGACCACCCAAACACACGCCTGTCCGTCGGCTACAACAAAGGGGTGACCAACGCGAAACTATGGTTTGCCAACGAGTCTCTAGGTGACCAACGCTAACAAGGAGCAAGTAGTGGCTGTATAGTAATATAAGTTCCTAGTAACTTCTTAATTGCAAAGAAATAAAACTCATACACCTACCATCCATGGCTCGATACCATTGACTACCCAGGAGTGAGCACAAAGAGATAATATAGAAGCATAAACAATGATAAAATAGTTGATAAAGAAGAGAATAGCAAAATAGATATATTCAAAAATAGATTAAAACAGGGTATGGAATATGAAAACTGAAACAAATAAAATCTTACTTGAAAATACTTCTGTCTTTGATTAAACTTGAAAACAAACTGTCTTTCTTACAAGCTTTGACTACCCAGGAGTGAGCACAAAGTGATAATATAGAAGCATAAACAATGATAAAATAGTTGATAAAGAAGATAATAGCAAAATAGATATATTCAAAAATAGATTAAAACAGGGTATGGAATATGAAAACTGAAACAAATAAAATCTTACTTGAAAATAATACTGTCTTTGATTAAACTTGAAAACAAAGCATCTTTCTTACAAGCTTTGAAAATAAGAGTCATTCGAAGAGTTACAAGATTACAAAGTAAAAGGTCAGAAGGATTACAAGATTGTGCATGTCTGGAAAGGTAAGGTTACAAGCTGTTTGACTACCATTGACTACCCAGGAGTGAGCACAGCAGTAATATAGAAGCATAAACAATGATAAAATAGTTGATAAAGAAGATAATAGCAAAATAGATATATTCAAAAATAGATTAAAACAGGGTATGGAATATGAAAACTGAAACAAATAAAATCTTACTTGAAAATACTTCTGTCTTTGATTAAACTTGAAAACAAACTGTCTTTCTTACAAGCTTTGAAAATAAGAGCTGTCTGAAGAGTTACAAGATTACAAAGTAAAGGCTGTAAAGGGTTACAAGATTGTCATGCGGAGAGGTAAGGTTACAAGTCATTCGAAGGGAAGGATACAAGATTACAAAAGATAAAGTAAAGTACAAAGTCATTCGGGGAAAAGGAAAAGGAAAGCTAAAAGTCTATCTGAGGATTGGACCTTAAACTTGGACCTATTTTTTGAACCTGAAATTTGAACCTTAAAACTGGACCTATCTTCTGTCTTCGGAGTCTGTCTATTTATAGATAAAGTGAACCATGGTAAGTCTTTAAAAGTAACCTGAGTTAAGTAAAGTGAACTCAAGTTATTCTGTCGGTAGAATCTTGAATAGTAAAAGTCTTTTCTGTCACGGGTCATCTTCTGTCTTCTTTTTGTCTTTTTTTCATCACGGGTCTGTCTTGAATAGTAAAAGTCTTTTTTCATCACGGGTCTGTTTTCTTCTGTCTTCTTTTGTCTTTTTCATCACGGTCTGTCTTCTGCGTGTGAATAATATTCTGTCAAAATATCTTTCTGGATCTGTCTGTATTTGTTTGGACTGTAATGGATCTGTCTGGAAGCATGCCTGGAGGCTATCCATGTATGTTGGTGAATAGTGATCTGTCGTTGATGCATGTATGTTGGTGAATAGTGATCTGTCGTTGATGAATAGTGATCTGCCGTCGATGTCGTCAGGAAAGTATTCTGTCTGTCTGTGCCTTTTGTCTATCAATCAGTACCGCATAGTTATCATAATCTAGCGGATCAGCGTTATCTTCATCATGCTCGTGGTACACTCCATAACTATTACATAGGGCACAATATGAAATAAGACGGTAAATAGGACCACGATCCTTTCTTTGTCATTAATCTGGGATCTTTAACAATCTTTCTCTGCCTAATGAGCTTTCTTGCTGAAGGTCTTGGACCATATACTGCTATCCTGTTGGTGTAGCCATATAAGTGGAAGCCTTCTCTGTCTAATTCTTTCTGTACATCATTAATCTTGTTACTCATGAAGTTAGACCATTCTTGAGCCAGAGTACCTGGATCATCAAGTGATAAATAAGTATCTCCTGTATACCAATTATGTTCAGGGATACAACCCCAATCATGGATAAGAACTAAAATATGGGCTGATTGAACTTCCATATAATAGCTATTATTCCAGGCTGGAAGAGTACTCCAGATTAGTAATTTCATATAGTTAAGTCCTCCAATCTGTATGGCTGCTTCTCGGATGACATTAGGAAATAAACGATCTCGATCTGCGAGAAGTTATGGTTAATTTCTTTGATAAACCCAGACTTCTAGCATTTGAGATAACCAAAAAGGATCATAAATTACTGGATCTTCTGTCTCTGTATTGATAAGTAATCCGGGTAAGGATTGTATCTGTCTCCTAGTCCTTCATAACTGCGTTTCCAAAACTTTCATACCATGTAGCTTTATGAGATAGCCATGTATCGTCTGTCATTTCTTCTGTCACGATAATTTTGTAGAAACTAATATTGTGAAAAGATGAATCCATCTGTCATAAGAACTTGTTAGGGCTTTATGAGTCAATATTTTTGTTGAATTTCGGGAAGTAAAGCTGTGATGGCAAGTCTCGTATTTTTTGAATCTTAGGGTGGAGCTTTGAAAAGCTTGTTCCCATAAGATAGTGTTTTAGAGAGCGTGATTCTGTCAATGTGGAGCTTGAATCTCCATCCTCCTTGCCGGGAGTTGACAATCGAGTGCTTCAATGACTGCACCATTGTTAACAAGATGTAATTCCAAAGCATGAAGGGTCATTTGGAATAAGGGTTTCTGTCTGAGGGTAAAGGCTGCCTGTAAATTATCAAGAAGTAGTTTAATATGAAAAGGAAGGTCTGTAAATTCTCCGTCTTGAAACATAAACTCACTGTCAAGTACTTTTTGCAGAAGTACACTTTTATCACCACATGAATACATTGCCTCTGTTAGCAGTGTATCCTGAAGGGATATTGTCTCTTTTGAGACGCCTCCATGCATTTCCGAAATTTTGACCGAGGGCTTTCGGAGACCTCAGGTTGCACCGCTGGTGCCTTGCCCTTTGTCTGTCCCGAGAGAATCTTTTACTCATGGTAGTCTGCAATTGGGTTTTTGGAAAAGGATTATATTTGGAGCAAATAAAAACTTCTTTTGGAATTCTTCTGTCAATGTCTTTCTGTGAAATTCTTTTGAAATATTTTATAAGAATAATAAAAACATTTATAAAACAAACAACATTTATAAAACAAACTTTTCTTTGTACACTTTTGTGCTCTTTTTGAGTAGCAATAATATTAGAAAAGTCATGATGGAATCTGTCAAGATAAGTGAGATTGAGAATATCTCTTAAATGTAATATGATTCTGTCTTCGTAAAGTCTTTCATTAATAGGAGAATCTATCAAGGGATTATAATTAATTTTACTTGTTGGGAAATCAAATCTGTCATTATTCAAGAAATTACCATAATTAATGTCTTCTTTAATGATTAATAAAGAAGAGTCTGTCAAAGATTCTTTTATTAAAATATCTGTTATATGAATAAAAAATGCTATAAAGGATGTGCATCTGTCATTTAGTGCTTCTATCAGTCTATCAAGTATGTCTGTCATTAAAAGAAATAATAATTGTACCATCTATATTTTGTGTGGGGGTAATAGTCTGAAATTGCCATCTGTCGGTCCATATACTATTATTCCATGCATGTTGATTACAAAAGACTATATTCATATTTTCTGTCTTTTATGGATTCTTCTGTAGATTGGACTTTATATAAGAAAGCAATAGGAAAATAAGAACGTATCTCTGTCTCTTTATCTTGTCTGTCTTTCTTTTTGTCATTTTTGTCAATTGATTAACAAGTAGCATTTTGTCTTTAAAGATGACAAACTTCTTTCAGTTCTATAGATTCCTTTTTCATTGATATCTATTAAAATAGTAACCTTTTCGGAAGAGTGCATTTTGTCAAGACAAGTGGTAGAATTAATTTAAAGAATATATCTTTTTCTAACACATTAGTTTTAATTCCTTTATCTATCATTAAAAAGGATAAATTAAAGCCATAAAAGGAGTTCCAAAAATGATTTTTAGAGGAAAGTCTTTAATTAAAACAAAGGCTGTCTCAAAATATATTTTGTCATGGCATGTATGAACAATAGGTATTTTGTAATTAATTATTAGTCTTTCTCCATTGGCCTGAATTAATCTTTCGGATGATTTATCATAATACTTTAAGGGTATTAATCTTTCTTGTATATAATTCATATCAAGATCTGAATCTGTCAAATCAATTTTGTCAAGGAAAACTCTAAAGTAATTTTTGTATGCCATTTTTTGAAAATTACTCATCAATTATACTTAAGAAATTCTGTCTATCAAATTTATTACTATTGTGTGAAACATTAATATGTATAACTTCAGTAGGAGAAATAAAGGGGTCCATCATGGGTTTAGTAAATTCTTTTATTATTTCTACAATATTATGTTCATTTATGTCTGCATCGATTTTCTTTTTTAATTTCTTTAATATCATTTTTTACCATTTTTGCTTCTGTCATTAAGTCTTGTAAAGCTACTTGGTTTTTTTATCTTTACACTATTTTGTTTTATTTTTCTTTTTCTTTCTTGTCTTTTTCTTTCTCTTTCTTTCGACATTCGTAACATGGTGTCCATATTTCCTACACCTAATGCAAGCAATAGGTATTTCTATAGAGTCTTTTAATTTTAATAAATATTCTTTCTTGTCTTTATGGTGATTTGGTAGATTGTCTATCAGTTTTATTATTATGTCTTTTTGTTTTCTTTTTCTTTTATTAATTTTAAGTGGGTTGGTTGATTTTAACTCTTTCTTTAGTTGATCTATTTCTTTTTGTTTAACATTAAATATTTCCTTTAATTCATTTATTATATCTTTCTTAAATTCTAATTTACTAATTTGTTTAGTAATTCTATTATGTCTGTCACATTGTTTTTAGTATGTCCATAACTTTTGCATTTATGACAAATAATATTATTATTATGTCTGTTAATTTCCTCATTATTTGATAACTTAATAGTATTTAAAACTGCTATGTCTCTTAATCTGTCTGTCTCTATTGGTAGATTTAAAAGTTCTATCTTTTTAGCCAATTCTATTAAACTGTGGTTTTCAGTTCTATCAATTGTTTTAAGTTTCTCATCAATTTCTTCTTTAAAACTATTACTCTTTCTGTCTTTTACTTCCATTTTTACTTTTACTATACTATCCCTATTTGCTTTTTCTTTTAAATTATCATTATTATTTTTCCTACCATTGTTGACTTTTTCTCTTTCATGTTTTATCTTCTCTTCTATTTCTATCTTCCTACGTAGGGATTCTTTACTACTATTTGTTTTTGGTTTTTGCATGTCCTTTACTTTCCCTACACCTTTACTATCTTGTCTTTCATGTAAGTCTTTCAAACTATCATCATTATTTCTAAAACTATTATCTTTTAATTCTTTCTCTGTCATGTTTCCTTGTTTTACTATGTCTTTTCCTATATCTAAGTCTTTTAAACTGGTTTGTTTACTATTCTGTCTTTCATATAATTCCTTTATCTTTTTACTATTCCTTCTTTTATTATTTCTTCCTTATTATCTATCACTTCTCATGTAGATATTCTTTCTTATCTGTCTCTATTAGGTTCTTTTGTCTATCTATGTCTAGCTCTGAACTAGAAACTTCTCTATTATTTTGGTTTTCTATTATTTCTTTCTTTTCTTTTAATCTGTCATTTTCTATAACATTTCTACGTGTTGCTCTTTCGTTAATAGGGCCAACATCTAGTCTCATCGGTTGCTTGTAAATTCTTATCTTCAACATCTTTTAAATTACTATTTATAAACCAATTATCTGTCATAGTTTCTGTGAAAGATGATCTATTATGGGGTTCAAATTCTATCTCTTTTTCAACATGTGAATTTAAAGCTATCATTCTTTCATAGAGGTCCAAAAAGCTATCATTTTTCTTTTCAACTTTAGTATATATAGTAGAGCTATCAATATTTTCCAAGGATTCCAACTTTCTATTAATTCTGTCTAAAAAACTATTATTGTGGTTATTAGTCCGTCGGTTGATTTTATCTTCTATTAAATTACTCCAATTATTTGTTTTACCATTATAGTTATAATTATCCATTTCTTCATCGGAATCAGAATCTGTCTCATATTCCATATCACTATTTGACCAATTATCATCTATATCTTTCATGCTATAATCTTCATCATAATCTATATCATCATAGTCCATGTTTTAATTAGTGTGTGCCTAGCCTAAGTGTGAACAAGTAAACAGGATGATGAGCTAATAAGTGTATTTATTCTCTTTCTAAACAATTAATAATTATCTTGGCGGAACTATTACTAACCACTGGTATCCTTGTCATCGGGACCACCTCCTCGGGAAAACACCATTGCGGGACCACCCAAACACACGCCGTTTGTCGTCGGCTACAACAAAGGGGGTGACCAACGCGAAACTATGGTTTGCCAACGAGTCTCTAGGCTGACCAACGCTAACAAGGAGCAAGTAGTGGCTGTATAGTAATATAAGTTCCTAGTAACTTCTTAATTGCAAAGAAATAAAACTCATACACCTACCATCCATGGCTCGATACCATTGACTACCCAGGAGTGAGCACAAATAGAATATAGAAGCATAAACAATGATAAAATAGTTGATAAAGAAGAGAATAGCAAAATAGATATATTCAAAAATAGATTAAAACAGGGTATGGAATATGAAAATGAAACAAATAAAATCTTACTTGAAAATACTTCTGTCTTTGATTAAACTTGAAAACAAACTGTCTTTCTTACAAGCTTTGAAAATAAGAGTCATGTCGAAGAGTTACAAGATTACAAAGTAAAGGCTGTAAAGGGTTACAAGATTGTCTGTCCGGAAAGGTAAGGTTACAAGCTATCGGAGGAAAAGCTATAAGATTACAAAAGCAAGTAAAGTACAAAAGTCTGTAAAGGGAGAATACAAAAGTCTTTCGGGGAAAAGGAAAGGAAAAGCTAAAAGTCTATCCGAGGATTGGACCTTGGAATAGAAACTAAAATTTGAACCTTAAAACTGGACCTATTTTTGAACTGAAATTTGAAACTGTCCTCTGTCTTCGGAGTCTGTCTTATTTATAGATGAAATGAACCATGGTAAGTCTTCAAAAGTAACCTGAGTTGAGTAAAGTGAACTCAAGTTAATCTGTCGGTAGAATCTTGAATAGTAAAAAGTCTTTTTCATCACGGGTCTGTCTTCATTTTCTTTTGTCTTTTTCTGTCACGGGTCATCTTCATGTCTTCTTTTTTGTCTTTTCTGTCACGTGTAAATGTCTTTCTGGTCTTCTTTTTGTCTTTTCTGTCACGGGTCTGTTCTTCCGTCTTTCGACATCTTATCTTTTGGCAATCTGTCTTTTTCTGTCTCGTGTCTTCTTTTTGTATCTATCTCACTTGTCTTCTTTTTGTGTCCTTCTGTCTCATAAGTCCTGTAGTTTGGAGAGGATAAAAAGGATTTCTTCTGTCAGATCTGTCGGAAAGTAATCGGCGCAAGGGGATAGGGACTGGCGTGATGTCTATCTCGTCTGGCAAATTGTCTATCATGTCTGTCTTCTGTCTAACGAACGATTTGAATACACTGTCATTTCTGACCCTGTATTCTGAAGGGATATTATCTCTATTGAGACGCCTTCATGCTTTAATTGAAATTTGTAATAAAGATTTCTATTTGTGGCGTATTTGGTCCGAGATTTTAGCCTTAGAATGGCTATCTTGCTTGCTAGGCAATTGACCGTTAATTTTAAAATTAACTATTGAAAGGTTATTATGAAATGGTAGAATATATGATGAGAAAGGACAAGAATAAACTAAAAGTCATGAACCTATAGTACAAGACAAAAATCCTAGCAAAGAGATAGGAGATACGTAGAAACAAAAGAAGGACTTAGAATAGTCAACAAAAGTAGGAGATTTTTTTTTTTTTTTTTTTTTTTTTTTTGAAAATATATATATATATATACGCATATATATACATGCTTAAGTATATACTTACTTAAGTACTACTGCTCTTGGGTAGAATAGTATTATCTACCACTTTGTAGGAATCTCATCATCATCTATTACTAAGTCGCCATTGTAGGAATCTCATCATCATTTTGTTATCTTTTGAGATGGAAATTTCTTTCAATAAGTGTATATCTTTGGGGAATGGGGGTAGGAGGAACTTAAAGAAAACTTCTGTTTTTAAAATATTAGTACATATTCCGTTATCGTCGTGAAGAAAGGGTAGATTAAAGCCAAAAAGGATTTCCTAATATAACTTTAGAGGACAACTTATCTGTCAAGAAGAAAGGTGTTCGAACTTAATTCCATTATTATATATGTATGCCTTAGTTAGTTTATTACTTATTTTAAGTCTATCACCATTAGCTTGAGTTAACTTTGTCTGTCGTTGATTCATAATACTTAGAGGGTATTAATCCTTCTTGTATGCAATTCATATCAAGACTGAATCAACAAGGGCAATAATGATTAATGAAAATTCTTTATGAATTACCAAAGTTATCTCCGTGTACCACTTTTGAAATATCATTCTGTCAATTATATTTAAAAATTCATCTTTATCATCTTTTTATGAGAACTTTCACCGGTATGATTATGTCTGTCAAGAAGAGAGGAGTCATTAGAGGTTCATTACAATATTTAATTCTATCTTTTATGCTAATTACCTGCGCAGATTATCTGTTCAACCATTTCTTTTAATATGAAATTTTCTGATTTTAATTTTCTCAGTTCCTTTTTTAGGTTATTAATGTAAATGTCTGTAGGTCTGTCACAATTATATGGGTTTATTGGGTTTAAATCTATCAGTAATTTCGGTAAAATTATAAGTTGACTTATAATCTTTTAGATCTATTTCAAATCTATCTGTTTGATTAAAGATTCTTTTAATTTAGATAAATAATCTTTTTTTTAGATTGTAGGTCCTGGCAGTTTATCTATCAAATCCATTATTATGTCTTCTTGTTTTGTTAAGACACATACTTTTAATTTTCTTTTACAATAACAATTATCGAGGATTATTCTGATTACATAATTGAACCTTTCTATCATGTGAAGAAACATCTGTAGAGGAGGATGAAATCTTGTCAATATTATCTATCCGGTGAATTTCATTATCTGTTTCATCACTATCTGTCGGTTCCATTATACTTATTAATTTATCCTTTAATTTTCTGATAAATCAAGTTTATTTATCTGTCTTTGAAAGTTACTGATATCTGCTAGTGTGTCCCTTTTTTCCACATTTGAAGCAAGTAATGTCACTTTCCCTACGTCTATCATAATTCTTTCTTTTGGATTCTTCTTTCCTGTCTTTAGACTTACTTTTATAATATCTTCTATTATTGTTCTTATATCTATCACTTCTGTCATCTTTCTTATATCTATCACTTCTGTCATCTTTCTTATCTTTTCTTCTTTTCCTAGAGGGAGCAATTAATGGATCAAAACCATATTGCTCACAAAAAGTTCCTAATTCTTTTTTAGCAAATCTTTTTCTTTTTCTATCTGGTTTTTTAGTCTTAAATCATTACATAGCCATAAACCTGTTTTATTAATTGAAGATATTATGTCTCCATATGTTAGGCTAGGATAGTCTATAGTTCCGTCATTATTAACTATATCAAGTCTAACTTTTCGAGCAAAGAAATAGGGTAAACCAAAGCAATAAATTTTTCTTTCCAATATGACTGTTGACAATCATTCCTACTTAAAACTTTTGAAATAAAAACATCTTTATACCATCTAAAATCTGAAAGTTGTGGACATCTTAAATTAATTAAGACATCTCAAGCTCTTTCTTTATATTGATTGGGATCACCAACAAAATGTTTGGTTATAGTAAATATTAAAGTATTAATCGCATCTTGTGAAGGTGTCTATCTGTCATTATAACACTTCCATCTGTTTCTCTTTTAACGGCTGTCAATATTCCATTTCTGTCATCATTATTTAAATAATGATCCCACGACCTTTTAATTGGCCAGTAAAACCAGTGACAATTAAATGAGCTATCCGATGATCCTGTTTTCCATGATTTTTATAAACATTAGTGAGCAAAGTCATTTCATGTAAAAGGTTTATTATTTCATATTCGACATTCCATCAATATTCCATTCATAAATTAAGTCCCGTGAATAAGATGAATTAACATAAGTATGTCTTTCTTCAAATTGTAAATCGGGGAGTAGGTTTAGGATACCAATTCTTTTCTCGGGGTATAGATCGTCAATCTTTCCTTTTTACGATCTTGTGATGAAGATGCTAAAGTTAATTTATTAATTCGTAATTTATCTGTAAATTGTGATTCCAAATTATTTATATCATCGGATCTGTCGAGTTGATTATCTTCGATTCTTCATCCTCTCAAGAGTCAGTTCTTTTTGTATTTAATGTTATAATATTTTT
Organism: Quercus dentata; assembly: GCA_028216015.1. Lineage (NCBI taxonomy): Eukaryota > Viridiplantae > Streptophyta > Magnoliopsida > Fagales > Fagaceae > Quercus > Quercus dentata. The sequence goes on along the minus strand of CP116452.1, from coordinate 16,943,334 downwards.
ATTTTTAATGGTTCCATATCCTTTGATGATTCTAATTTCATTAAGTCTAATTTTTATTTATTTCATTAAGTAAATTATCAGTTTTCTCTGTCATGGGTTTCTTCAAAGGTGCTCTAAGGTGAGGAGGTATCTCATGAGGGATAAATAAAGGGGTATTGGACGTGTTTTCTTTTTTATGGAAGTAGAAGGGGTATTAGTCCTGTCTTCTATATCTTGTAGCTTTTGACCAATGGTTTTTAGATAAGTATTGGTGTAATTGTTCTGTTGAATTATACTATCTAGATTCTTATTATCATCACTTAGACTGGGTCTTTTAATAGGTGTAGCCAAGAGACTCGTTGGCAAACCATAGTTTCGCGTTGGTCAGCCCCTTTGTTGTAGCCGACGGACAGGCGTGTGTTTGGGTGGTCCCGCAATGGTGTTTTCCCGAGGAGGTGGTCCCGATGACAAGGATACCAGTGGTTAGTAATAGTTTGAGTAATTATTAATTGTTTAGAAAGAGAATAAATACACTTATTAGCTCATCATCTGTTTACTTGTTCACACTTAGGCTAGGCACACACTAATTAAAACATGGACTATGATGATATAGATTATGATGAAGATTATAGCATGAAAGATATAGATGATAATTGGTCAAATAGTGATATGGAATATGAGACAGATTCTGATTCTGACAGTGAAATGGATAATTATAACTATAATGGTAAAACAAATAATTGGAGTAATTTAATAGAAGATAAAATCAACCGACAGACTAATAACCACAATAATAGTTTTTTAGACAGAATTAATAGAAAGTTGGAATCCTTGGAAAATATTGATAGCTCTACTATATATACTAAAGTTGAAAAGAAAAATGATAGCTTTTTGGACCTCTATGAAAGAATGATAGCTTTAAATTCACATGTTGAAAAAGAGATAGAATTTGAACCCCATAATAGATCATCTTTCACAGAAACTATGATGAGATAATTGGTTTATAAATAGTAATTTAAAAGATGTTGAAGATAAGAATTTACAAGCAACGATGGACTAGATGTTGGCCCTATTAACGAAAGAGCAACACGTAGAAATGTTATAGAAAATGACAGATTAAAAGAAAAGAAAGAAATAATAGAAAACCAAAATAATAGAGAAGTTTCTAGTTCAGAGCTAGACATAGATAGACAAAAGAACCTAATAGAGACAGATAAGAAAGAATATCTACATGAGAAGCTGATAGATAATAAGGAAGAAATAATAAAAGAAGGAATAGTAAAAAGATAAAGGAATTATATGAAAGACAGAATAGTAAACAAACCAGTTTAAAAGACTTAGATATAGGAAAAGACATAGTAAAACAAGGAAACATGACAGAGAAAGAATTAAAAGATAATAGTTTTAGAAATAATGATGATAGTTTGAAAGACTTACATGAAAGACAAGATAGTAAAGGTGTAGGGAAAGTAAAGGACATGCAAAAACCAAAAACAAATAGTAGTAAAGAATCCCTACGTAGGAAGATAGAAATAGAAGAGAAGATAAAACATGAAAGAGAAAAAGTCAACAATGGTAGGAAAAATAATAATGATAATTTAAAAGAAAAAGCAAATAGGGATAGTATAGTAAAAGTAAAAATGGAAGTAAAAGACAGAAAGAGTAATAGTTTTAAAGAAGAAATTGATGAGAAACTTAAAACAATTGTGAATGAAAACCACGAGTTTAATAGAATTGGCTAAAAAGATAGAACTTTTAAATCTACCAATAGAGACAGACAGATTAAGAGACATAGCAGTTTTAAATACTATTAAGTTATCAAATAATGAGGAAATTAACAGACATAATAATAATATTATTTGTCATAAATGCAAAAGTTATGGACATACTAAAAAACAATGTGACAGACATAATAGAATTACTAAACAAATTAGTAAATTAGAATTTAAGAAAGATATAATAAATGAATTAAAGGAAATATTTAATGTTAAACAAAAAGAAATAGATCAACTAAAGAAAGAGTTAAAATCAACCAACCCACTTAAAATTAATAAAAGAAAAAGAAAACAAAAAGACATAATAATAAAACTGATAGACAATCTACCAAATCACCATAAAGACAAGAAAGAATATTTATTAAAATTAAAAGACTCTATAGAAATACCTATTGCTTGCATTAGGTGTAGGAAATATGGACACCATGTTACAGAATGTCGAAAGAAAGAGAAAGAAAAAGACAAGAAAGAAAAAGAAAAATAAAACAAAATAGTGTAAAGATAAAACCAGTAGCTTTACAAGACTTAATGATGAGAAGCAAAAATGGTAAAAAATGATATTAAAGAAATTAAAAAAGAAAATCTGACAGACATAAATGAACATAATATTGTAGAAATAATAAAAGAATTTACTAAACCCATGATGGACCCCTTTATTTCTCCTACTGAAGTTATACATATTAATGTTTCACACAATAGTAATAAATTTGATAGACAGAATTTCTTAAGTATAATTGATGAGTAATTTTCAAAAAATGGCATACAAAAATTACTTTAGAGTTTTCCTTGACAGAAATTGATTTGTGATTCAGTCTTTGATATGAATTATATACAAGAAAGATTAATACCCTTAAAGTATTATGATAAATCATCTGAAAGATTAATTCAGGCCAATAGAGAAAGACTAATAATTAATTACAAAATACCTATTGTTCATACATGCCATGACAAAATATATTTTGAGACAGCCTTTGTTTTAATTAAAGACTTTCCTCTAAAAATCATTTTTGGAACTCCTTTTATGGCTTTAATTTATCCTTTTTAATGATAGATAAAGGAATTAAAACTAATGTGTTAGAAAAAGATATATTCTTTAAATTAATTCTACCACTTGTCTTGACAGAAATGCACTCTTCCGAAAAAGGTTACTATTTTAATAGATATCAATGAAAAAGGAATCTATAGAACTGAAAGAAGTTTGTCATCTTTAAAGACAGAAATGCTACTTGTTAATCAATTGTGAGAAAATGACAAAAAGAAAGACAGACAAGATAAAGAGACAGAGATACGTTCTTATTTTCCTATTGCTTTCTTATATAAAGTCCAATCTGAGAAGAATCCATAAAAGACAGAAATATGAATATAGTCTTTTGTAATCAACATGCATGGAATAATAGTATATGGACCGACGGATGGCAATTTTGAGACTATTACCCCCACACAAAATATAGATGGTACAATTATTATTTCTTTTAATGACAGATATCTTGATAGACCTGATAGAAGCACTAAATGACAGATGCACATCCTTTATAGCATTTTTTATTCATATAATGAGATATTTTAATAAAAGAATCTTTGTGAGACTCTTCTTTATTAATCATTAAAGAAGACATTAATTATGGTAATTTCTTGAATAATGACATGATTTGATTTCCCAACAAGTAAAATTAATTATAATCCCTTGATAGATTCTCCTATTAATGAAAGACTTTACGAAGACAGAATCATATTACATTTAAGAGATATTCTGAATCTCACTTATCTTGACAGATTCCATCATGACTTTTCTAATATTATTGCTACTCGGCAAGAGCACAAAAGTGTACAAAGAAAAGTTTGTTTTATAAATGTTGTTTGTTTTATAAATGTTTTTATTATTCTTATAAAATATTTCAAAAGAATTTCAGAAAGACATTGTGAAGAATTCCAAAAGAAGTTTTTATTTGCTCCAAATATAATCCTTTTCCAAAAACCCAATTGCGAGACTACCATGAGTAAAAGATTCTCTCGGAAAGACAAGGGCAAGGCACCGGTGCAGTGCAAACCTGCAGGTCTCAAAGCCCTCAGTCAAAATTTCGGAAATGCATGGAGGCGTCTCAAAAGAGACAATATCCCTTCAGGATACACTGCTGCTACAGAGGCAATGTATTCATGTGGTGATAAAAGTGTACTTCTGCAAAAAGTACTTGACAAAGTGAGTTTATGTTTCAAGACGGAGAATTTACTGACCTTCCTTTTCATATTAAACTACTTCTTGATAATTTACAGCACCTTTACCCTCAGACAGAAACCCTTATTCCAAATGACCTTTCAGGCTTTGGAATTACATCTTGTTAACAATGGTGCAGTCATTGAAGCACTCGATTGTCAACTCCCTGGCAAGGAGGATGGAGATTCAAGCTCCACATTGACAGAATCACAGTCTCTAAAACACTATCTTATGGGAACAAGCTTTTCAAAGCTCCACCCTAAGATTCAGCAAAATACGAGACTTGCCATCACAGACTTTACTTCCTGAAATTCAACAGAAAATATTGACTCATAAAGCCCTAACAAGTTCTTATGACAGATGGATTCATCTTTTCACGTATTAGTTTCTACAAAGCAATTATCGAGACGAAGAAAATGATGACGATACATGGCTATCTCATAAAGCTACATGGTATGAAAGTTTTGGAAACGCAGATTATGAAGGACTAGGAGAGACAGATACAATCCTTACCCGGGATTACTTATCAATACAGAGACAGAAGATCCAGTAATTTATGATCCTTTTTGGTTATCCGAAATGCTAGAAAAATTTGGGTTTATCGGCAAATTAACCATAACCTGCGCAGATCGATCGGTTTATTTCCTAATGTCATCCGAGAAGCAAAGCCATACAGATTGGAGGACTTAACTATATGAAATTACTAACTGAGTACTCTTCCACTGGAATAATAGCTATTATATGGAAGTTCAATCAGCCCATATTTTAGTTCTTATCCATGATTGGGGTTGTATCCCCTGAACATAATTGGTATACAGGAGATACTTATTTATCACTTGATGATCCAGGTACTCTGGCTCAAGAATGGTCTAACTTCATGAGTAACAAGATTAATGATGTACAGAAAGAATTAGACAGAGAAGGCTTCCACTTATATGGCTACACCAACAGGATAGCAGTATATGGTCCAAGACCTTCAGCAAGAAAGCTCATTAGGCAGAGAAAGATTGTTAAAGATCCCAGATTAATGACAACAAAGGATCGTGGTCCTATTTACCGTCTTATTTCATATTGTGCCCTATGTAATAGTTATGGAGTGTACCACGAGCATGATGAAGATAACGCTGATCCGCTAGATTATGATAACTATGCGGATCTGATTGATAGACAAAAGGCACGCAGATGCAGCGAGAATACTTTCTGCGACATCGACGGCGAGATCACTATTCATCAACGATGATCACTATTCACCAACATACATGCATCAACGACAGATCACTATTCACCAACATACATGGATAGCCTCCAGGCAGCTTCCAGACAGATCCATTACAGTCCAAACAAATACGAGACAGATCCAGAAAGATATTTTTGACAGAATATTATTCACACGCAGAAGACAGACCGTGTGATGTAAAAGACAAAAGAAGACAGAAGACAGACCGTGTGAGAAAAAGACTTTTACTATTCAAGACAGACCCGTGTGACAGAAAAGACAAAAAGAAGAAGAGAGAAAGACAGACCCGTGACAGGAAAAGACTTTTACTATTCAAGATTCTACCGACAGAATAACTTGAGTTCACTTTACTTAACTCAGGTTACTTTTAAAGACTTACCATGGTTCACTTTATCTATAAATAGACAGACTCCGAAGACAGAAGATAGGTCCAGTTTTAAGGTTCAAATTTTAGTTTCTATTCCAAGGTCCAATCCTCAGATAGACTTTTAGCTTTTCCTTTCCTTTTCCCGAAAGACTTTTGTATTCTCCTTCTGAGACTTTTGTACTTTACTTGCTTTTGTAATCTTATAGCTTTTCCTCCGGATAGCTTGTAACCTTACCTTTCCGCAGAGACAATCTTGTAACCCTTTACAGCCTTTACTTTGTAATCTTGTAACTCTTCTTGACATGACTCTTATTTTCAAAGCTTGTAAGAAAGACAGTTTGTTTTCAAGTTTAATCAAAGAGAAGTATTTTCAAGTAAGATTTTATTTGTTTCAGTTTTCATATTCCATACCCTGTTTTAATCTATTTTTGAATATATCTATTTTGCTATTCTCTTCTTTATCAACTATTTTATCATTGTTTATGCTTCTATATTCTTCTTTGTGCTCACTCCTGGGTAGTCAATGGTATCGAGCCATGGATGGTAGGTGTATGAGTTTTATTTCTTTGCAATTAAGAAGTTACTAGGAACTTATATTACTATACTGACCACTACTTGCTCCTTGTTAGCGTTGGTCAGCCTAGAGACTCGTTGGCAAACCATAGTTTCGCGTTGGTCAGCCCCTTTGTTGTAGCCGACGGACGGGCGTTGTTTGGGTGGTCCCGCAATGGTGTTTTCCGAGGAGGTGGTCCCGATGACAAGGATACCGGTGGTTAGTAATAGTTCCTTGAGTAATTATTAATTGTTTAGAAAGAGAATAAATACACTTATTAGCTCATAATCTGTTTGCTTGTTCACACTTAGGCTAGGCACACACTAATTGAAACATGGACTATGATGATATAGATTATGATGAAGGTTATAGCATGAGAGATATAGATGATAATTGGTCAAATAGTGATATGGAATATGAGACAGATTCTGACAGTGAAATGGATAATTATGATTATAATGATAACACAAATAATTGGAGTAATTTAATAGAAGATAAAATCAACCGACAGACTAATAAACACAATAATAGTTTTTTAGATACAATTAATAGTAAGTTAGAGTCCTTGGAAAATATTGACAGATCTAATATATATACTAAAGTTAAAAAGAAAAATGATAGCTTTTTGGACCTCTATGAAAGAATGATAACTTTAAATTCACATGTTGAAAAAGAGATAGAATTTGAACCCCATCATAGATCATCTTTTACAGAAAATATGATGAGATAATTGGTTTATAAATAGTAATTCAAAAGAAGTTGAAGATAAGAATTTACAGATGTTAAAAACAACTGACAGAAGAGCCGATAAAGATATTGGCCCTATTAACGAAAGAGTAACACGTAGAAGTATTGTAGAAAATGACAGACTAAAAGAAATGAAAGAAATAGTGGAAAACCAAAATAATAGAGAAGTTTCTAGTTCAGAGCTAGACATAGATAGACAAAAGAACCTAATAGAGACAGATAAGAAAGAATATCTACGTGAGAAGTTGATAGATAATGAGAAAGAAATAATAAAAAAAGGAACAGTAAAAGAAATGAAAGAATTATATGAAAGACAGAATAGTAAACAAACCAGTTTAAAAGACTTAGATATAGGAAAAGACATAGTAAAACAAAGAAACATGATAAAGAAAGAAAAGAAAGATGATAGTTTTAGAAATAATAATGACAGTTTGAAATAAAGGGGTCCATCATGGGTTTAGTAAATTCTTTTATTATTTCTACAATATTATGTTCATTTATGTCTGTCAGATTTTCTTTTTTAATTTCTTTAATATCATTTTTTACCATTTTTGCTTCTGTCATTAAGTCTTGTAAAGCTACTTTGGTTTTATCTTTACACTATTTTGTTTTATTTTTCTTTTTCTTTCTTGTCTTTTTCTTTCTCTTTCTTTCGACATTCTGTAACATGGTGTCCATATTTCCTACACCTAATGCAAGCAATAGGTATTTCTATAGAGTCTTTTAATTTTAATAAATATTCTTTCTTGTCTTTATGGTGATTTGGTAGATTGTCTATCAGTTTTATTATTATGTCTTTTTGTTTTCTTTTTCTTTTATTAATTTTAAGTGGGTTGGTTGATTTTAACTCTTTCTTTAGTTGATCTATTTCTTTTTGTTTAACATTAAATATTTCCTTTAATTCATTTATTATATCTTTCTTAAATTCTAATTTACTAATTTGTTTAAGAAAGATATAATAAATGAATTAAAGGAAATATTTAATGTTAAACAAAAAGAAATAGATCAACTAAAGAAAGAGTTAAAATCAACCAACCCACTTAAAATTAATAAAAGAAAAAGAAAACAAAAAGACATAATAAAAACTGATAGACAATCTACCAAATCACCATAAAGACAAGAAAGAATATTTATTAAAATTAAAAGACTCTATAGAAATACCTATTGCTTGCATTAGGTGTAGGAAATATGGACACCATGTTACAGAATGTCGAAAGAAAGAGAAAGAAAAAGACAAGAAAGAAAAAGAAAAAATAAAACAAAATAGTGTAAAGATAAAACCAAAGAGCTTTACAAGACTTAATGACGAAGCAAAAATGGTAAAAATGATATTAAAGAAATTAAAAAGAAAATACGGATGATATAAATGAACATAATATTGTAGAAATAATAAAAGAATTTACTAAACCCATGATGGACCCCTTTATTTCTCCTACAGAAGTTATACATATTATTGTTTCACACAATAGTAATAAATTTGATAGACAGAATTTCTTAAGTATAATTGACTGAGTAATTTTCAAAATATTAATTGTTGTAATTTCTTGAATAATGACAGATTTAATTTCCTATCAAGTAGAATTAATCCCTTGACAGATTGTCCTATTAATGAAAGACTTCACAAAGATAGAATCATACTAGATTTAAGAAATGCTCTGAATCTCATTTACCCCGACAGAACCCATTATGACTACTCTAATATTATTGCTACTCAGCAAGAGCACAGAAAAGTTTGTTTTATAAATTTTGTTTGTTTTATAAATGTTTTTATTATTTTTCTTATAAAATATTTCAAAAGAATTTCACAAAAACTAATAGATAAAGAAATAATAAAAAAAGGAATGAAAGAAAGGTTTGAACGACAGAATAGTGAAGATACAGAGAAAGTGATAGACATAGTAAAGCAAAGAAACATGATAAAGAAAGAGTTAAAAGATGATAGAAATAATGATGATAGATTGAAAGAATTACATGAAAGACAAAATAGTAAAAATGTAGAGAAAGACATGCCAAAAAAAGATAATAGTAAGGAATCACTACGTAGGAAGATAGAAATAGAAGAAAAGATAAAACATGAAAAAGAAAAAGTCAACAATGGTAGGAAAAATAATAATGGTAATTTAAAAGAAAAAGCAAATAGTGATAGTGTAGTAAAAGCAAAAATGGAAGTAAAAGACAGAAAGAGTAATAGTTTTAAAGAAGAAATTGATGAAAAACTTAAAACAATTGACAGAATCGAAAACCACAACTTAATAGAATTGGCTAAAAAGATAGAACTTTTAAGTTTTCCAATAGAGACAGACAGAAAAAGAGACATAACAGTTTTAAATACTATTAAGATATCAAATAATGAGAAAATCGATGAGACATGTTAATAATATTATTTGTCAAAGAGATGGACATACTAAAAAACAATGTGACAGACATAATAGAATTATTAAACAAATTAGTAAATTAGAATTTGAGAAAGATATTATAAATGAATTAATGGAAATATTTAATGTTGGTCAAAAAGAGATAGATCAAGTTAAGAAAGAGTTAAAATCAACCAACCCACTTAAAATTAATAAGAGAAAAAGAAAACAAAAAGACATAATGATAAAACTGATAGAAAATCTACCATTTGTCATAAGAACTTGTTATAGCTTTATGAGTTAATATATTCTGTTGGATTTCGTGGGGTAAGGTTCTAATAGCAAGTCTCGTTTTTTGTTGAATCTTAGGGTGGAGCTTTGAAAAGCTTGTTCCCATAAGATAGCTTTTTAGAGACTGTAGTTCTGTCTTTGTGGAGCTTGAATCTCCATCCTCCTTGCCAGGGAGTTGACAACCGAGAGCTTCAATAAATGCCCCGGTGCTAACCATTTTCCATCATTTGCCTTTGAAGGTATTTGTGGTGATGGAGGTGATTCATCTATGTCAGTGCAACTTTTCTCTAGTGGTGGACCACAAAGAAATGGATTTCCTTCATAGCTGCTCTTTTCAAATGTTGAAAATTGTTTTATGTCTGGAACTTTACCGGATAAGTTGTTATGATTCACATTGAAAGCTCCTAGAAATGTCAGATCGGTCAATGCCAAAGGAATTTCTCCACTCAAATTGTTATGAGAAAGATCTAGACTCTCCAATTGAGTCAAATTTGAGAACGATTTTGGAATAGGACCTGTCAACTGATTGTAAGACAAGTTCATTGCACAAATTGAAGATAGTTGTCCTAGTGTTGGAGGGATTTCACCTGTTAGCTTGTTGAATGACAAATCCAATACAGACACCATATCAAGGATGAGACCCTTGTACAAGTCGGACCTATATTTCATCACAAATACAATCCCAACTTGTTCCGGGAAGAGAAAGCCTGACCCTTGAATTGACAAAGTAAAAGATTTGTATGGGAGGAGAAAACCACCTTCCCCAAAAGCACTGACACCTGTATAGACAAAATCACTTCTAGCTAGCTTCCCAAAAGTTATGTTGTGAAAGCAGTATGGTATTGTCCCAGAAAAAGAGTTATTGGAAAGATCCATTATGCCTATCCTCTTTAACTGACACAACTGCTTTGAAATCACACCACTAAAATGATTCCCACTTAACGAAAGCACTTTTAAGTTGGAACGTCCATCAATTTCATCAGGGATGCTGCCGATAAAGCGATTATCTCTAATGTCCAATGTCACAAGAGATGATGAATTGAGAATAGCTTTTGGTAATGACCCTGTGAGTTTGTTCCCTTGCAAAAGTAGGTGCTCAACATGCTGTAGATTCAAGCAAGAAGGTAACAATCCTGAAAGCAAGTTATGAGAAAGGTCTATTATCCTAAATGAAGCTAGTCCACATGGAAGCTGGCCTTCAAAAGAGTTGCTACTCAAGTCAAGAACTTTCCATGGCATCGTACTAAAATTTACTATCCATAGAGGAATTGTACCTGTCATGTGGTTGTTGCTAATATTTAGGACCACCTCGATCTCTAGGGGTACAATCGGAAGAGTGCCTGTGAAATTATTATTTTGCAATTCTAAAGAAGTCAAGGATAGTTTAAAGTGCTTCGAGAAAATTTCACCGTGAAAGTTATTATTAGATAACCTCAAAATACCCAAGGAGGTGCAATAAGCAACCAATTCCATTGGTACCTCTCCAGAGAAATTATTGAAGGACAAATCCAATATCTCTAAATTACTCATGTCACAAATTGAGGATGGGAGATTACCTTCAAAATAATTTTGGGATAAATTTAGATTTTCACAGTGTTTAAATAACAAAAATTATAGTTTAAACACCATTACACGCATTTCTACACACTTTTTCATTCACATGTATTTCTACAAAACTTAAATAATGTTACTAGAAATCTCTTATCAAACCGGTTCTAAACCTTTCATTCCATCACATCTTATATGTTCACTGTGTTAGCTATCACTTTTTCTGTTTTTTTCTTTTTTTGGTTAACCACTTAACCCTGTTAACATTGAGTTGTCTACTATGTTGTAGAGTTTACATAACAAAGGTTTTGTTTAGAATTGTCATGTATAGTGAATTGCCTTAGTTGGGTACATTATTTCCATAGTGGCTTTTTCTTCGAAGGTGATCTCCATCAGTTTCCAACTTGTTCATCAAATCTAGTGTACATTGCTTCATGATATGGTGTGTTGCTGTTTGTGATTGAAAGGTTGTTTAGACCTTCGTTGGTTTTAATTAAGTCAAAATTACCAAATAATTTAATTAATCTAATTATGCAAAGATCCAATTCAATTTTGATGGGTAGCACGGTTTTTAGATTTGGATTGTTCAATGAACTGTAAGAGGAAAAGTTCAAGATCTTGGAAGTTAGACCAAAATCGAACCGTAATGATGTTATAATTAATTTAATAATTATTTAAAATATAAAATAAATATAATAAATTATAACAAATAAAAAAATGACTAAAATAATTAAATTAAATGTATTTTTCATATAATATGTAATTATTTGGTTATTTATATGATTCCATAATGAAATCGATTACATACTAGTTACAATAACCTGTTATAGTAAAACTTTGTTTAAAACAATGTGGTAAAAAGCAACTTGCGACTTGAGGGATATGGTCGTATGTGGATTCTTACATCCATCATTTTATTTTTATAATAATTAGATAGGAATTAGAGCACTCTTGGCTCGACATTGTTTGTTCTTTAACTGAATATAAATTTATAAAATAAAATGCTAAATTGCTATTTTTTTTTTTAAATATCAATGACTAATGTTTATATATTTAATCAAGTAATGGTATAAATAGTTAAATACAACTTGTATTGCATGCAATCGAAGCACATCAAGGACAACACACATTGAATGGAAAAAAAAACACATAAAAAGTCTATCAACTAATAGAAAAGTGAAACATGACATTTCATTAAATATTCCTACCTTCCCTCACTTCTTTCTTTGCCTCTATTTCGGCATTTCAATTTCATACCATTACCACCATCTCATTTCCCTTTTATTTTGTATTTTCTCATTCACACAACTTCTAGTCTCTAACTCGATTTTTACCCTTCTTACTTTTGAATTTCTTCTCATCTTTATCTTCACTTTTGTCATTTTATGTTTTGTCTTCTTCTTTGTTATTCTTTCTACCGGCGCTGGTTCTCCATTTTTCAATCTTAGTTTTCTCACCATAACATTTTTGTTTTGTTTTTGTTTTTGTTGTAGATGTAGTATGAATCTTGACAGCAGACAAAACTCCGCTCTCTCGAACTTTTTCTTCCTCACCGCACAGATGATATGAACTTGATTACATTCAACTTAATGTACCGCAGTACGTAGAATGTCAACATCTATGTATAAAAATAAATAAATAAAGTTTGCAAATTATACAACTGTTGGCCATTTGTAAATAAGTTTGATGAATTTGTGGAAAATTGCAAGTAAAATGTCAGAAAGAACGTCATTCTTGTAACTATAGAAGCAGGCAAAGTTTGTAGCTAAAAGAATTTAGCAGTGCAACGTGTTTATTTGCCTCAAGTGCAATCAGAATCATCAATTTTAACTTTTAAACAACTTCCAAGAGAAAAAAAAAAAAAAAAAGGTTTATCACCAAGTAACTAATTAAATTACATAGTAAAGAATTGCTGAGAGAGAAGGTGACAAAATGAGAATGAACCGTTCATACGATGCAGCTATTATGAATTGATCTTAGAGAAAAGAGGAGTCATTTTTCATGAACCACCTCCTAACATGAACTGGGTTAAAGAAAGCATACTCTTGACTCTCGAGATTCTTCAACTAACACGCATATCCATTCAACAATGTCTAAATGCCCCCGAAAGAGGGGCCACATGGCTAATAACCACCAATAACATCACAATCGAAGGTACAAGTACACTTCAACTAAATTAAAATTACATATGATCTGTTCGTAAATTTACATTATTGAAGCTGACAATGATGGTGATTAGAGAAAAGGCAATAAAATAAATCATCCGGACCACACCCACACAAATATTACAAACGAGTCCTGACACTCGTATACATGTGCAGCTGCAGTAGACAGACATTAACACCAAGTTTAAAGAAAACCATTAGAGTAAAGGCACTAGATAGAATTAGAACCTCTTCAACTTCATGCAATTGCTAAGTGAAATTTACCATCCAGGTTAAATGTATCGCCTTCAGTGGCAATCTCTGCTACTTCCTGATATGCAATTTGAAATATGAAAAGAATTAGTAATGATTCTTAGCATGTGTAGCGAATAAAAAAATGTGAAAAAGAGTAAAAATAAAGTAAAAAACAAATTAATGAACAAGAACAAAATAAATTGCCCTAGAGTAGCATAAATAGAAGATTCTTAGATACTCTTGAAGCTCAGAGAAATGATACTCTTTTTCCCATTACATTCATGATGAACCCTATCATGAATTTAATGAATGGACCCAATCATGAATGTGAAAGGAGGGAACACAATTCTCCTTACTCCGAATTACCTAAAAATTACTCAACAACAACAAAATATATCTAAAATCGTGTGAAAAGAGCTATAGATGACTTACTTTGTTAACCTCACATTAAAAGTGGTTACCCCTGCCTCTGAAATATCCTCCAAAATCTTGCTTTGTTCACCGCCACTGTTACGTATAGCCAATCCTTCATGTTGTCCAATAATAAGAAATAAGCATGTCTCCATGACCGCTTTAGAATCAAAGAACTGCATATGCCCCAAAAACCTACAGCAAATCCAATTCCTGCTCCAACATAAAACCGTTTCTTGAATTCATCTCTATTGTCCTCGTCATCTTCAGTACCGCCATTGTCAGTTGGTAAACTTTGGTTTGATGTTTCTTCACCTGGACACTTTGCTGTCAGTGGAGGCCCACATAGAGCCTTATTTCCAGTAAAACAAGTTGCATTAAAGCCTTGGAGTTGAGTGCCTGAAGGAATTTTTCCAGATAAATTGTTGAAAGATAGGTCAAGGTAGCTCAAAAACTGTAATTCTGACATACTTGATGGGATTTCACCTGAAAACTGATTCCATGACATATCAAATGATTCTAAGCGCTTCAACCGACCAATTGTTTGCGGAATTTCTCCAAATAAGTTGTTTTTGGATACGTTCAGTACAACTAACCCCAAAAGGCTAGTGATTTCAATAGGAAGTTTTCCTGTCAAGTTGTTACTTGAAAGGTTAATGATCTTTAGCAATCCAAGATTTTTGCCAAACTTGTACTCCCTTCCTTTCAATGCAATCATAGCACTGTCAACATGGTCTATATACACCCAAGAACGATATAGTTCATGTACTCCATATGCATATGTGCCCAAATAACTATCCTCAAAAAGATTAGTCGAAGAGTCAGCTTCGTGAGCCATGGCAGTGAAATTATTGAGGCACTGTGGTATAGTTCCAGAGATGTCATTTAAAGAGAGGTCCAAGATTCGTAAATATTTCAACTTACATGTATCCCATGGTATGCTTCCACTAAACTTATTGGAACGTAGGATAAGAACAATCAATCGTGGTATGTCTTCTGCAATCCATGCTGGTATTTTTTCGGAGAATCTGTTGTTTCCCAAGTCCATAAATCTCAAATAGCTACAATTTTTCAAGGAATTAGGAAAATCTCCAGAGAAAGTGTTATTATGTAGACTCAATGACTGGAGATTCGACAAGAAGCTGAAAGAGCTTGGAACTTCACCAGAGAAATTGTTGTTTGCCAAATTCAAGATAACCAGATCCGACCAATCCATAAAACAATTAGGAAGTTGCCCAGATAATAGGTTATCAGATACGTCTAGAAAATCGACACCACTGATTTTACAAAGAGGTGAAAATGGCCCCGAAAAGCGATTTTTGGAGAGATTCAAGGAGCTGATATTAGTTGAAAAAAGTGGTAGTGGACCCTCTAAACGGTTAGCACTCAAATCAAATTCTAACCATCTCATTGTGGATACATTAGGTAGCTGTCCATGTATTTGGTTGCTAGAAATATTTAAACTAAATAATTTAGGAGGCAAGTTCGCAAACCACTCTGCTGGAACGGTATCAGAAATTTGAGCATTGGAGATGTCAATGCTGGTAACATTCCTTTGGGTTCGGATCCAATTTGGAAATCTAGGCAACTTGCAAGATCTCAAATGTAGTTCATCCAATTGGAAAGGGGGAACCCAATTGAAGTCAAATTCAAGAGTAAGATTTGAATTACCAGATAAGTCCAATGACGATAATTTGGAAAGATTTGAGAAATGTGCTTCAGAGATGACGTCTTGCAAATTATTCAACGAAACATCCAAAAACTCCAGATTACGAAGGTTTCCAATGGTTTTGGGCATAGTCCCATTTAATTTGTTGGACGAAAGATAAATCGCTTCTAATGATGGAAACATTGCAAAATCAGCCAATGATCCCCATAATTGGTTACTTTCTAATTCCAAAACCTCTAAGTCTTTTGCACATCCAAACAAGTCATTGAAATGCTCAATGAGTTGTCCATTGAGATTGTTCCCTGACAAACGCAATTCACGTAAAGTACATATATCCCCAAAGAATTTTGGAATGTCAATAATTTCATTATCGCGGAGTTCCAGACTTTCAAGAGAAGTAAAAGATTTTGAATGATTGAATTGGGAAAAAGATGAAAGACTCATTAGAGGAAGATTACAGGCCGACATAGCCAAGGCTTTTAAATTAGGGAGACTACTCACAACTTCAAACCAGTCATTGGCAACACTGAGATTTGTTGAACTTAGGTCAAGAACTTCGATTGAAGACATATGAGACAACCATTCAAGATTTTCAGATTTTGTCAAATTATTCTCTCCAAGATGAAGATATTGCAAGCGTGAAAGGTTTCCAAGCTGATGTGGGATTGGCCCACTAAGATTGGACGAAGAGAGATCAAGGTATTCTAAGTTACTTAGAGAACCAATGAACTCTGGAATATGGCTATGATTAAAATCATTGTTACTGAGACCCAAATAAGTCAAATAAGGCAACTCAAGTAGTGAAGGACTAATCATACCTCCCAAACCGTAATAATTAAGCCGAAGCTGAATTACATGGCCTGTTTGGTTGCTGCAGTATATTCCTCGCCAGTTGCAGCAATTCCTTTTTTCATCTTCGCTCCCCCATGAAGAGAGCCAGCCATAGGGATCACTACTGATTCCTCTTTTGAACTCAAGCAGCGCTTGTCTCTCACCTTCTGGGCAGCTGATGTTGTTAGCATCTCCAACCCCTGGAGTGACTCCGCCAAGGGCTAATCTCATCAAGTGCACTAAAACGAAAAGCGTTAAAAATGCATAACGAAGCTTAAAGGACCTTCCACCCATGATCATAGTCATGACCAACATATCACAATTGATATGAAGAAGATCAGGATGAGGACAACACAGAGAAAGTAGTGCGTCTTTTTTATGTTCTCAAACCCCTCCCATCAGCCACATTTATAACCTTTCATTCAATGAGAAACACTTGCCCGATAGACGAAAAGAATATAAGATAAAACACACAAATGCAGACACAGTACGCAGGGCCGGCTCAACAATGGATTTAGGCCAAAATTTTAAATGAGTTCTTTTTATAATTAAATATTAATCAAATAATATATATATTAAATTTTTTATATATAAAATCTTTTCTTTTTTTTTTGCTTTTTCTTAGATAAAAAATTATTAATTAAGTTTTTGTATTTATAAATAAATAAAATATAATTTGTATTTAAAAATATAATTTAATTAAAAATAAAATTTAAGATATAGAACAATAAAATTTGATTATTGTAATTTTTTTACAACAGTGGCCACTTTAAAATTTAAACTTATACAAATAAAAATTAATTTAATACATAATTTAATAAATTAGTATCACATATTTCAAATAATATAAATGAATTGATATAATAAATATTAAATTATTAATTAGTATTTGTAATAATAGGTAAAGTGTCAGAGATAAAAAAAAAAAAAAAAAGGGTGAGAAACCGTGTAGATTACGGGTCCTATCAATTATCAGAGTAGAAAAGGGTCAAAAGGGGCAGAAAAGCTATCATAGCAAAAAAACGTGTCCCATGACTCTCATAATGTGCATTTGAATTCAACTTAATCCTGCGAGTTTACGTTTTGCAAGAATTCTTAACCCAACGTTTACGTTTTGCAACACACTTTCAGTCTTTTTTTTTTTTTTTTACATATAAACAGTGATTTTACTGTTTAAGAGACAATTTTTACTATTTACATCTTGTTCAATCATTGTTTATATATTGTTCATCATCAGAATAAGATCTTGTTCACACATTAAAAAATATTAAAAATAGGTCTCACCACACTATTTACACATTTAAAAATTATTTTGTTACAGTATTTTCAGTTTCAAGAACAATAAGTTCAATCCAAACAGGTCCATTTGTGAAGCTACGTTTTTTTCTTTTTTTTTTTTTTTCACGCGTTTTGGAGTAATGCGATTCTTGTTCATTGAACAAGAATCGCAAATGTTAACTTTTCCCGTAAGCGATTGCATCCAGATAATCGTTCATGAACCCACAAATTACACTTTTCAACAACTTTTTCATTAAAAATGGGTCCTACGAAACTATTCACACATTTAAAAATTATTTCACTACAGTGTTTTCAGTTTTCAATTTTCAATTTCAGTAAAATAAATTCTATCCAAACAGACCCTTAAATTAATAAATAGAACACTCGACCTTTGCCCAAATTATCGTTACTTATTACTTAATTTTCATCCACATTATTCACTTTTAGTAGAACCCACATTATTTGTGCTTGTTCTAGCTTGTTTGGATGGGATGAGTTTTGAGTGATATCAATCAATTTTCTGTTTCCATCATACAAATCGTATGGGTCCCACAGATGAACATTTGTTTGGATGAGTTTTGGATCATTTATTTTCATCACTCAATTATTTGATTTTTGAGTGATGAATTATGAAAACCGAAAATACCTAAGGGCCTGTTTGGGTAACATTTTTTCATCACTCAATTTCCGTCACTCAATTTCCATCACTCATCACTCATCACTCATAACTCATAACTCATCACTCATCACTCATCACTCATTTTTTCACACTCATTTGGCAACATCACTTTTATTTTCATCACTCAATTTTTTCACACTATTCATGGGTCCCACACTGTCGGCTAGTACAGAGTTTTTTTTTTTTTCCCATTAATACCCAACTCACCGAAGCTTAAAAAAAAAAAAAAAAAAAAAAAAAAAACCGAACAGCCAACCAGGGGAAAAGAAAAAGAAAAAGAAAAGAAAAAAAAAAAAAGAACAACGCCAACCCAAAAAAAAAAAAAAAAAAAAAAAAAACCTGAACGGCCAACCCAGGAAAAGAAAAAGAAAAAAAAAAAAAAAAAAAAGCCAACGCCAACCCAGAAAAAAAAAAAAAAAAGTTCAAAAGGTGGTCAAAAGTTGCGATTGTGGGTCCCTCATGTGTGTTTATTTACGGAAATGCCATTGAGTTATGAGTTATGGAAACGAAAAAAAACCTTTTGTTGTTTTCGGTTTCCATAACTCATAACTCAAAAATCGAGAATTGAGTGATGGAAACAGAGTTATGGAAACGAGTTATCGTTTGGCCAAACAACCTTTTTTTTACTATAGGTCTCACCATTTTTGAATTATGAGTTATGGAAACAGAGAATTGAGTTATTAAAAAACTCAATCCAAAAGGTCATTTTCGAGTTTCCATAACTCATAACTCAAAAATCAGAGAATTGAGTGATGGAAACAGAGTTATGGAAACAGAGTTATCGTTTGGCCAAACAACCTTTTTACTATAGGTCCCACCATTTTTAAATTATGAATTATGGAAACAGAGAATTGAATTATTAAAAAACTCAATCCAAACGGCCCCTAAGTTTTCAAAACTCAGCTTTCAATGGTATTTTCGTAATTAAACGCACATACCCAGCCACGCTATTTGACAAATTCTCTGATTTTTTTTTTAATTTTTGGGTGAAATGCAACAGCAACTTTTGAAGTTGAAAACTGGGTTTGAGTTAAGGTGCCAAACAAGAAGTTAAAAAATTGAAGTATTTTAAGTGGTGAGTGATTAAAATTGAGTGATAACATGTTAAAAACCAGACGGGCAGAGTGATAGAAAATGGAAACACATTTGGCTTGTTTCCGGATCTGAGTTATGGGTGATGGTGGCAAAGTTGTAAATAACTAAAGGCAAGTGGGTCCCAGCCGAAGGTCAAGTCCCATCACATGCAGAGAAATTATGGAGCCAACAGTCATATGCACTATTCAATTTCAGCTTTAGTGCAATCACCTCATTCACTCTCATTTTCTCTCCGCTTTCCCATATTGCTCTGTGAGTCTGTTCTTGTACCGAAAGCTGAGCAAAAAAATCAAATATTACGTTTTGATAAAATTTGTAGGAAATTATCATTCTTTTGAAAATGTATAACAATATATCACTTTTTAGTATTCAAGTTTCACAAAATTAAGTTCTAAATGAGTTATCATCGTGACCCTGCTAACATAAAATTTACATAAAAAAAAAATGAAAATGTGACACTCATATTCCGAAAAGCGAATACTTAATAAATTTTAATAAAATTGAGTACCTTATTTTTCTTTTTTTATACCAAATTTTTACTTATTTTATCTTTAATTGCTTGTGTTAGGTGCACTGCACCATGTTCCAGCACACACTCCGTTTTTAGCTCATTAAATGAGCTTGTCGAAAAATTGACAAAAAGCCAGCAAAGTAAATTGAACTTGCTGGAGAAGCCTTCTAACGAGAAGAGTTGAAGTCGAAAGTCAAGAAAAGTTGACTTGTATTTATTGTGACTTGATGTGTGAAAGGAAGAAAAAGAAGAAAAATGTCAAGAAAAAAAAAAAAAGGAAAGCCCATACGGCCAAAACTTTTCCTGCAAAGCTTGTAGTACAGTTTACAGACTGCAAAAATTCAACCCTACTGCATGCACAACAACTTGGCACTGCCTATGACTTGTCAATGCCAACCTAATTTACTCCACTTCAACTTCGGTTTCAACAATAGATACTGTGTCCAACGCCATTGCACAAAGCACTATGTAAAGATGGTGTGGCTTCAACAGTGGACACCTTGCAGCTGGTGTGGCTTCTCTTTACAAAGATGGAGTACGAAACAAAAGGTTAAAAAAAAAAAATACTCGAATTTACTAAGTTTGAGAACAGTAAAAAAATACTTGATTTTAGTAATATCGAGTATTACAGTATTTTTTTAATTATACAAATTTTAAATTAACAATATCACGTTGGTGACTTATTAGAAACTCAAATTCCATTTAAAACTCGATTTTGTAAAATTTGAGTACTAAAAAAGTGATACATTGCTAAATATTTCCTAAACAGTGCTAGTTTGTCACAAATTTTGTCAAATTATGATATTTAGCAGTAGGGACACGATTATTTCATGACCCAAGAATGACGTTGGGCTCGTATGTAATGGGTATGATTTGTAAAGAGTGGGCTTGAAAGGCGGGACCTTAGTCACAGGTTAGTGGTTTGACCGAGATTTCTGTGGGAGCTCCTCTATGGGTGGACTTGGCTTGACTAGCTAAGCCTTCCATTAGTGCGGGTTGCGGGGTTTAAGTCCTCGGACGGCGTTCGAGGAGCATTGTACCCTTCCGTTTTCCTCCCCTTTGCAGGATTTTCCCCCCTTCTGGGGATCCCTTTCTCCTTCGCTTTCTTTCCCTTTATACTAGCATTTGTTTCCCCTTTTAGGGTCCACGTGTAAGTTTTACTTTTTGAGGTGCGGACCTGTCCTGTCAACCCATACCTAAAGTGGTTAGAGGTCGTTGGAAAAGTTTAAGGGCATGGTTTAGAGTATGAGCTTGTCGGATATAGGGTTACGTATTACGATGTTGGACTTTCTCCTTGTCCGCGCCCTATACCGAATTTGCCCATTTCTTCAGGCATTTTGTGAGGTGTTGAGCATGAGGTCGTCCTCGGAAATATCCTTATACTCCGTTTGGAATTTCATTATGCGTCCTCGGCAATAGCTCTCCTCGGCTTTGGCCTTGGGCCCTAATGTAGAGTGGGCCTGGACCATGAATTCTCTGGCCCCACAGTAGCCCTTCAAAATCCTGTTGCCCGACTTTTTAGTTGGGGAGGAGGGCTTTGGTGATGTTGGGCCCACATCATGGCTCGCTCAAATTCTATACTCTACTAATATTTGTGTTTTTCCACCTACATGGGAGACGTGCCAAATTAAGAGGCATTCCTTTATCCACTCACGCGGAGTCCTTTGACGTTTCAGCACTCGAGGCGCGCCTTCACAAGGATCTTTAGATACTACGTTTACGGATGGTGTTGGAAATTGAGCCAAATCTGCCTTGTCCGTAGCATTCCTTGGAAAGTTGCACAAATTGAATGCCACCACCTTACCCTTTATATAAGTAGGATAGGAGGTTATTCTCCTTACATACAAACCCTTCGACTCTCTTCAAGATCATAATCCTTCAGCTATAATCACAGTCTCCATACCCAGTGCTATCCACCCTTAGTGCAATATGTTTGAGACACGGGCAGGGGTAAAGGAACTACATCCGTCACAGAGGCGCCGGGTCCTTCCGAGACTCAAGGTGGCGTGGTCTAGACAGGGGAGGCACAGATTCAAGATAATCTTCCGTTTTGACAAGGGGGAAATGGTATTTCTCCCTCTTTCGATCAAAATCCAAACAGTACTGGTCGCATCAGATTCTTGGTGCATTAGAAGTGAGGTTTTCCGCCATCAGCGCCATCCGCTCTATCGCAGGCGTGGTTATGTGGAGGCTCATCAACTTCAGGCTCCCTGCACCTTTTCTTCAACGGTGCTAGCCTCAAGTTGGGCTCCCTACACCTTTTCTTCAATGGTGCAAGCCCCAAGTTGGGCTCTCTGCATCTTTTCTTTAACGGTGCAAGCCCCAAGTTGGGCTCTTTTGCTGCTTGAGTTATAGGCATGTAAAAGTATTGAGGAATGGTTTCCTTAGACAACGTTTTGGAACGGCAGCACCCCTCTTCTCGGCACCTCTTCTTCGGCTTTTTCTTCACTCCCTTGTATCTTTTCTTTTCGCTTATGTAGTTAATTTCAGTATGAGCTTATTTAAGCTCTTTTATTGTACGTTGTACTGTTTCTTTGTCTTAATAAGAAATGGATTTGCTTCCTCTTAAATATTTTTTTTTTTCGCAACAACTACTTTATGAATGGGATATTACATGCGTATTTTCCTTTAATGATGCTTAGAGCAGGAAAAACCTTGAAACAGAATCCTACTAATTTGAACTTATCGACATTATCAAGTATAATAATGATAATTCCCAGTAGGTTAAACTCATGAAACTAACCGAGATAACGATTGAGTGCTTCGTAATGCATGCGAGGTGACCATCCGAGAACGATAAATTCTAAATAATTCATTCGAGAGGGTAGCCGAGCAATGAGGGACTTTGACCGTGTTTTTGATAACATCTAACCCTATAAATGTCGCATCAGTTCCCTTGATATTGTGAATCCGAGGGCAGACTGGGGATTCCATTCAGTCTAGGGGTTAACCCAACTATCAATGGGGAACTCTTTTCCGGGGTAGATTCTAAGGGCCATATAACGTCCAGGTTGTGTCCAAACCTCGTATTGTCTCTTCTAAGTGGTTGGTTTCCTTAGAGGCTTGAGTCCGAGGACCATACAAGGCTTTGGTTCTGTCCAAAACTTGTAGTTCTTCTTCTAAGTAGTTGGTTTCCCCAGAGGCTTGAGTCCGAAGACCATACAAGACCTTGGTTCTGTCCAAAACTTGTACTTTTTCTTCTAAGTAGTTGGTTTCCCCAGAGGCTTGAGTCCGAGGACCATACAAGGCCTTGGTTTTGTCCAAAACTTGTAGTTTTTCTTCTAAGTAGTTGGTTTCCCTAGAGGCTTGAGTCCGAGAACCATACAAGGCCTTAGTTCTGTCCAAAACTTGTAGTTGTTTATTTATTTATTTATTTTTCAAAGGTTAGCCCCTCAACCAAAGTGAGGGGAGTTAGCTTGATGTTAGAAACCCCTAGAGTTGCCCGTGCCATTGGCATTGCGAGGCGTAGCCCTTAGCGGAAATTTATGTCGAAACAACAACAGCATGTCGCTGGGAATAGAGGAACCTTCGCAAACCTTTGTTTGACAGAGGCTCAACCCCACCGCCACCTGCGCCAACGCGCAAGCCTTCCCCACAGACGGTGCCAATTGTAGGGACACGATTATTTCACGACCCAAGAATGACGTTGGGCTCGTATGTAATGGGCCCTAACAATATGATTTGTAGAGAGTGGGCTTGAAAGACAGAACCTTAGTCACAGGTTAGCGGTTTGACCGGGATTTCTGTGGGAGCTCCTCTATGGGTGGACTTGGCTTGACTAGCTAAGCCTTCCATTAGTGCGGGTTGCGGGGTTTAAGTCCTCGGACAGCGTCCGAGAAACATTGTACCCTTCCCTTTTCCTCCCCTTTGCAGGATTTTCCCCCCCTCTTGGGGATCCCTTTCTCCTTCGCTTTCTTTCCCTTTATACTAGCATTCGTTTCCCCTTTTAGGGTCCACTTGTAAGTTTTACTTTCTGGGGTACAGACCTGTCCTATCAACCCATACCTAGAGTGGTTAGGGGTCGTTGGAAAAGTTTAAGGGCATGGTTTAGAGTATGGGCTTGTCGGATAGGGGTTACGTATTACGATGTTGGCAACTTTCTCCCTTGTCCCGCCCCTATACTGAGTTTGCCCCTTTCTTCGGGCATTTTGTGAGGTGCTAAGCATGAGGTCGTCCTCGGCAATATCCTTATACTCCTTTTGGGATTTCATTATGTGTCCTCGACAATAGCTCTCCTCGGCTTAGGCCTTGGGCCCTAATGTAGAGTGGGCCTGGGCCATGAATTCTCCGGCCCCACATTAGCTATTTTCACCCGGATGTTGTGTTAGTATTATGATTAGATGAAATAGGTTTTTAGAAAATATAGAGGCCAAGAATAAACTTTCCCTAACTAGGATTTGGATTTGAGACATAAGGTGAGTATTTATATGAATAAACTAGGGTTTTTCCAGGCCTTTTATATTCTTTTGAATGTTCCTAAAGGTCTAGGAGGCGGCCCAACCCAAAGATTAAAATTTTGGAACCCTAAATATGAAAATCTAGGGGGGTGTTTGGTATATGCACTTAAACAACAGTTTTGAGTTTTTAAATAACATTACACATATTTCCACACACTTTTTCATGCAAACGTATTTCTAAAAAATACAAATAACATTGTTTAAACAACATTACCAAATGGGTCTTACGTTTTTGGAACTTAGGGTGCATGTGTGCCCTAAAAAATGTGTATGCATGCTTGCCAAAACCCTAATTCCTGACAAAATTGATGGCCCGACCTCAAATGGCCAGAACTCTCTTATAGGATGTCTACTTTCTAATGAAACAAACCTCACTAAAAGATTATTTGTGGTTCAAAAGTTATGATCAAAACTATGAGCAAATGTCATTTTTCAAAATTGTTTTCAAAGTGATTTAAACACTTTTGAGTTGTGATTACCTTTGAAGTATTGAGAACTCTTTAATTATCCTTGATTAATGTATGTCAAGCTCATCATTGGGGCTGGAGACCAAAGATTTTTAACAAGTACAAATGAGGTGTTTACAAATGGGGTGTAGACTACTTTTATCATGGTCCATATTGTGCATTTCATGGTTCACTTTCTTCTTCTTTTTGTTAATGTGATTCACTTTCTTCTTCTTCTTTTTGTTAATGTAAAAATATCTAGATATGAAAAACTTGAAAAAAAAATTAAAAAAGAAAGTAGAAGAATAAAATAATTAATGCAATCTAACAAATGTTTCATAGATAAATTTGGTACTGTGGGTTCCTCGGATGTATTGATTTAGAGCCTTTGGCTTTTACACAGCATCCTTTGGAGTCGCACATCGAAAAAATCTTTCCCCACTTTCTACTTTATAAGCTTTGAAGCGAAGGAGAAGTGTATCACTAGTTATCATGTGAAGTAGTGGTACACATGTGTCTTGGGCTCAAGCTTATAAGGCACATGTGGGAGTCGTCTCTCTCCGATGTGGGATTGAGCAAATCCGTGGGGCATGAGCCAAAGCAGACAATACCTGCTAATTGGGCCCCAAGACACATGTGTACCAATGAGAAACCCTCCCACAAGTACTAACAATAAACACAATATGATAGAAAATTTAGGTAAAAATCTCACAAATGAACAAGAAATTCATCGAAAATATTTACAAGAAAATTTATATGAAAATCTCACAAATGAATAAGAAATTCATAAAAAAATGAGAATTAAAAGTTTTAGAAGTAGTTTTACAATAGAAAAAAATACCCTTAATTGACATAAAAATTAGATAAAAATATTCAAATCTTTTCCAAATGCACGTATAGTTTATAGAATTATACTAATAATACCTATTACAATTAGTTTCTATATATAGAAAGATAATTTTCGAATTAAAGTTGATAAAATTATATCTAAGATCAACTATGTCACACAAAAAAATTAAATGGATTAATTATATTATTAATTGAAAAATATATGTTAGTACTTAGTAGAACCCATACAAAAATACAATTTGTAATTTTGCATCTAAAGAAAGAGAAAGAATAGACTTTAAGTATTAAAAAAAAAATTAAGTAATATTCAAATGTATAAAAAACCATAATTTACTTATCACCTCAAAATGCATTGAACCGGAAACTCTCTTTCTTTATATTAATTAATTAAGTAATATTAATTACTTATCACCTTAATTAAGACATAACATTTGGTTTGTCTTTAGGGCTTTGGGACCGTCTTGTCGGGGGCCGACTCAATAGGTGATGCAATTGATGCAATCGCCTAAGGCCCCCAAATAAAAGAAGGCCCCACTTGTAAAAAAAAAAAAAAAAAATTATATATGTAATATTTATCTATATATTTTAATTAAAAAAATTAAGCACTTCTATTGGTCAATAAAATGCATTGAAAAGGCTTCATTGTATCCTAATATGCAAAAGATTAAGAAGGAAAAAAACAAAAATAGTAAATCTTGAGCTAACAAAATTAAATTTTAGGAGACAAATTTACTAAGTCATTCTTGAAATATGCTTAAATCAAAATTAATACCAGGAAAATTCATTAATAATACAACGTAATTGTCTTAAAATATACTAAAATAGAGATTATAAATTTAAAAAACAAAAGAAAAACCTCTCATCTCTCTACCTCAGTGCCTCTCCATCTATATTCTTATGGTCTTACCTTTCTTTTCTTCATCTTCGTCTTGATTCTTGGGCCCTATTTGGTATAATAGTTTAATAACATATTTTTAGTTTTTAAACAAGTATTTCCATACACTTTTTCACCCACACATATTTCAAAAAAATACAAACAACGTTACAAGAACAACGTTACCAAATGACCCCTTGATCTTTTTCCATAATCTCAGTTCGTTAGTCTAGCTTGAAATTTTTCTTTGTTGATTCAGCGTGCAGTCTACTAGTCATCAGAGGTATTCTTTTTCAGCTCTTCCCCTCTTTCTCTTTGTCCTTTTGAAAATAAAGACTTAGGCCCTATTTGGTTTGGAGGTCATTCATCACTCATCACTCATCACTCAAACTCCTAACTTAATTCTTATAACTCTAACTCCAATAAACCCATAACTTTGCTTGGTGGATCGTTTGGTTGGAATATCTCAATGGGTTTTCCAATTCAAAAACTCAGTTTTATGTCACTCAATGGGTCCCACAAAAATTTATTGTAGAGCAGGTGTAGAAGATCAATGGATATAAAGTAGATCTGAAAAATAAACCAACAACAAAGGGTAAAAAATATTTGTTAGAAATTCCCTTATGTGAATTAGTAGAGAGAGATATGATCAAACTTATAAAATTAGAACCAGCTTCGGCAAAAAAAAAAAAAAAAAAAAAAAAAACCAGACCCAAATGCGTGAAGAACAAAGCAGATGATATGAGGAAACTTTTTTTATCTTTTGGGGCCAAAATGGCCAAATACCATCATTTCTTGAAATATATATCAATCTACCACTATTTCAAAAATATGTAGGGATCTACCACTTTTGGGTACTCGAGTTTTCCATGGTACTCGAGTTCCATGAACTCGAGTTCCTTGAAAAAATAAACTTCAAATTTGCTAGAAAATTTTTCCATGGAACTCGAGTTCATGGAACTTGAGGTATCAAAAAAGTGGTAGATTTTTACATATTTTCGAAACAACAAGTAGATTAAAATATATTTTGGTAAATAGTGCTATTGTGCCATTTTGGCCCGATAAATAGCATGCTAGTCACGTTTTTAAACTCAATTAGCTGGTTTTAGATTTAATACAGTAAGTTAGTTAGGTGAACAAAAAATGACAATATTTTTTTTTTGTTAAGTGGAAAATTAAAATAATAGATGAAACTTATAAGTTCTAGATTCAAACCATTCTTAAAATGATTTAATTATTTTCTACATTAACTTATCTATATTTGTTCCTTTCAAAAAGAAAAGTTATCTATATTTGTTATTTGAAAGTATTTTAAATTTTGTAATTTTTTAAAAGAAACATAATACATCTACATTCAATTATTATATAAGGCGAGATGTTTTGTATATAAATAATGTAATGTATGATTATAATTTGTTTTTGTACTCCTTACAAACGATTCATCATCTATACATTTTGAAAAACCTAAAGAGAG
This sequence comes from Quercus dentata, assembly GCA_028216015.1. Classification (NCBI taxonomy): domain Eukaryota; kingdom Viridiplantae; phylum Streptophyta; class Magnoliopsida; order Fagales; family Fagaceae; genus Quercus; species Quercus dentata. The sequence continues at coordinate 16,915,298 of CP116452.1, read as the reverse complement.
ATATATAAATAAATCAAATACTTATATTAGAAAAAAAATAGAAAACTTTAATGACATTAAAAAAAATGTAATTTTATAAAAAAAATTACCAACATTACATTGAAAAGAAGATTTCTCAATGAATCATCCCCTCTTTTTACACAAATCTCTCATTTTAAAGCATCACCGAAGTAGATCGAAGTGGATTGAATGGAATGAAGTAGACTAAATGGACCGAAATGGTCCTAATTGACCGAAGTAGACCAAAATGGACTAAATAGACTGAACTAGATCTAAGTGGACTAAATGGACCAAAATGGACCAAAAGGACTGAGCGGACTGAAATTGACCGAAGTAAACCGAAATAGACCAAATTAGCCGAATTGGACCAAAGTATACTAAATGAATTGAAATGGATTGTGAGGACCGAATTGGACCAAGATGGACTGAAGTGGATCAAATGAACCAAAATGTACTGATTGGACTGAGCAAACCAAACTGGACCATAATGGACTGAATAGCTATGTTAAATTAATGTGACTTCGTAGTAACAATAAATGCTACAGTTTATCTTTTTATATATTTCTTTAAGGATGAAAATGTCACAAAATTAGACAATGATCCCATAATACAATTCCATGATAAATCCAAAATCTCACTCTTATATATTCTCCCTTTCATCTCATCAAGGTTCAAATTTATTATTTGGTAGAGAATTGCGCAGTTGGTGACCCAACAAAGCTAACACAGTCAAAGTTAAATTCTATGACAAATTTCTATTTTTAATCCCCAATGTCATCATCTTTATGTGAGTATCAAGTAATGGGATTATCTAGCAAAAGAAAAAAAGGAAATTGGAGGAATCACGAGTGGAATAATCCTCTATGTAGTTGCGTCTACTATAACCTTTATCATATCTGCATTGTAGAAGACCCAAACCGATTGTTTAGATTCAGTTTTTTTATTAAAAAAAAATTATATGAGGTTCATTTTTTTAATTACAAAATTTTAGGGTCAAACTATGATGTTAATAATCCTTTTTACATACTAGTAGACCTAAACCAATTGGTGCCTTGGTTTAATTATAAAAAACAATTATTATGAGTGAATATCATAAATTGAAATTCTATTATATACCAAGTGCCTTGTAACTCAATTAGTTGGTATCTCCTGGTGTTTTTAATGGAGACTTCTGAAATTAAAATCTCTCATCTCCATTGTAATTACCAAATTATATATGTGTGTGTGTCAATTTGTTAAAAGTCTTGTAGTTTAAGTAGTTGGTACTTCCTAGTGTGTATATGACATATATTGAGGGCACCCCTTTCCCTTTATAACTATCAAACTAATTTAAAAAAAAAAAAAAAAAAAAAAAACCTCAATTGACATCTTCTCATGCACAAAAGTGCTTAAGGTTTAGGGTGGGCTTGACTTTTGAATCAATTTCATCTCTCAACTTCAAAATCAAGCCAATTACTCCTGAATTTTTTGAAATCAATTTAATTCTATTCATTGAAATTGACTTGGTTAATACAATTATAGATGAAATTGACATAATTAATAGTAAAGAAAAAAATTGGCTAGATTAAATATATATAAATTAAATTAAAATTACCCCATTGTCCTTTTTTTTTTTTTTTTTTTTTATACTTGAACGATAGAAAATTACTCCACTTTTAAAGGACTAAAAGTGAGGTTTAGTAAAATTTTAGATTTAACAATTCAATTCAATTCATTAAATAAATGGCAAACATTATAATAATAAAACTAAAACTATATATATGCACACACAAAAATACACCATTATAATTAATTTTTTTAAACTCCCAAAAGGAAAAAAAAAAAAAACAATTCTTTAAATTCCCGCACATTAACGAGGGGAAAAAAACATATTCATTTGGATTTGATTCTTTTATAATCCATCAAATTCAATAATAGAAAATTGAATTTAAAACTACATGAACATCCACTTCAAAATAGGCAAATTCATCACAACCTAAATCCCAAAAATACTTAAACGACGTCGCATTTATTCCTTACAGAGGTCAAATTTAAACCTCTAAACCCCAAATTCACACGCATACCACCATTTTCTTTCCCCTGCCTAAACCCACAAATCCAAATGCGGTTGAATTGAAATTAAAACTTTACAGAAAATCGCTATTCATTTCTCTATTTCTTCGATACAACCAAAGCGCTTTCTCTCTCTTTCTCTGTCTCTCCTCAATTCCTCCGCCAAAAATTCAACAACCATCGATATCTCCAACCTCCAAAATACTCATCACTCCCATTCTCTTCAAAACTCTCTCTCTCTCAAAATCTCCACTTCCTTTCTCTCTCTTCTCTCTCTCTCTGCAACAATGGCTCAAGTCGTCGCCACCCGATCCATTCAAACCTCCTTACTCTGCCCTAACTCTCGATCCCTACACCTCAATCCTTCAACTCTCGCCTCCAGAGTCTCCTTCGCACGTGAGAACAACACCCCCACCACCACCACCACCACGGCCTCTCGCATTGTGGCAATGAGATCCGCACGTGCCGAGCCCGAGCTCATTCCCGTCTCACCCGAAGATGTACCAAAGGTCTGTGCTACTACTACTACTACTACTACTACTCACCGTGTTATTGAATTATTGGAAGTTGCGAATTTTGAATCTTTCTTTACGATTTTGTTTGTTTAGAGAGTGGAGCAATTTGAGCACGTAGATGTTCAGGAACTGCTCGACAATCCTGTGGGGTCGATGTGGTCGAAGCCGATAGTGAGGCGAAAGACGAAGATCGTTTGCACGATCGGGCCTTCGACGAACACGAGGGAGATGATATGGAAGCTCGCTGAGGCTGGAATGAATGTTGCGAGGATGAACATGTCGCACGGCGACCACGCGTCTCATCAGAGAGTCATAGACTTGGTTAAGGAGTACAATGCACAGAGCAAAGACAATGTCATTGCTATCATGCTTGACACCAAGGCAAGCAAGTTTTTAATCGTTGTGTATTCGTTTCGTGTTTTCGGGTTTTATGTTTAGTTAGTACACCGTTTTGCATAAGTGGGTTTTGGCATTTCTTGGATAAGAACTGACAATTGCATATTAACTGAATGTTGAGGTGGGCTAGTTGTGATTGGTGCAACATTACTTTCACATGGGTACTTCGCTAACATGACTTTTATTGTACACCATTCACAAAGTGCAAGTCGTGTATTCGTTTCGTATTTTTCGCTTTTATGTTAAGTTAGTACACCATTTTGCACAAGTGGGTTTGGCATTACCTGGATAAAAAACTGATAATTGCATATTAACTGAATGGTTTCATTGTGTAAAGTGTAAAGGAGAGGCTGTTTTCATAGAGCAATGTTGGGGACACAAAAAAGTTTGCAAATTTTTTTAAAAAAAAATTCCTGAGTTGTTAAGGTGACTAGTTGTGATTGGTGCAACATTACTTTCACATGGATACATCGCTGACACGACTTTTATAAATGTAAAATTTTTTGTGTCAAAAGACTTATTGACATTCTTTTCACAAGGGTATTATGAAGAACAAAATTTTAACATGCTATTTCACATAATAGTTACATATTTCCATGTGTTACTATATATTGATTATTAATATTATATTTGGGTTGGTTTAATGTCTTTGTTTATGTATTATTGGTTGTCATCAGGGCCCTGAAGTTAGGAGTGGGGACCTGCCCCAACCAATCATGTTGACAAGTGGGCAAGAATTCACTTTTACGATTCGGAGAGGAGTTGGCTCAGCGGATTGTGTTAGCGTGAACTATGATGATTTTGTTAATGATGTAGAAGAGAATGACATGCTTCTTGTTGATGGTATGCTATACTTGTCCTTTCTATTAAACAAGGACGTATCTATCATCTAGACCATGGTCATTGATTAAAGTATCACTTAGAAGAGAGAATATCATTCATGCTCAAAGTTCTATTTTTTTTTCAAATACTAGGATGTCATATATTTTAATATTTACTAAAGGATATTTATTGAATTTTTTTTTTCACTACAGGATGAGGTTAAAAAAATCCTTGTCTGTAAGTCTTGCCAGATTCACAACCCTTTTATTTGATACATACATAGATTTTTGTTAATTTTTTTCTGAGAAGGTTTATTTAAATTTTGTATCAATTACTACAGACCAAAATATGCTGTACACGCACAAATACACATGCATCTTTACACACACATTTGAGTGGTATCCGCATGTTCTGTCACTTACCAAATTTTCTGAGTACTGAGATCAGACTATTGTATATGTGCATGCCTGTGAATATCACTGTGAAAGTTATGTTATATTCCCAAATATGAATTCCATATGCTTTTAGAAATGTTTATTATATTGTTGTGTGACAGAAAAATATCATTAACTACTGAATGGAATATGAGCCACCATGTACCATGTCTCTCACACTGTTGATAAACATGTAGTTTGCTGATATCAGTCCAGTGGGCTCTGCTTTTAAAGATTTTTAAGAATTTGTGACCGAGAGCATTTGAATTGGGTAAAAAGAGGCCTATGTTGTATGCTGAGATTTCACACTTTGTTTAAGATTTTAGAACCCGTAATACTTTTATAAGGGGTTATCAGCTTTAGTATTATGAAGGGTTTCTGCCCATGGAATTCTCTTGAAGCACTTGAGATGAATTTTCATAACAAGTTCAAATTAGTACCTGTTTCCACCAGTTCAGACTCTTCAGAGCCTTTAAGAACCACAGATTTTAAGCTAACTGTATATTCTGTTGAGAGATGATTGTCTTTGGATTGCAAGTGTTATTAAAGAGGCAAGCTCTGTTCTCTGTATACCAGATCAGAATTAGGAATGATGTAACATTTCCTTTTATGACATGTGCACTGCACGGCTGACTCTTGATCTATGCTATAGGTGGTATGATGTCGTTGATGGTGAAATCCAAGACAGAAGATTCAGTGAAATGTGTAGTCGTTGATGGAGGAGAGCTCAAGTCTAGGCGTCACTTAAATGTTCGAGGAAAGAGTGCAACACTACCTTCCATCACTGGTTAGACCTTGAATCTTTATGCCCTCTGTACTATCCTACTGATTTGCCTTTTCCTCTCTCTCTCTCTCTCTTGGTGAGCAGTTACTGAAATTTTTTCATTTTCCAAATGGACATAAATGTTTATATTGGTTTGTTGCAGAGAAGGATTGGGATGATATCAAATTCGGAGTGGACAACAAAGTTGATTTTTATGCCGTCTCCTTTGTTAAAGATGCACAAGTAGTTCATGAATTGAAGAATTATCTGCAAAGTAAACATATAGACAAAATACCTTAATTTAAAAAAGAAATTTGAACATGCTTGTTGGGCTTCCTGGAGTACCAATTATAATATAGTTTTTCCATTTTCTATGGCAGGCTGTGGTGCAGATATACATGTCATTGTCAAAATTGAAAGTGCAGACTCTATCCCAAATTTGCATTCCATTATCACAGCATCTGATGGGGTGATCTCCTAATCCTTGCATTTTATCTTCTAATTGCTGCCCCATTTGTTGGACAGTTATCATTTAGACCTAGAATTCCACCAGTTTTCTTTAATATTGATCTAAATCTGGCTTCTTACTTATCAATACAAAAATAAAAATCTGGTTCTTGCCTGTCTTGTGTACTACCTGGCACCTGCTTGAAGTAACACATGCTTTTCCTATTCCAGGCAATGGTTGCAAGAGGAGACCTTGGTGCAGAGCTCCCTATTGAGGAGGTTCCACTTCTGCAGGTATTTTACTTTTAAGTTTTAATAGAATAGCAACAAAAGGGATGTCATTGCCTGTTTTGGTGGCCTTTTATAGGAACTTTTAAGAGGTCAAGTTGAGTTACTCTTTGACATTCAGAACATTTCAATATGAAATGCAGGAAGAGATAATCAGGATCTGCCGTAGCATGGGGAAGGCTGTTATTGTGGCAACAAATATGCTGGAAAGCATGATTGTACACCCAACACCAACCAGAGCGGAGGTATCAGACATTGCCATTGCCGTCCGAGAGGGTGCTGATGCAGTCATGCTTTCTGGTGAAACTGCTCATGGAAAGTAAGCTACTTCTTTTTGACTTTGTAGTCTGTTACTTTGGATTTTTTTGGATAAGTAATTAATTTAATTAAAAACAGAGAAAGTGGTACCCAGTTACACTAGCTGTATACTGTTAGACACTAGTCTGTTACTTTGGATGTGATTGGAGATTTTTTTTTTTTTTGAGTGTAAGCATCATGCATAATGAGAAGTATTTACTTACTTCTGATCAATCCTTGGTGGGTACGGAGAGATTTGATGTTCCTGGAAAAATACCTAAGATTGAATGGTTTGGTTCCTTGCTGTCAAATTTTGTTCACTGCAGATTTGTGTTTCAGTGGCGTTGCTCAGGTTGCAATAGAGCAAGTAACATCCATATTGCTTACCAGCCACTATGGGCTTAAATAATATGGATTATTTTTGTGTAAACTTTTACACCTTAATGCACTCAAATGACATGATTTCACTGCCATGCAGGTTCCCTTTGAAAGCTGTGAAAGTCATGCACACAGTTGCATTACGGACTGAGGCTACAATATCAGGCGGTGAAATGCCAGCTAATCTTGGTCAAGCTTTCAAGGTTATTTTATGCAAATTTCATATATTTTGATGTTTCATGGAGTCTTTATCTGCACCGCCTCCCCCTCCGAAAAAAAAACCGATTTGATTTTTAACACTGAATACTGACTGGAAGTTTTTTTGTTGTGTGTAGAATCATATGAGCGAAATGTTTGCTTACCATGCAACCATGATGTCTAACACTCTTGGAACCTCAATTGTTGTCTTCACCAGAACTGGTTTCATGGCTACTCTACTGAGCCACTATCGGCCTTCTGGCACTATTTTTGCTTTTACAAATGAGTGAGTTTCTTCTATCCTTAAGTCCCAAAACTGTTACGCAATGAGGATACTGTTTACATGGGAGGTTATGATACAGTATTGCATATTGGACCTCATCATGCTGCAGGCATATTTTCTGTCTCTATTATATTTTTCTTTAGGCATTAGTCTACTCTTGACAGACTCTTAGCTGGTCATTGTGATGCAAAATCTGGCATAATAAATGTCCTATCTTGTCTTAGTTGACTGTATGGCTGAAAATATAGAACTGCTAAGTTCGTTAGTGTCTGGATTAATTACTGAAATCCAAAATTAACCTGGAGCTGGGAAAATCAAATTGTTTTCCTGAGATCAGCTACTTTTGAGAGTTTATTTCTATTAATTTACATTTTGTTTAAATATCGTTGAGTCGGAAGTTCATGAATGAGGTCTATTGTCTGCTTGATGAGTTAATTGAGAGTTCGGAGAAAAGCCAAGGAATGTAAATCTAATAATGTGGCTGATCACATAACTTTGATGTCCATGCAGGAAGACTATTCAACAGAGGTTGGCAGTGTATCAAGGAGTCTGTCCTATCTACATGCAATTCTCAGAAGATGCTGAAGAGACATTTTCAAATGCCTTAGCTTTATTACGGGTAAAAGTTTTCACAAGTGAATTCACTTGCATCATTTGACTTGGGCAGTAATGAAGATGTACTGGTCTGCTCAAATTTAGCTAACAAAGATCAGCATTAAATAATACAATAGAATTATAAGTTCAAACTTCAATGTGTTTCTCTTTGAAACCCAAACATAGATGGGTTGTGGTGCATCTGGCTTTCAGGGTCAGAACTTCAACCTGGGAACAATCCATATTTAGATAGGATATATATATTATATAATAACCTTTGGGTTTGGCTTGCATCAAATGCTCCTGTGCACTGGACGCACATGTGTCCTACATGGCCATGTGTTGGTCCCGTATCTTGTCTTGTGCATAGGAGCATTGGATGGAAGCCTTACCCCAATAACCTTCAACATGGGCCCAATATCTCTTGCCCTGTGACATTTGTGCTTTTGCTTTTCCATGTATCTTACATGGTATACTTTATGACTGACCATGCTGTCCATTTGGACTGATGAATGACATTTCAATTTAGAGGGTATATCTCTATAAAAGACAACTGGAGATTTGGCACTCCCAACCTTAAGTGGACTATCCTTACGCAATCTTTATAGTTTTCTTGGAAATCAGAGCTTGTTGAATTGTGTAAGCCCATAAGGTGATGAATAGATGCTATCCATAATTCAACCAGTGTTCTTGCCATAGAGTGCTAGATTTCTCTGACAGCTAGATTTTCTGAATCCGAAAATTCAAATTAAATAGGTTTCATATGATCACATCTTCATCATTGTAATATACTTTTTTTTTTTTTTTGGTTTTCATGTACAGAAGCAAGGGATGGTGAAGGAAGGAGAAGAGGTAGCACTTCTCCAGAGTGGAAGACAACCCATCTGGCGGTTCCAATCTACCCACAATATCCAGGTCCGGAAAGCGTAGATGCCTGTGATTATTTTGAACTGTCAGGGCACTCGAATCTGTTCTGGGGTTTCCCTCTGATGGATAGACGTGAATTTTGCTTGCATTATTATTTATGTGTATTTCATGGTTCCACTTGCTTCTCTTTGGTGCTTTGTTCTGTTTTGTTTTTGGTAGAATAATGCTTTTTAAATTTCCTGATATATGTTCAGAAATCTATAGAGCTTGCCGTTTTATCTTGTTAAACACCAACACAGTACTTAACACAATTTGGTCATCCAAAATATTAATCACAATACAATCACTATAGAAACCAGATGATATAAAATTCGATCACTAATGTCAACCAATCATGCAATGGCATAAAAACCAGATTGTTTTTAATAAACTAATATTTAATATATATTTTCTTGAATTTTCATTTTGTTCCGGTTCAAATAAAGAATATTATCTCTAACTTATTTTCTAGGAAAAAAAAAAAAAAAACAATATAGAGTATATTCTCCATTTCCATGTACACACTATATGGCAAATAGAGTATATTCTCCATGTCCATGTGCATACTATAAGGCATCCAATATCCACTATGATTATAACAATGTTTCAAGTTTTCACATGGGCGTGTATCAAACTGAAGGAAATATCCAACCACATCCACATCTTTGATTCTTTGTGCTTGTTTTCCAGAAAAATAAAAGGCATAGATGAAATCACAACACCGTGACTGAAAAAATAGTCCAAGCCAAGAAAGTCAAGCTCAACATTCAAATTTATGTATAGAATCATGCCAAATAATTAATCCGTACTAGCTTAAATCCCAATTTATTTATTTTTTTCCCTTCATGGCTATCCGACCACATCCACATCTATAGTGTCATACAAGTCAATGTTATGAATACTGTTTTGGACTCTGTTTCGGTTTGTCTAGTGGAATAAAATATTTCTATATCGGCCGATTTTGGTGTACCGTTTTAGGGTGTTTTGGGATTCCTAAAAAATAATTTATATGTATTCTAGTACAACATAAAATTATCAATTCAAATAAATAAATAACTAAATATCGAATGATACAAATCATTTAGTCTTAACTCTTCAGTCTTAAACATCAATATAACATCAATTTAACATCACACAATAAGAAGATTTACAAGTCAATAACAAAATATCAAATAATACAAAACATTTAGTCTTAACTTTTAAGTCTTAAACCTCAATATAACAACAAACAGTAAAAAGTTTTATAACAAGTCATTAATCATTACATAAGTCCATAAAAACTATCAGGAAATGGACATTGAGGAGCTGCACTTAAGTGCACAACTCTTCCTGACTGACTATATGCCTTTAGGTACCTAGCAAGATCATCCCAATGAAGTGTTGAGCCAAGCTCTATGTCAAAATCTATGCCATCTAATATTGCATCACCTAGTGGACGTGAAGGTGACTGTCCATCCAAGAAATTGTTCCATACATAATCAGCTACATTTTTGACATCCATTGAAGAAGCTAGAGAGTAGCTTCCAATGCCACCTCCAATTGAAAGTATCACCTTAATTCCTCGGCTTTGGCAATATCTTATGCAAGGGCTAACCATGGTGCACCCATTGGAAGCTGGGTTACAATGACCTGCAAGGCTGATTTCTGCGGTTCGACCATTGCCAAAATGGTTCAGAAAAGATATGATTACATGGGAATATTTTTCAGTGGCACATGTTTCAGTTAGAGTTCCTTCATAGTCACTCTGACCCCAGTAAACGGCAATGCCACCAGCTTGAGAGGTTCTGATGAAAAGACTAGGATGAGGAGAGGAAGGAGTAGAGCTGTAGGCAGAGGAATTTCAGCCATTTAATTTTGCTAGTTATCAATATGGCAATGTCTTTGGTTTTTGTTGCTGCCATGCTATGGGGGGTTGCTCCCTTTTATAGGATTCAGGAATCAGGATATACGCACCTCATTTTTAAAATTTGACAACGACATGTTTTGCTTCAAAATTTCAAAACATTTTACTTAATAATATATTATGCCCCTAATATTTTGGTAATTTGAAGTACATTTCATGTTAATTTGATGTGTGTTTACCATTTAATTCAATTTTTGTAGTTTACTAAATGTTAAAATATAAAAATTATAGTTTTAAATATTTTTATGGATAAGATCTTTTATGCGGCAAGTGATCTCTTGGAAGCCAAGTTTTGACATCATATATAATCCTACTGCAAAATCTCTCTTTTTTTTTTTGGGTGCAAAGTCCATATTATAAATTGTTTAGACACTAGCAACTTTGATATTCCAAAGAAGGTAGAGAGAAAGCTTGTGTATTGCCTTATGATTAGTTGTTAGTTTTTTCCTTTTTTGTTTGTTATTTGAATTTTTCTGTGAATTGCAAAGCAATTGATATCTTAGAAGGACCACATGCAAACCATAGCTTTGTTGCCTTAGCTGTGAAATGAGTGTTAGTCACGCATCACATCCTATCATTTCTATAATATTACTGAAGCTAAATCCTTCGTTACATTATAGTAATTACAAATCCACAGTTACAGTAAACTGAGAAAGAGAAAGGGAGACAATTATTGCGGCTGCTGAAGAGAAGAGAAAGAAAGAAAATATGGAACAACAACTAGCTGAGAAGAGAAGTTGCTCTAAAAGACAGCAACTTTATTGTATTATATAAACCAAAAATTTCAAATATGGTAGGAGAGAGTGCGTACCGTCTGGTTAAAAAGACTTATAAGGAGATTTACTTGTGAGTTGAGGCAATGAAAGTAACTATCTGTAAAGCTTTCATCAGTTCATGTCCCTCTTCTTTCTTACGTATACTTATATATTCGATGGTCTAGCCATATTAACTTATTATCATTTATATTAGGGTAAATTGCAAATTACATCCCTAAAGTTTGGAAGTGATTGGATTTAGGGGTGTCAATGTTCGACCCAACTTGCAAACACGACACGAACCCGACACGGGTTTTTTCGGGTTAGGGTTGGGCCTTAATGGGTTTGGGTCATAAACGGGTCGACCTGAAAGTGACACGATAAGAAACGTGTCATAAGTGGGTCAACCCGTATAACCATAATAGACACGTTTGACACGCCAATTTATTTGTGTCAACTCGAAATGACCCACTTAACACAATCCGTTTAACTCGTATAACAAATAAATATTTATTTTATTTTAGATTTGTCAAATACCTTTTATATCCAACATATATTTAAAATTTAAAAAGAAAAGTGAGTAATTATTAAAATTTAGAAGGGATATAATTGGAAATTGAAACTTTACAGACCCTAGACTACTAATACTTTTTTTTTTTTCTTTTTTGGCATAAAACTTGCACAAATGAAATTGGATGAGCTTGTGGAAGATTTTATGAATTTGGACATCAATAAAGAATCTATGAATGATAATCGTGGTCATAGTAAGGATTAATCTACTGTTTGCTCAAATTCTTTCAATATTGATACTTAGCATTTGGCGACTTCTAAGGATATTATATTTTTGTTGAACTATGTTATTTTATTTTTGTTAAACTTTGCTATTTTGAATTTGGATTGAAGTGTATGCACTTCTTTTAGAGTATAAAGAACTTATTTTCTAGATGAATGTTATATTTATGTTGAACTATATTATTTTGAATGTGGGTTGAAGACTTAAAATGTATGCATTACTTTTTGGGATGTAAAAAAATTATTTTTAAATGGATGTTATATTTAATATTATGCAGGTTGAAATGAGTTGTGTTACATTCATGTCAACCCAACACGACTCGTTTATTAAGTGTGTCAAATGGGTTGGGTCAGGTCAACTCGCCTTATTAACAGGTCGGGTTAGGGTTGAAAGATCATGACACGATTATTAAATGGGTCGGGTTAGGGTTGAGTCATTTAATCAAATACTCCTATCTCAACACGACACGAATCCGACACGTTAACCCGAATTGACACCCCTAATTGGATTTTACAAACTGAAGTTTTAGAATTTGGATTTTACCCCCTGACGTTTGGAGGTGTTTGGATTTTACATCCCGATGTTTTAGAATTTGGATTTTGCCCCCTATATTTTAGGGGTGATTAGATTTTACTCCCTAAAGTTTAGAAGTGTTTGGATTTTACACTCTTGTTTTTGAGAATTTGGGGTGTGAAATCCAAACATTTCCTAACTTTAGGGGGTAAATACAAAGTTTGAAACTTTAGGGTGTAAAATCCAAACATCTCAAACTTTAGGGAGTAAAATTTAAAGTTTGAAATTTTAGGGTATAAAATCCAAACACCTCCAAATTTTAGGGGTGCAATTTATAATTTACCTTTTATATTATTATATTTTCTCCAAAAAGAAGATCTTTACAAAAAAATATTGTACCAAATATTTATGTTGAGCATATTAGAAGTGCCATCTCCTTCCATTCAAACATAGTGTAAATAAATTATGAAATATCTTTTTTATTTTTTTTATATAAGAATTATTGAATATTGACCATCAAATTATTTTATGCAGCACTTTCAAAATTTATGTACAATTTTTAGATGTTGCTCATTAAGTTGACCAAGTCTTTAGTAATGTCCCAATCTTTAGTTAGGATGATCCATTCTCTACCATGAGACATCTCGGAAAGGTCATGAACCGATAGTGTGATTAATTAAACTTGAGAGTTTGAGTTTATGTTACTCTCTAGATCAATGAGCGCACCACTTGAGTATTTCCATTGAAAATTAGGCCCTTCTGTGTTTTAAATGCTCTTGTATATATCATTTTAAAAATATTATTTAGACACTCATATCATTCAAGTCATTCAAGAGTCAAAGTATTTTTTTTAGAGATGCCCAGTTGATTCCAAAAGGTCATGAATTTTGTTCAACTTCTTAACCAGTTGTCTATCACTTCATCACATGTGCCACACTTTTTTTTTTTTTTAGATATGCATCACATGTGCCACACTTGTTTTAGAGGAAAAGCAATGTAATTTTATAAGAACAAAAGCAAGGTGAGACTGGGATAAACCTAATCAGAAACGCTTAGATGGAACTGGAAGAAAATCGCCCGAGTTTTAGATCATCATCATATCCAAATTTCCTCAAGATAGCCCAGGTCATCTCAATACGAGCTTTTTCAATGAAAAGAGCATGGAGATAAAGGAACCCTGTAAGGGTAAGACCAAGCTGGTTGACTCCAGCCGGTACTTTCTCATGAACAACCCTTTTAACACCCACCAACCCTTTTAAGACCAAGCTGGTTGACTCCTGAACTTTCTTCCTAAATCCACCAATCTCCCTCTATTTCTCATCAATCTTTTCCCTAAACCCACCAAGCTGGTGTGCCCTAAATTCTATTCAAATTAAACACAGAACTTAAAACCCTAAATTCAAAAATTGAAAACAAAAAATAAAAATATAATTACCTCTACCATTTTCCCTCTCTTTCTCTTCGGCTCTCTGCGTTTCGCTCTCTCTCTCTTTCTGTGTGAAACAACCAAAGATTAAAAATGTCAAGAGGTTGGAGACAAAAGGTTTGGAAGTGGAGGGTAAGGGCTAGCTTAAGATCGGAGAGATGGAGGGTGAGGCCTTGAGAGATGGAGGCTTGGAGGGTGAGGGTTGAGATCGGGCTTGACAGATGAAGGGCGATGTGCGATGGGAGAGGCTAGGGCTGAAAATGGTTTTAGATTACTATTTATACAAAGCCTAAAGCCGCGTTTTTAACCTGCGGTTTTAGGCAAAATTTTTAGGCCGCACTTAAGAAATGCGTCCCCATCCCAAACTAAAGCCGCGTTTTAAAAACGCAGCTTCAGACCAAATTTAAAGCCGCGTTTTAAACACGTGGCTTTAGACCAAATTTAAAGCCGCGTCTATAAAATGCGGCTTTAGGAGGGCTAGAGCCACATTTTTAAAATGCGCCACGATTAAGGAAAAAAAAAAAAAAATTGGTTTGCCAAAAAAATTAAATAGGAAGGTCCTATGGCCGTGTTTTTTTACTTTTAAAAAACGCGGCCATAGGTCCACCCCCAAAAATGCGGCTACAGATAAAAAAAAACGTGGCTTTAGGACTGATCTATGGCCCTGCGTTTAAAACGCAACTCTTGTATTTACATTAAGCCGTGTTTTTAAAAAACGCGGCTTTAGTCCATCCGGGGCCGCGTTTTTAGAAATGCGACCCAAAAAAACGCGGCCTAATGCCCTCGCGTTTTGTAGTGAATCATCCTCTGTTACATAGGCTTTAGCAATGTTTGATTTTAATCCCCCGAGAAAACAACAATTTTAATATCAGATATCCAAATGAATAAATCCTTATAACATAAACATTATTCTCTTGGACTTACCCTATAAACATCAATGAAATGGCTCATTTTTCTATACAAACCTTTCCTCCCAAAACATCAATGAAGTGGAATTGATCAAAGTGGACCGAAATAAACTGAATGGACTGAACTAGACCGAAATATAGCAAATGGGCCAAATAGATTGAAGTAGACCGAAAAGGACCGAGGTGGACTGAAATGCTAAATTGATGTTGCTTAATAGAAGCGTACATAGGCGGCTTCACATAGAGTTCAAGATGGTCACTAGACCACCACGACCTCGAAAAAAAAATTATTATGTATAAATTTTAAAAATATATAATTTTTTTATCCTTAAAAAAATTTTGTGACCACCCTAATTTTTTTTTTTTAGGCCCGACATAATTAAAATTTGGACAAAATTTGGCAACAAACTTAGTTGTAGAGTAAGGCTATAACTTTATTTAATATTTTTTTATTAGATGTGGATTTTGATAAATCCACTATTTAATTATATTTTCTTCTTATATCCTCCATAATCGCAAAATTTTAAAAAATTAAAAATTAATAACTATGTCATCAACCAAATGTTTAAATTTTAAGTTTTTGTAGTCTAAAATTATACATAAAAAATAAGTTTATGGATCGAATAATAAATAATATCCAATTAGCATAAAATTTGACTCGTGTTTTAAGAACATAAAGAATTAATATGCAATTCAACAGTTAGATTTTCAAAATATATTACAATATTAATTTGTTTAATGAGAGTTGTAACATTAGGCTACAACTAAGTTTGTCCTTATACTTTGGTTCCCTTAACAATATATTATGTTCTTACAAACAAAAAGAAAAGTTCAAGAAAAATTTTATTTGATTAAAATTTTGAAAGAGATGCGACTTTCAACATTAATAACGAGATTATCATGTAACGATTTTAAAATAAGAAAATTCGTAAAAGGAAATTGTAAGACTTTATGTGTTTGTCTGTGTGTATTTTTTTATTTTTGTCACCAATATATGAAGTTTTCTTTTTTATTTGATTTTGTATAATTTAAGTCTCTTAATGACCACTCTCAAAAAATTTCCTAGAGCTGCCATTGGGTGCATAACAAGTTAGTAACAATAATCACCACACTTCGGTTTTTAGATATTTATAAATTATATATATATATATATATATATATATATTTAAGTAAATGTCTTATAATATAGGAGTATCAAAATTGAATGTCTTATTATATAGATCATATTGTACATAATACGGCGATACCGATATTGCCCTTAATAGTTGAACTACACACGCTTTGTCAAACCGTGTATTTCATGGCATGATCGATCCCTCCATAGTTAGCAGAACCTAAACCTTTAGTTCATCTGGCGGAGTATAGCCATGCCAGTACCATCAAGAGCAGCAGTCTGCAAGAATCCCCAAAAAAGGCTACTTATCTTGGACTGAAATTAGTGTCCATTGGTTTCAAGACCTTAAAAGATTTGCAGCATTATTGTTCCTATAATGAATTATTTGTTGTAGATTGCACCTAAACATAATCAAAGAAATACTTTTTATGGCACTACCTAGTGGAGCCGCAGAAATGAAGACCTTTCTTTTGGATCTACAACTATGAAATAAGAAAAAAAAAAAAAAAGATTTGAATTAGTAGAAAGGTTGCAAACGTCCGTGAATATGTCAAAATTTTGTAAGGTTAAACATTTTGCACGCCAGTTACTTACACCAAAGAAACCTTCAACCCCAAACCAACCAAAATTAAAATAACAGAAAGTAAAAGGAAGCTTCCAAGTTGCCAATATCATAACCTTATTACGTGAGGCTACAACCACCACTTCAAATAAAATAATGTTGTCCCTTAAAATATGGACTTAGTCGTTGTTCCCATTGCACAAAAATACATTGACTTTGCTTTCAAAAAAAAAAAAATACATTGACTTTGGGCCAAAACACAAAAAAAAAAAAACAAAAGAAAAAGAACACAATCATCATTTTAATGATCTATTTTCTCTTTGGAGTGTAATAACCAAACGCACAAAATCTTAAATTGATAAAGATATCCAATTTATTATGAATCTCAAACCAACCAAATCAAGCATATTTCATCACACACTTTCAATAATGGAGGAACTATATCCAGTTAAACCATCATAATATCTTGACCAAAGCATCACACCTCCATACTTTGGTGACTTCCTAATCACAGGAAGAATTTGAGAAGTCAACACATCAGGTGGAACATATCCACTTCCATCTGCCTGAGGAGCCGCAGGTAAGCCTAAAAATAATTTCCCCACCTTTATCGAGGTACTCCATCGGTTCCATGAGCTTATAAGATTAGTGGTATTACCCGAACTATATTGGCATTGAGGATTGTTATAGAATTGAACCCAAACATAGTCAAAATGACATGTGTTAAGTGCAGTACCAAGAAATCTATCAGGAAATGGACATTGTGGAGCTGCTGTCAAGTACACCTTCCTTCTTTTCTTGCAATGTTTCTTCAAGTGCTTTGCTAGGTCTTCCCAATATTTTGTTGAACCAAGCTCAATGTCAAAGTCTATGCCATCCAATATGGCATCCCCTAATGGCCGCGAAGATGACTTTCCACCCAAGAAATTGTGCCATAAATATTTTGCTACTTTTTCTGCATCCTTGGGAGAAGCTAGAGAGTAGTTTCCAACTGCACCTCCAATTGAGAGCATGACCTTAATTCCATGCTTTTGGCAGTACCTTATACCTTCACTAACAATGGTGCACCCATTGGATGCTGGGTTGCAATGACCAGCAAGGTTGATTTCTGGGGTTTGGCCATTGCCAAATACGTTTAGGAAGGCTAAGTTTACATAGGAATATCTTCCTGTAGCACAGGTAGTTGTTAGGTTTCCCTCATTGCCATTTTGACCCCAGTAGATAGCGATGCCTCTAGCATGAGAGGTTTTGATTAAGGTCATAAGGAATAAGAGGGAAAAGACTAAAGGTGTAAGTTGAAGATTTCTAGCCATGATTTTTGCTAGTGTCTCAATCTAAAATACTTGTGTCTCCTGTGCTTTCATAAGACTATAATAAGCTCCTTTTATAGGGTTCAGTCGTTCAGATTTTAGAGTTGAGTTTAAAAACTTGACCAATTCGTTTAAGTTTTAATAAAAACTTAGTCAAATTTGGTTAAAGGTTCTCTGGTGGACTTGCTCCAAGAAGGTGAAAACAAATGCTCTATTGGGAGCTATAATGAAAACTGAAATTAATTATTCTTCTTAAAAAAATCAGGTTAATTTATGAAAAAAGGCATGGGCATGGAGTAATTTTTAGATACTCTTGAAGCATGAAAATTGTGCTTATTTCTCTCATACTTATGATGGAGTCCACTTATTAAATTTATAGTGGGGTTTACCGTGAATGTGAGAAAATGAAGCACTATTTCTCCGTGCTCTGAAGTACCTAAGAATTTTCCATGGGCATGTCATTACAAGAAAATTTTCTATTTTCAATGGTTGAAAACGTAAAAAATAAGTATTAGAAACTGTCGAAAAAATTATTTTCAACAGTTTAAGTGACCGTTGAGAACCGCGACTAAGAATTATGTTAAAAAATTTTTTCTACACCCTATGTGACCGTCAAAAAATGCAATTCACCTTTATCAACAATTATTAAATGTCTAAATATTATTGAAAACTGTTGAAATGTATGTTGGCTTGAGATAAATTTCAACCGTTTGAAACCATTGAAATAAGTATTTTTTTTTTAATAAAAAAAACCTAATTTATTTTAGGCCGAGAGAGATGTGAGCTATGAAAGAGAATGGGAGTGAGAGCAAGAGAGAACCTACCTTAACATTTTAAACTCTGAGTTTAAAATGAGCTTTTATACAATACAATAGAGTGTTATTGATTTCCAACGTTTTACAACCGTTGATACAAAAATTTAATTTATTTTATCCACAGTTGATGAAGTTGTTGATAAAATTATTCTCTTTTTAATATTTTTTAGACCCCTTTTACTACGGTGCCTAAAGAAAAAAACTAAAACCAAATACTTTTTAATATTTTTTTCAATAGTTATAACAACCGCATAAATAAGTTTATAAATTTCCTTATTTTTACTCTACGTTTGTACTCAACTGTAGAAAATTCAATTTTTATCTACATTTTTTAGTGACCGTGAATATAAATATGTTGAAAAAACTCAAGTTTATTGTAGTGGGTTAATTTGCAAGATCCAGAGTTTGACTTTTTTATTTTATTTTTAAAAATAATCATTCTCTCTCTCTCTCTCTCAATAATTATCTTTAATCATGCCGGCCATTTTTGTATTCGATAGATACTTTCCTTTTTCCATTTGTTTTTCCTTTTGTACGTAGCACTGTATGTAACGTAGTTGTGCTTCTTTACTCTAATTATGATTCTTTATTATCGAATAGTTAAATAAATAAATATATAAAAATTAATTCGTGCACAAGGCATGGAGTCTCAACTTTTGCGCCATACTTCATGGGGAGGCTCCTTTGATCAAAGCTTAGGTTTGACTAAACCAATAGTGCATCTCTCGGTACGCAACGCCAAAACCTCATCACAATCAACTAAGTTGTTTCATCCTTATCAATTTGCTCTCTTGGATGTTATCTTGTACTAAATTTATCTACAGTATTGACCTAACATGATTACCCAATGTGAGGCCAGAATAATTCAATTATAACATAATTGCCAAATATTCATTTGGAATCAAATCTTGGGCAGATGACTAGCGGTACTGACTGATAAAAGTCTTTCTGGCCTTCCCAAGTTCTAGATAAACCCGGGTGGGTTGATCTTAATCTCTCAGATCCACAGTTCCTTCGAGATTGATGGTGGGTTCTATTCTTTTCCACCTAAAGTAATTGGATTGAGTTCAGGTTGACCACAAACCTGACTCGAACCGATTTGTGGACACCCCTAAATGTAACATTGGATTAGTCTAGTCCAATTGGATATTGGGTTAAGGCATGAGTCATTTTGTGCACCAGAAATGATTCTTCATCTTTAATGGATTCCCAAAAAATAAAAATAAAAAACAAGTGAAGGACTTCGATGGATTCTCCATTTCTCCTTGTTCTTGTTTTGTTCCTTGTCCATAATGAATTTTAAGTGGGCCTTATAATAACACCCCAATCACCAATTTTTAAGTGGGCCGTTGATGAAGAAAAAAAAAAAAAAAACCCACAGGGCCATCAACAGTGAAAAAATACCAAAATTTTAAAACCCACAGGGCCATGAACAGTGAATAAAATACCAAAATTTTAACAGCGTTCTGTATGTAATTCTAGTTTTAATCTTAAAGAAGCACTAATCCTTTGTAGTCATGTTGTAACTTATAACTATCAAATTATATATACAAAATTAAGTGAAATGTAACATAACATGAATGCAATTGTGGTAATATACATGAAATTTAACGAGGACTCAATAGGAATAGTGTGCTTAATATAGCTTACTAAAAAACGTTCTTAATATAGCACTAATAAATATACTGTCCCTGATAGCGTTGAACTGTACACTTTGTCAAACTGTATTATTTCAATTTCAATAGCTTGACCCCTCCACCTCTTATAGATGGACGAATCTGAGTCTTTAGTAGATTTTTCTGTGTCTATTAGATTTTTCTTTAGGCATAAAGTCTACTCTTGAAAGACTCTTAATTAGCTGGTCATTGTGATGCAAAATTTGGCATAATAAATGTCCTATCTTGTCTTAGTTTTGACTGTGTGGCTGAAAATATAGAACTGCTAAGTTCGTTAGTGTCTGGATTAATTACTGCAATCCAAAATTAACCTGGAGCTTGGAAAACCAAATTAATTCCCTGAGATCAGCTACTTTTGAGAGTTTATTGCTATTAATTTACATTTTGTTTAAATATCGTTGAGTCGGAAGTTCATGAATGAGGTCTATTGTCTGCTTGATGAGTTAATTGAGAGTTTGGAGAAAAGGCAAGGAATGTAAATCTAATAGTGTGGCTGATCACGTAACTTTGATGGCCATGCAGGAAAACTATACAACAGAGGCTGGCATTGTATCAAGGAGTGTGTACTCTATATATCTACATGCAATTCTCAGAAGATGCCGAAGAGACATTTTCAAATGCCTTAGCTTTGCAACAGGTAAAGGTTTTTACAAGTGGATTCACTTGCACCCTTTGACTTGGGCGGTAATGTAGATGTACTCGTCTGCTCAAATTTAGCTAACAAAGATCAGGATTAAATAGTACGATATAATAATAAATTTCAAACTTCAATGCGTTTTTCTCTTTGAAACCCAAAAATAGATGGGTTGTTGTGCATCCGGCTTTCAGGGTCAGAACTTCAACCTGGGAACAATCCATATATTTAAATAGGATATACATTATATAATAACCTTTGGTTTGGCTTTCATCAAATGCTCATGTGCACTAGACGTAAAATATTCTCTACGTACTATAGTATCCAATATCCACTATGATCTTAACAATGTTCCAAGTTTTCGGATGGGCTCGTATCAAATTGAAGGAAATATCCAACCACATCCGTACTTTGTGCTTGTTTTCCAAAAAAAAAAAAAGAAAAAAAGAAAAAGGGCATACATGAAATCACAACACCGTGACTGAAAAAATAGTCCAAGCCAAGAAAGTCAAGCTCAACATTCAAATCTACATATAGATCGAATCATACCAAATAATTAATCCTTACTAGCTTAAAATTTCCAATTTATTTTATTTATTCTCCCCTCCGTGGCTATTCGACCACATCCACATCTATAATGTCAAACAAATAAAATGAAAAGAATATTCACTGTTGTGTAAATTTTTTGGGCAGAGACATATTTAGTACCCTCAGACACTCCTCTTAATTGATGAAGGAGCTACAACCATCACTTTAAATAAAAATAATATTGTCCCTGGACTTTATCTTTGTTTCCATCCACGTGCATGCAAAAAATTACTTTGACTTTGGGCCAAAACACAAAAAAATAATAAAAATAAGAAAAAAAAAAAAAAAAAAAAAAAGAACACAATCATCATTATAGTGATTATTCTCTCTTTGGAGGGTAATAACCAATTGTACATAATCTTAAATTGGTAATAAAGATACCCGGCCAATTTATTATCATTCTCAAACTAACCAAAGCATAATTCATCATACACTTTCAAGAATGGTGGCAAAAAATCGAGTTAACTCATCATAATACCTATTCCAAAGCATCACACCTCCATAATTTGGTGACTTCCTAAGCAAAGGAAGAATTTCAGCATTCAACACTTGAGATGGAACATATCCACTTACAGCAGCCTGAGGAGCCGCAGGTATGCCTAAAAATAATTTCCCCACCTTTAATGAGCTACTCCATTGGTTCCATGAACTTATAAGATTAGTGGTGTTACTGTTACTGAAATCATATTGGCATTGAGGATTGTTATAGAATTGAACCCAAAGATAGTCAAAAAGATTTGTGTTAAGTGCAGTACCAAGAAAGTTATCAGGAAATGGACATTGTGGAGATGCGGATAAGTACACATTGGAATGATTCTTTAAGTTCTTTGCTAGGTCTTGCCAATATTGTGTTGAACCATGCTGAATGTCAAAGTTTATGCCATCAATATGGCATCCCCAAGTGGACGCGAAGAGGAGTTGCCACCCAAGAAATTGTTCCATAAATATGTTGCTACATTTTCTGCGTCATTGGGAGAAGCTAGAAAGTACTTTCCAACTCCACCTCCAATTGAGAGCATGACCTTAAGTCCAAATTTTTGGCAAAACTTTATATCTTCACTAAGAAAGGTGCACCCATTGGATGCTGGGTTGCAATGACCATTAAGTTTGATTTCTGGGGTTTGGCCATTGCCAAATACGTTTAGGAAGGCTAAGTTTACATAGGCATATATTCCAGTGCCACAGGTAGTTGATAGGTTTCCCTCACTGACATTTAGACCCCAGTAGGTGGCGATGCTACCAGCATGAGAGGTTTTGATTAGGGTCATAAGGAATAAGAGGGAAAAGACTAAAGGTGTAAGTTGAAGATTTCTAGCCATTTTCGCTTGTCCCAATCTAAAATCTTGTGTCTCATGTGCTTTCATAAGACAATAAGAGGCTCCTTTTATAGAATTCAAATTTCAGAGTTAAGTTTGGAAACGTGACCAATCGTTTCAGTTTTAATACAAAACTTAGTCAAATAGGGTTGTATACTGTCTCAGATAAAAGTTGTAGGTTTGTTGACACCTTCTGACGTTTTCAACATAAAGCTGTTGAATTATCAAATAATAAAAAATAATAAAAACAAATAAATAAATGATCTAGGATCCATCGCTACATTGAACCTACAAAAGGACACATGTATAAGCAATTTTTTTTTCCTGATATTTTAATTTGCTTTAGTTTAATTTAAGTTTATACTTGTGAAGTTCATTTCTAGAAACTTGAATCCTGACTTTTATTCCTTTCCTCCACATTCCAAAAGTATTCATACTTGTGGAATGATCATAATACCAAAGGAGCGCATTGAAAATTTCTCAATTTTTTTGAAAGCGTAAATTTTGGGCTTTTAGACTTAAATCATGGATAATTATTAGGAAATTAAGAGTAAATTATTTCCTCAACCTGAATTATATATAGTTCTAATATATATATATATATATATATATATATATATATAAAACCAAAACCTCTAAAATTACTACAATTTTCTACGTCACCACTATTTTCTTTTTCTTTTTATTTTAGATTTTATTTTATTTTATTTTAAGTTTTCTATCTTATATATTTATTATTTCTCTTTATTTTAAGTAAAACTCTATTAGATATATGTTTCAAGAGCTTGAAAATTCTACTTCAACTAAAATTCTATAACAAAATTTTCAACAAATATAAACTCCTACCAAGGTTGAAACCCTTAATACTCACTCAAATTTTCAGCATTATTTAAATAAAAAAAACCAAAAATTCTAATTTTATATTTGTAACACTATCTTTACTATTTATTTTGAAGAACCTGAGTCCAAATTTTTGAAAACTCAACACACGGTGAAAACCTTAAGCGTCAATTGCTGCCTTCCTTCTCTCTCACTCCAATCCAATCTCTTATCTACCCAAAAAACCCAAACGTAACTATTCAGCTTTCAAATAGTTGAAATTAGAACAATATTTAAACTAGAACATTTTAACATTTGATCTAAAAGTTTTCCGTGTATCACACGGATTAGCGACTAGTTAATTAAAATTTCCTTATTACTAAATTATTACGTAATATTGGTTGGGACAAGAGCTTTGTTGGTTTGTTGGCACCTTCTACATTTTCAACATGATGCTTAGGGATCAAATCTCCTCTCCTAATTATTGAATTATCAAAAAAAAAAAAAAGGTCCAGGATCCATTTTTGTGCCATAATTCAGGGGAGGCTCCTTTGATCAAGCTTAGGTTAAACTAATAATGCATATCTCTACAAGTGCTTTGTAGGTTTGTTGACACCTTATGACGTTTTCAACAAGCTTAGGGATCAAATCTTCTCTCTTAACTATTAAATTATAAAAAATAAATGAATAAATAAAAAACAAATAAATAAATGGTCCAGGATCCACCACTGCATTGACCCTACAAAGGGACACATGTATAAGAATTTTTTTTGACTGATATAGAACTCTATTTTAGTTTAATCTAAGTGAATGTGTGTGAAATTTCTTTCTGGAAACTTGAACTCCGACCTTTGTCTCCCCTCCTCCCCCTAATACCCAACAAGTATTTATATTTATGGAGTAACCATCACGCCAAGGAAGCGTAGTGGTAATTTCTTAATTTTTTGAAGGCATAAACTTTGGGCTTTTAGACTTAAATCATGGATTATTATTTAAGAATAAAAAAAGGATATTAATGCCACAGCTTGAATTATATATAGTTCAAGTTAATTAAAATTTATTGATTGCTACATTATTACATAACATTGGTTCGAGACAAGAGCTTTGTAAGTTTGTTGGCACGTTCTAACATATTCAACATGATGCTTAGGGTTCAAATATCTTCTCTTTTTACTATTGAATTAAAAAAAAAAAAAAAAAAAAAAAAAAAAAAAAAAAAGGTCCAAATCCACCATTGCATTGACCCTACAAAAGGACACAACATTTATAAGCTTTTTTTTTTTTTTTTTTTTTTTTTTTTTTTGATATAGAATTTTATTCTAATTTAATCTAAGTGTATGTTTGTGAAACCCATTTATAAACACTTGAACCTTGGTCTTTGTCCCTCCCCCTTACTCATACCCCACAAACATTTATATTTGTAAGATCCAATCAAGAGTTAGTCTTTTTATTTTTTTATTTTTTTTTAAAATCTCTTTAAAAAAATTATTTTCAAGCGCTTTCTCAATATTTTTTTAAAAGGACCCAAAATTATCTTTGATCATGCCATCCATTTTTTTTTTTTTTTTTCATTTGTATTCGATAGATACTTCCTTTTTTTTCCTTTTGTTGCATTGTATGTAACGTAGTTGTGGTCCTTTATTCTATTATCATTCTTTTTTTTCTTTTCTTTTTTTGATGAGTTCTATTATCATTCTTTGTTGAATACTTAAATAAATGTATAAATAAAAATTAAGTTCGTGCACAAGGCATGTAGTTTAATTCAATTTTTGCGCCATAATTCGTGGGGAGGCTCCTTCAATCAAGCTTAGGTTAAACTAATAATGCATATCTCGGCCGTACGCAACCCCAAAACCTCATCAGCCTATTAAAAAAAAAAAAAAAAAAACCCCAAAGCCTTATCACAATCAACCAAATTATTTCATCCTTATCAATTTGCTTTCTTGGATATGTTATCTTGTACTAAATTTATCTACAATTTTGACCTAACATGATATTACCCAATGTGAGGCCGGAATAATTCAATTAAAATATAACTATATTTTTAGATAAATATACATTTTTTTTTGAAAGGGAAGATAAATATACATATTAAAATATAACATTATTAGTTAAATTGAGCCTACATGTTCACAAATTTTTTTATAAATATATTATTATGTTTAGGTTTGACTTGTTTAATAGTTGAGTTGAGTCTAAACCTGGACTTGATATTGAGTTGCTTGCTAGACAGGTAAATATAAACAAGCTTTATCTTAATCAAAGTCGAGTTATTCTTAAACAACTCAATTCACTTATGGACCCGTCAATTAAGCACGCTTACTTGCGCAAGCTTTGGTTCCTGGTCTCTTTTGGGCCTAGGGGTTAATATAGCATTGAGTATGCCTAGTCTAATCGGGTATTAGGCTGAGACATGGGCCATTTTGTGTACCAGAAATGATTCTTCATCTTTAAGTGACACCCCTCCCTATCTTCTTTATAAGTATGATTTTGGGTTGGGTTAGGTCGGATTGGGTTCACAGCAACTCGCAACCCAACCTGATAAACAACAAATGAAGGACTTCGATGGATTCCCCTCGTTCTTGTTTAGTTCCTTGTCCATCAAGAATTTTAAGTGGGCCTTACAATAACACCTCAATCACCAATTTTCAAGTGGGCCAATGATGAAGAAAAGAAAAAACCCACAGCGCCATAAAAAGTGAATGAAATACAGAAATTTTGACTACTGTATATATATATATATATATATATATATATATATATAAAGGATTTACAAAGTTATCAAGTAGTGGTAGCTGGTCAGATTTTTGAATAATTCCATTCAAAATAATGGATTTATTTTTAGGGGCCAGAATAATTTATTCATTAGACTGCTGAGAAAGAAATAGTTTAGTATTTTTTTTTAAAGTACATGCAATCATGTATATGGACAAAGTTTCCCTACAAAATTGGTTGTAGCCTAAATATTTTAAAGTACTACTTTACTTAATAAAATAAATATTACTAAATATTTTGAAAATCTAACTATTAAATTGCATGTTCTTTACGTTCTTAATACACATGTCAAATTTTGTGTCATTAGGATATTATTTATTATATGATTTATAACTTTATATTTTATGGATAATTTTAAACTATAAAAACTTACAATTTAAATAACTTATTGATAACATAGCTATTGATCTTTAATTTTCTAGAAATTTTGCAAATATAGAGGATATAAAAAGAAGATATAATCTAATTGTAGACTTATTAAAATTCACTTCTAATAAAAATATATTGAATAAGGATATAATTTAAGGTTAAAACCTATTTTGTATCTGAATTTTGTCCATATTAGATTATCAAAAAGAAATGTAAAATATTTAAAAATCTTATATCTTAATCGCATAATTTGCTCCTATTAAGATAACCAGAGTTTGAATTCCCCTCAAGTTTTAACTTATAATTTTCGATTTATATATACAAAAATGAACGTGACATAACATGAAGGTAATTATGGTAATATAGCACTAATAAATTAAAGATAATGTCCCTGATAGCGTTGAAGTACCGTACACTTTGTCAAACTAAATATTTTTTCATTTTCAAATAGCATGATTCCACCCCATCTTATGCACATGGACGAATCTAGTCTTTAGTGAATTGATCTGGCGAAATATATCCAACTCAAGATCTGCAGGAATCCCAAAAAAGATAGCTGCTTGGATTGAATAGAATTGGTTCCAAGTGGAAATAAGTAAATACAAATACACATAGCTATACAACCATTTTTTTTTTTTATTGGTATGTAAAAACTAAAAATTATCAAATTGACAGCTCTAACATATTTTTTTATGCTTGTTTCTGGGTTGTCATTATCATGTCTGTAATTTTCGTGTAATTATTCAATTCTGTCTCTGAGCACATTAAATGCGTGCTGGTCTTCTTTCTTACATATAATTATGGGTCTTACATTGAATAAATACCATCACCTTGTCGTCTGTTATAAATGAACATGGCATTAGAAGACAACTTGTCCCGTTCATGTGGGACTCCAAAGCACAGACAAAGGAAGAAAGATTATAACGTGTCTTTACGTGTAGGACAATAATTTTGGGTGGAAAAATCGAAAAAGTATAATGACTGTTGTAAAGTTGTGACATATTTTTGCTGGGATTCAATTGTGTAAAATTGTGTGTCCCTTAGCTTAGGCAGTTAGGCTAAGCCAAACCTGGTGTATAATGCAGCGTAAATATTTTGTACAAATTTTTAGGAAACAGACATTTCCTATTCATCAAACATTTAATTGAACGTTTGTGCTTCAATGGCATATGCTTTTGAAGTAGCATAAATTCCAAATGCTAGCTCACAATTAAAGATGGCCAACTTTCTGCCACTAGAGAGTAGAGATAGACTTAACTTTGTTTCTTTTTTCCTGAAATGGGAAGCTTTATTAATTACATACTAAATAGTGTAAGTGTCATTTGATTATGCATAACGAAATTCATCATGTTCATCGCATCACACAAAAGTTTACAGTTATATATATAGAAGAATGAAGGATTGTCAAGACACATGAGCTTGTAATTTAAGTAGATTCTAATTTTTTATACAAGTCAAATTCTCCCCCTTATACGCTTTTTGTAATAATTGAATTATGAAGAAACTTTTAACTTTAATTAAAAAAAAAGATTATGAGTAAAAAATATGAGATATCATAAAAAATGTCATTACCATTAAATTATAACTTCAAATATTAACATTGATATGACACTAAATATAATATGAGTGACATAACTGAGGAGGTCCAGAATTAAAAAAAAGTTCGCAGGAGGTTCATAGTGGATCCGTTGACTTCTTCCTAGACTATATATACACATAGTACATCAAAAGTCTGGGAGGCAATATAAATAGAAATAATATAATTTTAATTTAGGCCCAAATATAATACTACTAACTAGAAGGTGTACTGCCCTTTGGGTCCATTAGAGCATTCTCATCAGCTCTTTAAAAAAAATGTCATTTTGACATACCAAAAACTAACTTTATCATTTTAGCACATCATTTTATAATATACCATTTATCGGATATTCTATACTTCAATTCTATACATTAAAATAATATTTACAATACATTAAAATAATATATTACATTCTCTCTATCCCTATCACTATCTTCATCATCATCACCAATGGCCACCACCGGCACAAACACCGACGGCCACCACCGGCAACAACGCCGACGGCCACCAACGCCACCTCAAAAAAAAAAAAAACACAACCGGAGAGACCAAACCAGCACAAACCCACGTCCTAAACCCACCACCGGCACAAACCCACATCCATCACCAGCACAAACCCACACCACCACCGGATATCCACCACCAGTACAAACCCACATCCACCAACGCCACCAAAAAAAAAAAAAAAAAAAAAAAACACAACCAGAGAGACCAAAACAAACAAACCCACATCCATCACTGGCACCCACATCCACCAAATCAATCAAACCCACATACCAAATCCACCGAATCAATTATAAAATTCAACAAACCGCATCCCATCCACCAAATCAAACAAACGCACATCCCAAACCGCCTCCATCGCCGTCGCCGATGGAAGTTTCACTTCCGGCCATCGTGTCCTTCACACCGGAGTTCCTCTTCGTCGCAAAGTGGGTTGTGATCGGTGGCGAGCCGGGCGGTCTCTGTCTCTCGGCGTGGCAAGATCGGCGATGGCGAGATCGGTGTGGTGAGATCGGCGATGGCGAGAGGGCAAGGCGAGAGGGCCAGAATAGAGAGAGCGAGAGATGTAGACGGAGAGACATGCCGCGAGAGAGAGCGAGAGATGTAGACGGAGAGAGAAAACAAAGTGAGAAGAGAGAGAAAATATTGAATTAAATATTGAGAGGAGAGAAAAATGTTGATTAAAAAATTATTTTCCAGAAATAGCATTTGTGTCCGTACCATCTCATATTTAAGACGTCATTGTAGCATGTTCTAAAATTATAGAACATATAGCACACCTCATGAACCTTGAACAAGAGTGTTTGGTGTGCCAAATGCCAAATATTTGGCATTTGGCACACCTGATGAGAGTGCTCTTAGAAGCCAAAGCCAAAGCTTTGGAGGAGGCTGTGGACTTTGCTTGGGACGTTGGTATAAGGGATGTTCATTTTGAATGTGATTCAAAGCTGATATATTGTAGACGCCATGCTCGGTGTTAGCGGTCCAAGTGTTCATCTATAACATCATCGCAAGTATTTGCCAGAAGTTACAAGCATTCCGAACTTCATAGAAGCGAACAGAGAATCGGTCGGCTCACGTCTTGGCTTAGCATGCCAAGAGTATTGAGAATTATGTAACTTGAATAAAAGAAAATCTAGCTTTTATTGAGTCCACTTTGGCTCAAGATGTCTTGAATTCATTTTCATTTTAATAAAGTTGCGGTCTTTTCATCAAAAATAATAAATAAATAAACAATGGCCAAGTGAGGGGTTTAGGAGTAGGGAGATGAATAGCTTTGCGGGTGATATATAAGACCCACCTCATTTAAAAATTAAAACCGTCTTCAATTTTTTTTTTAAAAAAAAATGGTATTTGATATTAGATTAATAGAGAAGTGGCTTAGCTCCTGAATCCTATGGGAATAATTCAACTTCCACTTGAGCTAGTTGTTGAATTAGTTCGACAACTGGTTTATCCTTGTGTTGTGTTTTCGTTGTAGTTGTTATTATTATTATAGGTGAGGAAGGTCAACTCTGGAGAAGCTTATCGTGGTGGCTTGGGTGCTCTGGTCAAATAGAAATGAGTGCAGGAACAGAGGGGCAAAGAAATCATGTCAAGCATTGCTGCAAGGGGCGCTGGAGTACTTGGATGCTTACCAAGCATGTGTGGTGGAGTTGGGAAAACGAAGCAACTGCCGAACCTGCAAAATGGAAGCCTCCCTCTCCGGACCGATACAAAATTAACGTGGACGATACTGTGTTCAAGGAGCAATGTATGTCCGGTGTGGGGATCTTGATTAGGGATGCTGAGGGTCATCTGATCGGTGCATGTAGCAGGAAGCTTGATGCTCCTTTGGGTGCCGTCGAAGCTGAAGCCAAGGCCGTGGAGTTAGGTCTTCTGTTTGCAAGGGATTTGTCCATTCAAGATTTCACTCTTGAGAGTGACTCGTTAACATTGATTAATGCGCTTCAAGACATGTCTCCTCCTCCATCATCAGTAGCAGCGCTAGTCTATAGTTCAGTTGCCATGTCCCATTCTTTTAGATGTGGAGATTTCTCATATTTAGGTCGTAATGGCAATAAGCCAGCCCATTTACTTGCAAGACATGCGTTAGGCATTGCTGAATTATCTGTTTGGGTTGAAGAGACTCCTTGTTTCCTTGAACAAGCTCTCAACCAGGATGTAGTTGCTACCTCTATTGATTAGTAAAGTTTTTGAAGTATTTCCCATAAAAAAAGAAGAAGAAAAAAGATGATATCATTGAGAATAAGATAAAACATCACTGAATTGTAATGTTTTTGATGAAACGCATGTTTGGTACACCATACAGAGATTATATAAAAAATAGTAATAACCAACTTATGAATAGAAATAATGAATCTACTAAATCTTTCATTTCCGACCATTAGGATTAATATTATTCCTAATATTGTCTTCATTCATTGCATCAAACATTCAAAGTTTCCTAAATCAAAAGCATTACAACTCAGTATAGATTATCTTGTTTTATTTCTTTTTACTTGGATTTAATGCTTGAATATGATAGATATCAAATGTCACATTACAGTCTGCTATATGCATCAAAATTATGAAGTACATGCAACCATGCTTTATTGTCATAGATATTTGTTACAGTTCATAGGTAGTGAACCTATTGATGAGTAGCTTATTCAGCATGCCATATTGTTTGCAAGTTAGGCAATGACCTAGACAGCGCTCTTTATGGATGCACCATACCCATTATCAAAATTTTTGTTCCAAACCATAACCCCTCCGTACTTGGGAGAAGTCTTAATAGATGGAAGGACCTGAGATTTGACAACATCAGCTGGGATAAATCCACCACTTGGAGCCGCCGCGGTAGCCGCTGGTAGTCCCAAGAACACTTGCTTAGCTTGAACAGTAGTCCATGTTTTCCACGAATTCAAAAGGTTGTTTGCATTGCCTGAGTACTGACAATCACGGTTGTTGTAGAATTGAACCCAAACATAATCAAACAGACCGGTTTTGATGGCGGCATCTAGATGAGCATCTGGGGATGGACATTGTGGAGCTGCGGCTAAGTACACCTTTTTTGTTGGCTAAATCCATTAAGTGATCTAGCAAGTTCATCGTAGTGTTGGGTTGAACCCAACTCGATGTCAAAATCAATGCCATCCAAAACTGCGTCGCCCAGTGGACGTGAATTGGACTTACCTCCTAGATAGGTATTCCAAAGGTAATTTGCAACTTGCTTTGCATCATCAGCTGAAGAAAGAGAGTAGCTTCCAGCACCGCCTCCAATTGAAAGAAGGACTTTGATGCCTCGCCCTTGGCAAGCTTTGATTTCAGAGCTTAAACGGGTACAAGTATTGGCACTGGGGTTACAGTGCCCTGCTAGGTTTAGCACTGCGGTTTGGCCATTACCGAATGTGGATAAGAAAGCTATGTTCACATATTGGTAGTTCCCTGTGGAACAAGTGTCAGCCAAGGAGCCTTCATTGGAGTTTTGGCCCCAATATATGGCAATCCCAGCAGCCTGTGAGGATTTGCATAAAGAGATGATTAAGAGGGACAATAAAAGGAATGATGATTGTTTTTGGGCGGCCATGTTGGGAACCTTTTGGGTTCTTTTTTGGCTCAATAATGGTTGAGGGGGTGCAAATTTATAGCTGTTTGAGTGGAGTCTATTATGTACACTATTAAATCCAAAAAATGAAAAAAAAATTATAAAATTGATTGCCAAGAGTCTTTCACTTCAATTGTTCAACCATCATATTATGGTGTTTTCAATGAAAACATTCAAAGTTCAAATCTTCTACCTATAATTATATTAAAAAAACTATAATATATATATATATATATATATATATTTTTTTTAATTTAAAATTAGGTCATGTGAAGTAAATGGTTATAAGTGTTATGTTTTATTTTGTGTTGCCATATTCCATGTCAAAATTTGCTTGTATTTATCATTAAAATTAAGGGGGTCAATTTTCGCACAGGAAGCCGTTTTGGTTTGGCCAAAAGAACGATATATATTTAGATACCATTTAATATCGATGTACCGTTTTGAGATTACCACTAAATATATATATATATATATATATAATTAAATAGTGTTCAAAGTCCATATATATAAATTCATAGATTAGACTAAGTTGTAATCTTAAACCCAACCCAAGCCCAAGGCTAAACATCTATATCTATGAAAAGAATTAAAGATCAATTTAAATTTAAAATACTAAGCTTACCTTTCACACGTGAACTAAATGAGGGCTTAAAAATTCATCCAAAAAAAAAAAAAAAAAAGAAGTAAAATAACTGACATTTAAGAGGACTTTTGACAGTTTTTAGGGGCTAGAAAATAATAAAAAAATCTGACATATAAAAGTTTCTTTTGACTTTAAACATAACTTTTGCAAGCTCTCAAATTTATTGGGCATTTAAAGAAGCTGAAATTCAGGCTATTCGACTTAAGTTGTACACAACCAAGAAAGAGGAAAGAGAATGTAAATCTGAAAGAGAGAAAGATGCTGACCAGTCGGTATGGTATGGAATTAACTTTCTTTATTAAAAATAAAATACCTTTTTTGTGTGGGTCCATTTGTATTTAGGTTGACGATTTAAGACTTAAAATTTTGAAGTCTTAAAATAATAATAATAATAATAATAATAATATTAATAATGATAAAAATGGGTGTGTTCCAATTATACCGACAACTCCAATCAACTCTCATATATCAACATTGAATGGTTTTTGTTAGGGGACCACAATTTGATCCCTTACAACCATTCTAAAAACAGGTCATATATCATGATGTCGAATACCATAAAAGATTTGAGTGTGTCTTTCTTATTATCAATTGGTTTTGAGATAGAATGACACAGTTCACGGTTCAACAAATGGTATCAGAGCCAAGGTCATGGGTTTGAATCACGGGAGTGTCATTGTGAGGGAGGGTCATTGTGAGGGAGGGATTGTTGGGGGGACCACAATTTGACTTCCTACAACCACTCTAAAAACAGGCTTGCGTGACGTGATGTTGAATGCCATAAACGATTTGAGTGTGTCTTCCTTATCCCCAATTGGTTTTGAGGTAAAATGGCACGACTCACGGTCCGACAGTATTGATGAGTGTGATGGAAATGATCACCTCCTAAGGATTTGGTTACAGTGAGAGTTGAGAAAGTAGAGAGAATTGATAAATAGGTGTTTGGCTATCAAAGTTCATTGGGTTTCTAACAACTTTCAGATGTGATTTAGGGGTTAATTTTGTGGGAAATGACTAAATGAGGCTTATAAAGGATGGGAAAAGGTTGGAATAGCAAGAGAGTTCATGATTTCTCTCATGTTCTATCTCGTGTAGCCTCTGCTTTAAAGTAATATTATGTTTGTATGACATGTTTGTATAATCTCAATGATTTAAGGATTTTTTTTTTTTTTTTAAGGAAAAGAATTTACATTGCAAATGTTAATTTTAAATAAAATGACAAAATTTAGGTACAATACTTTATGTGCTGTTCCTTAAGTTCCCATTTTAAGATTGAGTCATGTGGCTATTTAATTAAAGAATACATTTCCTTCCCATAGAAAAAAATTCACATAGTAAAATCTTAAAAAGGGAATATAAGAAAACAAGATATATAAGATCTGTCACCTAAGTTTTGCTCGAAAAATGATTATACGCTACAGTACAGGTGCATTTTTATTTCTAATGGACCAACTCCCATCACACATTGTCACCAAATTCAAGAACAAGCAATGTCTAATTGGTTTTCGATCGAACTTTGAAGCCACCAATCTTGAAAAAGAGCTTACTATCTGATAGCCATGAAAGTGAAACATGACCTCGTACGTGGCAAATAGACACCTGCCTAATTACTTTATCTAATTGGCAGTTTGTAAAGCTTCAATGGCATATGCTTCATGAAGGGACATAAATTTCGAATTGTCTTCCAGAAGATGCCAATATGATGACTGCTTTAGCTTATCTTTTTTTGTTTAGCTTATCCTTTTTAATTTTTATCCACACAATGGATGGTGGTCTTTCTTCCCTTAAAGTCCTCTTCTTTTTGCTTGACTTGTGTTGGGTACTATAATTTCATTCCCTCTACAACTACGCTAAAAACAAGTCTACAAAATATTAGTATATCAAATGTCATAAAAGATTTAAGTGTGATATAACTCACGGTTTGACAAGTGGTATTCGAGTCAAGGTTATGAGTTTGAGTTGCGGGAGCGTTATTTTGAGAGAGGAATTGGGGGGATCACAATTCGACTTCCAATAATCACTCTAAAAACAGGCTCGTGAAGCACAATATCAAGTGCATAAAAAATTTAAGTTTGTCTTTTTTATCACCAATTAGTTTTAAGTTAGAATAACATAACTCACGGCCTGAATGCAATTCATATTTCCTTATAAGGGAAGAGAGGAACCAATTCACTGCAAAACCAATTAATGATAATTATTTAGTTTATCTTACTATATATATATATATCTAATTTATCTTACATTTAAATAAAAAAAATTACTGTATAGAGTCTATATAAATTTTAAGGATGATATTATTTTATTACATTACATTTAAAAAGTTTTGATTAAAGATGGCAGCACTTCAGAGTATTCTATATATAACACAAGGATGCAGAGCCAAAATGACGAAACAACCCACGCTTTTTCACTCTTCAACCCACGCTTTGGGATTCCCTTCGTTCTTGTTTGGTTCCTTGTCCATCATGAATTTTAAGAGGGCCTTACAATAACACCTCAATCACCAATTTCCAAGTGGGCCAATGATGAAGAAAAGAAAAAACCCACAGCGCCATAAAAAGTGAATGAAATACAGAAATTTTAACAGCTGTATATATATATAGGATTTACAAAGTTATCAAGTGGTGGTTGCTGGTCAGATTTTTGAATAATTCCATTCAAAATGATGGACTTATTTTTTAAGGGGCCAGAATAATTTATTCATTAGACTGCTGAAAAAGAAACAGTTTAGTATTTTTTTTTAAAGTACATGCAAACATGTAATCATAATAGATTATGAAAAGGAAATGTAAAATATTTAAAGATCTTATATCTTAATGGCATAATTTGCTCATGTTAAGAGAACCAGAGTTTGAATCCCTCTCAGGTTTTAACTTATAATTATCAAATTATATATACAAAAATGAACGTGACATAACATGAAGGTAATTACGGTAATATAGCACTAATAAATTACAGATACTGTCCCTGATAGCGTTGAAGTACTGTACACTTTGTCAAACTAAATTTTTTTTCATTTTCAATAGCATGATTCCTCCCCATCTTATGTACATGGACGAATCTGAGACTTTAGTAAATTGATCAGGCGAAATATATCCAACTCAAGATCTGCAGGAATCCCAAAAAAGATATAGCTGCTTGGATTGAATATAATTGGTTCCAAGTGCTTGAAAGATTTGCAGCATTGTTCGTATAATGACACTTTTAGTTTGTTGCAGAATTGAAATTTGAAACTAAAATAATCAAAGTGGCCATTTTCGATAGAACAAATCTAGATTCTCATTAGGAATTGGGTCTTGTGGAACCGCAGATAAGTAGACATTTCCTTGTTTTGCCTAGGTCCAAGGGATAGGAAGATTTGGCAGCATCTGGGTATTTAACCCCGTCGTTTGGGCCAATATAGGTGAAGGTGGCACTGAAAGATACAGGTGCATGTCGGTCTCCAAAGTCACAAGGGAATTATAGCATGGTAGTATAATTTAAAAAAAAAAAAAAAATTTATAGATAAATCTTACAAATCTTTTTGTAGTTTTATTGGCTCTCATTAAAAAAAAAAAAAAAAAAAAAAAAAAAAAAAAAAAAAAAAAAGAAGAAGAGGAAGTAGAGGCAATTTTTTTCTCTTTAAGAATGAGGAAATAAGTCAATACAAACTACAACCATTTTTCTTATTGACAGTTCTAACATATTTTTGTATTCTTGTTTCCGAGTTGTCATGATCATGTCTGTAATTTTCGTGTAATTATTCAATTCTCTCTCAAAGCACAATAAATTAATGCCTGCTTTTCTTCTTACATAGGAGTAACGGGTCTTACACTGAATAAATACCATCAGCTTGTCGTCTATTATAAATGAACATGGCATTAGACAACTTGTCCCGTTCATGTGGGGCTCCAAAGCAAAGACAAAGGAAGAAAAATTATAACGTGTCTTTCCGTGTATAAGACAATATTTTTGTGTGGAAAAATCGAATAAGTACAAGTGTTATGTTAACGGGCACCGCACGGTGCCTGTTAAGCACACATTTTTCTAAAAAAAATTGTGTCTTCTCTTTCAATTTATGTTACTTTTTCAGTTTATAGGTACTATTTTAAGATATTTTTTACTTTTTCTGACAAATATTTTTTGTTTTTTCTACCCTTAACCAGCACCAAGCGGTGTTGGTTAACATTCTCCTAAGTATAATGACTGTCGTAACTTGTAAGTTGTGACATATTTTTGCCTGGGATTCAATTGTATGTTTCCTTAGCTTAGGCTAAGCCAAACCTGGTGTATAATGCATAGATATTTTGTACAAATTTTTAGGGATACAGGAATTTCCTATTCATCAAACATTTAATTGGACGTTTGTGCTTCAATGGCATATGCTTTTTGAAGTAGCATAAATTCCAAATGCAAGCTCACAATTAAAGATGGCCAACTTTCTGCCACTAGAGAGTAGAGATAGACTAACTTTTTTTCTTTTTAATTTCCTGAAATGGGAAGCTTTATAAATTACATACGAAATAGTATAAGTGTTAAGTGTCATTTGATTATACATAACGAGATTCATCATGTTCATCACATCACACAAAAGTTTACAGTTATATACAGGAGAATGAAGGATTGTCAAGACTCAAGAGCTTGTAATTTAAGTAGATTCTAATTTTTTATACGAGTCAAATTCTCTCCCTTTTACGCTTATGGTAACAATTGAATTATAAAGAAACTCTTTAACTTTAATTAAAAAAAAAAAAAAAAAGATAATGAGAAGGGAAGTATGAAGTTAGAATAAAAAATATGAGATATCAAAAAAAAAAAAAATGTCATTACTACTAAACTATCATTTCAAATATCAGCATTGATATAACACTAAATATAATATGAGTGACATAATTAAGGAGGTACGGAACTAAAAAAAAGTCCGCATGAGGTTCATAGTGGATCCGTTGACTTTTTCCTAGACTATATTTACACATAATACATCTAAAGCATGGGAGGCAATATAAATAGGAATAATATAATTTTAATTTAGGCCCAAATATAATACTTCTAACTAGAAGGTGTACTGCCCTTCGGGTCCATTAGAAGCCAAAGCCGAAGCTTTGGAGGAAGCCGTGGACTTCGCTTGGGACGTTGGTGTTCATTTTGAATGTGATTCAAAACTGATTGTAGCCGCCGTGTTTGGTGTTAGTAGTCCTTGAGTGTCTGTCTATAACATCATCACAAGCATTTGTCAGAAGTTACAAGCATTCAAGACTTCACAGATCTCACATGTTCAGGGAACCGACTTGTTCACATTTTGGCTTAGCATGTCAAGAGTATTGAAAATTATGTAACTTGGATAAAGGAAAATTTAGCTTTTATTGAGTCTGCTTTGGCTCAAGAAGTACTAAATTTACCTTCTTCTTAATAAAGTTGCAGTCTTCTAATAAAAGAATAAAATTAAATAAACAATGGCCAAGTGAGGAGTTAGGAGTAAGGAGATGAGGAGCTTTGCGGGTGATAAGATCCGCCTCATTTAAAAATTAAAACCGACTTCAAATATATATATTGTTGGGAAAAATTTTATATAACTGTGAATAAATTTTAGCAAGTACAACAGAAGCACAATTACACAAGAACTCAAAAATTTACATGAAAACCCTTTCTCTTTAAAGGGAAAAACCACGAAACAAATTTCAAATAATTTCACTATATTAAATAAAGATTACAATACTTAAAGATACAACTTGAGTAAAAAAAACTTTATTTTTCTTTTCATTCACTGCTCTCTTTCTTACTGTATATGTATATTTTCTCTTACTCTATATTTTTCTTCAAGACTGCACCTAGGGTCCGTTTGGATCTGAAAATCGAAAAATCGAAATCGAAAACGAAAAACATTGTAGCGAAATAATTTTTAAATGTGTGAATAGTATCGTGGGACCCATTTTTAATGAAAAAGTTATTGAAAAGTGAAATTTGTGGGTCCGCGAACAACAGTATCACGATGTGTTGTGATTGGTCAAAAATATTTGAAAAGTCAAAGTTTGCGACTCTTGTTCATTGAAACGAGTGCATAAATGATAGCCGCACACCCCTCAAAACGCTCAAAAAACGCGTGAAAAAAAAAAAAAAAAAAAAAAAAAAAAAAAAAAAAGGGCAAAACGCAGACGCAGACTTTTCATCCCAATCCAAACGCAACCCTAGTCCTCACTCTGGGATTCGCTTCTTTTTCCCCTTTGCATAAATGGCCGAATGGCCTCTCCATTTAATTCTTCACCTTTTCCTTATTTTCTCCGTTTCACACTTTTCACATCAGGTCACAATAAATGCAAGCCAACCTATCTTGACTTTGCTTCAACTAATTTTTTTTCTTCAACTCTCCCTTAGCCGAATGACCTTGCCTTTTACTTCTTTCTTTTCTTTCTTCCTTCAGCTTGTCCAACATGCCTAAGCCAACCAACCCATGCTGACTTCGTACATAATGAAGAAAAGTTAAGAACCATGAATGACATGCTCATTAAATGAGCATGTCTATTACGTGGGCTGGACTCGTGATGCAGTGCACCCAACACATATATATATATATATATTAAATGATATTTGATATTAGATTAATAGAGAAGTGGCTTAGCTCCTGAATCCTATGAGAATAATTCAACTTCCACTTGAGCTAGTTGTTGAATTAGTTCGACAACTGGTTTATCGTCGTGTTGTGTTTTCCTTGTTATTATTATTATTATTATTATAGGTGAGGAAGATCAACTCTGCATAGAAGAATAAGATAATATCATTGAATTGTAATGTTTTTGTAGCGCATGTTTGGTACACCATACGGAGATTATATAAAAAATAGTAACAACCAACTTATGAAGAGAAACAATGAATCTACTGAATCCTTCATTTCCGACCGTAAGGATTAATATTATTCCTAATATTGTCTTCATTCAGTGCATCAAACATTCAAAGTTTCCTAAATCAAAAGCATTACAACTCAGTAAAGATTATCTTGTTTTATTTCTTTTTACTCGGATTTAATGCTTGAATATGATAGATATCAAATGTCACATTATAGTCTGCTATATGCATCGAAATTATGAAGTACTTGCAACCATGCTTTATTGTCATAGATATTTGTTACAGTTCATAGGTAGTGAACCTATTGATGAGTAGCTTATTCAGCATGCCATATTGTTTGCAAGTTAGGCAATGACCTAGACAGCGCTCTTTATGGATGCACTATACCCATTATCAAAATTTTTGTTCCAAATCATAACCCCTCCGTACTTGGGAGAAGTCTTAATAGATGGAAGGACCTGAGATTTGAGCACATCAGCTGGGATAAATCCACCACTTGGAGCCGCCGCGGTAGCCGCTGGTAGTCCCAAGAACACTTGCTTAGCTTGAACAGCAGTCCATGTTTTCCACGAATTCAAAAGGTTGTTTGCATTGCCTGAGTACTGACATCCAGGGTTGTTGTAGAATTGAACCCAAACATAATCAAACAGACCGGTTTTGATGGCGGCATCTAGATGAGCATCTGGGGATGGACATTGTGGAGCTGCGGCTAAGTACACCTTTTTTGTTGGCTAAATCCATTAAGTGATCTAGCAAGTTCATCGTAGTGTTGGGTTGAACCCAACTCGATGTCAAAATCAATGCCATCCAAAACTGCGTCGCCCAGTGGACGTGAATTGGACTTACCTCCTAGATAGGTATTCCAAAGGTAATTTGCAACTTGCTTTGCATCATCAGCTGAAGAAAGAGAGTAGCTTCCAGCACCGCCTCCAATTGAAAGAAGGACTTTGATGCCTCGCCCTTGGCAAGCTTTGATTTCAGAGCTGAAACGGGTACAAGTATTGGCACTGGGGTTACAGTGCCCAGCTAGGTTTAGCACTGCGGTTTGGCCATTACCGAATGTGGATAAGAAAGCTATGTTCACATATTGGTAGTTCCCTGTGGCACAAGTGTCAGCCAAGGAGCCTTCATTGGAGTTTTGGCCCCAATATATGGCAATCCCAGCAGCCTGTGAGGATTTGCATAAAGAGATGATTAAGAGGGACAATAAAAGGAATGATGATTGTTTATGGGCGGCCATGTTGGGATCCTTTTGGGTTCTTTTTTGGCTCAAGAATGGTCGAGGGGGTGCAAATTTATAGCTGATTAACTCTATTATGTACACTATTAAATCCAAAAAAATGAAAAAAAAAGAAAAAAAAAGAAAAAGAAAAAAAAAGAACTATATAGTTTTTTTTTATTTATAATGGACCGACTCCCATCACATGTCACCCAAATTCAAGAACAAGCTATGTCTAATTGGTTTTCAAACTTTGAAGCCACCAATCTTGAAAAAGAACTTACTATCCGATAGCCATGAAAGTGACATATGACCTCGTACGTGGCAAATAGACACCTGCCAAATTACTTTATCTAATTGGAAGTTTGTAAGGCTTCAATGGCATATGCTTCATGAAGGTACATAAATTTCCAACTGTCTTCCAGAAGATGCCAATATGACGACTGCTTAGCTTATCCTTTTTAATTTTTATCCACACAGTAGATGGTCTTTCCTCCCTTAAAGTCCTTTTCTTTTTGCTTGCCTTGTGTTGGGGGCACAATTTCACCCCCCACAATTGCTCTAAAAATTGGTCCACAAAACATTATATCAAATGTCATAAAAGATTTGAATGTGATATATCTTACGGTTCGACAAGTCCACACAATAGATGGTCTTTCTTCCCTTACAATGCTCTTCATTTTGCTTGCCTTGTGTTGGGGGCACAATTTCACCCCCCACAATTGCTCTAAAAACTAGTCCACAAAACATTATATTAAATGTCATAAAATATTTGAATGTGATATAGCTTACGGTTTGATAAGTGGTATCAGACCTAAAGTTATGGGTTTGAGTTGCGGGGGCATTATTTTGAGGGAGGGATTGGGGGGACCATAATTTGACTTCTAACAACTACTCTAAAAATAGGTTCATGGGACATGATATCAAATGTATAAAAAATTTGAGTGTGTCTTTTTTATTGTCAATTAGTTTTAAGGTAGAATGACATAGCTCATGGTTTAATATCTTGAATGCAATTCATATTTCCTTATAAGAGAAGAGATGCACCAATTCACTGAAAAACTAATTAATGATGATTATATATATAATTTATCTTACAGTTAAAAAAATTACTGTATGGAGTCTATATAATTTTTAAGGATGATATTATTTTATTAGATTACATTTAAAAAGTATTGATTAAAGATGGCAGCACTACAGAGTATTCTATGTATAACATAATACTGAACACAACAGAATATTATTTGGATAAACTATATTTTAAAATCTTACATTTTCAGAAATTTCAAATTAAGCCCTACACTTTCCAAAAAAATCAACATAAATCTTTAAGCTATTGCTTGGAGTGAAAAATCATACAATTTACGAATGCAAAGGCTCAAAACAAACTTGAATATGATAGGTGTCAATTGCAACATTATATTCAATATTTTTCCAAATGAAGTACATGCAAGCAAGTTTTATTGTCATAAATCTCTGTTACAATCCATAGGTAGTGAAAATGCTACCATGCATTCCTTATTCAGGAGGGCATTGAGTGGTTTAGGCATTGACTTAGACTTAGACTGCACTCTTTATGGATGCACTATACCCCTTATCAAAATTTTGTTCCAAATCATAACCCCTCCATACTTGGGAGAAGTCTCCTAATAGATGGAAGGACCTGATTTTTGATCACATCAGCTGGGATAAATCCACCATTTTCAGCAGCCTCTGGAGCCGAGATGGTACCCCCAAGAACACTTGCTTTGCTTGAACCGTAGTCCATGTTTTCCATGAATTCAAAAGGTTATTAGCATTGCCTGCGTACTGACAATCACGGTTGTTGTAGAATTGAACCCAAACATAATCAAACAAACCGGTTTTGATATCGGTATCTAGATGAGTATCTGGGAATGGACATTGTGGAGCTGCTGCTAAGTACACCTTTTTTTGTTGGCTAATTCCATTTAAGTGTCCTAGCAAGTTCACCATTGTGTTGGGTTGAACCAATCTCAATGCCAAAATCAATGCCATCCAAAACTGCATCACCTAGGACTCACCACCTAGATAGTTTTTCCAAAGGTAATTTGCTACTTGCTTTGCATCATCAGCTGTAGAAAGTGTGTAGCTGCCATCATAGCCTCCAAGTGAAAGGAAGACTTTGATGCCTTGCCCTTGGCAAGCTTTGATTTCAGAGCTGAAACGGGTACAAGTATTGGCACTGGGGTCACAGTGCCCAGCTAGGTTTAGCATTGGGGTTTGACCATTACCGAATTTGTTTAAGAAAGCTAAGTTCACATATTGGTAGTTTCTTGTAGCACAATTGTCAGCCAAGGAGACTTCATTAGAGTTTTGGGCCCAATATATGGCAATCCCAGCAGCCTGTAAGGATTTACATAAAGAGATGATTAAGAGGGACAATAAGATTAATGATGCTTGTTTATGGGCAGCCATATTGGGATCCTCTTAGGTTTTTTTGTTTTTTTATTTAATTTAATTTAATTTAATTTTTTTAAAGAATAGTGGAGTGGGTACAAATTTATTGTGAATTGGTTTGATTTTATTATGTACACTATTAAATAAAAAAAAAAAACAAAAAAAAACTTAACTATAAAATGGATTTCATGTGAAAATTTGAAGTAGGGTCATGCCACAAGGTTTATAAGGGTAGAAAAGTATGACAGCCGTGTCTTGCAGTTAACGAATTCTAGCCCAAAGTTCATTTAACAATTCAAGCATCCCATCAATCAAGCTACGAC
Source organism: Quercus dentata (assembly GCA_028216015.1). NCBI lineage: Eukaryota > Viridiplantae > Streptophyta > Magnoliopsida > Fagales > Fagaceae > Quercus > Quercus dentata. The sequence continues at coordinate 16,871,552 of CP116452.1, read as the reverse complement.
AACCTGGTCCCTCCCTCAGAGAAAGAGTTAAAAAGCAAAGTTGAACTTGTGCATGGGTACATATGCTCCGGTGTAGTCTCTGCTTGAAAGAAATATTATGCATGTATGACTTGTTTGTATATTAATCTTAATGATTTGAGGATTTTATTTAAGGAAACAAATTTACTTTGCAATTTTTTTAAAAAATAAGATAGATATTACAAAAGAGTTAGGAAGGATATGAATTCTGAATGTTTTCGTTAAAAACATTAAAAAGTGAAAACTTGTTGAACTATGAGGGCGTTTGGATTGCACTGAAAGTGGCTGAATGCCTTGCTACGTTTTCCAGTTTTTTTTTTTTTTTTTTTTTTTTTTTTTTTTTTTCAGCCGCACTATTTGACCAAGTCAATTGTAAACAGTGCATTCATACAATCGCTTTTACGGACCCACAAATTCCACTTTTCAACAACTTTTTCATTAAAAATGGGTCTCACGATATTATTCACATATTTAAAAATTATTTTCTTACTGAGTATTTTGAGTTTCAGCAAAAATAAGCTCAATCCAAACGGACCCTATAAGCTCTTACCTAGAAAATCGGTTATAAGTTGCGGTACAAGTATATTTTTATTTATTATGGACCTATTCCCATCAGATATTGTCACCCAAATTCAAGAAGAAGCTACGTCTAATTGGTTTTCGAACTTTAAAGCCGTCAATCTTGAAAAGCATGTGCATACTATCCGATAGTCAAGAATGGGAAACAAGACCTAGTACGTGGCATATGCTTCATGATAGGGACAAAAATTTCCAATAGTCTTCCAGAAGATGCCAATCTGATTAATTACTGCTTAGCTTATACCTTTTTGTTTAACTTATCCTTTTTACACACACAATGGATGGTAGCCTTTCTTCTCTCAAAGTCCTCCTCGTCCTTGCGTTGAATGCAATTCATATTTCTTTTTAAGGGAAGAGAGGCACCATTTGACTGCAGGAACCAATTATGATTATTTAGTTTATCTTATATATATATATATATAGAAAGTTTTATCTTACATTTAAAAAATGACTATGGACCTATGGAGTCTAAATGTTTTTTGAGGATGATATTATTTTATTACCTTGCATTTAAAAATTATTGAGCACTTCAGAGTACTCTATAGCACATTACTGATTACTGAACACATCAAAATATTATTAATTTGGATATATATATACTATAATTTAAATTAACCCTATAGTTTTGGGTTTTTTTTTTTTTTGCTAAACATATATATCATGAAGTAATATTGTTCATACAATAAACACATGTATTAAAATAACCAAATGCTGTCATTTTGTTTAATTTTTTTTAAAGGTGTCACTATTAATAATGGGCTTATGGTTCAAGTTGAAACTTTTTTTTCTAAGTATAAGCCTTAATTTTAAAAGTACCGCATTTAATTTGAAACCACGCTTATAAATTAGAAGGATTAAAATATAGTTTATCCAAATTATTTTAAAGGATCAACTATAGAATTTATTCAATCAAATCACTCTAAATCCTCTGCATTAACATTCTCAAAAAAAAAAAAAAAATTTATATATATATATCCAATGCATTAATCTTCTTTTAACTTGACCCATTATTTCTGTTTTAGATTATGGTATTGTCCTCCTATAAGAGATTTTTTTTTTTCCCCGTATAAAAAGATATTATTGGAAGATTTGGAGAAGCAATTATTGGAGTAGTACATACTGAACTCCTCAACGTCCCCTTTCCCTCAACGTCATTTAGTGCGCTTTTCTAAGATCTAGATTTAGCACCATATTGCTAATTTAACCTGAAAATTATTTAATAAATGTTCCCTCTTTTTTATGAATGGTTAGATTCATAAAAAATAAAAAAATAAAAAAATTTATCCCACTATGAGTGTTTTGCTTTATACTTCACTAATTACAGAATGCTAAGTGTTTGATTTTTGATTTTTCGTTTACGCTTTGTTTAATTTATAAGGAACTCTAAAAAAAAAAAAAATATGTAAGAAAAAAAATGACAAATGGTAGGCTACAATTGGTGGAACATAGAGTATAGCATATAGGTTGGGACAAATGATTTTTATCTGGGTCAGTCTCACCATATTTTTAATTACTAAAACATAGTATTATGACAAAGAATGAAGCAATATTATTCCCACAATATTAAATAATTACTCAATTGACCCATGCATGTTGATCAATATTATTGAGTTTACAAATCAATAATTTGCAAATCATAGCCAAGAAAAATCTACTATCAAAGATTTTAATTATTAAAATAATAATGAAACTTATTTTTAAATTTGAATTTCCCAACCTCCACTCTTTAATTATTTGATTGCTATACTTTAACCTAGCTTGCCACAACGTTGAGACACCTACGAGTCACTAATGCTATCCTCAACTTTATGCCTTTCCCTTTCATGATTTCCAATATTTAATTCAAATTAAAATACACAAAGGGGATCTTTAGCTTTTCCATTTAACAATCCTCCAATCGACTGTTAATTTAAGGTAACAGAATTTGTTCCATACATTGAACTTTATCAATTGCCTCTCAGTGTCACATTGATTTGGTCAGATTACAAAATATATGCATCTTTGCCAAGATCTTACGAGAAATTAAAACCATCAAATATACTGATTGATATTACCCCATTTCCAACTTCTTTTCATCAAGTGCACAAATTTCGAATGCAAATATAATCTATAAAGGCTCAAAGATTCAATAACCATGGAAACATTAATGGAAAGCCACATGTAAATTAGGAGACGGTATCTCTAGCACGTATCCTAAAACTGTGATAATTATTCCTAAGCTAGGGAGCCTATGCCCAAAAGTTTAGGGGTCATTTGGTACATGGGTTTAAACACATGTTTTCAGTTTTTAAACAACATTACATGTATTTTCATACACTCTTTCAACCACATGTATTTCCAAAAAATACAAATAACGTTACTAGAATAATATTACCAAACGGCCCCTAGGTTCTTTGAAATACACGTGATTTTCCTATAATAATTAATATTTAGAATTTTCTTTTGAGAATCATTATTATTATTATACAATATAGAAATTATATTTTAACATAATCTAAGTGTATATGTGTGTGAAGCTCCTTATTGGAGACTTGAATCCTGGCTTTTACCCGTCACACTCCACAAGTACAACCATCACGCCAAGAGTGCGCTGTGGTTATTCAAATATTAAATATGTGCATCACTAATGAATATTATTAAAACTTTTGGAAAATTACATGCATTCCCCCTCTCTTGATGTTTATGAAAATGATATTCCCTCCCAAAAATTTGTATAAATAATACTCACTCATTAAGCTTTGTATGAATGCAATGGTTTAACTAATACTCTTTTAAACTATGATTAAACTAACATAATGTTTCATTTTTAAAAAAGATTCTTACCCAATGAAATGACACTCTATTCTCTTGCGATTTGTGGATGCATGACGCCCTCTCCCTTCAGTATGTATAAATTAATAGGAATTTAAAATAAAATAAAATATTATGTTAGTGAAAATTAAGTATTTCATTTTATACAAACCTCAAAAGAGGAGTATCATTTCATAAATCGCAAGAGAGGTTGCTGTCTTGTCATATAAAAAGCTATTATGATTTTAAATTTTTTAAAATTTCTTAAGAACTATCATTAGTACAACACTATTGAAACTGAATGTTTGAGGAGCTTATTATCTTAATTTCCTCATTGATCGACTTTTTATAATTTATATAGCAAACATTCCACGTTTATATTTTTCTAAATTAAAAGTGGAAAAAAATCATAATTATTAAAGCTCTATCTTTCTAGCCTCCTTCATTTTTGTATGCTTATTTTCATATAAGAAAATGTTAAACTTACTACAAGTTTTATTACATTAAATTATAAATTGATGTGATAATAAATATGATTAATAGATTTCAACCACCTAATAAATGAATGTTTGAAATGTATTTTTGTGATTGGTGACATTTTATTTTGTAAGCTCTATCTCGTATAATGGTAGTATTCCTAGCATTACTTATCTTCATATTTTTTCAAGTGTACGAAGATATGATAATCCTACGATTGGTTTTCATATATGGATTACTTGTTGATGATGCCGAAAAATCGTCGGTGAGCTACACGGCACTCACGTGCTTGAAACAACGCCCGCACAACACAAAAAGAGAAGACCTCGCAGAGAGCACCGGTGTGGTGCCGGCCAAATACCCTCCGAAGGTCAAGTTAGAACTTCTCACAACTCTAAAGTGTTAGAGAGGGTAAATTATGCGTACCTTGGTTGGTGAGGGTATTGGGGTTTTTATAGTGGTAGAGGGTTGACCTCTCCTTATTGGATTAGAAGTATTTTCCTTATAGGAGTCTCTTTAGACGTATTTTTCGAGATCATTTCCTTGTAGGAGTCTTTTTATTTAACACTAAGCGTGGGCGCAAGATATTTCTTTATATATGCAAACGTGGAGACCAAGCAAGGCCACGTCAAGGTCGTCGCTTTGCCTACCCCTTCGTCGGGGTCGTCGACCGCCTACTCCCTCGTCCGGGGTCGTCGGCCTCGTTAGGGTCGTCGGCTTCGCCTACTCCCTTGTTAGGGTCGTCGACCTCGTCAGGGTCGTCGACCTCGTCAGGTTCGTCGGCCGCCCCCCCTCGTCGGGGTCGTCGGCTTCGCCTACTCCTTCGTCGAGGTCGTCGGGGTCGTCGGCTTCGCCTACCCCCCGCCGAGGTCGTCGACCTCGTTAAGGTCGTCGGCTTCGCCTATTCCCTTGTTAGGGTCGTCGGCCTCGTCGGGTCGTCGGCTTCGCCTACCCCCTCGTCGGGTCGTCGGCTTCGCCTACTCCCTCGTCGAGGTCGTCGCCTCGTCGGGTTCGTCGGCTTCGCCTACCCCCCTCGTCGGGGTCGTCGGCCGTTAGGGTCGTCGCCGCCGCCCCCTCGTCGAGGTCGTCGGCCTCGTTAAGGTCGTCGACCGCCTACTCCCTTGTTAGGGTCGTCCACCTCGTCGGGGTCGTTAGCTTCGCCTACTCCTCGTCGAGGTCGTCACCTCGTCGGGGTCGTCGGCTTCGCCTACCCCCTCGTCGGGGTCGGACCTCATTAGGGTCGTCACCGACACTACTCCCTTGACTTAGTAGTGTCGACTTTCCATTTATGACAAGTTAACCCCGTCTTCCTAAAGCTATAGACGTCCTAAAGTTGTTCGACCGCCATTTATGACAAGTGAGGCCAACGGGTCTATTTTGAACGCCGCTTCATGATACTATATTCATGAATATTCACATTCACAATTTTACCCTTATCATTTGCCCCCACTCCATGATCTCGTCGCCTTAAAAAGCGACGGGTTCATGGAGTTTAAGTCCTTTTCATTTGGATAATTCCAACTCGTCTCTTTAGTAGACTTGTTCCTACGTTATCTTTTATGTTAAAACCATCGTCTTGTAATATTAGTCATATACTTTAGTGGACGAACTCTTCAACTTTATGGGCTCGTCCGCTTTGGGGACTTGGCGCAATCGTCCATTTCGTGGGTATTACTAAGTGACTCGTCCAATCTGTAGGCTTAATGATAAACTCGTCCACTTGTGGACTTAATAATTTTTCATTCTCTTAGGATTGGGTCGTCCACTTTGGACTTAGCAATGTCGTCCGCTTTGTGGATTTAGTAGGGTCGTCCGACTTGTGGACTTAATAAGGTCGTCCCAGCTTGTGGACTTAATAAGACATGGTTGTCCACTTTGTGTCCATTTTATGGACTTCATAATTTTTCATACTCCTAGGATGAAATCGTCCATCTTGTGGATTTAATAAGCTTGTCCATTTTATGGACTTGATAATATTTCATCCTCTCGAGATGAGGTTGTCCACTTAATGGATCGCATATTAGGGTCGTCTATTTTGTAGACTTGGGTTCCTCCACTTTGTGGACTTGTTGAGGTGACTAAGTGTTGGTACCTCGTCACCTTGTGAGTTCTCCACTTGGAGTCGTGGACTAATTGAGGTGACGGTGACTTAGCGTAGTGACCGTCCACCCGTAGGTGACTTTGGCCATGCGTCTACCCGTAGGTGACTTAGCATAGTGACCGTTCACCCGTAGGCGACTTTGGCCATGCTTCTACCCGTAGGTAAATTAGCGTAGTGACCGTCCACCCGTAGGCGACTTTGGCCATGCGTCTACCCGTAGGTGACTTAGCGTAGTGACCGTCCACCCGTAGGCGTTGGCCATGCGTCTATCCGTAGGTAACTTAGCGTAGTGACCGTCCACCCGTAGGCGTTGGCCATGCGTCTATCCGTAGGTAACTTAGCGTAGTGACCGTCCACCCGTAGGCGACTTTGGCCATGCGTCTACCCGTAGGTAACTTAGCGTAGTGACCGTCCACCCGTAGGCGTTGGCCATGCGTCTACACTCGTAGGTAACTTAGCGTAGTGACCGTCCACCCGCAGCGACTTTGGCCATGCGTCTACCCGTAGGTAACTTAGCGTAGTGACCGTCCACCCGTAGGCGACTTTGGTCATGTGTCTACCCGTAGGTAACTTAGCGTAGTGACCGTCCACCCGTAGGCGTTGGCCATGCGTCTACCCGTAGGTAACTTAGCGTAGTGACCGTCCACCCATGCAGGCGACTTTGGTCATGCGTGAATAAACTCCTCTTATTAAAATGAACCATGCATTCATAGAAAAAGTAGTTCTTAAAAAGAAAACGAAGACTTGCCCTTTGGGCTTTAAAAGAGTTATTGTAGCAAAAACTAAAGTAAATAGAAAAAATGAGGAGTATAGCTAAAATTCACTAAGGTAAACTAGAAATAAAGGGGTCTTTGCTCTTCATGCCATCCTTTTTCTTGGTAGTACTTCCGTAGGTGCTTGGTGTTCCACGGGCGGTGTAGCTTCCGTCCGTTCGGCGTCTCGATTCTTGCCATCTTACGCCCTTTGTCCTGTCGCGTATCCTCTTGCCTTTCTCTCTTCTCTCGAGTCGGAAGCGCGTCCTCGGCATTCATATATTTGGTTGCCCTGTAAAAAGCACGTCCGACATAGTCTTGGTCGTTCTTATATAGTGAAAATAGGAACTTACCCTTCCATGACCCATTTGTGAAAGCGGCTACAAGTATCTTGTCGTTAGCTTCATCAATTGAAAGCGCCTCTTTGTTAAAGCGTGCTATGTAAGACCTTAGCGTCTCATCTTCCCGCCGCTTGATGCTTATCAAGCATGTCAGACTTCTTATACTGTGTCCTCCGATGAAGTGCGAAGCAAACCGAGCGCTTAGCTCCTTGAAATACTTGATGGAGTTAGGCGTCACCTGCTAAACCATATCCTTGCGGGACCCTTGGCGTGGTGGGGAAAGCTCGCATATGATCTCGTCGGGTACCTCGAAGGTGCATCGGGTCTTGAAGGACTCCAAATGATCTAGAGGGTCTTTGTTTCCGTCGTAGTTTTCCACTTGCGGCATACGGAACTTTGGTGGAAGGGGGAAGGAGTTGACGGACGCGGTGAACGGCGAGTCGGTTCGGTGGACCAGATCATCAAGGTCGCTAGACACCCGTCCTTTGAGGGCGTTCATCATGACGTCCATCTGTTCCTTCATCGCTTTGCATCTCGGCGACAATGTGGGGTTGAGCCATATCGGTGACGGATGGACAGCTCATATCTTGTCGCTTGGGTCCGCTTGGGGCATTACTACCTTCGGGCCCCTCTTGGTCTCTTCGCTCAAGACTTTGGTACCTTCTTGATTTTCCCCTTGGGTACCCATAGCGGCGTTCTTTTGCCGTAGCTGTTCTTCAAGGTCCCGATTCTGTTTGGTGAGACGTTCCACTGTTGCCATGAGGGTTTGGACCTGCCTCTCCAGGGTAGTGGGTCGTAGCTCGTCTCCCTGAACGTTGTTGGTAGTTGCCATCGAGTGAGTAAGTACCATGCAACTCTTTGTCCGGGAAGCGATAGGCTAAAGTACGCTTCGTTCCCACAGACGGCGCCAACCGATGATGCCGAAAAATCGTCGGTGAGCTACACGGCACTCACGTGCTTGAAACAAACACAAAAAGAGAAGACCTCGCAGAGAGCACCGGTGTGGTGCCGGCCAAATACCCTCCGAAGGTCAAGTTAGAACTTCTCACAACTCTAAAGTGTTAGAGAGGGTAAATTATGCGTACCTTGGTTGGTGAGGGTATTGGGGTTTTTATAGTGGTAGAGGGTTGACCTCTCCTTATTGGATTAGAAGTATTTTCCTTATAGGAGTCTCTTTAGACGTATTTTTCGAGATCATTTCCTTGTAGGAGTCTTTTTATTTAACACCAAGCGTGGGCGCAAGATATTTCTTTATATATGCAAACGTGGAGACCAAGCAAGGCCACGTCAAGGTCGTCGGCTTTGCCTACCCCTTCGTCGGGGTCGTCAGCTTCGCCTACTCCCTCGTCGGGGTCGTCGGCCTCGTTAGGGTCGTTAGCTTTGCCTACTCCCTCGTCGGGGTGAATGTGAATATTCATGAATATAGTATCATGAAGCGGCGTTCAAAATAGACCCGTTGGCCTCACTTGTCATAAATGGCGGTCGAACAACTTTAGGACGTCTATAGCTTTAGGAAGACGGGGTTAACTTGTCATAAATGGAAAGTCGACACTACTAAGCTGAAGGGAGTAGTGTCAGGTGACGACCCTAATGAGGCCGACGACCCGACGAGGGGGTAGGCGAAACCGACGACCCCGACGAGGTCGACGACCTCGACGAGGGAGTAGGCGAAGCTAACGACCCCGACGAGGCCGACGACCCTAACAAGGGAGTAGGCGAAGCCGACGACCTTAACGAGGTCGACGACCTCGACGAGGGGGTAGGCGAAGCCGACGACCCTAACGAAGCAGTCGACGACCCCGACGAGGGGGTAGGCGAAGCCGACGAACCCGACGAGGTCGACGACCTCGACGAGGGAGTAGGCGAAGCCGACGACCCCGACGAGGGGGTAGGCGAAGCCGACGACCCCGACGAGGCCGACGACCCTAACAAGGGAATAGGCGAAGTCGACGACCTTAACGAGGTCGACGACCTCGACGAGGGGGTAGGCGAAGCCGACGACGACCCGACGACCTCGGACGAAGGAGTAGGCGAGCCGACGACCCGACGAGGGGTAGGCGAAGCCGATTTAACCCGACAAGGTCGACGACCCCGACGAGGCCGACGACCCTAACAAGGGAGTAGGCGAAGCCGACGACCCTAACGAGGCCGACGACCCTGACGAAGGAGTAGGCGAAGCCGACGACCTCGACGAGGGAGTAGGCAAAGCTAACGACCCTAACGAGGCCGACGACCCCGACGAGGGAGTAGGCGAAGCCGACGACCCCGACGAAGGGGTAGGCAAAGTCGACGACCTTGACGTGGCCTTGCTTGGTCTCCACGTTTGCATATATAAAGAAATATCTTGCGCCCCACGCTTGGTGTTAAATAAAAAGACTCCTACAAGGAAATGATCTCGAAAAATACGTCTAAAGAGACTCCTATAAGGAAAATACTTCTAATCCAATAAGGAGAGGTCAACCCTCTACCACTATAAAAACCCCAATACCCTCACCAACCAAGGTACGCATAATTTACCCTCTCTAACACTTTAGAGTTGTGAGAAGTTCTAACTTGACCTTCGGAGGGTATTTGGCCGGCACCACACCGGTGCTCTCTGCGAGGTCTTCTCTTTTTGTGTTGTGCAGGCGTTGTTTCAAGCACGTGAGTGCCGTGTAGCTCACTGACGATTTTTCGGCATCATCACTTGTCATCTTTCATGGCATTTGTTTTAAATTTGGAATTGCAATTCATTGACCAATATAAGTTTCATTATCGTGTTTATACCATTTTTCCTCGGATAGTATTTATAGCAAGAATATATGATATGCAATACATATATTTTATATTTGTGCTTTCAGATATAATAATATTATATATCCACCATCCACGTATATATGCATAATTTAATTATTAAGAATCATAATTAAATTAAAAATTTTCAAATTAAATAATTAAAATTGAATAATGAATAATAAAATATAATAATAATTTTAATATATTATAATGAGTCACATGAAAATATTAAGTCATATAATTTGTAATACTTAGAGGAAGCTCATAGTGTAAGTACAACGTATAAGAACCAATTTTTATTATTTAAAAATAATATAAAATAAATAATAAAATTTTAAAAAAGAAATTAGAAACACTTAGTGGAAAAATTCTAATACAAGTAGTATTTTTTTTTTTGGCCTTCTAAAACTGAATTTTTTTTCTTTTTGTTTACAATAAATAGGGAGGGAGAAATTTGAACTCAAGTTATCTCTATTGGAAAAATCAAGTAATGCAACTATGTTAATGTAATGTACTTAAAGTGTGACATACGACATAATATAGAGAAAGGATGAGAAAAAATATTTTTAAAAAACTAAGAGGGTGTTCACTTAGTGCAACAACATAACACGACACAATTTTTATTATATAGTATACGATTGGGCGAGATGAATAGTTTTAGTATGTATGGCTTTTAGAAGGTAGATTCCTAGTCTGGCCATTGATAAACATGAAACGACCTAGCTAGTGGGATTCCTAAATATTGATCATGATAAATTAATGTTTTGCATACGCTTAGAATATGCTGCTTCCTTGTGATTAGTCCCCTGTAACAAGAGCACTACACAGTTCGTGACATAAATAAGAGGTAGGCTTCAGCTCTCTCAACATCAAGACAAAGATGTAAGAACTGATTTCCAGGGAAGTAGACATGGTGATATTGGTTCGGCTCTTCTTCACTATCACATCATGAGCTAAGACGAGCCGGAACCAATATCACTCTTGTGTGCTTCTTTGCATTCCTGAGGTGAAGTTATCAGCACAGCGTGCAGCTTATTATGCTTGATTATGGTAGCTTAAGAGTGACTTCCCCTGTAAATTTCTGGCTGCTCTTTTATTTTCATGTTGTTCTTGTGGTTTTAAACTTTTTTTTTTTTTTTTTTTAATTTTTTATGCATGCTTTTAAGTAGATGTAGATCAGAACAATGATATATAGATGAAAAACCTGTATCATACTTATCCGCGATAAGAGTGATAAAGAAGGTTTTTTTTTAGGCCATCTTTTATGATTAGAGTAAATTTTTCTCAGAAGTTGGTGTTCAGGAGAAGAGTACCTTTTGAAAAAATAGGGCATCGACCCCCTTCAAAGTTTTTGGTTGTACACTTTGTACTAATATAATAGCTAATAGTCAAGGTGATTGATTAGTAATTTAGTGCTAACTCGTAAATGAACAGAATTTGTTTTTCTGGAGTCTCTACCATGCCCTAAAAATTACAACTACGTACGTCGATGGTATATCACTCACATGGGACCAAACTACGTGGGAAGTGTTGGTTTACATAGAAATGACTGAATAACTCCTTTCTATCAGCTTGAGCTACTATTTCTCTCAAAAAAAAAAAAAAAAAAAAAAAAAAAAAAAAAAAAACTTGAGCTATTAGAGCCACTGATAAATTAATGACGCTTTTATGAAAATGTTTAAAAATTTTCATTACTTCAACTGGATGCTTTGTTTTTGTTTTTGTTTTTTTTTTTTAAGAAATGACGATGGTATCTGTGTACATGTAGCATTAATTCAACAATCATATGCAAGGCTATAGCTGATGATTTTCATGCCAAACTCAATTCTGTATCTTTATGAAAATTTTCAGATTATTATGTTAAAAACAAGTCTTCCTGAAACTTGCCCTTCGAGAAAATATACTGGCCACGCATAAAGACTGCTTAATTTATCATACATCACTTTTCTCAACAACAAAATATATATATATATATATATATATATATATATATATATAATATAATATAATATAATAATTATCATATATCACAACTTCCAACATGGTCACCAAAGCACACTCCTTAACTATATTTCTACTGTCCTTTCATTACCAATTTAATTTTTTTTACCAAAACAAAGAGTTGCTCATAAGACATCCACGTACGTTTATTATCAAACTTTTTATCTAAAGAAAAAAAAGTAGATAGAATTGTTCAACATATATATCTATCTTGATTTAGATAAATACCTTGGCAATTAACATATGAACTACTAATAGTGTTTATTTCAAACTTTAGAAACCAATAAATCTCGATTAGGTAAATATTAAAGGTTAACAGTATATTTTCACCAAAAATAAACATTAAAATAAAGAGTTGAGTATCTAGAACTTCACCATGTTTTGAGGCTAACCAAGAAATGTCCATGCTTCAAGTCTTATACTATGTGTGAATAGGTAACCAAGGGACAATTCAAACATTCTAAAAAGGTGGTCTCGGTATATGTATCCAAATTGAAAAACTGTGCATGTACGGCTAGGCTTCTGACTTTTTCCCTGTACTTGGGTTCAACTTCTTACAAGAAGAACTTTCTGCCCAGTGTTCAGTGTTGTACAGAAATGACTAAGATCTCACATATGCAGGTTGCAAAAGTCTTGGCCCTTACCGTGTTTAATGCTATTAATGACATCCGTAAGGTACAAGTAATTCTCAATCGGATAAGCTTTCATGGACTTTTTTATTCATCATATCTCAACCCGTCAAGATCTCAATGACGTGCCACACATATCACCGCACCAAATAGTATAAATACCATGCCAAGGCCGATGGCAAAACACCAAATAATCCATATATACAAGTTCAAAAACTACAAACCCCAGAGAACAAATTCTTAGTCTTTTGTGAGCAATCCTTGAAAATGAAGTCGATGAGATTGATTGGAAGCCTTAGCTGCATGATGCTAGTGATGGCCATATCAGCAGTAGCTCAACCATCATCCTCACCCGCACCGGTGCTTGACAGTGCCGGACGTCCTCTTCAACGTGGTGTAGAATACTACATCAATCCTGCTATTACTGACAGTGGCGGTCGTTTCACCTTGATTGATCGAAATGGCTCATGCCCCCTTTATGTTGGGCAGGAAAATGGTTCAGGCTTAGAAGGTCTCCCTGTCATCTTTACACCCTTCGTGGAGGGAGAGACAGTGATCAGGGAGAATAGGGACTTCAGGGTTGCTTTCTCAGCGGCCACAATCTGTGTTCAGTCGACAGCATGGAAGTTAGGCGAGAAGGACCCCGAGTCTAATAGGAGATTAATTGTCACCGGAGAAGACCAAAGCTCACGAAGAACCGCAAATTACTTCCGGATAGAGAAAGCTAGTGTTGGAGGTGATATCTACCAGATTTCATGGTGTCCTACAGATGTCTGTCCTACTTGTAGGTTTGACTGTGGTACTGCTGGTAACTTGGTTGAGAATGGAAAGAGGTTGTTAGCCTTGGATGGTAATGTGATTCCTGTTACCTTTGAGAGGAAGGCTTAAATTTATTAGTCCTCCATATTATTGAAAGGTAGAGTAAATAAATGGAGTTATCTCCTTCCAATATTAAATAAAGGGTAGACTTGTGTTTTATAACTCCTTTGGGAAGTTGTGATTATATTTTCAACAAAGAATAAAAAGGTAAATGCTATGCTATGTTTTAGATCTCTCTCCTTCATGTATGTGTATTCATTTGTGTTAACATAAATCTCTTATTTTCTGTACATGGATTTGGACAAACTGAGGTTGGGATTTCCAAATGGGTTAATTTTTACTTAATAGTTTCGTCTTTCAAGTGCAAGGCAAAGTGGAGGACTCACTGTTCTTCGCAAGTCTGAGTGTGAGAAGTGTCGATGGTATATCGTTCACATGGAACCAAACCACGTGAGAAGTGTTTGTTTACATAGAAATGACTGATCAATAACTCCTTTCTATCAACTGAAGCTTTTAAGAGTTCGATTGGAGGCTTTGATATATATATATATATATATATATATATATATTGGAATTGATGATGGTATCTGTGTACATACAGCATTAATTCAACAATCATATGCATGGCTATGGCCTATAGCTAATGATTTTTATGTCAAACGCAATTCTGAAACTCTATGAAATCTATTCAAACTATTATGTTTAAAACTTATCTTCCTAAAATTTGCGTGGCCAGTCGGACAAAATTGGCTTCTGCCCTTTTCGGGCAAAATAAATAGCATTCTATCCCATTGCCTAAACAAATTAGGAAAATGCTCTATTTTTGAAAATCGATTTTTTGAAAATCGAGTTAAGTCCTATAGTAACATTTTTAAGGACCTATAGTGGCGTTTTTTAACTCAAGCTCGTTAAATCGAGTTATAGGTAAAAAAATTGCATGTAACTCGACTTCATGGAAATCAAGTTACAAAACGTTACTATAGATCATTAAAACGTCACTATAGGCTCCTTAAAACGCCACTTAGAGCTCAGAATATATATATATATATATATACATATATATATTTTCACTCGATTTTGAGAAAGTCGAGTATCAAAAGAGGAGTATTTCCCTAATTAATTTGGAAAATGGGGTAGAATGCTATTTATTTTGCCCGAAAATGGCAGAGGCCAATTTTGTCCATGGCCAGTCTATTTTCCAGAAGAGCAAATTTATCAAACATCACTTTTCTCAACCAAAAAAAAGAATTATATATATATATATATATATATATATATATGTGAATAAATATAATAATTATCATATATCACAACTACTCCCGACGCTGCCACAAAGCACACTCCTTAACTGTATTTCTACTGTCCATTACTTACCATTTTAATTCTTTTACCGAAACAAAGAGTTGCTCATAACATATCCTCGTTTATTATAAAACTTTTTATCTAAAGAAAAAAAAGTAGATAGAATTGTTGAACGTATAAATCCATCTTAGCTAGTGTCCCTTCTGCTTGGCTGAAAACATCTTGTTAGCGTTGAATGGTTATCAATCCAAGCCAAAATATCAAGCTAAATACTTTGGTAATTAACGTAGAGACTAATAGTGTTTATTTTTAAACTTCAGATACCAATAACACTCATTTCAAACTTTAAGAATTAATAATGCTCAATATGTAAATATTAGGGATTACCAATGTATTTTTGCCAAAAATAAACATTAAAATAAAGAGTCAACTATCTACAACTTAACCATGTTTTGAGGATAACCAAGCAATGTCCATGCATAGATAGTAGCTTCAAGTCTTATATCTGTGTGAATAGGTAACCAAGGGACAATTCAAACATTCTATATAAAAAGGTAGGCTCGGTGTAAGTATCCAAATTGAAAAACAGTGCATGTACGGCTAGGCTTCGACTTTTCCCCTGTACTTGGGTTCAACTTCTTCCGCCGTCTTAAAATCTTCAGAAATTACAAATTTAACTTTCTGCCCACTGTGTTGCACAGAAATGGCCAAGATCTCACATGTGCAGGTTGCAAAAGTCTTGGCCCTTACCGTGTTTAATGCTATTAATGACATCCGTAACGCACAAGTAATTCTCAATCGGATAAGCTTTCATGGACTTTTTTATTCATCATATCTCAACCATTCAAGATCTCAATGACGTGCCATATATCACCGCACCAAATGGTATAAATACCATGCCAAGGCCATTGGCAAAACACCAAATAATCCATATATACAAGTTCAAAAACTACAAACCCCAGAGAACAAATTCTTAGTCTTTTGTGAGCAATCCTTGAAATGAAGTCGATGAGATTGATTGGAAGCCTTAGCTGCATGATGCTAGTGATGGCCATATCAGCAGTAGCTCAACCATCATCCTCACCCGCACCGGTGCTTGACAGTGCCGGACGTCCTCTTCAACGTGGTGTAGAATACTACATCAATCCTGCTATTACTGACAGTGGCGGTCGTTTCACCTTGATTGATCGAAATGGCTCATGCCCCCTTTATGTTGGGCAGGAAAATGGTTCAGGCTTAGAAGGTCTCCCTGTCATCTTCACACCCTTCGTGGAGGGAGAGACAGTGATCAGGGAGAATAGGGACTTCAGGGTTGCTTTCTCAGCGGCCACAATCTGTGTTCAGTCGACAGCATGGAAGTTAGGCGAGAAGGACCCCGAGTCTAATAGGAGATTAATTGTCACCGGAGAAGACCAAAGCTCACGAAGAACCGCAAATTACTTCCGGATAGAGAAAGCTAGTGTTGGAGGTGATATCTACCAGATTTCATGGTGTCCTACAGATGTTTGTCCTACTTGTAAGTTTGACTGTGGTACTGCCGGTAACTTGGTTGAGAATGGAAAGAGGTTGTTAGCCTTGGATGGTAATGTGATTCCCGTTACCTTTGAGAGGAAGGCTTAAATTTATTAGTCCTCATTATTGAAAGGTGGAGTAAATAAATGGAGTTAGCTCCTTCCAATATTAAATAAAGGGTAGGCATGTGTTTTGTAACTCCTTTGGGAAATTGTGATTATATTTTCAACAAAGAAAAAAAAAGGAAAATGTTATGTTTTAGATCTCTCTCTCATATATGTGTATTCATTTGTATTAACATAAATCTCTTATTTCTGTGGGCAAAGATGAGTTGTTTTATACTTACCATTCTTCATTTTTCTTTTTCTTTTTTAATTCCTGTTACTTTTTAATTTTTTTAATGAAAAATTCCATTAACCAGAAAAAGAAATTATATCTCTCATCAACACATCCCAAACAGCTTGAGGATAAGACTGATTACAACACAATAAGGACCTCAAAGGAAATGCAAATTTGGCGTAACATGCACTATTCATTTTTTTCATTTGCCTCTCTTCAATCCCAGCAGAAATTGCAGCATTCAAAAGAGCTTCTAAGCTCAGTTATATTATTAATTATCATACTTGATACATGCTAAAAAACATAATAGCTAGGTAATAAGAGCATCAAAACATGACTTTGCATCTCCCTCCACAGTAGTGGTGGCAATGTTTCACCCAACACAAATACGGCACAAATATTTTAGGATCAATGTTTAAGGCAAATGCGTTTATGTCGAAGTGGGTCGGTATGTTTTAACACAATTAATAAATAGGTCAATTCTGAGTTAACTTGCGTAATTCACAATTTACCAAAAATGACCCAATTTATATAAATAAATGTTATTTTTATCTATAATAAATTTTAAATCTAAATATAGTTAATTAATTAAATAATTTTGATGTTTATATTGAGTTTCAAATATAAATACTTCAATAATTAACTACAAGAAAAAATATTTATTGTAACAAAAGTTTTTGTTGCAATAAAAAAATTTGTTGCCAACTATTACAATAAGCTTTTGTTGCAATAAAAGATTTTTAATAATTTTTTAAATAAGGTTATTGCAACAAAATAAATCATTGCTATAACTTATTGCAACACAGTTAAATAATTTTGGATAGCGAATGTTGTTCAATTAATGTGTTTGGTTTAGTACAAAGACAAATTTGCTGACTTGTAATATATATTGTTTGAGTTGCAAAGTTTCACTCAGAAGTACAAGATCAATTATCCAAGAAGCAACTTAAGAAAAAGATGTGTTTGGTTTTTCGTTAGGCCTTCAATTCCCCTTCGGTCAATACAAGCTTGGTTCTCGGCACACACGTTGACTCTTCAATGAAACTACAATGTAGATTCCTGATATGTTTTATATAGTCAACTACTAACTTGGAATCCATGATCTACATGTAAACTATATATACAAGGTCAAAATATAGCCAACCAAAACAAAGATTTGAGATATTTTAGAAGGCTTGTGTTGTCTGCTACCATAGAAAGATCAAAAACCTATATTCACCACAAGTTTGAGTATAAAAAGCAAATCTAAAGATAAAGTTCTTATTTCCTAATCAAGGTTGAAGCCACAAAGTATCATCACAATATAAATATTGTGGAGTCAAATTTTTAAGGTGATCCTTGAAGTCATAGATATGGTTCATGTGGAAGATTTCAAATTAGAAGAGCTCAAGTGGCTTGAGCAAATTGTGGGATCACATCTATAAGTGTCTACGTACTGAGTAGCAATAAGGAATTTGGTTAAGTCTCAATTGCAATAATTCAATCCTAATATTGATATTTTCCCTGAGGTTAGGGTTAACCCCAGTAGTAGTTTTTTCTATTAATGTATTAATTTTGGGGAAATTATTTTGTAGTTTAATTTCAAAACTTAAAATTTTGAATTTACAGCTTGGTTAAAACATGCATGTAAGAAGCTAAACGTTGTTGATGCAGCAGGTTGGATGAAATATCCTTCAATGGTAATTGGTCATGACCAATCCTACTGAGAGCCATGAAAACCTTAAGCTAGAATTTTTAAGGGTTTGGGAAGGATCAAGATCCTCTAGAGTATAGGGTACTAGACAATGTAAAGTTCTTTAAATCGACACCATTCACTTAAAATAAAATGTTAAGGTTATGCTACATCATGAATACACTAACAAAAACTTAACAAAAGTAAAATTTTTCCATAAAAAGTTCTAAATCATTCACGATAAAACCAAAAAAGCAAAATTTGTACCTGTTTCTCCCTCCCTACCAATCTTCAATGAGAATCCATGGGAAATTCAGGCCACAAAAACAAATCCATTGTCAGCTGCCATCTCTAATCAAACTCTACGGCCAAACCCATCAACTCCAACCAAACTCCATAAACAAAATTGGCCATCAATAATGGATTCTATCGTCAAAGATCGGAAGTGGATGAAGAAAGGGGATTTTTTGGGTTTTTCTATGAATGATTTGAACTTTTTATATATGGGAAATATTACATTTTTAAAATTTTTCTGTTAGTGGATTAATGATGTGGCATAAACTTAACCTTTTATTTTCAGTGGATAGTAAGAATTTAAAAAACTCTACATGGTAGAGTACCATAAGAACTTTAAAGGATTTTAATCCATTTGGGAACTCTCGATCAGTTTGTGCATTACACATGCTAGTGTAGGAAGAAGAGCCAAGGTTGTTTTCATGATGAAGCTAAGCGTATCACATGTGGATTTGGATAATCTGAGGTTGGGATTTCCAATTGGGTTAATACTTAATAGATTCATCTTTCGAGTGCAGGGCAAAGTGGAGGACTCATTGTTCTTTGCAAGTTTGAGTGTGAGAAGTGTCGATGGAGTATCATTCACATGAAACCAAAACCACGGGAGAAGTGTTGGTTCATATAGAAATGACTGATCAATAACTCCTTTCTATCAACTTAAGCTGTTAAGAGTTCAATTTGATTTTTTTTTTTTTTTTTTTTGGGAATTGACTGTATTTCTACTGTCCTTTAATTACTAATTTAATTCTTTTTACCAAAACAAAGAGTTGCTCATAACACATCCTCGTTTATTATCAAACTTTTTATCTAAAGAAAAAAGAGTAGATAGAGTTGTTGAATATATAAATCTATCTTGGTTGCTAGTCTCCCTTCTGCTTGACTGAAAACACCTTGTTAGCATCGAATGGTTATTAATCCAAGCCAAAATATTTACATAAATACTTTGGTAATACGTAGAGATTAATAGTACTTATTTTTAAAATTTTATAAGCCAATAACGTTCATTTCAAACTTTCATAACTAATAGCACTCAATTTGTAAATATTAAGCATTAACAATATATTTTCGGCAAAAATAAACATTAAAATAAAGAGTAACTATCTAGACCTTAACCATGTTTTGAGGCTAACCAAGAAATGTCCATGCGTAGATAGTAGCTTCAAGTCTTATACGTGTGAATAGGAAACCACGTGACAATTTAAACATTCTAAAAAGGTGGCCTCGGTGTATATATCCAAATTGAAAAGCTTTGCATGTACGGCTAGGCTTCGACTTTTCCCCTGTACGGCTGTACTTGGGTTCAACTTCTTCCACCGTCTTGAAATTTTTGGAGTTTACAAATTAATATAACTTTCTGCCACTGTGTTGTACAGAAATGACCAATATCTCACATGTGCAGGTTGCAAAAGTCTTGGCCCTTACCGTGTTTAATGCTATTAATGACCACCGTAAGGTACAAGTAATTCACAATCGGATAAGCTTTCATGGACTTTTTTATTCATCATATCTCAACCAGTCGAGATCTCAATGACGTGCCATATCACCGCACCAAATATTATAAATACCATGCCAAGGCCATTGGCAAAACACCAAATAATCCATATATACAAGTTCGAAAACTACCAACCCCAGAGAGCAAATTCTTAGTTTTTTGTGAGCAATCCTTGAAAATGAAGTCGATGAGATTGATTGGAAGCCTTAGCTGCATAATGCTAGTGATGGCCATATCAGCAGTAGCTCAACCATCATCCTCACCCGCACCGGTGCTTGACAGTGCCGGACGTCCTCTTCAACGTGGTGTAGAATACTACATCAATCCTGCTATTACTGACAGTGGCGGTCGTTTCACCTTGATTAATCGAAATGGCTCATGCCCTTTTATGTTGGGCAGGAAAATGTTTCAGGCCTAGAAGGTCTCCCTGTCATCTTCACACCTTTCGTGGAGGGAGAGACAGTGATTAGGGAGAATAGGGACTTCAGGGTTGCTTTCTCAGCGGCCACAATCTGTGTTCAGTCGACGGCATGGAAGTTAGGCGAGAAGGACCCCGAGACTAATAGGAGATTAATTGTCACCGGAGAAGACGAAGGCTCACGAAAAGCCAGAAATTACTTCCGGATAGGGAAAGCTAGTGTTGGAGGTGATATCTACCAGATTTCATGGTGTCCTACAGAAGTTTGTCCTATTTGTAAGTTTGACTGTGGTACTGTTGGTAACTTGGTTGAGAATGGAAAGAGGTTGTTAGCCTTGGATGGTAATGTGATTCCTGTTACCTTTGAGAGAAAGGCTTAAATTTATTAGTCTTCCTTATTGAAAGGTAGAGTAAATAAATGGAGTTAGCTCCTTCCAATAATAAATAAATTAAGCATAGGCATGTGTTTTGTAACTTCTTTGGGAAGTTGTGATTATATTTTCAACAAAGAAAAAAAGGTAAATTTTATGTTTTAGATCTCTCTCATATATGTGCATTCATTTGTGTTAACATAAATCTCTTATTTCTGTGGGCAAATATGAGTTGTTTTATGTTTACCACTCTTCATCCTTTATTCCTGTTACTTTTTTTTTTAAATGAAATTTTCCATTAACGAAAAAAAGAAAATATATCTCTCATCCACACATCCCAAACAGCTTGAGGATAGGACTGATTACAACACAATAAGGACCTCAAAGGAAATGCAAATTTGGCATAACATGGACTATTCATTTTTTCATTTGCCTCTCTTCAAACCCAGCAGAAATTGCAGCATTCAAAAGGGCTTCTAAGCTCAGTTATATTGCTTAATTATCATACTTGAGACATGCTAAAGAACATCATAGCTAGGTACCAGCAATAAGAGCATCAAAACAGGGACCGAGCCACCATTGGACTAGGGGGCAATGGCTCCCCAATTTTTTTAAAAATATTAATATACACGTGTGTATTAATTTTAGTAATTTTGTTCTATAAAATTACATTTTGTTTTCCTTAAACAATATCATTGATTTCTTTAAGAATAACGCTATACTCACAAACTTTTTATAACATTTTTATAAACTGTTTTGGTTACAAATTCTTATTGATTCGCATATGAGCTCACCACTCATATCATTTTTTTACTTACCAGTAACCACTTATCACATTAGTAATTTATAATAATAAAAAAAAAAGAGCTTGTATCCATAGTATTTTCCTCATTTTAGTGACTAAAAAAAAAGGATCTAAAATCTAAAACAAAATATACAAGCCCCCCAAAAAAAATGATTCAACAACAAAAATTACCAACAGTAAAACTTAAAAAAATTAAGCTCAATTAACCAATTTTATCCAAAATAATTTTGTTCTTCCCCACACAAAAAAATAAAATAAAAATTCTCATTAACTAAGTAGTAACTGAGTTAGAGGTTGAAATTGCTGCACACGACCAATAATAAAGTTGCCTCCCTAACACAAAGTTCTGGCTCCATCCCTATATCAAAACATGACTTTACATCTTCCTCCACAGTAGAGGTGGCAACGTTTCACCCAACACAAATATGACACACATTTATTAGGATCAATGTTTTAATGCAAATGTGTTCATGTCGAAGTGGGTCGATATGTTTTAACACGATTAATAAATAGGTCAATTCTGAGTTAACTTGCACAATTTACCAAAAATGACCTAATATATATTGATAAATGTTATTTTTATCTATCATAAATTTTAAATCTAAATATAGTTAATTAATTACAAGAATTTTGATGTCTATAATGAGTTCCAAATATATATACTACAATAATTAACTACAAGAAAAAAAAGTTTTATTGTAACAAAAAATTTTGTTTTAATAAACGCTTATTGCATAGAAAGATCAAAAACCTCTCATCACCACAAATGTGAGTATAAAAAGTGAATCTAAAGACAAAATTATTACATTGTACAAACACGTATCACGTATCGTAATGATACGGACAACTATGATCACAACTAGCTACTTTCAACATGGCCACAAAGCACACTCCTTATCTGTATTTCTACTATCCTTTAATTACGAATTTATTTTTTTTTTACCAAAACAAAGAGTTGCTCATAACACATCCTTGTTTATTATTGAACTTTTTATCTAAAGAAAAAAAAAAGTAGATACAGTTGTTGAACATATAAATCCATCTTGGTTGCTAGTCTCCCTTCTGCTTGACTGAAAACATATTGTTAGCATCGAATGGTTATTAATCCAAGCCAAAATATTTAGATAAATACTTTGGAAATTAACGTAGGGACTAATAGTGCTCATTTTTAAAACTTTAGGAGCCAGTAGCGCTCATTTCAAACTTCCAGAACTAATAGTGCTCAATATGTAAATATTAAGCATTAACAATGTATTTTCGCCAAAAATAAACATTAAAATAAAGAGTCAACTATCTAGACCTTAACCATGTTTTGAGGCTAAGAGCATCCACAATAGTATGATGCTAAAAAGCTAAAAAGCTATTTCTAGCACCACTATATATTAAAAGAGTCTTTCATAAAGCAGTGAAGGTATAGGTATATTTTTTACCTACCTTGCTACAGTGCATAGCTATATATGGCTATACACTATAGCTGAGAGCTAAAATATATATATATATATATATATATATATTTTTATTCTCCATCTGTTTAAAATATTATTTGTTTGTTAATTTTTTTTTTCTATTCTTTTTTTTGGACAAAGTTTATTCTCCATCTGCCCAATATAATTAAACTTTGGACAAAGTTTAGTAACAAACTTGGTTGTAGATTAAAGCTACAACTCCACTCAAAATTTTTTTTTATTAGATATGAATTTTAACAATTCCACAATTTGATTACATTTTTTCTTATATCCTCTATGCTTGCAAAACTTCAAGAAAATTAAAAATTAATAGCTTATGTCATCAATCAAATGTTTAATTTTTGAGTTTTTGTAGTCTAAAATTATACGCAAAAAAAAAAAAAAAAAAAAAAAAATTATGGATCAAATAGTAAATAACATCCAATTAACATAAAACTTGACACGTGTTTTAAGAACATAAAAAAATACAATTTAATGGTTAGATTTTCAAAATATATAGTCATGTTAATTTGTTTAGTGAATGTTATAGTCTTAGGCTACAACTAAGTTTGTAGTCGGACTTCGACCATTTTAATAATATATTGGGCATTTACAAACAAAAAGAAAAATTCAAGAAATTTTTATTTAAATACAGTTTTGAAAGTGATATAACTTGCAATATTGATATAATGAGATATAGCTATCTTTTTTTATTAAATATTGCATAATTTAAGTTTCTTAATGACCACGTTGAAAAAAATTCTTGACTCCACCATTGCCACCTCAAGCCAAAATCTGTAGATAAATACTTTGGTAATTACTGCTATTATGCCGTCTTTTTGTGCTTACATAAATGTAGTTTTCCTTATGCAGACTGCGCACATAATTAAAGAGTGAGAATTAATGTAGGCATAATGATTGAACTCTTTGTTTATTGTGAATAAAACTCCTAGTTGCAACTAAATTGATTGTGTATTGATTGAGTGTGTGTTGTGTTATGTGTGGTTGCGTGCTAAGTTTCAGGTTGATCTGGAACAAAGGATGCAGTGGCCAATCAAAGGAAAAGTAATATTGTAGATATAAGAAGCATTTTGTGAGATTTCTATTGTTCACTATATATATAAGTTAATCTTGTGAGATTTCTGTTATGAATGGTAGATGCCAAAAATTGTTCCAGACTCCAGAGTATGTGCCAGAAATTTATGAATGAAGATCTAGTAGTTGTCAGAGAAATTATAGCTGAAGCCTGAAATTCTTCAAAAAAAAAAAAAAAAAAAAAAAAAAAAAAAAGCTGAAACCTGAAACTGTTTTGCCACTGCCATTTTTCTCATGTATCTTAAAGTTAAAGTACACCAGAAGATGAGTGAAGAAAGGGAAGAAGAATAATAATACAAAAAAGGGGAAGCCAGTGGGCAAGTTCCATACTTTTGGGTTCTTTTGTTCAACAGTTCTAGTAAATGAAATATCCTGATAATATGGGAACTATGTTGTAATCCAAAGTTAGATATGCAAAACAAAGAATAAATTGTGTTGGGTATCACAGTGCATGCAAAACAGTTGACTCAGTATGCTCATTTTATTACTTTGCGGAACCATAGGCATGGTAGCATACATCATTATCAATGCAAGTAAGTTGACCATATCAATTCTGACGATGATTCTTATGCTAACATAAGGATAAAGTCTATTCGAGAAACTAGCCAGCATATCCAAGGTCAATCTCCAAGAATTTTGGTAGCTAGCTAGTAAATAAAGAATTAATTCAGAAAGGTTTGCTCTAAAAATTCAGAAATGAAGAATTGACAAGTGTTACTTGGCGTCAAAGAGCGTGAAGGAATCTGTCTTAAATATAAAATATAAAAAATATAAAAAGAATGAAGAATCATTTTAATAGATCAGTACATATATAAGATTCTATTAGTACTGTTTTTCACCAAACAAAGGGACTGAAATGACAGCATAAACGGTAATGAAAAAGCTAAGTGCAAAATAGTAGCTGGTGGACCCACCTTGTGAACTATGACTCGAAAGGTCTTTCAAGTGCAGATCGAGCTACATGCAAATCAACAGAACATATTTTAGTTTAGATGTGCGAGGAGCTCTGTGATTTCCTCTAGCTCGAGTTACCATCAAGTCGATGAATTATGAATACTTCACCAACTTTAACAATATCGGAAGTTTCTTCTTAGTAATCATACGTATTTTTGTATATATATGTAAACTTTCTTTCTAATAATCTTTGAATTTGATCTAATCATTATCCTCGCAAGAACTTTGTATTTGTAGAGTAATCATTATGCTAAAGATGCAAGGTAATTAAAATAGTATCTATTAATTTATTTTCTTACTAAATTAAATTCACTTTATGACTTATCTCATGTATTTATTTATTTGAACGCATTGATTTCATACATTTAATGATTGATTATGAAAAACTCTTATAAAAAATAATGTGAAGTTCATTTTATATTTACCTTTCATAAAGAGAGCTCAATAATTAATTAATATTATATTAATTATTAAATATGTCAATTATATGCTTATATATTTTATTGTGAATATTTCGTATAATTTTTTTTGTACTTTTTTCAAAATTGATATATCAATTTTTTCCATTTTTATTTTTATAAATATTCTTATTTTTTGTTTAATTTTCAATTGAACCTATGGTCCTACCAATAACCCATTGGCTAAAACAATAATCTAGTGATTCAAAGTCTATGTTAAGTGTTCGTTTGGGAACAATTTATTTAATGTAAACCGAAAACTTTTTCTTTGAAAGTATTGTAGATAAAGGTAAAGTTAGTTAGTGAATAGTGTGGTGGGGCCCATAAATAGTATTTGTAGGGGGTGGGTTTGAGCGCTCCTTCTTTTGGGTGAAAGGTCCTCCTTCTTCTGGTCGAAAGGTCTCAAGCCCAACTGACCCAATACAATATACAATAAATTTTTAAAGAGTGAGTTTAAGAACTAGGTCCTAGTCTCGAGCCACAATCACCGGACACGATTAGATGCGGGGTGGGCAATAAGGAAATGGATTAAAGCGTGAAATTTTGTCCTCGGGTGTTTCGTCTGAGGAATTTAGTGTTCTTCTTCTTCTACTTTCAGTACTAGGTTACAGTGATTTTTAAGACCATGCAGATTGACACTGCTTTCTCCTTTTTCTCTCCTCCTACTCTCTTTCCCGCGATCCCCCATTCTTGGAGGGTCTCTCACATTATATATTTCTTTCCAGTTGATCTTGACCCTCCACTTGTTTATCGTGCAGATCATCACTCGAGTGCTCGTCCCATCACTCACTTTCCCAAACCCTCTGTGAGTTGCGGCAACCAAGGCCACACTATTCAGGGGTCCTTTCCTCATTAAAGCGGTCAGAACGTTAGTTGGGTGCATTCAATGTGGAGGTGACAGCTTCTCCTTGAATTGCTCTCACACCATACCTCCGTGTGCTTTCTCCTGGGGGCACACTGGGAAGATGCCTTTGACGACGTGCCGTCCTTTCCTTCAAGTGCGGAATGCCGAGAACAAGATCGTCCTCGGCATCTTCTCTAGAACGTTTGGGCTTTCTTCGCACGTCCTCGGGCATTTTTCCCTCCTCGGTGCGGGCCTTGGGCCCAGTACAAAGTGGGCTAGGGTTGCTAAGTTCCTTGACCCCACAGTATTAAAAAGTGCAATGGAACCCACGAATAGTAACAAAAATAAACTGAAAGTGAAAATAAGTTGAAAAATTCAACTCATCCCAAACGCACATTAAGTCAAGTACCGAGATTAGTCAAATCAAGCCTATAACAAATAAAGTAGGAATAATTACATAAAACATCCTAGGATTTGACACCAATTTTCAATAAATCTTGAATTTTCAAGTTGCATCAATCTCAATCTTATTGTTTCAAAAGATTGCAATTTGAATTTTTATTAATTCTCTTTAGGTTAAAAATAACAAATTTTTAAGTAAATTGTATTTATAACCTATTTAAACACCAAATTAAATTTCTTCATGTCAATCTTAGATAGTATTCTGGCACAAAAAAAGATTTCTAAATGACTTTAAAACCTAACAAATAAGAACATTTTAACGAAGGCATCGTCATTTTTGTAAGGTTTTTTTCAAATAAAATACAACTTGGTGTTTTTCCAACATGTTCTTAGTGTGAAAATAAATTTAAATTGCATTTTACTTAAGTTTCTATTACTTCTAGTTAATAATACTTTTTTTTTTAATTTTATAATTTGATTGTTATAACAGAAAGAGAAGGGAGTGGGAATTTGAATCTCGGATGTCTCGTTGGAAATACTAAAACTCTTGACAAATCACCCACTAATATTAATTGTTAATTAATTTTCAATATCAATTATTAAATTAATTTTGATATGAGATACCCCAAAAGAAAAATTAAGATACCTCCAAAGCGAGTGCAAAAATATATTTTATCTATATATGGAAGTACAATGAAACCATCCTTAAAATTTCATTATAGTATGAGTACCTCGGTCAAGTATTCTCTCAAAGTTTATAACTTTTTAGGACATACATAATATAGGTCAACTTTTGCTGCCTGAAGTACGTTCCAGACGATTCAGCTAAAAAAAAAAAAGTAAGTTTCAGACGGCTAGATTTGATGGGAAGTGGGGCATACTCTCTCCCCTATGCTATTGGGCTTTTATAGAAACCCTAATTTTTTTACAATTTTTTCCCTTCTTTTTTTAATTTCTTTTTGTGTTACTTCCCTTTCACAAACCGTACCAACTCCCCACTTTAAAAATAAAAAATAAAAAATAAAAAATACATACGTGATTTTTTATATAATAAATTGTATTTTTGGTTCTTGCATGAAATTTCAAAAAATATATATAATTTCATCTTTAAATTAATAGTTACTTCGTTTTTGATCTTATGTGATTGGTTTGGTTTGGTTCCTACAAAATGGGACATCTATACATTCTATTAGTTATGTAAATAGAAAAAGGATGAAGGGACTAAAATATTCCTTTTTTGAAATTTCAAGAGACTAAACTCAAACACTCCCATATTTAAGAGATAAAAAATTCAATTTACTCATTCTCTGTTTTTGAAACCCAAACACTAAGATCAATGTTTTTGATCGATTTGCTCACTAAACATCCTGAAAAACAAGTTTATTGATATTCTATAATCAATAATCTACCATTAATCTCCAGTATCCACCGTAACATAGAATAGAAGCATAAACATTAAATTGTGTTAGGTTCTAAAAGTTTAGAACAACCGGCAAATCGTGAGCACAAACTTGTCTAGGTATAGATCTTAGAGTCTATAGGATTTATTAGACAATGCTCAAAGTGTTGCAAGTCAGAATACAAGAAAAAGGAAGCTGTAGAAAGATGAATTGAGAAACTTGCCAGGTTCGATCGATTGAGAGAACATGTTCAACCGATCGAAACTTGGGTCTATAGAATTTTAATTAAGCCCATCAGCCCGTTAAGCCCATTAAGTGATTAGGGTTTCAGATCTATTTCACATAGTATTTGAAGGAAATCTTAAGACACGTTTTAAAGAAACTTTGGAGGTGCTCTTGTGGAGATCTAAAAGGTGTTGTACCTTCTCCAATCAAAGTCTTTGCCGAAAATCATTCTCATACCATTAGAACCGATAGATCTGAAGTAGCTGCAACAAGATCACATAGCTAATGATTTAAAACTTCAAGGGTGGTCTTAGAGTCATAAACTGGAGAGTTTATGTTGCTAAACCTTTGAGTAAGATCTCAAAGTCACAAATGTGGGAGTTTGTGTTTCGCAAATCCTAAAGAAGGAGTTTATGAATTCGGAGCTTGGACGTGGTCATATCAATAAGTTACAACTAGAGGTAGCATTAGATATAGGATTAAATCTCGATTGTAAAAACTTTGATTCTCTATAGTGGATTTGTTTTACTTTGAAGATAGTTAGGTCAAATCTTTCCCAGGTTTTTACCTTGAAATTGTTGGTCTCATTGTTTTTCCTGTCATCATATCATTGTGTTCTTTATTTTCATTTCTTTGTGCATGATATGATCTGTCTTTATTTAACCTAGATCTCATAATTAACCTAAGTAATCACTTAGTTAATATATTAGGTTAAATAATCTGCTTTAAGGGGTCTAAACAAACAAAACAATTTTTTTTTTTTTTTTTTTTTTTGGAAAGCCCAAAGTTAGGCCCCCTAAATTTAAAGCCCAAGCTAGGTATTTTTAGAGATATAATATATCGCGAATGAATTCTCTCTGTTCTCACATCAGGGAATCAATTGCTTGATGAACCCTTAAAATTATTATTTGCTCTTTAATCTTCATTCCTTTCAAAGCTTTGAAAGAGTTCCTCTCTCTCTAATTGTTCTTTGTAAACATTCACTAAAAGGGTAATCATAAAATCTAATGAAATTACAGTCCTAGCTATTTTCAACACTCTTTCGCGACATGTAGGAGAGTATAGAAATTTCATATCATTCATAGACACACCTCAACCATAACTATGATCTACGTTATGTACGTAAAGAGTATAGAAATGTTATTAAAAAAAGATCTTAAGTCTTAACAGCAAGAAGGAGAAGACTAATTAATGAGACCGCACAAAAGCATTTGAATAATAGTCCCTTTTCTATTGAATGTTTTTAAGCATACTTTTTCATCAAAAAAACAATTGTACAATTTCTATAATCTATTAATTAACTCGATTGTTGGGCTGTAATATATGCCATATGCATCACTCGTCTCTTCCACTAATATATTAATATTAATAGCCCCTCCACAACTTTGTTAGGTAATTAGAATATGTTCCATACATTGAACACACCTGCATCTTTACAATGATGTTGCTAGAAATGGGAAGATCTCTAATTAATAGATTTGGTCCCTCGGTATGATTTAAAAAATATATGCATTTTTGCAAAGAAGGTACTAGTAATTTAAATATTTATAAATTAATCTGCATCTTTGCTGAGATCTTGCTAGAAACTGGAATATCAAAACTTAATTAGATTTGGTCAATCAGTAAGATTCCAAAATATATGCATCTTTGCTAAGAACTTTATAGCAATTTAATGGTCTATGAAATATACTATTCAATAAGGCCTATTAATCATATCAGGTGCATTCGATTTGTTGGACTTAATTAAAAGTTGAATAAAACTGGTTTGCTTTAGCTTTACGATATTGGTGATGACATGCATTTATACAAGAATCCTCCATTATGCTGGTTTTATAAACAATGAGAGGGATTGCTATTGTGGGATTCCCCAATCTTCGTCATAATAAATCTTCTATATGCTCATATAGTATATGCTGTTTCCTTATGATTACTCTTTTTTTTTAAATAAAATGAGTCATATACAACTCCACGCAATGTCACAAACCGTTATGTCTATTTATAGGGGGGCAGGTTCCAACACTTCCAACATGGAGAGAAAGTAGTACAGAAGCAAAGTATAATAGCAATTTCCGGAGAAGTAGACATGGCGTGATGTTTGTTCGGCTCATCTTCTACATCTAGCATACCATCAAGAGCTAAGAGATGAGCCGGAACCAATATCACTCTTGTATGCTTCTTTGCTTAGCTCTTCCTTATGTCTCCTATTGAACTCCCATCAGCAGCAGCTTGTGTTTGATCATGGTAGTTCGGTAGGCCCTCTTGTAAATTTCACTCTACTGCATGTTATAGCTATTTTGCTTTTTTATATGTGGCTTTTTAAAACTTAAACATGTTTGGTTTAAAAGAAATGTAAAAATGAAAGATGATAGCAAGACAACTTTGGTTAATTATGGACTACAATAAAATCATCTTTTCTGATGCTCACATAAGCTGTGTAATTTTCTTCTTAGTGCCCATGAAGGGTGCATAAAGGTTGGCAAGCTTATTCCATCTTGCACTGAGCTCCCTGTCCATTCTATTACAAAGTGCAATGAAAATTGTTTATTGTACCCCTCCAGCATGGAAAGTATAAAGGGGAATGAAAGCAAAAGCAGGCCTCAAGAGCATCATAGTTTTGTATAATTCAAAAACTAAATACATTGGTAATTTGTGAACTATCAAATAGTATTTCACAACTAATATATGTTATTTGAGAACTATCAATAAACTCGTTTATTACTTCTTAGACCATATATGCTTCTAACAGAAATTGACCATCTCTGTTTAAAATGAATTCATTTCATGGTTCAAATTAATTAGTAATTTGGACATAATTCATTTCATAAGGGTACTAGAACGCACCTGTAGTGTAGAGAAACCAACCAGCATATCCATGGCAACACCTCCATTTATCTTAGGTCAGCTGGTGATCAGTAGAGAAGCAATTCAGACATGTCCACTAAAAGAAGTCAGAGAGCAAAGCCAAAAGATTATCGGTAGGTGGTGCTAGGCATCAAAGAGAGCAACAGCATCGGCCTTTATAGAAAAAGATGTAGGGAATTAACACGAAATTCCGAAAACTATAAGAAACAAAATAGAGGGAAAAATACATGTCAAAAAAAAATAATCACACGCACAAGACAGTATTTACGTGGTTCGACAATTTGCCTACGTCCACGAAGTTGCAGGGATTTCATTATTATTAAGGAAAAAATACAAAATGCGGTAGTACAGTTTTTCTTTCTCTTAAAAATCTACATCAAAAAAAACAAAAAAAACAAAAAACAAAAAAAAAAAAACTCTAATCACCAAAATAACGGTTTCTATATCTTGCACACAAGATTCACAATGGGCTACAAAACAGGCCAAAAATTTTCCACTCCACGGACTAAGCCTTAGAAAATCTTCCATTTAAAATCACGCAACATTATTTCGGGTCCGGTCTTCATCCAGACTAAACACAACTAAGCTCTACAAATCCCAACACTTATGATGATGCCCTAACCTAAAAGTAGATACCGAATGGGAATTTGACCTCCATTATGGGTCTATGGCCATAAATCCAGGTTGTGGAAAAAGTATTAAAAGAAAAAAGGACAGAATATTGAATTTAAATTGTAACAAATAAATTATTCAGAAAGCAAACAAAGAAGATTACTACATACTCCGTTTTCTATTGCATGTCAATTCCATACTTTTGTTCACATGAAGAAAAAAATAACAAGCTTTTATTAATATATAATTTCTTACCCCTTAAAAAATAACTACTATTACTTATCCCCCAACTTTTTGTTTTCTAATAATCCAAATTTTAAAATGCCTTAATGTGGGTCCTTTAGCATTTTTGGCTAATCAAATCTCCAATGCAATTTGCCTTCTCAAGTAATTAGAATATGTCAATGGGGGATATTTAGCTTTTTGTATATATCTAATTAACCACACCTGCCATTTGCCAATGACGTTTTCAAATAATGTAAGAATATGTCCCATACATTGAACTCTCATTTCCTTGCTATCTCATTTAGATTTGGTCAATCCACTAGATTCCAAAATATATGCATGCTTCTTTTTCAAGATCTTACAAGTAACTTATTTATTTATTTTTCAAATAATAGGATCCAAACTCCAATTTGTTTATACGTTACAATCAAACTAAGATATTGTAAGATATCGGGTGGCCTAGTTGGTAAGATACAAGGCCATGAGTCTCAAGACTTGGGTTCGAGCCTCAAACGACTTACTATGTGTTGGTGTTCTTAATTTATATCTTATCTCCATCCCAAATGGTTGACCTAAAAAATAATTGAGTTTCTCACACAGACCAGGAGTACATGAGGTCTCGCATGGGAGCGAATAGGATGTTACTATGGTTATACCCAGGTAGAGAAGCCACACCGACCACCCCTGACCCCCCTCCACCCATTTTTTTGTGGCCAAAAAAAAAAAAGAAAAAAAAAAAAAGAAAAAAGAAAAGAGTAAGGCTACTGAAAATTACAGAGATTTATAAATGAATTACTATCTTCTTCTTTTTTTGGTACGATAATTGAACCTTAACACCGTAAATCTATATTCTTTCATAAGTTGTAACATTTTTACGTATGGAATCTATAGACCGTGAATTAGTTAGTTCTGAAATTTATGATCAATGATTCACCAACCAGAGTTGGTGCACGGTTATGTTTGAGCCTGAAGATTCATTAACCATAACGTACGTGCATTTTTGTGAAATTGATGAGACATGCTATATATTCATACTAGATTTCGTGCCCTAACTAAAGAATATTGATCCTCCGAACCATTAGGCATATGCCTAATGGAGGATCAGTGGGTTTGTGTGGATGGGTCCTATGCATATTTTATAAATAAAAAGGATTGCTAGTGGGATTCCTAAATCTTGATCATGGTAAATGCTCCACAATCCGTATGCCTAGTACATGCATGTCATTTAGCATAGGACCCATCCACACAAACCCTTTTCAGTTTTCATCCCTATATATAGGAAGTAAGTTCCAACTTTCCAAGTATGGAGGAGAAAGTTCTAAAAACTACTCATTCCTGAGGAAGTAGACGAGGTGTGATATTGGTACGGCTCGTCTTCTACTTTCACATCCAAAGCTCCGAGATTAGCCGAACCAATATCACTCCTGTATGCTTCTTCTTCTTCTTTGATTGAGTGGAGTTGAAGCCGTCATCAGCTGCTTAAGTGATCATAATACCTTAAAAATCTCTCTTCCAAAGTTTCTGTACATTTTATCTTCAGTTTGCTCTTACTCTATAATTTAAACTTACGCATTGTTTGTTTCTATTGCTAGAATGATAACAGAAAAAGCTCAATTCTTTAGACCATGTTTGTACTTTAAAAAGTCATTTTCAAGCTAATCTTTTGAGGTTTACTTTTCTAAGAAAAAAAAAAAAAAAAAAAAAAAAAAAAAAAAAAAAGAGTGCTGGCTAGTTATATTTCTAGGCTATTTCTCCACATACAGAATACTAGCATACACCGAAGCTGCTTGGTATTTGCCTTATCAATATCTTTGAAGAAAACTCCTACCTGTTATCTCTTCACTTTCGTGCTTACAGATTTCTTCAGATAAAGCTGTCATATTGCATCACTAAAGGTGGGCAGTGAATTTCTTAGGTAGCCAGCAGGGTCATTTGCCATTTCTGTAAAGAATCCAACACTCCAAGGAGACTAGAAGAAGTTGAAATTCCAAGAAACGCATTCAAAGGCTAGTTACTTCGTTAAATATCAACATAAAATAATTGTATTTTCAATATGATAAGGTTCTTGACTTCTTGCTTTATTTGATTGCACGTCTGCACTATTATATTTGAAAAAATTGAATCTTTCTCATAATCACCTATTAACAATGTTACTTTCTTAGTAAATGAAGTCTTCATCTAAAAATTACAAAACCCGTATTACTCAAACAGTGCAATATATTCAGACTTCTCTGAGGGTTGCTATCATTCAACTAAGCAAAAATCTACAATTCTTTTTCTTTCCATGATAAAAAGTCTAATATCTAACAATAAGGCCGAATCACAGTTCACCTTTATTCTTATTTGTAAAGTGATCAAGCCAAATAATCAAATATCACAACCAAAAAAAAAAAAAAAGTAAATTATGATTGCTTACACCCCCCCCCAAACAAAAAAAAAAAAGTTGATCCAAATAGATGTTTTAAACGTCAATTGATTGTAATCAGCAATCAAAATATTTGGAAATCCAAGCTGCTGAATTTTAGTCTGTTTATTGTTTTACATTTTCTTAGCAACAAATATAATAAAGGGTATGAGTATGAATGTATGAATTCAAATGTTCTTTCCTCACATTTTCCCAGCCACCATTATTTAGCTATATACAGATATTCAATACGTTCAGTAAAGTTGTTTTCACTGGAAAGTATATGTTCAGTGAAGTTGCTTTCACTGGAATGTCATTGGACACCACAAGTAATCAACTTGATAAATAAAGATTACATTCAATTGTGGGAGTCAATATCAGGTGCGAAGAGATGGGGGGCTTCCTTAAGCGAGTCAGCCGGACTGAACTTCAATGAAGCAAAGAAAAACCTTGTGTAGCAGCAGTTTTATGGAGCGACAGGAGGACTAAGCAACCAGCACAAGAATCATAGGCTACATGTTTTTCTTGTCAGCATGAGCTCAGGCTTTTAATGATATATCTGTTTCCTAAAAGAAGGAATTGCAAAAGATTGATAAATGAAAAATGCAAAATTCATAAATGGATGGAATAATAATATCCATGGTTCTGAAAGTTTGTCTGCTTCACACTTTTAGCATGATTTGGTGGAAAATTTGTGGCAAACAAAACTATCAAAGACAATATGAAGGGTGTATAATCACTCATGTTTGTGCACTAGCTTTTTATAACAAAGTATAATTTGAACTATGCATGATATGCTCTGAAACTTTAGGTGGATATTGATGAGAGAATCAGCTAGAATCAACTAGGAAAATGAGATTATAATAATAAAAATTTGCAACTAAACAAAATTCTAGGAATTGAAAAATTTTACCGGTGGAGGATAGGTATCAGAGCTTTGACCAACTTCTCAATAACTTACGAAAATTACTCAGTATCAGGTATAGAAGCAACTTTTTTTTTTTTTTTGCAAATGGCTGGCGTGAGTGGACTAGCCTTTCCCTTCATAGGTAACTTTTCAGCAGAGCACATATACAGGTTGACAAACCCCAAAAAAACCTATCCATTCTCATAAATTTGCTTTCTAACCCAAATTTGGTATTTGACTTGGAGTTGTCCCAATTGCAATCATGCAAGTCTCACGCACATTTTTATGACTTCCACATCTACCATTGCCACAGTAGCCTTAAGTTAGAATCATCCTTATTCCTTACAACAATCTACATAATCACTTGAACAGGTCTACAATTACTAACAAAAATCTGGGAAAAATGAACTGATATCTGCCACTGCTCACATGGTATCCCTAAAAGTTAGAATCACCAAAATCTCAATCTATATTTTCATCATCACATATCCATACAGGAATTCAAAAATCTGGGAAATATATAGGGCTTTTGCCAATGCAAATTGCATGCATTATATCATTAGGAGAATGATGAATGATGATCATGTAAAGGTCAAGGGTGGCAGCCGCAGTCAGAAAAAAAAAAAAATCCACGATCTCATAAGGGTGGCAGCTGCAGTCAAGGTTTCTATTGTTTTCAACCCACATCTTTCAACCAAAAGGCAAAAAGAAGCTCCAAGAAATAGTGCAAGATCACCAAATGAGCAAAGACCATTCTTTAAATGGTGGAAACAATTAGCATCCCTGATAATTATTTCAAGTTCAACTATCTTAGAGATGAGCTTGGCTGCAATATGGCAATCCCCACAAACATGGAGATTCTTGGAAATTCTATTTCATGTCCCAGGCTTAGTGTTCAGAATAGCAAAGACAATAGCCAGCTTCTCACTGTGAACTACCAGATGGAATTCCTTATCCTCCTCCTCCACATCATGTAGAGCAGAACCAATCTCAGGAACATAACCTAATTCTTTCATCTTCCCCACCAATACATGTAGCTCTTCATATATCTTCTCATAATGTGGATGCGATTGGTCACCAGCAAGAAAGATGTGAATCCAATCATTCAGCTCAACATTGCATATATGTTGGATAACAAGACATAATAACCTGACTGCTCAGAAGCCAATTGAAAAAGTGATCAGCAGCTAGAAGCCTAGAAGCCCAATATTCATGTTTGAGTCCACCCGAAATGCACTCAGCAGAGCAACCCAAACTCTCTCGTTAGGCCCTACTGGCATCTGCTTGATAAAACTACAGGCCTCATCTCATCTACTTGTCCGGAACGTCTCAAGAAATCTACCACACAAGCATAGTGTTCAATCCTTGGAATTATCCTATACTCCTCAGTCATCAATTTGAAGTAATATTGTCCCTTCTCCAATAGTCCTGCATGGCTGCAACCAGGGATAACTGACAAAGGCAATCGAATCTGGACTCAAAACTAAGTCTTGCATTTTTACAAAAAGTACCACAGCATCACGACCTTGTCCATTAAGACCAAATGCAGAGATCATTGAGGTCTGCGATACAACATCATGGAACTTCATCCTGTTAAATACTTCCCCTGCATCTTGTTAACTTCCACACTTGGCATACATGTCAACCAAGGAATTCTCCAATAACAAATTTGGTCGAAGTTTCTTCATCTCAACATAGTCATGCATCTGCCTTCCTGGAGATAGAGCCAAAGGATCCC
Source organism: Quercus dentata (assembly GCA_028216015.1). Classification (NCBI taxonomy): domain Eukaryota; kingdom Viridiplantae; phylum Streptophyta; class Magnoliopsida; order Fagales; family Fagaceae; genus Quercus; species Quercus dentata. Next base: position 16,834,494 of record CP116452.1, on the reverse strand, counting down.
CACAAGCAGGAAGAACACCAGCAATAGTGACTGCATTGGGTTCCATCCTATGTTTTTTCTATCTGTAAATATAAATTAACCGCTTCACCATTCATTGAATATTTAACATACACTGCTGTCATCACATTCCATGAAACAACACTCTTCTTTGCCAACTTCATGAAAATCTCTTTAACATATGAAACATTGTTAGATGATGAGTCAGTTACAGCAGGCAAGAGGCTAGTTATTGTACCAGCATCTGGTTTTAACCTCAATGCTTCCATCTCTTTACAAACCTCTAATGAATCATCAAACCTTGCATTTTGCACATACCCAGCAACCTTGAATTCCAGGAAACAACATCTCTGCTCAGCATCTCATCAATAACTCGCCGAACCTCCATTAAACAACCACATTTCCCATACATTGCAACTAGACCATTCCCCATAAAAAAATTCAAATCAAGCCAGACTTTAACAACAGCACCATGAATTTCAAGCCAACATTCAAATTATACAATCTGGAACACGCTTTCAACACACAAAGATGTGTATAATTATCAGGCTCAAATCCCTGGCAAGCCATGGTTTTGAAACAAGAAGAGCATCATAGTACATATGGTTGTTTACACAGTTTCTGATCATGACATTAAGGAAAACAATGTTCTTCTCAGGAATTTCATCATATATGTTGTGTGTCATACTGGGTTCTCCATGAGCAGCATAAGCCCTCGTGAGTTTCATGCCAAGGGAAGGGTTTGAGTGTAGGGGTTGATCAACAATGATCTTAGAATGGAATTTCTTCAAGATTTTGATATCTGGGTATTGGTCCAATATTTCACTACACATTTCTTCAGTGAGAGCTGTGCTTTTCTGGGTGAACTCAGGCTTTGGGGTTGAGGAGACTAGATTTTGCAGTTGCCTGGCAGTAGAAAAAAGGCAGGAAAGAGGAGTGACTGATTTCATGAATAGTTGAAGACTAGAGTTTGGAAATTGAGGTTTGGGACAATAAAGTTGGATTACTTGATTTAGATATTAGATCACGAGTTTGATATATGGCCAGTTTCTAACTTCCATGGTCTATCATCCTCAATGGATTTCATAAACTTGGCCTATACTACTAGGCTACCATCAGTCCCAAGTTCCCAACCATTAAAATGGCTTAGTCTATTAGACCCGTTAAACTGTGTACCTCAAGACTCGAGTGAGAGAGAAGGTTTAACAGAGATAATTACACACTTTGTGTACACCATTTCACAATTATAGCTAAAATTGTGTTTTCAACTGTAGTATATACAATAGTGTATAACTTAGAGTGTGCAACAATAATTAGTGAGGATGTAAATTCTTTACCAATTTCATTGAAAAGATCTGGCAATGGACTACAATATATTTCAAAAAAGTATTAATGGACTTGATTAGGTTGAATTCCCACCAAGTAAAAAAATTATTATTCCCACCACCCCTGCCCTACTAGTTTATACATTCTACATATGGTTTCACCAAAATAAAGTACCTACATGTGGAGGAGTGGCACAGTCCACCCTCTTTCCATTTTATTTAATCAAGGGTCTAAAATGCATGGAACTGAGCAAATGAAATATTAGCACAAAGATACAATCATACAACTCATTCAAGTTAAAGTAATTTGGAAAAAAAAAATGTTGAACCAATTTTACAAGATGGCCATACAAATGAGATAAAAAAGTACAAGTTTATTAACCACTTTTGGTTGAACTCTCAAGTAGGCTAGCATAGTTAAATCTGGAAATGCATGGCAGCTAGTCCACATCACCCAATCATGTTTTCAGGAAATAAGAATATGTCCCATACATCGAACTCTCATTTCCTTGCAATCTCATTTAGATTTGGTCAACCAATTAGATTCCAAATATATGCATGTTCTTTTTCAAGATCTTACAAGCAATTAAATTTTTTATTTTTTTCTCTCAAATTATAGGATTTCAACTCCCATGTGATTATACATTACTATTAGGCTGCTAAATATTCTAAGGCTACTGAAAAATTTAAAGATTTATAAATGAATTACTGTAAAAAATAATAATAATAAATAAATCATTTTTCTTTTTTCAAAATAATTGAACCTTTACACCATATATCTACATTCATGATGGATTGAAATCAACACCCTTCTACTAGAGAATTAGGTCAATAATTACCATCAAAAGATCGCAATTCTCAACCTTCCATAGGTTGTAACATTTTTTTACGTATGGAGTCAAAATACCACAAACTAGTTAGTTCAAAAATTTCTGATCAATGATTCATCAACTGTAGGTGCATTGTTATGTTGAGCTTGAAGATTCAATAACCACGACACACGTGCATTTTTGTGAAATTAATGTGGCATGCCATATATTCATACTAGATTTTGTGCCCTAACTAAAGCATACTGATCCTCCATTATGCATATTTTATATATAAAAAAGGATTGCTAGTGGGATTCCTAAATCTTGAACATGGCAAATTCTCCACAATCCATATGCTTAGTATACATGCATGTCATTAACCATAGGACCCATCCACACAAACCCCTTTCAGTTTTCAGCCCCATATATAGGAAGTAGGCTCCAACTTTCCAAGTATGGAGAAGAAAGTTTTAAAAACCACTCATTCCTGAGGAAGTAGACAAGGTGTGATATCGGTACAGTTCATCTTCTACTTTCACATCCAAAGCTCTGAGACGAGCCGAACCAATACCACTCTCTTGTATGCTTCTTTGCATAGCAGCTTCTTCTTCTTTGGTTGTGTGAAGTTGAAGCAGTCATCAACTGCTTATGTGATCATAATACCCTTAGAATCTCTCTTGAAAATATACTGTACGTTTTATCTTCATTTTGTTCTTACTCTGGAATTTAAAAACTTACGCATTTTTGTTTCTATAGCTAGTATGATAACAAAAAAACCTCTTTCTTTAGAACCTATTAGTACATATTAGAGTCATTTTCAAGGTAATCTTTTTGAGGTTTTCTTTTCTAAGAAAAAAAGTGCCAGCTAAGAATATTGCTAGACTACTTCTACACACACACACACAATACTAGCTTACACCGAAACAGCTTGGTATTTTCTTTATAAATATCTTTAAAGAAAACTCCTACCTGTTATCTCTTCACTTTCATTCTTACAGATTTCTTCAGATAAAGCTGTCATATTGCATCACCAAATGTGGGCAGTAGATTTCTTTGGTAGCCAGAGACATTTGCCATTCTGTAAACGATCCAACTCTAGGGAGACTAGAAGAAGTTGAAATTCCAAGAAACACATTCAAAGGTTAGTTACTTCATTAAATATATCAACAAAAAATGATTGTGTTTTCAATATGATAAGCCTCTTCTCCTATTGATTGGCTTGTCTACACTATTATATTTGAAAATTAGAATCTTTATCATAATAACGTATAAACAATGTTACTTTCTTACTAAATTAAGTCTTCACAGTTTTCAGCATCTAAAAATTACAAAACCCCTATTTGTGATACACTGCAATATATTCAGACATATCTTCGAGGGTTTCTATCACTCAACTAAGCATAAAACTACAATTTTTTCCTTGATAAAAAGTTGAATATCTAACAAAAACCCAAATTACAGTTGACCACATTCTTATATGTAAAGTGATCAAGCCAAATAATCAAAAATCACCAACCAAAAAGGTTAAGGCAAATACATGTGTCAGTTAAAAGTCAATTGAGTGTAATAAGCAATCAAAATGTTTGGAAATCCAATCTATAGATTTTTAATTTGTTAAATGTAATACATTTTCTTAGCAAAAAATAAAATAAAAATAAAGGGTATGAATTCAAATGTTCTTTTCTCACATTTTACCAGCCACCATTATTTAGCTATACTTTAATATGTTTGGTGGGATTGGTTTCATTGGAAGGTCAGTGGAAACCACAAAGAATTACCCTGATACATAAAGATTACGTCCAATTGTGGGGGTCAACATCAGGTGCAAAGAGATGGGGGCTTCCTTAAGCCACTCAGTGGAACTGAACTTCAATAAAGCAGAGAAAAACCATGCGTAGCAGAAGTTTTATGAAATGACAGGAGGACTAAGCAACCAGCACAAGAATCTTAGGCTGCATGCAATTTCTTCTCAGCAAGAGCTCAGGCTTTTCAATGATATATCTCTTGCCTAAGAAGGAATTGCAGAAGATTGATAAGTGAAAAATGAAATTTCGTAAATGGATGGAATAATATTCATGGTTCGGAAAGTATGCCTTCTTCACACCTTTAGCATGATTTGGTGGGGCAAACAAAACAATCCAAGACAATATGAATGCTTTAACCACTCATGTTTGTGCACTGACTTTTGATTACAAAGTAGAATTTGAACTGTATATGCTCTGAACCTTTAGATGGATATTCATGAGAGTATATGCTAGAATCAACTACTAAATTAAATTATAAAGATCAAAACTAGCAACTAAACAAAACTGAAGTAATTGAAAATACGTACCAATAGAGAATAGGTATCAGATCTTTGACCAACTTGTCAATAACTGATGAAAATTACAAAGTATCAGGCATAGAAGCAACTTCTTTTCAAATGGCAGGCATGAGCTGACATAGCCTTTCCCTTGAAGGGTAATTATATATTCAGCAGAGCACATGCATACAGGTTGGCAAACCCCGAAAAAGCCTACCCATTCTCATAAATTTACTTTCTGACCCCTTGTGGTATTTGACTTGGAGTTGTCCCAATTGCAGTCATGCAAGCCTCACGCATAGTTTATGACTTCCACATCAACCATTGCCACAGTAGCCCTATGAAGTTAGAATCATCCTTAGAACGGCTACATAATCACTTGAACAGGTCCAGAATAACTAGCAAAAATCTGGGTATATGAAATGATATCTGCCACTGCTCACACAGTATCCCTAAGATGTCAGAATCACCAAAACCACCATCTACATATTTACTTCATCATATATCCAGACAGGAATTCAAAATTGGGAAATATATAGGGCCTTAGCCAGTGCAAATTGCAGGTGTTATATCTTTAGGAGAATGAGGACTCATGATCATGCTAAGTTCAAGGGTGACAGCTACAATCAGAAAAAAAAATCCACGATCTCATAATATATGAACCATGCAGTTTCCAAATCACTCTTTGGCTTCAAGGTTTCTATTTTTTTAAACCCACATATTTCAAGCAAAAGGCAAGCATAGTGCTCAATAGGCCTCATCTACTTGTCCAGAACATCCCAACAAATCTACCACGCAAGCATAGTGTCAATCCTTGGAATTATTCTATACTCCTCAGTCATCAATTTGAAGTAATATTGACCCTCCTCCAATAGTCCTGCATGGCTACAAGCAGAAATAACTGAAACAAAGGCAATAGAATCCGGACTCAAACCTAAGTCTTGCATTTTTGCAAAAAGTGCCACAGCATTGCAAACTTGTCCATTAAGACCATATGCAGAGATCATTGATGTCCATGATACAATATCCCGGACTTTCATTCTGTCAAACACTTCCCTTGCATCTCGTAAACTTCCTCACTTAGCATACATGTCAACCAAGGCATTCTCCAATAATAAATTTGGTCGTAGTTTCTTCCTCTCAATATATTCATGCATCCATGTTCCTAGAGATAGAGCCAAAAGATCCCCGCAAGCAGAAAGAATACTAGAAATAGGGACTGCATCAGGTTCTATCCTATATTTTTCCATCTGTAAATATAAATTAACCACTTCACCAAGAATTGAATTATTAACATACACTGCTCATCATATGAAACATTGTTAGATGTGTTAGTTACAGCTAGCAAGAGGTTAGCCATGTGTGGGGACCAGTGATTGACAGGCCAGGCCCATTCGCCGATGAAGGGCCCAAAGGTCTAAGCCGAAGAAGGTCATGGCCAGAGTTCAAGAATAGTGTGGCCCAACTGGCTCGGAGAAGCAGCCGAGGACAGTGCAGTCCTCGGCTGACCCAAGAATAAGGGCAGAAAGGTAAAGGGACGTGCTTGAAGGGAAATCCAAAATATCTAAGAAAAGCTTCCTTTACCGCCTTCCCCATGCGTATCTCTGCGCCTAGCAGAGCCTTATCCATTAACTTTATCAACAACTCTCAACGACTTAGGTCCGAGACCGATGGGACAAGTATCAGTCTTGGAAATGTTGACCCTACACGTGGACGAAGGAAATTGAATACATGCTAGTATAAAAGAAAAATATGTAACCTAAAGAGGGGTCTCCGGAGGGGGAAAAGAAAAGGGGCTCAAAAGGTGAAAGACCCCTAAGCCATGCATGAACAACCGAACAAAATAACCGCCGAGTAATCTCGACTTAGCCTTTAGAACCCACTCTCTACAAATGATATTGTGAGGGCCCATTCACGTGCGGACCCCAAAACAACTGTGGCGGTTCGCATCAAAACGTGACCCTACAATTGGCGCCGTCTGTGGGAAGGCTTACGCGTGAGCTCGAGCGGTGATGGAGTTGAGTGTCTGTTGAACAAGGGTCTACGAGGACGCCTTCTTGACCGACGGCACCTTGTCGTTGTTCCGATACAGGTTCCCACTAGGGGCTGCGCTTTTTAATGCCAGTGGCATGGCAAGTCTAGGGGCTTCAAGCATCAAGATCTCTTCCCCCTCTTTATTCGATGAACTAACCTTGAAGAAACAAATAAACTTACAAACAAAGTACAAGTTTTGGACAGAACCAAGGCCTTGTATGGTCCTTCGACCCAAGCCTGCGGGGAAACCAACAACTTACAGAAAAAATACAAGTTTTGGACAGAACCAAGGCCTTGTATGGTCCTCGGACCCAAGCCTGCGGGGAAACCAACAACTTACAGAAAAATACAAGTTTTGGACAGAACCAAGGCCTTGTATGGTCCTCGGACCCAAGCCTGGGGAAACCAACAACTTACAGAAAAAAATACAAGTTTTGGATGAACCAAGGCCTTGTATGGTCCTTCGACCCAAGCCTGGGAAACCAACAACTTACAAACAAAATACAAGTTTTGGACAGAACCAAGGCCTTGTATGGTCCTCGGACCCAAGCCTGCTGGGGAAACCAACAACTTACGAGAAAAAAATACAAGTTTTGGACAGAACCAAGGCCTTGTATGGTCCTTCGACCCAAGCCTGCGGGGAAACCAACAACTTACAGAAAAAATACAAGTTTTGGACAGAACCAAGGCCTTGTATGGACCTTCGACTCAAGCCTCCGGGGAAACCAACAACTTACAAACAGAAAAAGCACAAGTTTTGGACAGAACCAAGGCCTGGTATGGTCCTCGGACTCAAGCCTCGGGGGAAACCAACAACTTACAAACAGAATACAAGCGTTGGGACAGAACCAAGGCCTTGCATGGTCCTCGGACCCAAGCCTTTGGGGAAACCAAGCGCTTAAAAAAAAAAACTGGGTTACATGGATTCTCTAGTTTGCCCTCGGATCTTCAACACTAAAGGAACTAGTATGGAATGGAATGACGTGTTTCCAAAAGCATAACGAAGTCATGCAACGCTCGATCACTCCCTCGGATGAATTATTTAGAATTTGTCTTCCTCATACAATATTCTAGTGCTTACTACGGAACGTTCAACCATTATTTCGGTTAGTCTCCTAACTTTAACTTTAACTTACTATGAGTTATTATTATTCTGCTTGATGGTGTCGATAGATTAGAATTAGTTGGATTGTGCTTCAAGAGTTCTTGCTTTAAGAAACGCGAGGAAAAACTCACACATAGAGCACACCAACCCACCAAGTGGTTTTGCCAAAAGAGCAATACCCAAAACAAGTATATAAACTTCTATTTTTATTACAACGAAGAAATAGTACAGTGTACAATGAAAAGCTGGGATCAACTGCGTCAAAACTTACTACATGAGTACTACATAAACAAGAAAAAGAAAAATACAAGAAAGTCAGAGAAAGCCGAGGAGGTACGTCGGAGGATAGGTTGGCTACAGCTCCGAGACCTTATCCTTCCCCCGCGCTCTTACATGCCCATAACTCGGGCAGCCAAAGAAACCCAACTTGGACCCGACACCGTTGAAGGAAAGGTGCAGGGAGTGGGAAACCGAGGGGCTTTCTCTAAATATTCTTTGCTACATAGTAGAGGCGATGACGGCGGAGAACCTTCCTTCCGACACACCAAAATTCTGGCGTGAGCGTAACCCGCTTCGGATTTTGGCTAAAAGGAGGGGAGACGCTCTTTCCCCTTGGTTGAAGTAGGGTGTTCGCCTGAATCTATGCTTCCTGTGCCCATACCTTACCATTCGGGATCTCGTGATGACTCGGCGCGCACGTGTCGGGAGAGAGTTCTTTCTTCCAAACCATCGCCTTCAACATGTTATGCTAAAAAAGGAGAACTCTAGATATGGGAAGTATGATGTGAGGGAAAACGAAAAGGGTTGGTGTACATATATATAGCAATGCCCTCTCCCTCCTATTTATTTGAAAGGACAGGATAATGGCAATCAACTCACGCGGCGTCCTAAGGAGCACTACGGACAAAGTGGTCTTGGCTCAACTTCCAACGTCAAGCGCAGCCCACGAGACTCAAGGAGCCTCGTAAAGCGCGCCTCGATCCTTGGGGCGTCAGAGAAGTACTGCATGCCCGGAGGTTGCAAAAATATCTCCTAATCCGCGGATTAAGTGAATTCGCTGCCCAGGCCGCTTCGCGTGAAGGCCGGGGACATCTTGTTTAGCGCCGCGGGAAATTCTTGATGAAAGTTAAAATTTGAACTCAAAGTCTTAAACAGAACCTAAGGCTTGCATGGTCCTCGGACTCAAGCTAAAAGGGAAAGTCAAGCAACGATGCGAGACTCAAGGTCTTGGACAGAACCTAAGGCTTGCATGGTCCTCGGACTCAAGCTAAAAGGGAAAACCAAGAAATCGATAAAGGCAATTCTTAAACAGAACCTAAGGCTTGCATGGTCCTCGGACTCAAGCTAAAAGGGAAAGTCAAGCAACGATGCAGACTCAAAGTCTTGGACAGAACCTAAGGCTTGCATGGTCCTCGGACTCAAGCTAAAAGGGAAAGTCAAGCATCGATGCAGACTCAAAGTCTTGGACAGAACCTAAGGCTTGCATGGTCCTCGGACTCAAGCTAAAAGGGAAAGTCAAGCGATGCGAGACTCAAAGTCTTGGACAGAACCTAAGGCTTGCATGGTCCTCGGACTCAAGCTAAAAGGGAAAACCAAATCTTGATAAAGGCAATTCTTAAACAAAACCTAAGTCTTGCGTGATCCTCGGACACAAGCTAAAATGGGAATCCAACTGCTCGGAGGAAGAAGTTTCTCGGCTCAAGTATTGGGAAGGGTTAAGGCCCATGCGTCACGGAGATGGCGAAACGACCTAATGGTCGTCAACCTAAGGGAGCCTTTCATCCGGTGAATAACATGTCCTCGGATAACTACTTCTTACACTTTATCGAGCATTCAAAGTATTCAACCCGGCTAATTTTAAGATAAGTCTCCTTCCTCACCGGGTCGGATTGCTATGTTGAATTATAATTCTGTTAAAGTTACCGTGGCATCTTTTTATTAATGATTACTTTGGCCTAAGTTATTGATTCAAATGCTATATTATTATGCCGAGCAAAGCACTTTCACATTTATTAGAATATATAAAACAGGACATACGAAATAGAGTAACATTAACTTTTATTAATATGAAAAATGGTTACAACGTACAAGGAAGGGCTTAAGCAAGCCTACACAAAAAATGAATTGCTAAAGCAATAACAGTATTCGTAATACAAGTAAATAAATCATCGGGTGTCTTCTGAACTCGCCTTCAAAGTCTCTCTCGAAATCTCCGCCTCGATCTTTGCTCATATCGGAGAAGATCCTTATACAAAAATAATGAAGGAGAAGGAAGAAGAATTGGAACACATGGAAGCACTTGACAAACTCTTGTCATTTGAAGAGTGCAAAGGAAAAAGAAGATGGAGGACATGAGCGGGAAGGAGGAGAAGAAGAGAGAAGCAATGAAAAGAAAGTAAAAGGAGCAAAAGAGAGAAAAGGGGAGTCATATTAGGTATGCTCATGAGAGAGCAGATGGAGATGACAAGGGAGGTTTTCGACTCAGTCACACCGGAAATAGGATGTGACGAGCCCCGCTCGGATTTTGGCTAAAAGAATGGGGAGACAAACCTTGAGTCTCCACCACCCTTGCCCCGACCGAGCCATCTCAAGTTTTGTTAAGGTATGATGTTTCGGGAAAGGAGGGATTCATTCATGGTTGATCACTATGGGGACGTGTTATCGAATGAGGAATAACCAGGATGGAAGGAGTGGATTCGAGAAGAGTCTAAGGGATTCGCATATGAGAGAATCACCTTCTTGTCTTCTCTCTTTATATAGGGGAGAAAGATGAGGGTACGTGACACGCTCCGATCCTCTAAGAAATCTGCTAGTAAATGCGAAACCGTTTCGTTTCTCCAAGCTATCCGTAACCGCTAGATTTAAGAGGCCTCGTAAAAGGAAGACATTAAAAACGCACTACGAATAACCAAACGGAATAAACGCATCACGCGTAAGTCGAGGGAAATATCTTGTAGCCCGGCGCATTCCTTGGGGAGGTGAAAAGTCGCCGACGTTGGTCAAGGGCCGAACTTAATGAGCTTCAATAAAGGCTCGGTATTATCAAAACCCACCTTTCCAACCGAGGAATTGGACGGGGTTTTGAGGGGCTATTGTGGGGACCAGTGATTGATTGACAGCCAGGCCCATTCGCCGATGAAAGGCCCAAAGGTCTAAGCCGAAGAAGGTCATGGCCGAGTTCAAGAATAGTGTGGCCCAACTGGCTCGGGAGAAGCGGCCGAGGACAGTGCGGTCCTCGGCTGACCCAAGAATAAGGGCGAGAAAGGTAAAGGGACGTGCTTGTAGGGAAATCCAAAATATCTAAGAAAAGCTTCCTTTACCGCCTTCCCCATGCGTATCTCTGCGCCTAGCGAGCCTTATCCATTAACTTTATCAACAACTCTCAACGACTTTAGGTCCGAGACCGATGGGACAAGTATCGGTCTTGGAAATGTTGACCCTACACGTGGACGAAGGAAATTGAATACATGCTAGTATAAAAGAAAAAATATGTAACCTAAAGAGGGGTCTCTCCGGAGGGGAAAAGAAAAGGGGCTCAAAAGGTGAAAGACTCCTAAGCCATGCATGAACAACCGAACAAAATAACCGCCGAGTAATCTCGACTTAGCCTTTAGAACCCACTCTCTACAAATGATATTGTGAGGGCCCATTCACGTGCGGACCCCAAAACAAGCGTGGCGGTTCGCATCAAAACGTGACCCTACACCATGGTACCAGCATCTGGTTTTAATCTCAATGCCTCCATCTCTTTACAAACCTCTAATGAGTCATCAAACTGCGCATTTTGCACATACCCAAAGAACCATTGAATTCCAGGAAACAACATCTCTCGCTCAAGTATCTCATCCAGAACTCGCCGAGTCTCCATTAAACAACCACATTTCCCATACATTGCAACTAGACCATTCCTCATAAAAAAATTCAAATCAAGTCCAACTTTAACAACAGCACCATGAATTTCAACCCAACATTCAAATTATCCAAACCGGAACATGCTTACAACACACAAGGTTATATAAAATTATCAGGCTCAAATCCTGGCTACCATGGTTTTGAAAACAGAGCGTCATGGTATATATGGTTGCTTACATAGCTTCGATCATGACATTAAAGAAAACAATGTTCTTCACAGAATTTCATTGTATATGTTGCTTGTGAAACGGGTTTTCCACGAGCAAAGATAAGCCCTCATGAGTTTCATGCCAAGGGAAGGGTTTGAGTGGAGGGGTTGATCAACAATGATGTTAGAATGGAATTTCTTCAAGATTTTGATATTTGGGTGTTGGTCCAATATTTAGCCACACAGTTCTTGATGATAGCTGTGCTTTTCTCGAGTGAACTCGGGCTTTGGGGTTGAGGAGACTAGATTTTGCGAGTTGCCTGGCAAAGTAGAAAAATAGCAGGAAAGAGGAGTGACTGATTTCATGAATGGTTGAAGACTAGAGTTTGGAAACCGAGGCTTGGGACGAGTAAAGTTGGTTTATTTGATTTAGATATTAGATCATGAGTTTGATATATGGCCAGTGTCTAACTTCCATGGTCTATCATCCTCAATGGATGTCACAACCTTGGCCCATAATACCGGTGTACCATTAGTCCCAAGTTCCCGATAGTTAAAATGGATTAGTCTAATAGTCCGTTCAACTATGTACCTCAAGACCCAGGTGAGAGAGAAGGTTTAGTGGTGATAGTTACACATTGTGTGTACACCATTTCTCAATTATAATTCAAATCGTGTTTTCAACTGTAATGTGTATGATAGTGTATAACTCGGCGTACGCAACAATAATTAGTGAGGATGTAAATTCTTTACCAATATCATTGAAAAAACCATTCCTAATGACAATGGACTAAAATATATTTCAAAAAAGTGTTAATGGACTTGTTTAGAGCGCTAGTATGTACAATCTACATATGGTTTCACCAAAATAAAGTACATACATGTAGAGGAGTGGCACAGTCCACCCTCTTTCTATTTTATTTAATCAAGGTTCTAAATACATGGATCTGAGCATATGAAATATTAGCACAAAGATGCTATCATACAAAAAATTCAAGTTAAAGTAATATGGAACAAAAAATCTTGAACCAATTTTACAAGAAATGGCCATGTAAATGAGATGGGAAAAGTACAAGTGCATTAACTCTATATCTCAACCACTTTTTGTTGAGCTCTCAAAGTAGGCTACCCAAGTTAAATCCGGAAATGAATGGCAACTAGTCCACATCTCCCTATTATGTTTTCAGCAAATAAGAATATGTTCCATGCATCGAACTCTCATTTCCTTGCAATCTCATTTGGATTTGGTCAACCTATTAGATTCCAAAGTATATGCATGTCTTTTTCAAGATCTTACAAGCAATTAAATTTTTAATTTTCAGATATAGGGTTTGAACTCCCAGTTTTTATACATTACCATTAGGCTGCTAGCTATTGTAAGGCTATTGAGAAATTTAGAGATTTATAAATGAATTACTGTAAATTTTTTATAAAAAAATCATTTTTCTTTTTCAAAATAATTAAAGCTTAGCACCAAATATCTAAATTCGATGGATTGAAATCCATCCCCTTATACTATAGGCTTAGGTCAGTAATTACTATCAAAAGATTGCAATTCTTGACCTCTCATAAGTTGTAACATTTTTACGTATGAAATCAAAACACAATGAACTAATTAGTTTGAAAATATCTGATCAATGATTCATTAACCACAGTAGGTGCATTGTTATGTTGAGCTTGAAGATTCAATAACCATTAGGTACGTGGAATTTTGTGAAATTAATGCAGCATGCTATATATTCATACTAGATTTTGTGCCCTAACTAAAGAATATTGATCTTCCATTATGCAACTTTATATATAAAAAACGATTGCTAGTGGGATTCATAAATCTTGATCATAGCAATTGCTCCACAATTCATATGCTAAGTATATGCATGTCATTAACCATAGGACCCATCCACACAAACCCTTTTCAGTTTTCAGCCCTATATATAGGAAGGAGGCTCTGCCTTTCCAAGTATGGAGAAGAAAGTTCTAAAAACTACTCATTTGTGAGGAAGTAGACAAGGTGTGATACTGGTATGGCTCGTCTTCTACTTTCACATCCAAAGATCCAAGATGAGCCAAACCAATATCACCCTTGTATGCTTATTTGCATAGCAGCTTCTTCGTATTCTTTGGTTGTGTGGAGTTGAAATGGTCATCAATTGCTTATGTGATCATAATACCTTTAGAACCTCTCTTGCAAATATAATGTAAGTTTTATCTTCATTTTGTTCTTACTTTGGAATTTAAAAATTTATGCATTTTTGTTTCTAAAGCTAGCATGATAACAGAAAAACCTCTTTCTTTAGAACCTGTTTGTACTTATTAGAGTCATTTTCAAGGTATTCTTTTTGAGGTTATTGCTAGACTACTTCTCCACATACACACAATACTAGCTTACACCGAAGCAGCTTGGTATTTGCCATATAAATATCATTAAAGAAAACTCCTACCTGTTATCTCTTCACTTTTGTTCTTACAGATTTCTTCAGATAAAGATGTCGTATTGCATCACTAAATGTGGGCAGTGGATTTCTTTGGTAGCCAGAGTCATCTGCCATTTCTGTTAACGATCAAACACTCCAGGGAGAATAGAAGAAGTTGAAATTCCAAGAAACATATTCAAAGGTTAGTTATTTGGTTAAATATATCAACAAAAAATAATTGTATTTTCATATGATAAGGTTCTTGCTTCTATCGATTGGCTTGTCTACACTATTATATTTGAAAATTAGAATCTTTCTCATAATCACCTATCAACAATGTCACTTTCTTACTAAATTAAGTCTTCACAGTTTTCAGCATCTAAAAATTACAAAAACCCTATTAGTGACACCCTGCAATATATTCAGACATATCTTTGAGGATTTAACTAAGCATAAATCTATAATTTCCATGATAAAAAGTTAAATATCTAACAATAACCCAAATTATAGTTGACCACATTCTTATATGCAAAGTGATCAAACCAAATAATCAAAAATCACATCAACAAAAAAAAAAAAAAAAAAAAAAAAAAGTTAAGCCAAATAGATGTGTCAATTGAAAGTCAATTGAGTGTAATCAGCAATCAAAATGTTTGAAAATCCAAGCTGCAGCTTTTAATTTGTTAAATATTATACATTTTCTTAGCAATAAAAATAATAAAGGATATGAATTCAAATGTTCTTTTCACTCATTTTACCAGCCACCATTATTTAGCTATTCAGAGAATCAATATGTTTGGTGGAATTGTTTTCACTAGAAGGTCAGCAGACACTACAAGTGATCACGCTGATACACAAAGATTACATCCAATTGTGGGGGTCAATATCAGGTGCAAAGTGATGGGGGCTTCCTTAAGAAACTCAGCAGAACTGAACTTCAATGAAGCACAAAAAAACCATGTGTAGCAGCAGTTTTATGGAATGACAGGAGGACTAAGCAACCAGAACAAGAATCTTAGGCTGCATATATTTTCTTCTCAGCAAGAGCTCAGGCTTTTCAAAATGATATATCTCTTGCCAAAGAAGGAATTGCAAAAGATTGATAAGTGAAAAATAAAATTTTGTAAATGTATGGAATAATGTTCATGGTTTTGAAACTTTACCTTCTTCACACTATTAGCATGATTTGGTGGACAATTTGTGGCAAACAAAACCATCCAAGACAATATGAATGCTTTAACCACTGATGTTTGTGCACTGGCTTTTGATTAGAAAGTAGAATTTGAACTATATGTGCTCTTAATCTTTAGATGGACATTCATGAGAGTTAATCATCTAGGAAATGAGATTTATAATGATCAAAATTTGCAACTAAACAAAACTGAAGTAATTGAAAATATGTACCAATTGAGAATAGGTATCAGATCTTTGACCAACTTGTCAATAACTGACTGAAATTACAAAGTATCAGGCATAGATGCAACTTTCTTGCAAATGGCAGGCATGAGTGGACATAGCCTTTCCCTTGGGGGTTACTTTCAGCAGACCACATATATACAGGCTGACAAACCCTGAAAAAGCCTATCCATTCTCATAAATTTGCTTTCTGACCCCTAGTGGTATTTGACTTGGAAAAATGGAGTCATGCAAGTCTCACGCACAGTTTATGATTTCCACATCTACCATTGCCACAGTAGTCCTATGAAGTTAGAATAATCCTTACAACAAGCTACATAATAAATTGAACAGGTACAGAATAACTAGCAAAAATCTGGGTATATGAAATGATATCTGCCATTGCTCACACGGTATCCCTAAGAAGTCAGAATCACCAAAACCATCTACATATTTACTTCATCACATATCCAAACAGGAATTGAAAACGTTGGCAAATATATAGGGCCTTAGCCAGTGCAAACTGCAGGCATTATATCATTAGGAGAATGAGGACTGATGATCATGTAAAGGGCAAGGGTGACAGCTGCAGTCAGCAAAAATATCCACAATCTCATAATCTATGAACCGTGCAGTTTCTAAATCATTGTTTGGCTTCAAGGTTTCTATTGTTTTTAACCCTTATCTTTCAAGCAAAAGGCACGAAGAAGCTGCTCACCAATAATCACCACATGAGCAAACACCATTCTTGAAATGGTGGAAACGATTAGTATCCCTGACAATTATTTCACGTCGAACTATCTTAGAGATGAGCTTGGCTGCAATATGGCAATCCCCACAAACACGGAGATTCTTGGTAATTCTAATTGGTGTTCCAGGCTCAGTGTTCAGAATAGCAAAGACAATAGCCAACTTCTCACTATGAACTGCCAGATGGCATTCCTTATCCTCCTCCTCCACATCATGTAGAGCAGAATCAGTCTCAGGAACATAACCTAATTCTTTCATCTTCCCCACCAATACGTCTAGCTCTTCATATATCTTCTCAGAATGCGGATGTGATTGGTCACCAGCAAGAAAGGTGTGAATCCGATCGTTCAGCTCAACATTGCTGATGCCAGGAATTTTCTTAAGTCCTCTACCCTTCATCATTGATCGGATGGTTGTTACATCTTTCCATCTACCAGCCTTTGCATATATGTTGGATAACAAGACATAATAACCTGACTGCTCGGGAGCCAATTGAAAAAGGTGATCAGCAGCTAGAAGCCCAATATTCATATTTGAGTACACCCGACAGGCACTCAGCAGAGCCCCCAAACTCTCTCATTAGGCTCTACTGGCATCTGCTTGATAAAGCTATAGGCCTCATCTACTTGTCCGGAACGTCCCAACAAATCTACCATGCAAGCATAGTGTTCAATCCTTGGAATTATTCTATACTCCTCAGTCATCAATTTGAAGTAATATCGACCCTCCTCCAATAGTCCTGCATGGCTGCAAGCAGAAGTAACTGAAACAAAGGCAATAGAATCCGGACTCAAACCTAAGTTTTGCATTTTTGCAAAAAGTGCCACAGCATCACGACCTTGTCCATTAAGACCATATGCAGAGATCATCGACGTCCATGATACAACATCCCGGAACTTCATCCTGTCAAACACTTCCCTTGCATCTCGTAAACTTCCACACTTAGCATACATGTCAACCAAGGCATTCTCCAATAATAAATTTGGTCGTAGTTTCTTCCTCTCAACATATTCATGCATCCGCCTTCCTAAAGATAGAGCCGAAAGATCCCCACAAGCAGGAAGAATACTAGCAATAGTGACTGCATCGGGTTCTATCCTATTTTTTTCCATCTGTAAATATAAATTAACCGCTTCAGCAGGCATTGAATTATTCACATACACTGCTATCATCACATTCCATGAAACCACGCTCTTTTTGGCCAACTTCATGAAAATCTCCTTCACATATGAAACATTGTTAGAAGTTGTGTTAGTTACAGCCGGGAAGAGGCTAGCCATTGTACCAGCATCTGGTTTTAACCTCAATGCCTCCATCTCTTTACAAACCTCTAATGCATCATCAAACCGTGCATTTTGTGCATACCCAGCAACCATTGAATTCCAGGAAACAACATCTCTACTTGGCATCTCATCAAGAACTCGACGAGCCTCCATTAAACAACCACATTTCCCATACATTGCAACTAGACCATTCCCGATAAACAAATTCAAATCAAGTCCAACTTTAACAACAGCACCATGAATTTGCAACCCAACATTCAAATTTTCCAATCCAGAACATGCTTTCAACGCGCAAGGATATGTATAATTATCAGGCTCAAATCCCTGGCTAGCCATGGTTTTGAAAACAAGAAGAGCGTCATGGTACAAATGGTTGTTTACATAGCTTCTGATCATGACATTAAAGAAAACAACGTTCTTCTCAGGAATTTCATCGAATACGTGGCGCGCGATACCAGGTTCTCCACAGGCAGCATAAGCTCTCATGAGTTTGATGCCAATAGAAGGGTTTGAGCAGAGAGGCTGATCGACAATGATCTTAGAATGGAGTTTTTTCAAGGTTTTGATATCTGGGTATTGGTCCAATATATTACCACACAGTTCTTCAGTGAGAGCTGAGCTTTTCTGAGCGAACTCGAGTTTTGGGGTTGACAAGACTAGGTTTTGAAGTTGCCTGGCAGTAAAAAAATGGCGGGAAAGAGGAGTGACTGATTTCATGAATGAGCGAAGAGTTTCAAAAATGAGGTTTGGAGCTGATTTAGATATTACGACTTTGATATACGGTGTGTCTAAACTCTAAGGTCCATACTACCAGGCTAGACCATCTTCAATTGGATTTCATAGCCTTGGTGTACCAGGCTACACCAGTCCCTAGTTCCCAGCAGTTAAATGGCTAGTCTTCTTACTTCTTAGTTCTCATCAAAATAAAACAAGGAGAGAAGGCTATAGGATGTAAATTCCTTACCAATTTCATCAAAAAGCACTGTTCCTGATGGTAATGGACTACAAATTTTTTTTTTTTTTAATTCACTAGTTAAAATGGGAAAGAAGAATTTGAACCATGCGTTCTTCATTGGAAATACCAATAAATGTCAATTAAATTACAAAACTCTTAGCAATTTTAAAAAATATTAATGGACTTGTTTGGCTTAAATTCCCACCAAGTAAAAAAATAATTCACACCAACCCCAAAATAAAAAATACGTTGTACATTTGTACATACATACATATGGTTTCACCAATATAAAATACATAAATGTGGAGGAGCATCACAGTTCATCCTCCTTCCATTTTATTTAATCGAGGGTCTAAAATACATTCAGGTTAAGGTAATTTGGAAAAAAAAAATACAATGTTCAACTAATTTTACAAACAAATAAATAAAAATAAGATGAAAAAGGTACAAGTATATTAATTCTATTTCTCAACCACTTTTGGTTGAACTCTCAAGTAGGCTTCCCTTGTTAAATCCAGAAATGTATGGCAGCTGGTTCTTACAGTGTCTTTTTAATGTTTTTACACAGTTTCAGATGAAAGTCACAAATCAGGTCAGCTTGAAGAAAATTTACTGGCTCATATCATTGGTCATCCTGAAACAATGCCTTAGAAACAGAACCACCCGATTGACTTCCAGAATCTTGGTAGTCTTTATCATCAATACTGCTTCCCCGTGGGCAAGAACGTTTGTTCCGTGTCATAGGGGTCTCACATACCATGTTTGCTGTCATAGGAGTCTCACATACCATGTCGTAGCTTACCCTTCGCCGTTCCTTCCTTTTTGAAAGCTTCCGAAGAGGATCTGACTTTTGCTTTATCAACTTTGGCTGCTTAGGGGCCCAAACTCTCTGCAAATCAGGCATCCAACTTGTGAAAGATGAAAATCTCCGAGCCCTCTCTCTCCTCTTTTGAGCCTCCATTAATCTACGAGCATGATCCTCTTGTTTATTCCCCTGGGGGCTTCCATTGTCATTGTGTGGCAGCTGAAGGGACTCGGCTTCTGCTGACACCGGTTCATTAGTTCTATAATTTTCACCAATCGCATCTCTCTCTGATTTTTCTCTCCAAGATTGATTGCTATCCTCACTGTTGAGTAAACGATTAGGGGATTTATCCTCATCGGCAAACAGCAACAAATCCATTCTTGTATATATTCTATGAATGACATCTTCCAGGGTGTGACAATACCTGAAATTTTGGAAATCATACTTTACTTTAGCCCTCTCCTTATTCTTTCATCCTTAAGTAATAATCAAATGCAGCACTTGTAAATTGAGACAATTAATGATAATATATCTAAAAGTCACTTTAAGAAAGCTGTTTATTCAATTGGTATTGGGGCTCCATCCATTTCAAGGATCATATTAATAACATAAACATATCATTATGAGTGTCCTATTTTTATGCTATATTCAGTCAAACAAGAAATACATGAGTATTAAGTGACCTATATCCTGGCAAGAAGCATCATGTAATAAGAATAGTGGGACATATTGTATAAGAATATGTTTCTTGAAAGATTAATCAAATCCCACAGATAAGTGGAAAAGCAAGCACCAGAAATATGCATTTGGTATAGATCCAAACAATAAAACAGTGGAGCTTATTCTAGGCTCCACAAAGAAACTATGAATTTCTCTGAAGTATGGGTCACAGAATGTCAACATCATCATTTGAAATGAATTGATAATAATTTTTAGACATATGTACCTGCTTTTTATTATCTTTCCTACATAATTATCAAGGCTCCAATCTCCAAAAAAGCCTCTCTCCAGATGGCACTGAATGGTCTCTAAAAGCAAGCAAATTTGTTTGACAAACTTTTGTTTCATAGACTCCGCAATAGTCGCTCCAACCTCTGATCGTATTATCTCCATCCGAAACAATATCTGCAATTCATATCTAGTTTTTATTAAGGAAAAAAAATGTTAAAACTATGGGAACCAGATTGTTCACCTTAAACATCAAAATAAGTAGTGTATGGTGATGCAGAAATTAGTGAAAATGAAAAAGGATACTCTCTGACTATATCTTTTGAACCAAATCCAGTACATCCTGGATCAGATGCTTGAAAGGACGAATCATTATTTTTGAACTTTGCCACCAAGTCCTTAGGCTCCCTTAGTAAAAGGTTTGTTAGTTCAGGAACTATTCTACCACAAGCATCATCAGATTTTACCACAGTAGTTTGACTTGCTGAAGGGGATTCGGTTTCATGCTTTTGATATAACCAATATATGGATGATTTCACAAGTCTCTCTGCCAAAGCCCCCAAGTCTACTCCTTCAAACTCAAGTCCTTGTTGGATCTTATTGGAAAGACTACTGAAAAAGGCTTCAGAAGTTTCTGACTGTAAATCAACAGCAGCTTCGTCGTGTATCCTAGAAGCCTCAGTCAAAGAGTTTTCTCCAGCTGAGGCAGATGAAGAGACTGGCTGTTCACTTTCTTGGTGCAATGAAGTCAATCTATCATCTATTTGTGTTTCAATGTCCTTATGCCGCTTGGACTTTTCCTGTAAAATTAGACTGGAACAACTAGATTTCTTAATCTGCTTCATCCAACATTTCAGAAATTTCAACTTCTTTGAGTTATTTCTTTCCCTGGAAGAGTAGACCTCTCCCAAATCTAGCGCAGAGTGCTCAAATGCTGTCTTGCAGAAGGCACTCCATGTGAGGTCTTGAAGCATATTTAATTTATTCTTATTCTTTTTCCTTGTACCATCTCCAACTGTTGCCGCCTTATTAGATGGTGAAGACCCAGGTTGAGAATCTATAAACCCATCGGAGTGCTTCAAGTCTATATTGGGTTTGCAAGTCTCATTGTCCATCTTCATAATAAATCGAGCCACATTTGCTTCACCAGAATCATGTACCCTGTGGGGAGGATAAACTCCGTCTTCTATAATAGAAAGGACAGCCGAAGAAACTGTGAAAGGCTTGAGAATTCCCATATGTGAATCACCGCTGCCATTTGAAAGAGACGCTAATGCCCAGTAACCTTCCCTATAAAGAAAACTCAAAAGAATCTGCCAAATGGGTGTAGATTTTCTATGCACAAACTCACCCAATTCCATTGCTAGCATTTCAAGAACCCTATCTGCAAAAAAATCACCAGAACTTTCTTTCTGGTCATTCTTAGAGCCTCCAAAAGATTCACAGACAATAACTAAATTTTCAGCTAAATGCCCAACAAATTTCCCACACTCAACGTATCTTTGCACAGCCTTAATATGGAGTTTTATAAGCCCATCGCCAAAAAGTTCCCAAAATGAGTTCTTCCGTTCACAACCCAACACATCTGGAGTAAACATAAGATCTTTAGATCTATTTCTAGGTGACATCTTCAAATTGACCAGTTGAAGATCACAGCACTTGCATTCCAAAGGCTTCCCACTTACATCCAATATCTCAAGACTCAACTGTGCATTAAGTGTCTTACGATTATCACTATAATCAAAAACCTTTGATGAAATTGCAATCTTTGGATAAATCAACCCAAAGGGAACAAGAGCAGAACCAAGAACAATCGAATCAGTCGAGCAAAATCCCCAACCCAAACTCCTAACCCCACTTGCAAAAAACCCACATTTCAATTTAGATTCATCAATCTCAACCTTATTTTCAACCCCATCCAACTCATACCTAACATCCACCCAACTAAATCGAATATCCCTACTAACATACGCATCATTCACATTCTCAAAAAGCCCGCAAAATTTTTCACAAAAAGCATCCACATTTTCCAAACACTCATCTTCAACTCCCACATTCAAAAACTCAGACAAAGACTTTACACACCTACAAACCGGAGAAAACAAAACAACCAAATTCGACCCAACAACAAGAGAATCATTATTCAAAAGCGTACCCGTTGTAGAATCATCCGCGACAGGATCCCACGCGTAGTCGTGGACCAGCTGGCGCATAGAAGCAGCAAGAAACGAACCCCGGGACGACACGGGCAAAGAATCAAACAGCTGGTGTGCATAAAGTGTCGGCAACGAATTGAGTGCTCTTGAGAGGGAAAGGAGGGTGGTGGAGGCGTCATTGAAGGAGAGGGAAGAGGTGGGGACAAAACGGTGTAGT
Source organism: Quercus dentata (assembly GCA_028216015.1). NCBI lineage: Eukaryota > Viridiplantae > Streptophyta > Magnoliopsida > Fagales > Fagaceae > Quercus > Quercus dentata. The sequence goes on along the minus strand of CP116452.1, from coordinate 16,811,939 downwards.
TTGGAGGAGGAGAGGAGGGGGGAGAGGGAAGAGAAGAAGAATTTGAAGGAGAAGAGAGAGGAAGAGAGAGGAGGGAAAGAGAGGAAGGTGTTTGAGGAGGAAAGGAGAGAATTGAGGAATTGGGTTTGATCAGAGAGGTGGAGAATTGGGTTTAGGTCTATGAGAAGGACTATGCGCTGGGTTTTGGTGTAGTCTGTGATTGGATCTTTTGGGTTTGGGTTTGGCTTCGGATCTGGGTTTGGGTTTGGTGCCATTGGAGAAACAGCCACCGTGTGCGGTGGCTGAGGAAGGGGAGAGAGGTGGGGGGGAGCTGTGAGTTTGAACTTTAAACTGTTTGAATTGAAATTTATGGAATCAAAGGAAATGGAGAAGCAAAGACAATAATGGCATTTTTTGAAGCACAATTAGATGAGAGACTGATACAGAAGAATCATGAATGAGATTGTTTAGGCGGGAAACCGTAGATTTCGGTCAAAAGACGATTTTGTCCCTGAGTATTTTATAATCCCCAACTATATTATATTTTTATGATTTCAATTCAACTTGAATTTGTCATTGAAAATAAATAAATTTAATTTTTTTTTTTTAAATGACTCAACTCTCAGCTGATTATTTTTTGTTAAATGAAAAATGAAAATAATAAATAAGACTTATAAGTGTTAGTGTGCGTTTGGATTGAAATGAAAAATTAAAATTATTTCATTTTGTTCAAAACTTATTTTTATTACTATTCATGAGCATCACTGCATTTTTTGGCACTATTTATGAGCTCCACTATATTATTTCAACTAACTTTTACTTTTATCTACAGTGCTTTCAACAAAAATTTTTCAATTTCAACAAAATAAGCGATATTTAAACACACCATAAGTCTCAAACACTTCTTAAAATGTTTGATTATTTTCTAACAATATATCATTGATATAATATAATTGATTTTTCTAAATTAAACTATATTTTTTTATTTTTTTGTTATTTGAAAATTTTTAAATTTTGAAACCTTTTTTATAGGAAACATAATACATATTACATTTAACTATAATATAAATACAAGATATTTTTGTAAATAATGAATTGTGTGGTTGGAATTTTTTTAGTACTCCTTACAAATGGAGCATCTTTTATACATTTTAAATGGCCTAAACTAGAATCATATATAAGTAAAATTCATCACTTATATAGATTATAAAAATTACAAGACTTTAATAACATATAAAATAAGAAAATAGTAATTTTATAAAAAAGAAAGAAAAAAAAACTACAAAAATTATGCTAAGAATGCGGCATAATGTCAATAAAATAACTCCTCTTTTTACACGACCTCTCCACCTAAAGCATTAACAAAATGGACCAAAGTGTACTGAATTAAACGAAGTGGACCATCAGTCAAAATGGTGAGTGGACCTAAATCATTAAAATGTTACGTTGATAAGGCTCAAACGGAGTTAGTGCTTTAGCTTTTAGATATTATATTGATTTCATTTCAGGTGTGTAATTAAAATGAGGTTCTCTCTACCACCACATACTCTTGGGGTAATAATCACTCCATAAGTACAAAATTCTTGTAGGATTTAGCGCTGGGGCTCAAGTCTCCAAAAATGAGTTTCACACACATATTAAATTAAACTAAAGTAAAATTTCTATCTTATATTAAAATTAAAAAAAAAAAAAAAAAGGAGGTTCTCTCTTAAATTGAGGTCTTGTTTATCTAACCTTGTTTTTTTTTTTTATATATATATATTATATTATAGTTGTAGAGAGATTAAATCTAGACTTATCATCAAAAACACCCAAAAAAAAAATCCAATTAAACTAGTGAATATTTGGTATGTATAATAATAATAATAATTGTGGGGCCCAATAGTTTGTGGGCTCGGCCCGCTCGCTTATGGGGAGTCCACAGGGCCCAACTCAAGGAGGCCAGGGCCCAAACTCAAAAATAGTAAGCCCAAAGTGGCCCGAAGATATAGCCGATGTGACTTAGTCCTCGGCAGACCCAAAGTCTCATTGATGAAAGTGGTATACAAGCAAACTTGAAAGATCGAAAATATCTCGGGAAATTGTCCTTAATACCCTTCATTGATATGACACTCGCACCTAATGTAACCGGATTCTTAGGCTTTATTGACCATCTCCAACAATTTCGGGATTAGACCGACGGGACAAAATATCATCCCTGGAAAAGTCGACCCTACACGTGGACGAGGGACAACGAACGTAGGCTAGTATAAAAGGAAACGTAAGGTAACGAAATAAAGGATCCCCCATCTCACTTCACGGGAAAAACTCCAGGAATGAGAATGCCCGGACAATATATGCGCATCACCACGGAAAACCCACCGTCGGGTAACCGGAGAAAAACATTAGTGCTCCTCGGACATGATCCGAGGAGTTCAATCCCTCAATTTACAAAGTTATAGGGCTTGGATATCCAGACTAAAACCTTTTCTTGTCTAGGTTCACCTAAAGTCCAGCCTGGACTAACGCCCTGTGACTCAACGCTAGCCTTTCAAGCCCACTCTCTACAAATATTATTGTGAGGGATCTCTCACGTGCGAGTCCAACATCACTGTTGGGCCGCTAAAGAATCGTGTCCCTACAATAATAATAATATAGGAACAAAGTTTCTCTCCAAATTAGTTTGGAGACCCTTTAAACTCCCATTAAAAAATTAGTATGACTACATATTTTGAAATCTAACCATTGTATTATATATTCTTTACATTTTTAACATGAATGCCAAACTTCATTCAAATCATATATTAATTACTATTTGATCCATAAATGTATTTTTATGTATAATTTAAGACTACAAAAACTTAAAATTTAGACATTTGATTGATGATATAACTATTAATCTTTGATTTTTTTGAAATTTTGCAAGTATGGCGGATATTATAAGAAAATGCAATCTAATGGTGGGTTTGTCAAAATTTATATCCAATAAAAAAATATAAAGAGAGTTTGAAAGGTTTTCGCAATGCAATTCATTGCGGTTTGTCCATAATGTTGAGTGTTAGGGGTGTTTGAGGTGTGATTAGGTGTAATTTTGGATCGTTTTTAACACCGCACTTTGCTGTACAGTTTGGCCAAAACCATAACCACACCGCACAGGGGCGGCGTTATGTTCAAGCCAGGGGATTCAAATGAACCCCCTGACTTGTCAAATTTTTTTTATTTTTATATATATAATTTTTTTTAACTTTTATTTTGACCCCTTAAAATAAAAATTTAAATAGTCTGGCTCTAAATTTTATTTAAACCCAACTAAAATAAATCTGAATATGATCATCTTAATGCTACTTTCACAATAATTGTTATATGGCAAGTTGTAATTGGTTTTTATTTGAACCCATAATTGACATTACTTTTTACCTACCATTAACAATCTGCCATCTAGATTTTGTTATAAAATTTTTGTGAAAGTATTGTGTATTGAATATTGTAAGGACACGATTATTCACGACCCAAGAATGACAATGAGCTCGCATGTAAAAAGGCCCGAACAATATAATTTGTAGAGTGTGGGCTTGAGAGGCTGGACCTTGGTCATTGGACAGCGGTCTAGTCGTGGTTTTTATGGAAGCACATATGAGGTTGGACTTGGCATGACTAACAAAACCTTTCCTCAATGTAGCCTATGAGGTTTTTTTGTCCTTGGACCCCGTCCGAGGAGTTTAGTGTTCTTCTCATTCTCCCTTTTTCTAGGACCTTTTTCCCTCCGACCCCCTCCACCTTGGTTTTTCTTCCCTTTTATACTAGTAGTTACTTCCCTTGCAATGTCCACGTGTAAGTTTTGCCTTTTGGGATGGAGACTTGTCCTATCACCCCATACCTAAAGTGATTGGGAGTAGACGTAAAAGTTGAATAGCATGGTGGAGAGCATGGGCCTGTCGGATGCAGAGTTCTTTATTACAATATTGGCTGCTTTTTCACTTGTTTTGTCCTTGCATTAAACTCGTCCTTTTTCTTTAGGTGTCCTGTGAGATGTTGAGCGTGAGATCGTCCTCGGCCACATCCTTGGGCCTTTTTGGGGCTTTCATTATGCGTCCCCGGTAATAGGTCTCCTCGGTCCGGGTCTTGGGCCTTGAATGTAAAGTGGGTAGGGACCTCAAATTCCCCGGCCCTACAAATATTATTAAAAAAAAAAAACTTTCATTTTTGCTCCTTTGTTAAAAATATATATGTATATTCTCTGTAGGACTTTGGTTTATTTTTTTGTTGATGACAAAATGAAACTTTATTTTCATGCACTTTTTTTTCTCCGTAAGCAAAAATTACAATACTATTACAACCAATATATCTCTATCTACATTTGTGATTCTTTCCCATTCTCTTTATCTCTTTTGTATTTTCTTAGTTTTTCTCTTCATTTGATCAAATTGTTTGATAAATACTCTATAGATTTTCAAGTCCAAGAAGTTTTTTAGTGCTTGCTTAAATTCCAAGAGAGCGATCACATGTATGATTAAAAAGCCATACATGATTCTAAAAAAAAAAAGACCATACACTTCAAAAGCAAAAACTTATATTAGTTACTATTTTTTTTTCTTTGTTTCACATTACTCTTAGTTATACTCTTAGGTGAGTTAGTATTATTCTTTATCATATATTTTTATTTAATTGATAATACATATAAATATAATAAGTTATTATTATTTTGAAAAAAATGTATGATTAATTATTTAATTATATTTGTTGTCTTATTGATCTTTAAACAATTATATACTGAATTGTATTTAGAATACTATTTCAGATTATTGTATATAATATGGAAGTTGTATATACAGAAAAAAACAAAATATCATTTTATTTTTATTTACTCCCATCACAAATTTTTTGCTCTATTATTGTTGAACCCCCTAGAAAAAAAATTTGGAGTCGCCACCGACACCGCACCTCAATTTTGTGGTCACATGTATGATGCGGTGTGGTGTACATGGTGTGGTTTGGTCGATTTTAGGTTGGTATATTTTTCAAGATGTCATGCCCAATTACTAGTTTACTATTAATAACCATGACAATATGATAGTAATTTTTTTTTTTAAATACACTATGTGACAAAAAAGTAACACAAATATGTACATGACAAAATGAAAATTAATGACAGGTTAATGGTAAATTATAAGTACAAGAATATATAATGGTAAATTATAAGTACAAGAATATATACAAAACAAAAGAATAATTCATAACAGTAAACTATACACAATTATACATGATAAACAATATATAACTTGTAACTCAAAAATGCTTAACAAGCAACAACCATAAGTTTCATAATAGTGTACCATATACACTATTAGTTGTGCCTACTGTGAGTTAAAGGGTATAGGGAGAGAAGAGTGATACTGTGAGATGATAAGTGAATGAGATTTTGTATTTAACCAAAACAAAACTGTTTTTAATGCGAAACTAGAACACATTAACGTTAGGCTATCTACTTCTTCCATATAATATTAAATTATTACTATGTATTTAATAATATATATGAGTGCGGTGCAATGTAGTTTTTCTTATCATAAAATTGCACACCACACTGCACAATACGGTGCAATTCATTGCCACTTGTGAAGTGAAGCAGTTACTCCATTTTGCGGGTAATTTTGATTAGTTTGGGTGTGTTCATGTGGTTTGAGCGGTTTGGTGAAGAGCTACTCCCTACCAATAATAATGCTCTTTAGAGAAATAAAAATAGTTCACAAAAAAATAAAAATAAATGGACACACTACATTGGGGTGTGAGTGCTTACAGTCTAACCTCTCCAATACTCAACTCTCAATGATGAAGAAGATAATGAAACTCTGTTGAGTTAAAAGTTCAAACTTTCCCAGTTCACTTCCACACTCTCCCTCTTAAAACTTAGCCGCCACACCCACACCTCCAAAATTTTCAACCCCACACACTCTCACTTTCCCAATAAATATGTCCACCATTTCTGCCTCTAATAAATTCTTCACCACCACCACTGATACCTTCTCTTCCATCACAACAACTCCACCTCCAAATTTCCCAAAATTCCCTACCTTTCACCAACCCAAGCTTTTCCCAAAACTCTTTCCTACTCCAACTCCACACCTCCTCACCCACTCTTCAAGAAAATCCCTTACACCAGCATTCTCAAAGTCCTCTGAGGAAGCAGAGGAGCTCTCAGCAGAACCAGAAGACGAGTGGCTGAACAAGCTCCCGGAAAAGAAGAAGCCCCTCTACTCTCACAGCTTGCCTTGCATTGAGGCTTGGCTTAGGAGCTTGGGTTTTACCAGAGCAAAGAGGACAGGGCCGTTTGGCTTGTGGAGAAGCCCGAGTGGCATGCCCAGCTCTCACTGGATATCACCGACCTCTATATCAGGTTGGTTTTGCGTTTTTGTGCTTTGGTGTTATGAATTATGATTACTACATGGGTTTTTGTGTTTTTGCTGGATAGTGTTGGGGTCATGTATGTCTCTATGTGTGTACTTGTATGTGTTCAATAGCTATTTGTATTGGATATTTAATAGTTTATCTGATTTTGGTGATGTGGGGTTTTGGAATTTTGGGTGGTTGATTGATTGGTGGTGTGGTTACTAATGTGGGGTTTAAAGGTCTTAGAAAAAAAAAATGTTGGGCTTTTATGACTTTGTTTTATTTTGATTTCTTATCAGGCTGCTGTAACATGTTGTTCAAAGCATATGAACCTTAGGCCATAGTTTGTATCTGTTTGATGATTGAGGTTGTTCTGGTTTTGATGTTTTTATTTTCTTTTTTCCCAACTTTAAGTAGATTGATGTTGGAGGTTGGAGGTTTTCAGGCACAGGAATAGTTTGCAGCATTCCAATTTGCCTTTTCTATATATATAATTCCATAGTTACAATGGGGGAGGGGAGATTTGAACCCTAGACATCTCCATTAAAAACACCAGGAGCTATTACCGTATTAGTTGAGCTACAAGGCTCTTGGCAGCATTCCACTTTTCCATTTTATAGTTCTGACGAGTTCTAGGATTTGAGATGGTTGATAGATTGGAGGTACTAGGTGACTGGAGTGAATCAATTGATATTTTATGATTTCATATTTTGCAGGTATAGGTGTATCTCCATTTACAGTAGTTATTAAATATTGATTAATTGAATATTAGCCTTTTGCTTTTACGTGGAGTGGGGATGTGAGGGAGGGTACAGCTGCACAGAACCATAAGAGCCATGAAATTTATTGAATGAGAAGAGATTTCAATGACCTGTGTGTCAAGTTCTGTAACTTAGCTATGAAATTTATTTAGGATGGACCAAATCACTTCAACAAGTTACAAGCTGCCTGTAGTTCTAGCCACTTAACTGTTTATATTTGTATCTATGTTGAAATTTGAAAACTAAGTTCAACAACTTAGATTAGACAGAAAACCATGTCTGGGTGGTAGCTAATGAATTATTCTGGGCACAATCTGTGATTGGAGATATTACTCCATCTCTTGCAATAAAATTGTATAAGGTTTAAATATTATTGGAGTTTGATTGAAACCTCTCTAGAACTGCACATGTTTCTAGGTTCAATCACTTTCAAATATATGTGGGTTAGTGCCTTGAAAGTATCCACATGAGCCTGTAAGCTACTTAGAAAAGAGAGGGTCATGGTAATGGATGAGATTGAGAAGTTTCAGCTTGTTGGCAACGGTGGAGGTTAAAGGAGGGAGACAAACAGCACAGAATTTGATGTTGTTGGGGTTCCCCAGCATCAGCTCAAGTGTGTGTCTGAAAACATACTCTCTGTCTCTCTCTAGTCTACCTAGGTTTTATTTAACTCTGCTCATGTGCTGCAGGCTGGGGTATGATCCCAGGTCAGATCATAGCTCACTCCATGTCATTGTAGCTTACTTAAAGTTTTAGAGAGCGGATGGATGTTTCTAGCATTTTTACTCTGTCTAGCTACTTGGAAGCACACCATTTATTGCCTGGTATTTATGGTCTGTGCTGTACTTGAGTCAATACATAATTACCAACTATTGAATCTTTCTTGCTAAATATTTAGTTCCAAATACTGTTTTGTGTTCTGTGTGATAATATAGCAATTAGAGGTACCCTGTTATCGCTATTGCTGGACCCATCCTACTTTCATTGCATGTGATGATTAGTCCCATGTCTGTGAAAGCAAGCTTCTTGATAGTCCTCCTGTTGCTTGCCTTTGAATTCTCCTTTTATAGGACTGTGAATTAGCTACTGAAAACTTGGAGCATGTGATAGTTTCTCCATATATCCAACGGAAACAAAGATAGGGATTTTAAATCAGCACCATATATATGTAGCTTCTGTCAGTTTTATCTAGGGTTTAGATGTTTTCTTTTGGATAGGATAAAATGGCAGAAAAGAAAATATGTGGCTGACCCTAAGTAGTTTGCTGAGTATCCATAGTTGACCTCAAGATTTTGGGACTAAGGTTTGATCGTTGTTGTTGTTTGATGTTTACTTTTGGGATGGGTCTTGGTCATGTGTATCATAGTTTTATGTCTTTGGATATCAGAAGCTATCAGTCTCAATCGTTCTCAGCAGAAGTGATGTTCTAAAAATTGTTTCTGGGAAAATACACGTTGATAAAAAATGGGAATTCCAAACATCTTGGCGGTTCCTGGCCGCTTTTGACAAAGGTTCGAGGAAGAGACAAATTGGAATATAATGAGGTATGAGGATGAGGAGAGCAGAAATTTATTTATTTTTCTTGCTTTTTAAGAAGAAATTTTCTTGCTTTTTAAGAAGAAAAGAGGAAATATATATTAAGGGGAGAGAGAGAGAGAGAGGTCAGTGTTCTAGTTTTGACTGTTTTTGGTTTTTTAAATTAATCACCTAATATATTGAGAGGTTAAAAATTTAACTGGAGGTCCCCCAACTTCTCTCTTAATTAAAGAAAGAAGGGTGAGGGGTTGGGGTGTCAGAATTGGGTTTCATACTTTCATTATTGGCTTATGTTGAAGTCCTGTCGTGGCCGTTCACTTTTGAGGATTATGAGAGAAAAATAGGAGTTAATTTGGAAATTGGAAATGAATTCACTTTTGTTTTTGATTGTTACATCTGTTTATGAATCTTGAAAATTGCTTTTGATGCAGGTATATGAAGAGTGGACCTGGGAGTCTTGAAAAGGATGTTGAGAGGAGATTTAGTTATGCACTTAGCAGAGAGGATATTGAGAATGCTGTACTTGGAGGACCTTAACTCCTATATTGATTAATCTTGCCATCATATTGTTTTATCAGCTGAATTTATTTTCATGACTGGTGGACGGAATTAGAATCACTGATGCTTTTCTATTTTTTATTTTCTTATTATTGAATGCAAAATGAAAGTAATGTTTCATGCAATAAGCATACTATTTAATTGGGAACACGCCATTATTAATTTGTCTGAGAGTTGGGGAGAATGTGGATGCCCCCCATAAGGCTTCAACGTTTGTGGCTCCAAAGTTACATACATCCCAGTAGGAAAATCTATAATTTCCATGAAGATGTGTTAAACAGAACTGCCCAAATGAAAATTGTGCTGAAAATACGTTTCCACCCTTCCCATAGTTTTTGAAGTCGCATGAGAACTTATTATTAGACCTAGTGCAGTTCTGCAGACTGAGAATGGGACCAATATTCCTTCACAAGCTGCCTGAAGAGCGAACCTTCTCTCTTCATTAACTTCATAGGTGTATCATATTCCACTAGTTTTCCTGAAACAGAAATGGAAACATCTCCTTCAGATTTTTAAACAAGGATATTTCAATATGGAAAATTATTTTCTATGGAACATCCCTTTCACTTTGCATGATTTTATTTGACTTCTAATTTACTTGACTTTACGTTAAAGATCAGATCTTTTGGAACAGTGCATATTATGTATGTTTTTGACATGAATCCACCAACTGCAATATGACACCTACTCATTGATCTTTACAGTATAAAAGTTGGTGGAATAACTACAATTCTCTTTAAGGAACAAGTCTTTCATAGTGTAGAAGGATTGTCTTTGCATTTATATTATTAAGTTTGTGTGGTCAACTTTAGCAAAGGAATCATAGAAATATTGAATATTTTGTTCTTTAATTTTGGAATCCATTACAGTTGGTTGTGGCATTTATTGTAACTTACCATCACTAATGGCAAGAACCATTGTGCAATCCATCACAGTTGGTATCCTGTGTGCCACTGTGATCACAGTACAATCTGCAAATTCAGTCCGAATAGTTTTCTGCAGAATCGTATCAGTAGCATTATCAATTGATGCGGTTGCTTCATCAAGTACCAATACCCGACTTCTCCTCAAAAGTGCACGACCTAGGCAAAATAATTGCCGTTGCCCCATGCTCCAATTAGATCCATCTTCCACAACTGAGTAGCAGGTTCACAGTTGTTAATGTTCATCTTAGTTAAAAAAATCAGTACATGTCACATTTTATAGTATGGAAACTAACCTAAGGAGTCTAGGCCCTCTTCTTTCTTCTGAACAGCCTCTTGTAGTTGACACTTTCCAAGAACCTTCAAAAATGAACATTGATAGATTAGTCTGCATTTGCAACCCTTGCAGAAATGTACAACCTTAAAACACTAATCACCACTTTATACCAGCATTGTTTTACTAGTGGTAGATCCATTAATTTAGTACAAAGCAACCATAGGCAGAAAAAAAATGATCACCTCCCAAATTTCTTGGTCGGAATGCTGACATAAGGGGTCCAAATTATATCTAAGAGTCCCATTAAAAAGAGTAGGGTCTTGAGGTATTATTCCAAAACGTGACCTTAGGTCATGAAGGCCAATTGAAGAGATGTCAATGCCATCGACTATAATCTTCCCTCCAGCTGGCTCCACCAGACGAAAAAGAGCACCTATGAGAGTAGACTTCCCACTGCCAGTTCGGCCAACAATACCAATCTTGTGCCCTCCTTCAAAAGTGCAACTTATACCACAAAGAATAAGTGGTGCATTGGGCCTATATCTGACCTGTTTTCATATCAATTTTTTCAGTATGTACATGAGCACTTCCTTTGATTTAACACCAAGTAATAATCATTTACCTGCAAATCTTGTATCTCCACTTTACCCACAGCTGGCCAATTAGTTGGGGGGCGGTTCCCTTCTATCACTTCGGGGGCTTCACTGGGAATATGCATGTATTGATTTAGCCTTTCTACAGAAATGATGTCATTTGCTAGACCGCACTGCTTTTGAATTGAACGGACAAGCATCATGTTTAAGGAAAGACCATAAGAAAGTGCCATCCCAATAAATCCTGTGTTTGCAAATATCATATAAGAGGGTCAGTAGTTCTCATTCTAAGAATTTGAGTTCCAAAAATTTCTTCCTATAAAAGAAAGCTGACATATAGATATAGTCACCAGAATAACAAATGACTGCAATGGTCATTCTTCCAAAAATAACAGATGTATACTCACCAGGGCTAAATGTACTGGGAGGAAGCAAAACCATGCAAAGTGATGCGGAGGCAAGAACAGCCGCACTTACTATTTCTATCCATTGAATCAACCACTCATTTGCTGAAAAACTGTGGAAAAAAGGACTAGCATTTGTGTCAATGAGGCCAAGATTCTTTGTGAAGAATTGGTCTTCCTTATCGAAAGCCCTTATTGTCATGGCTCCTGCTGCAGACTCAGCTAGATGATTTGCTACAAAGGACTTGGTCGTTCCATTTATCCGCATCAATTCTTTTGCAGAGGTAAAGTAATATCTCTGGTAAAAAGAAATGCAACTTTCTGTTACTTGTTAAAACAAAAGAAAAATCAATAACATTTTCGTTGAATAAAAAGTAAAAAAGGCTTCCTTGTAGACAGCAAAAGAGGATAATTGCTACTCTATAGTCAATACAAGGATCCAATTAGATCATCATTTTCCAAGGAAAGGAAAAATTGTTACTTTAGTACTTATATACCATATGAGCATCATGTAGCCAAGGGTAATAGTCACAGATTGTCTAAAATATTGTTGATTTATATGGCATGTGAAAGAGAACTGCTTCCAGAGAATATTATTCATGAAAGGACCTTGTATAGTAATACTAATACCTGTAATCTAGTTGCAAGATAAACCATTGGTATAGAGACAAACAGGACCTGCCAGGTGACAATGGCCAGTACTACAAGAGTAGAACAAGCATTACTGGTAGATGAAACAGAAAAGACAAGGCTGAATGGGACATCAAGATCCATGATACTCAGATCATAAGAGACCTGCGCATATTGACAGGACACACGATAGAAACATCAGTTTTAGAAATCAAACAATAGGACATTGACATTTTAGAAACGTTCACTATGCCTACCCGACTAAGTATCCTTCCCAGAGGTGTGGAGTCGTAGAAAGACATAGGTGCATGAAAAAGCGAGTCTAATAGCTCTGAAAACAAGGATTCTGAAGATCTAAGACCCAAAGCAACTGTAGAAAGAGTTCTACCTAATAAAAACAGTACTGAGGCCAATCCAATCACCATATAAACCAAGACCAATCTAAGTGTGCTAACATTAGAATTATCAATGTTAGCAGCCATCCAAGAGTTCTGCAATATCTGAGCAGACACAAATAAAAGTTGAGAGACACAGGCAATAAAGAAGTACAAGAACCCTTTGTTCTGATTCAGATATTGCATGTAAGGTTTGAGGCCCATATCTCCTGTTTCTCTCTCTTCTTGCTTAATCAATTGATCACCTTTATATGATTTTGATTCCTTCTCTAAATAAGTGCTCTTAATCTCTCTGGATGATGTTCCTTGTCTATGGGTAGAACTAAAATCTGTAAGCCTTTCAGAACCTGCCGTCTCTTTGTGTGCATTAACAAGGTTTTGAAATTCCTTGCTTGAGGCCAACAACTGCTGATAATGAGCTTCTTGTAAGATTTCCCCATTTGACATCAACTGTCCATAAAATCAAAACTCACATCAAATTGTTGTGTGGAACTAACCAAAAGGAAAATATCAATAAAATTTTACATAAAAAGTAAAGTAAGGATCGCTATGTTGTGCAGGTTAAGTGAATCTTTAAGTGCATGGTTCATGGAATAACTAGAGATTTAAAAAAGAGAACCATGGTAACCTAATCTTCAACAGGCATTCTGTCATCTTACACAGATAATAGGGACTTTTTTCCCAATGAATATAGACATGGTAGTTTTAGTGGTTCTAGTAGGGGGAAAAAGACTAAATTCCTGTCATTAACCTCAACAAGTGCTCTGTGTACTTCAGTCTATCATTAACTTTAGTATACTAACCAAAACAGAATTGAAAGTAGGCAGGAAGTCAACTTGATGGGTCACAAGTAAGACCGTCTTTGTTGAAAGTGCTTCCATAACATATTCCTGTCACAGTTAAGTAAGCTTGCACTTGAAGTTAGAAATTGAACACAGATAGATAGTGAAAAATAACAAAGATGTGGAAGGTGCTGGGAAAATACAATTACATTAAATATGCTTGTAGCAGTCTGTGCATCCAATGCACTGAATGGATCATCCAAGAGATATATGTCAGAATCCTGATAGAGAGCACGGGCTAGCTGAACGCGTTGCTTCTGACCACCACTCAAATTAATACCTCTCTCCCCTATTACAGTGAGATCACCAAATGGAAGCAACTTAAGGTCCTTAACCAACGAACACCTCTCTAGTGTTTCTCTGTATCTTTCACTATCCATAGCAGACCCAAATAAAATATTCTCCTGTATTGTCCCACTTTGTATCCATGCTGTTTGAGAAACATAGGATATCTTCCCATAGACTTTTATCTGTAATTTTAATAAATGAATCAGATTACACAATTAGAATACTTTAACCTTTTACAATATTAGATGGGCACTACATTTATGTTCGATGGATGTATGCTTGGGAAGTGTTGGAATGCATATAATAAGAGACAGGTCATACAAATTTTGACTTGGTCAGAAATTCATAGGGACAATAAACCTGTTTGATGTGCTATAAAGGTTGGTATTTTGAAGGCCTATGATTCCATTGAATGGGATTTTGTTTTGCTCAGCTAAGATAATAAACCTGTTTGATGTGCAAAATACTTGATTGCGGTCAATGGAGGATTGGTGGGTTATTTTGAAGGGAAAAAAGGTTGATACAAGGGGATGTGACTCCTTGTAATGGCCATGAAATTTTTTTCCATTGAATGGGGTTTGGGTAGTGGATTTGGGTATCATCCTATGCGTGCTAAAATATAGCTCACTGATTTGTGCCTCACGGCTGATCTAGTGGTGTTTAGTCAAGTTCTTGAGGAGTTCAAGGAGATGTCAGGGATGGCTGCTAATTCCAGTAAATCTGAAGTTTTATTTTCTCCTCTGGTGTTGATGTTGATTCCAAATCTGAGTTCCTTGGCATTTTGAAGTTCAAGGAAGATTAGCCTCCCATTAGGTACCTTGGAGTACCTTTGATTCCCAGAATTGTCCTTAAATGAGTGCAGGCCTCTTGTGGAAAAAAATTACCAAATGGATCAACTCTTGGAGTGGAAGGAATTTATCCTTTGCTTTTAACTATTGATCAAATAGACTGTTAGGGTATCAATAGATTGACAGTTGGCAAAACGTGAACAAAACTTTTGAGTCTTGTTGAGTCTAGGATGTGTTTTTTCAAATCCAAGACGAAGACCCAAGTTCCCCATATGGGAAGAACCGAGTAATGCTGCTTAGCCACAAGGATCTTGGCACATGTGAGGTGGTATTGCTACTTTTGCTATTCCTAAAGTAGCTTGGAAGGATCTTACTTTTCCCAAGCATGAAGGTGGTTTGTGGGTGTGTAAGCTGGTTGAATGGTATGGCTGCCATTATGCATTTTATTTTGATTATTTTTGCTAGAGCTGGGTCTATTTGGTTTGCTTGGTTTCAAGTTAGGAATGAAGTCAGGTCTCTTTTAAGGAATAAGGTGGGGAATGGTGAAGTCATCTTCATTTGGGATGATTCAAGGCATCTTGATGAGGCTTTGATTCAGCAATATGGACAGAGAATTGCTTAAGATATTGCTAGCTATTTTCCAGACAGGTTATCCACTTTTATTCTCAATGTGCAATGCCAGTGGAATTAGCCTCAGCTAGGTCTGATAATGTAGTCCTAATTCAAAGTAGGTTGTAGGGGATTCAGTTGGGTGATATTGATAAGGTTGAGTGGTTTCCTTCAGCAAAAAAGAGTATAATTGCAAAGGTACCTGGAAGGCCATATGTGATAAGAAGCTTTAAATTAGGTAGTGGAAGCTGGTATGGTTTTCCAAAAACATTCCTAAGCATGCTTTTGTATGCTAGTTAGCTCTGTAAAACAGGCTAAAAAAGGTAGGCTAGCTCAGCTGCTTGGGTTTTCAAGGGGAATGTGATGTGTTTTGTAGGGGTAAAATTGAAGCTCAAAACCATTTATAAATGTTCCTTCACTAGAAGAAATTGGGAAGTTGTTTTAAGCAAGTGCCCAATGAGAAGGCAGGTTGGTGACCAGTGTTATGAACTGGACTGCACTGTAAGGAAGCTAAATGGTGAAAGCTTCAGCGAACTATATGCAAGCTGGCTTGGAGTGCTGTCATCTACCATGTTTGGCTTGATAGGAATGCTAGGATTCACAATGGAATAGTTTGGTCAGAAGTTGACTTGGTGCAAAGTGTTGTTGCTGAATGGCTTGCTTGGAGTAAGAATGTTAAAGACTATTCAAAATAGCGATCTTTATAATTTATGGAGACTACTTATCTCTGGTGTTTTCCTTTAACGAAAGTTCACATACATAAAAAAAACAA
The DNA here is from genome assembly GCA_028216015.1 of Quercus dentata. Taxonomy (NCBI): domain Eukaryota; kingdom Viridiplantae; phylum Streptophyta; class Magnoliopsida; order Fagales; family Fagaceae; genus Quercus; species Quercus dentata. The sequence goes on along the minus strand of CP116452.1, from coordinate 16,796,221 downwards.
AAACAAAAACGAAAACAAAAACAAAAATTTGACCAGAATTTTTGGAAAGAAAGTAAAAGAGGTGAAGTAACTTACGCTTCCCTGAATCTTTGGAACTTCTCCGAGAATTGCTGCTAGAAGGGTTGACTTGCCTGAGCCAACTTCTCCACATATAGCCACCTTTTCACCAGGTCTAACCTCCAAATTTATGTTTCTTAGAGTGGGCTTCGGTGAATTCTCTTCCCATGAAAATTTGGCTGAGTTAACAAAAATGGTGTGATTCATGCTTTCCATGTTGCAGTTCTGCTGGACATGTGCACTCTGCAGCTCTGGTGCCTCAAGGAATTTCACAATCCGTGCAAATGCAACCTTCGCTTGAATTGTCACCCCGATAACATCAGGAATAGATGCAATAGGATCCTGAACAAGGCGAAAAGTTGCTACGAAGGTGAAAACATTATTTGCATGTAGTGGAACTCCGAGGAAATAACATGCTACAAAGGTAGCAGATGAGACCAAAACAGGAGTTGACCAAAAGAGAAGGCTATGATATGCTTTGTCTAACTGCACTGCAGATAACCATTTGAACTCGACCTTCCTTAAATTTTCTATGACTTGCTTGAAATGGGTTTCCCAAGCATACAATTTCAGAACCTTCATGTTCACTAGAGTCTCAGAACTAGCCTTCAGTCTCTCATCCTGTGCCACCATTAGCTTAGACTGAGACTTATGCTGTAACTTTGCAAGTGGAACATTGCAAAGCACGGTGAGAATGATCACCACCAGTGCCGCAATTGTTGCTAGCCCCACTGCGTGGAAAAGAATTAGCAATGCAAGACATAGCTGGAGGATTGTTGTCCAAGTTTGGTGGAACCAAAATGGAAATTCTCCAATCCTGTAGGCATCTACTGTGACATAGTTCATTATCTCACCACCTGAGTGCATCAACCTCGCAGAGTTGGATAATCTTAGTTGTTTGTTATAAATGGCTGCTAAGAGCAATGACCTCACTTTTAGGCCAATAAGCCTGCTCCGGAAGTCCCACTGCCTTTGCGAAATGGATTCTACGCACTTTGTAAAGAAAAATGATATTGCCAATAAGTGACCTTCATACTTGAAACTTTCTTTTCCCTCCGCAACCAAAATGAAGGCGTTCAGAAGTAGAGGACCCATAGACAGTGTGACAATCTTTAACACAGCAAAGCAACCAGACAAGAAAATTTCTTTCCAGTGGCATAAAATTATTGCCCGCAGGATTGATGTTTGGGATGATGGTTCTGCCCTTTTCTGCTTATTCAATTGCTCCAAGAATAGCAAATAACAATTTTCTGCTCGATCTGCCTCGCGTAACTTGGGTATATCTTCATCCTCAAGGGTCTTCTTCCTGCCCTTTTTCATCAATGGATTCAACCACCAAAATGACATTTTACTGAAGAATCTGGCTTCAGCAAAAGGAGTAACAAGTACTCCTGAATCACTTCTACTGATGTCACTGGCCTCAAAATTCAAGGGAGAATTGAGGTCATCTTCGTTCAATCTGTTTTCCCTCTCTTCATATATATACTTATATGTGCACAACAGCAACAATATTGCTCCTGGAAGGGACAGAATATCTAAAACTGTCTTTACTGAAACTTTTTGGCTGGAAATGGCAGTGACCAGGGACAACACACAGACAATCCCAGCAAGCAAGAAGGCAAGAATGGACAATAGGCGCAACAGCCCTCTTGAAAGTTGTTTCCCTCTAAGGCTCACGACTAAACCCACCAACAGCCATATGAAGCCTTGAAACAACACCAGTAACCACTGTTCCAAAGGCAGAGCTATGTGGGTTTTCCTCAAATTCTCCTCTAAAATCCAGAAGGCCAAGCATAAATACACTAATCCGAGACAGCCATTGAAGATTGCAGAAACTATCTGCAAATTTGATAATCCTTGAAATTGGCCACGAATGTGAATTGTTCTTGGTGACAACTTCTGAACCATATTGTATTAGACCTTGAGTATTAGCAGAATGTCAGAACAAATTATCAATGCGTGAGTGACACATGAAGAGGGATGACAATCAAAACTAGAATAGTCGATTTTGCCACCACTGTGAACAGCCAGAGCCTCGATCAATCTTTTCTTTTATCTTCCCTCTTCAAACTCTGTGTTGAATACAAGACAGACTTAAATATATAACAATAAAACAGTCAAAGCATATCTCTTTAGTACTGAATCTATCCTAAGAAAAAGGGTGCGCGTGATTGATCGTGCTTGAGAGAATGCACAATATGCACCCATCATGAAGCTAGAGATATGATCAAGTGCACTGACAACCCAAGATGACATACAAAACTTTCTAATAGAATAAAAACTAGTTCAAAGAATGGACATGTAGTGAACCCCCATTGAGAACTGTCTGCTTGTGAAAGATGATTTGTATATGATTACATACATAGAAAATTAACGAAAAAGTTCATGATTATGAAAGACATATATACCTCAATACACCAAAGCAGCTTTCTCCTTTTCTTAGCTAGCCGTTTATGGTATACAGAGAGTCCGTGCAAAACTTCCTTTCAGAGAGCCTTCATCATTATGTTCAACAACTCATAATCTATAACAAAGCTAAACGATACATTTATTATCAGAGAGGTATTGAGGATAACCTAAAACATTCTCACTTTTTTTTCCATATGAAAGAAGAAAAGAAGAATAAGAGAGAACAGTATACATTATTTGATATAGACATTAAATATTTTAGTAATACGTTGCTGACATAAATCAAGAACTGGTCTCCACTGCTGAAGTAGACATTACTACTGGTGTACATAGTACTAACTCATGCATTGTCCCTATTACCCTTACATCAACTCCCTTGTCGTGGCCTAACTTAACTAAGCTCCACTAGAAATGAACACGTGCATATTGGTTACATAAATCATGCATTGATGTAGGCAACGACAAAGTATTTTATTGGTTTCCTGAAAGTAGCTAGCTGGGCCTTCTTCTCTCAATGCAATGCACGCATGAAAAGTAAATTTCATTTTTTTATAGCGTCACTTTCAGATTTCTGAAAAAAGTTGTTTCCCTTTTGAAACATAATAAGTTAAAACCTTGACTACGTGTTCAAAACGCTTACTAGAAAGTAAGGATTACAAAAGCCCGGTACAGAGCTTATAGATAATGATGATTTACATATGCTTTTTTTTTTTTTGATGGAAGATGATTTACATGCTAGAACTCTCTGGAATGATTCCTTGAATCTTTCAATGAAAGTTCAAATAGTATAAAAACACCCTTAAATATTTAGACTCCTAATTTACAAATTACCAATTCAAATTTTATATCAAACAATTAATGTGCGGAATGTAAGGTTGAATTTAATCAACCATGTGTTGGCTTTATTCCGTGACAAATTTGCTTTAATACAAAGACTTAAAAACCCCGTATTTAAGTGAGAATCATGTAAGGGTAGTGTGTGAGAGAGTGTGAAGAAATGCTCAAGACTGTGTAGTGAAGTAGGGACTCACGGCTAGATCTCGCGGGAGGCTCGCGGCTTGCAAGCCGCCAAAAGTTGCACACGCGCAGAGCATGCGGGGGAGCTGAATAGTCATGACAACTGGAGCACTACAGGACAAAAATCTAGACTGGCTATTCAGTTAGATCGCGGCTTGAACTCGCGACTCGAACTCGCGACTCGGTCAAGTCGCGAGGTCAAATCTTGACCAACCCTGTTTTTCCGCCTAACCCTGTTTTGGAAAAACTAACTCTTCGCATTCCATTCTCACACCAAGATAAATACCCCTCATTCCCACAAAATATGTGTGGCTATTCGTAAAGAAAAACTCTAAGAGAGGTTTCTTCAAAACACCCACCCAATTAGAGAGAGCTATTCATTCTTAGAGAGAAATCTTTATAGTCTCTTCTCATTCCCTCTCTCATTGTCATACCCATTGAGAAGAGATTTCTATCCAAACACTACCGACACCCATTTAGAGTGTTGAGTGTTTTTGGAGCTTTGGGAAGCATTGGAAGATGCCAAGGATGGTGGATGCTATGGATTATAGCGGAATCCGGTAAGTTAGAAAAGAAAAAGGTTCGGCGCAACCTCGTTGGAGCAAGAAACTTGGAGGGCTTAGGTACACTAGGTAGATTAGGCTTGGAGGGTCTATTGCTGTTCATGTATCCCAACTACATTTTCTAGTGGATTACTTATCGCTTGGAGGGCGGCGGAGAGGTTTTACGCCGAGGGCTTCGGTTTCCTCTTCGATAACACATCGTGTGTTGTCCTTGTGTTTGCATCTCTCTTCCCTTTATTTTTGCCTTTTATTTTTCTTTGTGGATGTGATTTATAATTGGCTTAGATTAATTTCTAATTCTATTTATAGCTTATGTTCATTTTCCGCACATTAGTTGTTTGTCATAAAGCTTGAATTGGTTATTTTGTTATTGGGGGTCTAAACATTCAAGGGTGTTTTATACACTATTTGAACTTTCAATTGGTATCAGAGCGGGTACACTTGTTGTGGTTTAAATACCTAAGTGTGATCCTTGACCTCTTGTGTTTATTTGCCATGGATTGTGCTTTGTATGCCTCTTTGTATGATTTGGTTGGTGATAAATGTAACATGCCACGTGTTTGTGAAAATGCCTCTATGAGTGTTAATCCTCATAAGTGTGATGACATGTTATTTGAATCTATGGGTGTTGTTGACAAACTCTTAAAGAAAAATGCTAAGAAGTTTCAAAAGAATTTGAGCAAGTTATTTTGTGAAAAATATGATTTGATTGCTAAGCTCAATGAATCCAACGAATTGGTTGAGAAATATAAAAAACTTGCTGAAATTTCTCTTGAAAAGTTGAAAGAGTTTGAATGTTTGAATATGGACTTGGATGCTAAACTTGTTTTGTCTAACAAACTTGTTGATGAGTTAAAATGTGAAAATGAATCTCTTAAAATGCATGCCAAGTGTTTGATTGCTGAACTTATTGCTAAAAAGGATGATAATATTTGTTGCAATCATGTTGTGGTACCCGATTTTGTGCCTAGTGTGTGTTCTAACTTAAAGGACAAATCGGTGTACATTCCTCCACATAAAAGAAATCAAAAGGTGGAGAGAAAGGCTGTTAAGTCAAAGCCTCCATTTAGGTTTCAACCTAAGGTTTTGAATGAATCTAAGTTTGTTCCAACTTGCCACCATTGCGGTGTGATCGGTCATATAAAACTCTAATGCTCCAAGTTGAAAAGGGAACAAAACAATGTTGCTAGATCTCTTCCCAAAAAGCCTAGTAGACCTAAACACATTGTGTGTCACCATTGTGGTGCCTTTGGTTATCTAAGACCTCAATGCTCTAAGTTTCATGCTTTTAAAAGAATCAAAAGAAAAGAGAAACTTGAGTTTTTTGGAAATTGTGCTAAAAAGAGTAAACCGGTTTTGAGTGAAAATAGCATGTTGTTAAAGAAAATGTTTAATGCTCTTAACTCCTTGACTATGTGCATCTCCGGTTCTCATTCTTCCAACCCTCGTCTCACTTCTTTTGAGACACTCATTCCAAACAATCGTTCCGTTTGGATGAGGAAGGGTTCCTATGGTTGAACTTTTGCTCTTTTGGTCCTTGATCTAATTCTTTCGATCTTTGTAGGACCCTTCATGCATTATAAGTCATACCTTCATGCATTTTGTACATCTTGCATTTATTTGTATGCATTGTTTTGTTTTTGATCTTACTTTTATATTTCAGTTTTGTGTGAGTAAAAAATCCAAAACCATATAAAAAGTAAAAAATTCAAAAAGTTTGATCATATATATTTGAGCACATATCACATGTGAGTTTGGCCTTGTACCTTTATACAAATGGCTTTGTGCATTTACGAGCTTAGCTTGTTATTTTTGCACTTATATTTTTGTGGGAAAAATCTTGACATCTTTGTGTGATTGTTGTAAATCGATCTTCAAGTTTGTCATGAATGATTAGTCAATAGTTATGTTGGTTTTGATACATGCGCAGACTTGTGCTTATATCTCTTCCCACTCTTTTATTTTTATTGCTTAAAGAGCTCAATAAATGTAAATCTCAAAATGAAAAGAGATAATAAGCTGCAAAAGCCATCGCACATACTAGTATTCGACTAGGAAAAAGGGAAAGCGACTTATATGAAAATGTATGATGCCCAAAAAGCCAAAGGCTTGTTCATCAAATTAAAATATCACAAATTTCAGGTATCGATCTCAAAATGAGATGTTTTGATTCAAAATGATCAAATGTTATGAATTGTAAAGAAGCCAAATGAAAAGCTTCATCGTATGTAATCATTTTCTTGTGGGAGGTTATATATGCTTATTTCTATAATTGAGATAGACCACTTGACTTAGTACTAGTTGTGTATGACTTGATTGAATTGATCATTGAAGTTTCACTCTAGACTAAGGGCTATTCCACATTTGATATACACATACAACACACATGCCTAATGTTCAATGAATGTCTTATTCATTTGTTAAGATTGTACTTGTCTAAATGTGATGTGTGTGTGCTCTATCATATATTGATTAATCCAAAAAGATTTTTGATCATTTTATATGTTTTTGGAAGTGATTTTTATCACTTTTTGTGTTCATGTTTAATGCTTACTTTGTTTTTCAATGTTTAAACATGTTCTGTTTTGAAAAACAAGTGTCAGAATTTTTGGCTACTCATTTTGGCTACTTGCGTGAGCTACTAGTTTTGGCTACTTGTTTTGGCGACTTCAAGCCGCGAGTTTAAGCTGCGAGTTTTACACAGAATGGTTTCGCGACTCACTCGCGACTCGCCGATCCGCGAAATGCCCATAATCAGCTTTTTAAAGAGTTTTTTCGTGGGAAACTTGTTTTAAACCTCTCCTATCCTCTCTAAAACCCCTTTTTCAATATTTTTACATCTAAACCCAACCAATTTGAATGGTTTTTCATTCCATTAACATTTCTAAGGTAATTATAAACTCTTTTCATTAATTTTGATCTTTAGATTATGTTTTGGAGAGTTTTGTGCTCTTGGTTGTGATTTTTATCATAGGGGTTAGGAAAACTTATTTTTTGTCAAATTTCTTCATGAGATTGGTTTCTTTTGCTGATTTGCATTGGATGTTGGCCCTTTGTGGCAGAAAGAACATGTATTAAGGGTGGATTTCATGATGTTCATGCATTGTTTCACATTATTGTTCATAGTGTGCATGCTAGGTGTTTGATAAAATGCCTCTTAGACATTTTCTCGCTTGTTTGGACTCCAATGAGTACCAAACTTTGGGGTTTCTCATGTTTCCTCATTAGGAACATGTTTGGTTCATTGGTTGTGTATTTAACACACCTTGCCTCACATGTGCATTTTTCATGCATTAGTCATGCATTGCACACAACCACCTCTTGCACACACTTTTGCTACCCTTGTCATGCATTGGTCTAGACCTTACTTCTTCATCCTAGCATGTCATGTCTACCTTATGCTTTGTAGCATTTTATAGTGTCTTAGGTTTGAGCTTCATTTTCTCATTCATCTCGCACCCCTCATGCATCATTAGCATTGTTCGTACCTTCATCTCTTGCCCTCGTTTCTTCTTGACCCTTTGTCTATTCCCGACAAAAAGGGGGAGAGTATACTCTAGAGAGTATACCAAGTGTTTTGTCATTTCTATATGACTCTTGTGCACATCCTTAGGGGGAGAAATTCTATTTCTCATGCACATTTGTAGGGGGAGAGATATTCCATAGGGGAGATGCATATACCAAGGGGGAGAATACATTGAGATAATAAGAAAACTTTGTTCTGTTTGTTTTCTTGTTGGCTTTTTGGTGCTTTGAGTTATGCTTTGTGGTTCTCATCGCATCATGTTTTTGTTTTGGACATGCATATATCCCTATGCTATTGTGCTCCATTGAATGCATGTTTGAATGATCATTTGCTTTGCTATGTGATCATTGTAGTCATTTCTATATGACCGTTTTGGTGTATGATCAAGTTGCTCACATGTTTCACATCATGTTTACTTGATCGCAATTTACTTGTTACATTATACTTGTCCTTTTAGTACTTGCTTTACCTTGAGGGTCTAATGTGTTTTGTGCAAGTATTTCAGGTTACAAATATATATGTTCCAAGTGCATCATGACTTCTCATCACTTTGAAGGGGAGAAACTTTATGCACTTTTAGTTTATATTGTTTAAGTTTATATTTAGTATTTTGTAGTTTATACCCATGTTGCTTTTGTAAGCTTTTAGGGTTTGTTTTCATTATCTGTAGGCTTTATGGTTTGTACCATACTTTATGCAACCTTTATGCTTTGTTAAATCAGTACTTCTAACTAAATGTCATGCAGTTTCTTTTTAAATATTGTCACTCTTGTGCCCTTGTAGGATTGTTCCTAGATGCATATACTTAGTGTATTATGCATTGGTTGAGTGTTGGGCATACAAGTGACTTGCATTGTTCTTGTTAGCTTGTATGTCCAAGTGTTCATTCCAAGTGTGAATGAGCATTGTGGTCACTACCTTGTAGTGATTAATTGTTTGATCAAGCTATGGTTTGTTTCTTAACTCCATCTTTACTTGATCACATCATGCCTGCTTCATATGCATTTCATGCATTCCCGCATACAATGATCATGGTGTATTGTTGTGTTTCAGGAGATTCATGTTCATATGATTCAAGAGCTTCACTGCTTCTAGATTTAGGTGTGAGTGAGTTTTGCCATTGTTCCCAAACTCACGTTTAAGTCTAGAGTCTGTTTTAGGGTGTTTTGTCACGGAATAGCCAAAAGGGGAGATTGTAAGGTTGAATTTAATCAACCATGTGTTGGCTTTATTCCGTGACAAATTTGCTTGTAATATAGCACTTAGAAACCCTGTATTTAGGTGGGAATCATGTAAGGGTAGTGTGTGAGAGAGTGTGAAGAAATGCTCAAGACTGTGCGGTGAAGTAGGGACTCGCGGCTGGATCTCGCGGGAGGCTCGCGGCTTGCAAGCCGCCAAAAGTTGCACACGCGCAGCAGCGGGGGAGCTGAAGCAGTCATGCGGTGGAGCACTACAGACAAAAATCAAGACTGGCCATTCAGTTAGCTCGCGGCTTGAACTCGCGACTCGGTCAAGTCGCGAGGTCAAGTCGCCACCAACCCTATTTTGGAAAAACTAACTCTTCGCATTCCATTCTCACACCAGTATAAATACCCCTCATTCCCACAAAATATGTGTGGCTATTCAGAAAGAAAAACCCTAAGAGAGGTTTCTTCAAAACACCCACCCAATTAGAGAGAGCTACTCATTCTTAGAGAGAAATCTTTATAGTCTCTTCTCATTCCCTCTCTCATTGTCATACCCATTGAGAGGATATTTCTATCCAAACACTACCGACACCCATTTAGAGTGTTGAGTGTTTTTGGAGCTTTGGGAAGCATTGGAAGATGCCAAGGATGGTGGATGCTATGGATTATAGCGGAATCCGGTAAGCTAGAAAAGAAAAGGTTCGGCGCAACCTCGTTGGAGCAAGAAGCTTGGAGGGCTTAGGTACCTTTGGGTAGATTAGGCTTGGAGGGTCTATTGCTGTTCATGTATCCCAACTACATTTTCTAGTGGATTACTTACCGCTTGGAGGGGCGGCGGAGAGGTTTTACGCCGAGGGCTTCGGTTTCCTCTTCGATAACACATCGTGTGTTGTCCTTGTGTTTGCATCTCTCTTCCCTTTATCTTTGCCTTTTATTTTCTGCTGTGGATGTGATTTATAATTGGCTTAGATTGATTTCCAATTCTGTTTATAGCTTATGTTCATGTTCCGTACATTAGTTGTTTGTCATAAAGCTTGAATTGGTTATTTTGTTATTGGGGGTCTAAACGTTCAAGGGTGTTTTATACACTATTTGAACTTTCACGGAACATGAACAAAAGCTTAATACAGAATTGGTAAATAATCTAAGCCAATTAAAATCACATCCACAGCAGAAAATAAAAGGCAAAGATAAAGGGAAGAGAGATGCAAACACAAGGACAACACACGATGTGTTATCGAAGAGGAAACCGAAACCCACGGCGTAAAACCTCTCCGCCGCCCTCCAAACGGTAAACAATTCACTAGAAAATGTAGTTGGGATACATGAACAAAGAATAGACCCTCCAAGCCTAATCTACCCAAAGGTACCTAAGCCTTCCAAGCTTCTTGCTCCAACGAGGTTGTGCCGAACCTATTTCTTTTCTAGCTTCCCGGATTCTCGCTACTTGACCATAGCATCAACCAATGTAAATTGGTTCCTTCCTAACTCGCTTCCCTTAACACCAAACAGACCCTCTCACAAAGAGTGGATATGATGAGAAAAGGTTTTAGTAAAATGCCTCTCAAGGATTTAACAATGGAGAGGAAGAGAGTTGAGGAATTTGAAGAGTCTCTTATGTAAAGATTGTGGATGAATCAATCTTGTTTTACTCTGGGATTTCTCTCTCAAAATTCTCTCTGGATGCTCTCATTCTTTCGTGGGTATAAGGGGTATTTATCTTTGGGGTGAGAATGGAATGTGAAACGTCGGGTTTTTCAAAACAGGCTGGCTCGCGGCTTGGCCTCGCGACTTGACCGAGTCGCGAGATCCGATCGCGAGATAACAGAACGGCCATTGTCCTATTTTGTCCTGTAGTGCTCCAGCTAGCATGACGCTTCAACTTCCGGCATGCTTGGCACGTGTGTCTTTTTCTCGGTGGCTTTGCGCACCGCGAGTCACCCGCGAGATCCAGCCCGCGAGACTCTGTTTTCTTGCACACTTTTGAGCATTCAACACTCTATCTCACTCACTACCCTTACAACAAACCCACCTAAATACAGGGTTACTAATTTTTGAAATACAAGCAAATTTGGCATGGAATAAAGCCAACAAGATGGTTGATTAAATTCAACCTTACAATCTCCCCCTTTGGCTATTCCGTGACAAAACTCTAAAACAGACTCTAGACTTAACATGTGAGTTGGGAACAGTTGAGCAAAACTCACTCACACCTAATTCTAGAAACTGTGAGGCACTTGAATCATATGAACATGAAACTCCTGAAACACAACAATACACCATGATCATTATATGCAAAAAACATGAAATGCATATGAAACAGGCATAAAGTGATCAAGCAAAGATGAAGTTAAGAAACAAACCATGACTTGATCAAACAAGTAATCACTACAAGGTAGTGATCACAATGCTCATTCACACTTGAATGAACACTTGAACATACAAGCTAACAAGAACAATGCAAGTTACTTGTATGCCCAACACTCAACCAATGCATAATACACTAAGTATATGCATCTAGGAACAATCCTACAGGGGCACAAGAATGACAAGATTTAACAAGAAAATGCATGACATTTAGATAGAAGTACTGATTTAACAAAAACATAGAGGCTGCATAAAGCATGGTACAAATCATAAAGCCTACAAGTAACCCTAAAAGCTTACAAAAGCAACATGGGTACAAATTATGATGTACTAAAGAAAATGCACAGTATAAACTAAAAATGCTTAAAGTTTCTTCCCTTCAAAATGATGAGAAGTTGTGATACACTTGGAACATATATACTTGTAACCTGAAACACTTGCACAAAACACATTAGACCCTCAAGGTAAAGTAAGTAATAAAAGGACAAGTATAATGTAACAAGTAGAAAGCAATCAAGTAAACATGATGTGAAACATGTGAGCAACTTGATCAAAACAGTCAAATAGAAATGACTACAATGATCACATAGCAAATCAAATGATCATCCGAACATGCATTCAATGAAGCACAATAGCATAGGAAATATGTATGACCAAAACACAAGCATGATGCAATACAAGAAAACAAACATAATAACAAACAAACAAAACAAAGTTTTCTTATTAACTCAATGTCTTCTCCCCCTTGGTATATGCATCTCCCTATGGAATATCTCTCCCCTACAAATGTGCATGAGAAATAGAATTTCTCCCCCTAAGGATGTGCACAAGAGTCATATAGAAATGACAAAACACTCCGACATACTCTTTAGAGTATATTCTCCCCCTTTTTGTCAGGAATAGACAAAGGGTCAAGGAGAAACGAGGGTAAGAGATGAATGTATGAACAAAGATAATGATGCAGGAGGGAAAAATGAAAAGTTTTTGAAAACAACTTTGAAAATAACCTTCAATATGCAAAACACGTGATTTTCGCGATCGAAAGTTAAGTCGCCAGGGCAAGCCGCGAAACACTTTGAAAACAAGATTCTTGAAAATTTTTCTAAGGGTTTTTCGCGACTGGAAAGACTTACTCATGAGGGAGTCGCAAGCTAAGCCGCGAAAATCTCTGTGTACCCCTCGCGACTAGACCTTCCACTCACGAACAAGTCGCCAAAACCGACCCGCGAGCTCGCGATCGTGGCATGCGACTTGTCCGACCCGTGATCGAGTCGCCAAAATCGGGCAACACTGTTTTTGAAATTTTCAGTTTTTTGTAAAAACAAAATACTTTCCAAAAAAAACTAAAACACTCAAAAATCTTTTTGTGTTTGAATCAACAAAGATTGAGCCTGTGAAAACACATTTTATCAAGTACAATCACACAAATGAATATGACATCCATTGAACATAAACTTGTGTGCTGTGTGTGGATATCAACAATGAGATAGTCCTTAGTCTAATGTGAAGCTTCAATGATCAATTCAACCAAGGCATACACAATTAGCACTAGATCATGTGACCCATCTCAATTATAGAAGTATGCATATATGACTTCCCACAAAAACATTATACCATAACATGGAAGCTTTTCGTTTGGCTCCACTACAATTCAGTCATTTGATCATTTAGATCCTTTTGAAACAAACACATCTCATTGTGAGAATGATGTCTGATATTTCACCTTGATGAGATAGCCTTTGGCTTTTTGAAAAATCACACACTTTATTTTTGGTCGCTTTCCCTTTTTCCTAGTCGAATACTAGTATGTGCGATTGGCTTTTGCAGCTCAATATCTCTTTACATTTGGAGATTTACATTTGGTGAGCTCTTTTTAGCAAAAACAAAAAATAAAGAGTGGGAAGATATATAGGCACAAGTCTATGCATGTCTCAAGATCAACATAACCATTCACTAATCATTATGACAAGTTTGAAGATCTATTTACAACAGTCACATAGATTTCAAGATTTCTTCCATAGTGATAAGAGTGCATAGGAACAAGCTACGCTCGTAAATGCACAAAGTCATTAGCACAAAGGTACAAGGCAAAACAAATTTTGAGACAAAACTCAACAACATCGATCAAACTTTTTGATTTTCTACTTTTTATGTGGTTTTGGATTTTTACACACACAAACCAAAGACATAAAAGTAAGATCAAAAGAAAAACAAAACAATGCATATAAAGATATGCATGATGCACAAATGCATGACAATGAAGCATCTAATGCATGAAGGGTCCTACAAAGATCGAAAGAATTAGATCAAGGACCAAAGGAGCAAAAACTCAACCATAGGAACCCTTCCTCATCCAAACAGAACAATTGTTTGGAATGAGTGTCTCATGAGAAGTGAGACGAGGGTTGGAAGAATGAGAACCGGAGATGCACATAGACAAGGAGTTAAGAGCATTAAACACTTTCTTTAACAATATGCTATTATCACTCAAATCCGGTTTATCTTTTTTAGCACAACTTCCAAGAAGCTCAAGTTTTTCTTTTCTTTTGATTCTTTTAAAAGCATAAAATTTAGAGCATTGAGGTCTTAGATGACCAAAGGCACCACAATGGTGACATACAATGTGTTTAGGTCCACTAGGCCTTTTGGGAAGGGATCTAGCAATATGGTTTTGTTCCCTCTTCAACTTATGACATTGAGGTCTTATATGACCAATCACACTACAATGGTGGCAAGTTGGAACAAACTTAGATCCATCCAAAGCCTTAGGTTGAGACCTAAACAGAGGCTTTGACTTGACAGCCTTTCTCTCCACCTTTTGATTTTTTTTTGTGTGGAGGAACGTACACCGATTTGTCCTTGGAGGTAGAACACACAATAGGCACAAGATCGGGTACCACAACATGATTGCAACAAATATTATCATCCCTTTTATCAATGGGTTCAGCAATCAAACACTTGGCATGCATCTTAAGAGATTCATTTTCACATTTTAACTCATCAACAAGTTTGTTAGATAAAACAAGTTTAGCATCCAAGTCCATATTCAAACATTCAAACTCTTTTAGCTTTTCAAGAGAATCTTCAGCAAGTTTTTTATATTTCTTAACCAATTTGTTGGATTCATTGAGCTTAGCAATCAAATCATCATTTTCACAAAATAACTTGCTCAAATTCTTTTGAAACTTCTTAGCATTTTTCTTTATGAGTTTGTCATTTGGAATATCAACAACATCAAATGATTCATGCAACATAGCATCACAATCATGAGGATCCACACTCATAGAGGCATTTTCACAAACACGTGACATGCTACATTTATCATCAACCAAATCATACAAAGAGGCATACAAAGCACAATCCATGGCAAATAAACATAAGGGGTCAAGGATCACACTTAGGTATGTAAACCACAACAAGTGTACCCGCTCTAATATCAATTGAAAGTTCAAATAGTGTAAAAACACCCTTGAACGTTTAGACCCTCAATTTACAAATTGCTAATTCAAGCTTTATATCAAACAATTAATGTGCGGAACATGAACAAAACCATAATACAGAATTGGTAAATAATCTAAGCCAATTAAAATCACATCCACAGCAGAAAATAAAAGGCAAAGATAAAGGGAAGAGAGATGCAAACACAAGGACAACACATGATGTGTTATCAAAGAGGAAACCGAAACTCTCGGCGTAAAACCTCTCTGCCGCCCTCCAAGCGGTAAACAATCCACTAGAAAATGTAGTTGGGATACATGAACAACAATAGACCCTCCAAGCCTAATTTACCTAGTGTACCTAAGCCCTCCAAGCTTCTTGCTCCAACGAGGTTGCGCCGAACCTATTTCTTTTCTAGCTTCCCGGATTCCGCTACTTGACCATAGCATCAACCAATGTAAATTGGTTCCTTCCTAATCGCTTCCTAGAACACCAAACAGCCCTCTCACAGTAATGGATATGGTGAGAAAATGTTTTGGTAAAATGCCTCTCAAGGATTTAACAATGGAGAGGAAGAGAGTTGAGGAATTTGAAGAGTCTTTTATGTAAAGATTGTGGATGAATCAATCTTGTTTTACTCTACGGTTTCTCTCTCAAAATTCTCTCTGGAAGCTCTCATTCTTTCGTGGGTATAAGGGGTATTTATCTTGGGGTGAGAATGGAATGTGAAACGTCGGGTTTTTCAAAACAGGGCTGGCTCGCGGCTTGGCCTCGCGACTTGACCGAGTCGCGAGATCGAGTCGCGAGATCCAGCCGCGAGATAACAGAACGGCTAGTTGTCCTATTTTGTCCTGTAGTGCTCCAGCTAGCATGACGCTTCAACTTCCGGCATGCTTGGCACACATGTCTTTATACGGCGGCTTGCGGCCGCGAGTCACCCGCGAGATCCAGCCGCGAGACTCGTTTTCTTGCACACTCTTGAGCATTCAACACTCTATCTCACTCACTACCCTTACAACAAACCCACCTAAATACGGGGTTACTAATTTTTGAAATACAAGCAAATTTGGCACGGAATAAAGCCAACAAGATGGTTGATTAAATTCAACCTTACATCCAAAGAAGAAGTTTTTAGTGAAATCCGTAAGGATAGATTTTTTCTCCAAATCCTCTAATTATGTGGGGATGACACTTTCATTATTTTAAACAAGTCAAATAATTTATTAAAAGGAAAATGCTATAACTATAAATTATTTTACAAACATTTATACAAACTGATGTGGTGAGCGATTATTGATAAATGAAAAATGATATTAATAGTGGACCTAGGTGAGAATCAGTAATAATTGACTACAACAATAATTTGTTAGTTAAAGGTAGATGAAAATAGTTGTTGAAATTGTCACTTAGTGGATTGAAGGAATTTTCCTCCAAACCAGTAATATTACCCCCTTCTTATAAATCGTCCTCGAGTGGGTTGGAGGAGATAACTACAAACTAGTTCAGTGCCAAACTCTCACTCTCTCTCTTGATGGTAGGTTGTGGCTCATTGTTGTTGATTAGTTGCTCATATTCATAGTCAAAGGAGGTTGCCAGGACATGATTGCTTTGCTGCAGATGGACCACTTTTGAGAATTTAAGCCCACAATTGGTTTTGAAGATTTTTCTTATATGTTAGAACTTTTTTAATCTTAAAAGATTGCTTTTGTAAGGAGTTATATGAGATTTTAGTTTAAGTTTAAATCTTTTGGAGTCTAGATGATTTGGTTGTTTGGTACTTTGATATGGAGATTAGGTAAATTACAATGAACTTTTTCTTTGAGACAGAATATATTTGTTTCAGAGTTTTGTCTCAGAGATTTCCTATTATTACAGGTTAAACATGGATTTTTAAATTGATATTTTTGGGACTTTACAACACAACCTAATGGTCCAGGCCTCATGTGGTTGTCATGCTTGTATTGGCTACCAAGACAACCACATGACAAAATAGCAAATCCTATTTCCTCTTCATTGGGAGAACCTGAATGCATTAGTGCGGCTGTGTGAGGATGCAACGTGACAAAGAAAAAGAAAAAGAAGAGGTAGGTAGAGTTTGGATAACACGTTTGGAGTGTTTCTCAGTGCGGCTGCGTTGTTCTGTGGTTCATGCTATGTATACGGAACTCACAAGTACTTTTTTCATAAAAAATAACTTTAAAATTGGATTCCACGGCACTATTTACATATTTAAAAATTATTTTCTACTGATGTGTTTCGAGTTTTTCAGTAATAAGCGGTATCAAACAAGAGTGACTTGGTATCTGTTTGGATAGTGTTGAAAAGCACTGCGTTTGTTTTTTTTTTTTTTTTTTTTGAGAAGCGCGATTCATCAAAATTTATGCTTTTCAAGTGGGTCCCATGCACTGTTCACGGGACCCACAAATCTTTTTTTTCAAAACTTTCATTAAAAATGGGTTCTACGGCATTATTCACACATTTAAAAATTATTTTGCTACAATATTTTCAGTTTTCAATTTTCAGCAATAAGCGATATCCAAACACACCCTTGAGGATAGATTTTCAACCTATTGCTATTTCTTGATGATCACTCTTTTTCATCAAGTCAAGACATTAACTAGTGTTTGGTGCAGGTGAGGTTTGAGTCTAATATTTATTATTTGACTACAATAAATTTTACTAGTTAAACTATTTGGAAGTCGCAAGTTATTTTGATCCACTCTGTGCTGCCCTTTTCACTTTTAATTTATTTTTTTAATCTCACTCTGCATCAAATAGTATTTACTCAATTTATAATTTTGATAATGATGTTTGTAATTTTGTTCCTCTAGACTTATTTAGAACCTTAGCACATGAATCATTATCATAGCTAAATATTATTCAATACTAATCGCGAACTCGCGCGTTGCGCGTGATAATTATTTTTATGGTGGTTTTATTAATTTTTTTTTTACAATTTAAACTAATCTAATAATGAGTAATGTATTTCGTAATTATATTTTTATTTATTATAGGAACAATCATAAATGTAATATAGAAACAATCCAAAACACCAAAAAAACGTAAACTAAAAAAAAATTAATAAAACTTAACAATGATTAATTGAATCAATATTAGGATAAAATTTTGTTTTTGATAACCTATTAAGGTTATTTTCTTTGTAGAAATTATAATTTCGGCCGCCCAAAACATATTATCAAATAAAAAATTATTAGCAAAATCTAAAAATTAAATTTCTATACATGCATTGTTATAAAATAATAATAATAATAATAAAATTGCAAAAGTTAAAATTTGTCACCTATCCAATTATTTTTGTTTGGCTAACCTTTGCTTTTCTTTAAATAAATGGCATTATAGAGTACTTCTAATACAACTATTAAGAGTACTTTGTCCACCACAAAGAATTAGAAAATAAACAAAAATTAGTAAAGTCTCATAGTTTAACATCTAAATTGAGCATTATAAAAAATCATGCTGTGTAACAGAATAAATACCAAATTATCCAAATCATGCTATGTAATAGAATAATATTATATTTTTATATGCTATATTTAATTCTTTAGAACGCAATAAGATAACATTTAACAATCAAAGAAAATAAAATAAAATAAAAATTTAAAAAACAAAACTAAATCGCATTAACCCAAAATAAAGTTTTAAAGAATATAAAAAATTATCAACCTAAAGTTGAGATGCAAGAAAAATAAAAAAATCCACCAAAAAATTTAGAGAGAGAGAGAGGGGACCTTTTTTTTTGTGAGGGAAAACTATGCATAGAATAGAAGAGATAGTGACAAATTTATAGTGACAAATTTATAGTAAGAGGGTGTGAATAAGAAGAGACAAAAATAAAGGAAGATGAAGAGAAAGAGGAATAATGATATTAATGTAGAGGGTAGTAGGGAGATGAAAAGGTAAGAGAGGGAGAAAGATTGAAGTAGTGGGGAGATGAAATGGTAAAGGAGAGAGAAAGGTTAGAGAAGTGTAAATATTAAAAAAATAAATGTTAAAAACAATTATAAGAAAATTGGAAAAAAAAAAAAAACCCCAAAGCTTGAAAGGCTTCAACGTTTTGTTTTGTTTTGTTTTTGTTTTTTTTAAAGCTGAAAAGGCTCACATAAAACCCTAAAGCTGAACCGAAAAGGCTTTGAGTTGGGCTTGATTGTGGAACTAAATAAATAAGAGGTAGGCTGGATTAATTATACAGATTTATTATAGGGTGATAGTGGAAGTAAATAAATAAGTAGTGGGTTGGATTTATTATAGGGTAATAGTGAAAGTAAATAAATAAGTAGTGGGCTACATTTATAGGGCTGAAAATTGTAAAAACCATTTTAAAATTGTAGGACAAATTATATTTTAAAAAAGAAAAGAAAAAAAAAAATGACGTGGCAGCTAATATGGCGCAACGTGAGAGCAAGATGATTAAACGCTACGCTTCATCTTTTAGTAATATAGAGATATAGATATCTAGTTAGATTACTTGTTCTTGGTTTACTGGAGGAGATCTAAGTGGTGTCGGTGGGATTCCAAGAAGGCGTGAGAGGAAATGGTGCAGTTGCATTGGAGACATAACTTCTGGTTGGAGAAGTGTCTTATTGGTCATGATGATGATGATGTGAAAAAAGCTACAAAAATCGCTTAGTTTATCATTTAATAGTGATGATGTGGAAAATACTACAAGCTACAAGAATTATTGCAAATAGCTTTTTAGTTCAACTGACACCAACAGTGGCAGAGCTGTGTTGAAGGTTGGGAGGGCCATGGCCCCCCCCCAAATTTTGAATTTTTTTTTTAAAATATATAATTATCTTAATGTTTTCAAAATTTAGTCTATAAAAATAAGAGTTCCCCCCCTCCAATATTTGAATTAGTCCAATGATGCTCTTAAAAAAATAATTATTCTAATAGATATAAAGATATAACTTTATTTTTCGTAATTTTATTTTTTATTGTAAAATGTATTCTTATATCTGTTAAATATTTTATAAAATTTGGCATCAAATATGTTTAAATCTATCTTTTTTAACCCGTTATGTGACGATTAACAAGTCATTGACTCATTAAAAAAATCTTGTCACTAAAACAATATATAAAATGTGTCTTTAGTTGCCACATAATAGGTTAGAGCAAGATAGCTTCAAATATGTTTGGAGACTAATTTATCCCTCCTAGTTTTGGATCATTTATATTTTTGAAAATTTTATTAGTTCAATTGAAAGATTTTATACTTACTTTAGTATAAAATTTGATAATTTGTATTTAAAATGAAATTTTCTAAGAATTTCACTATGAAAATGGAAAAAATGAATTTTATTTTATGAAAGATCGTCATCAAACATAATTTTGATTGAAAATACTAAGCTTTTTTTTGTTGTTGTTGGGTGTGTGTATATATATAACTGATCAAATAAAAAAGTGTGTATATATATGTGTGTGTGTGTGTGTATATATATGTATGTATGTGGGGGTTATTTTGATAAATATATTAGTGCCGCAACTTGGCCCCCCCAAACAAAAATTCTTGGCCCCGTCCCTGGACACCAATCCATCAAGTGTTTCAATGGAGACGTCCTTAGTTTAAATCTCCCCTCTCCTATTGTAAACTATCAAATTATAAAAAAAGAATTACATATTGGCTGTTGGATCTTTGGGATATTGTCCAATATTGATAAGTGGAATCGATATCATACTGAAATTTTTTTAGCTTATTTGCTTAGTACAACTTTCTAAAAAATATTAAAGGTACACCTATAACTTATGTCAACTTTCAATAAATAAGTAAATAAACTTCCAGCAAAAAGCTAATCCAAACACACAAGAAGCATAACCAATGGATACCTGCCAATAAGTGGTTGTTATTTGATAATCTACAGTAATTCCTGCCAATTATGAGTTTGGCAAAATTTCACAAGCACAATATCTATAATATGCTATCTATAGATTCTTTACCATGTTCAAATCCGTTACTGCATTTTTAAAACCTGGCTACAAGATAGAAGTCCTTTAACCTCATCAGTCATCATTATCTACAAGTTGTTCAATGAAAAATGCTAGAGTCATGGAAAGTGTGCTACAAGCGATTAAAAAAAAAAAAAGGCTACATGTCATTCTGAAAAACTGTAAGTGGTTTAAGAAAAATTTATCTACAGAAGGAAAGAGTGCTACACATCATTTAGCACAAAATCACATTATCCAAGTATAACAAAGAACTTTCTCTGTGGATTATGCAAGTATGGATCACATTTTCTTGTCTACTATTTGTCATCACTCCAATGCCAAATATATTAGTGTCTGTTTGGGAACGGCTTATTTAATTGAAATGAAATTTTTTTTGAAAGATCTTGTACATAAAGCTAAAAGGTAGCTGAAATAGTATAGTAGGACCCATAAATAGTACAAAAAAGTGCAATGTGACCCATAAATAGTAGAAAAGATAAGCTAAATAGTAAAAAAAAGCTGGTTTTTTAAGCCAATGCCAAACGCACACATAGAGTACCCGTTTGGATACCGATGATAAAGGCGGCGTTTGCGTTTTGGTGTTTTCTTTTCTTTTTTTTTTTTTTTATTTTTATTTTTTTATTTTTGAGAACGTGCAGGAAGAGAAGAACGTTTTTTTGCTTTTCCAGTGGGTCCCGTGCAATGTTTATGGGACCCACAAGTACTTTATTCAAAAAAAAAAAAAAACTTTAAAAGTGGGTCCCACAATACTATTCACACATTTAAAAATTATTTTGCTACAGTGTTTTCAATTTTCAGTTTTCAGCAAAATAAACGGTATCCAAACACACCCAGAGTGATACTACTGCTGAACTCAGCTATATTATTAGCCTTAAATTTTAAATGGAATAGTAGTTTCAGACATTGTCATCAATCTGTTGGGACTTTGGACGAGGCAAAAGCCATTGTTAAGGTTCAACCCCAAAGCATTGCTGCAGTCAGGGAAACAAGTGAATACATGAATAATCCCACTTTAATAAACGGTGGAGATTGCAGTTTATAAAGTGGAGCTCTTTAAAGTTTTAATGGAATCCATTGAATTTTGGAGAAAAGGATTTGTGCTATTCCTCATGGACTAAGCCTCAGTAAATCCTTTTGTAATCCAAAAAATTTGTATCCATGCTGTTTGAGAAACATAAGAAATCTTCCCACAGACTTTTATCTGTAATTTCAATAAATGAACCGAATTGCTTAGTTAGAATGCTTGAACCTTTTCTAATTTCAGATGAGCACTACATTTATGTCATATGGATGCATAACTATGGCTGGGAATTGAAGTGTTGGAATACATATGATTAGAGAAAGTCAAGCAGAAGTAGAGTTGTATTTTGAGCTTGAAAAGAAAGTATAAGATAAAAAGAGTAGTAGTCACTTACGGTTCCCTGAATTTTTGGAACTTCTCCGAGAATTGCTGCTAGAAGCGTTGACTTGCCTGAACCAACTTCTCCACATATGGCCACCTTTTCACCAGGTCTAACCACCAAATTTATGTTTCTCAGAGTGGGCTTCAATGAAGTCTCTTCCCATGAGAATTTGGCTGAGTTGATAAAAATGGAGTGATTCACATTCTCCATGTTGGATTGTTCTGAACATGTGCATTCTGCAGCTCTAGTGCCTCAAGGAATTTTATAATACATGCAAATGAAAGCTTGGCATGAATAACAACCCCAATAATATCAGGAATAGACACAATCGGATCCTGAACAAGGCGAAAAGTTGCTACAAAGGTAAAAACGTTATTTGCATGGAGAGGAACTCTGAGGAAATAACATGCTCCCAATGTTGCAAAAGAGATCAAAACGGGGGTTGACCAAAAGAGAATGCATTTATATGTTTCCCCTGACTGCACTTTATACAACCATTTGTACTCCACCTTCCTTAAATTTTCAATGACTTTCTTGAAATGGGTTTCCCAAGCATACAATTTCAAAACCTTCATGTTCACTAGAGACTCAGAACTAGCCTTCAGTCTCTCATCTTGTGCCACTATAAGCTTTGACTGAAACTTTTGCTGTAATTTTGCAAGTGGAATATTGCAAAGCACAGTGAGAATTATCACCACCAGTGCTGCAATTGTTGCTAGCCCCACTGCACGGAAAAGAATTAGTAATGCAAAACATAGCTGGAGAATTGTTGTCCAAGTCTGATGGAACCAAAATGGAAATTCTCCAATTCTGTAAGCATCTACTGTAACATAGTTCATTATCTCAGCACCTGAGTGCATTAACTTGGCAGAATTGGATAATCTCAGTTGCTTATTATAAATGGCTGCTAAGAGCAATGAACTCACTTTCAGTCCAACAAGCCTACTTCGGAAGAACCACTGCCTTTGTGACATGGATTGTATGCACTTCGAAATGAAAAATGCTATTGCCAGTACGTGTCCTTCGTACTTGAATTTTTCTTTTCCCTCATAAGCCAATATGAAGGCATTCAGAATTACAGGACCACTAGACTGTGTGAGAATATATAACAAAGCAAAGCACCCAGACAATAACATTTCTTTCCAATGGATTAAAATTATTGCCTGTAGGATTGATGTTTGGGATGTTGGTTCTGCTCTTTTCTGCTTATTCATTTGCTTCATGAACAAATAATAACAAATTTCTGCTTGATCTCCCTCATGCAACTTGGGTATATCTTCATCCTCGAGTTTTACGCCTACCCTTTTTCATCAATGGATTCAACCACCAAAACGAAATTCTACTGAAGAATCTAGCTTTGGCAAATGGAGTAACAAGTCTTGCTGAATCACTTTCAAGCTTCATCCTTTTGTTTTCGCTTTGCTCTTCAAAGTCTCTATTGCATACAAGAACATAATTATTTGTAAATAGAATACTTGTCATTTTATTACTGATAGCACTCATTTTACTGAAAGTAAAAAAAAAAAAAATAATAATAATAATAATAAGAAAAGAAAGTTAAAGGAAATGTAAAATTGATATTAGTTAAAAAGAAAGTAGAAAAAAACAATCAATATGCATGTGTCATGTAGCTATGGAAGTGCAGGTGTGCTGAGCATTGGAAATGTAGGTGCATGTCAAGGAGGACAAATAACTAGACAAGGTTTCCTTATTTTCATGAAAATTAATATTAATAGAGTTCATTCTGACAGTTAATTATTGGATGCATTTAGCAGGGTTAATCTCATCTGAGTGGAAAAACTTTGCATGTTCTTGTTCTCAGATTAGCCTGGAATGCTTATATAAATCATATGTGGAGGGACAGGAACATAGAGCTCATTATAATATACAACAACAAAGACAACAGAGCCTTAGCCCTAAAATTTTGAGATTGACTATGGATCCTTAACAACTTAATTAAGATTGACCACATGTATTCTTTTGAGCTCATCATAACATCCGTAAAGAAAAATAAAAAGACAATATCCGTAAAGATATCAATAATGTGCTTTCTAGCATTAATCAAGTTGTCAAATCACAGTCATCAGCTAAACTAAAACGGCAAACTCAAATTAAAACCGAGTACTTTCAAACAGTTGGGGTGTATATCTCAGTGTTTTATTTGGTAATCTGACTTTTGTTTTATTCTAACTAGGCCTGAAAATATGTAATTATTTTGAGATATAGTATAATATATAATTTATTATCTAAATTTGATTGTAGATAATGGGTCCGTTTGGATTGAGCTTATTTTTTCTGAAACTGAAAACTAAAACTGAAAACACTGTAGCGAAATAATTTTTAAATGTGTAAATAGTGCTGTGGGACCCATTTTTAATGAAAAAGTTGCTAAAAAATGTAATTTGTGGGTCCATGAACAGTGCATCCGAGCACTGTTCATGGAAAATCTGGTCAACAATCGCGGCTTGGGAAAAAAAAAAGGAAAGGAAAACACAGAAATAGTGAACGTGAACGCGCAAACGCGCAATCCAAACACAGTCAATGTGTTCTCTCTTAAAATTAAACAATTTTTAAAAGTAATTTCTATCTCTCTATTTTTATAAATATATAATTTTATAATTTTTGGTGTTTTTATTGATATATATTTTTTGAAGTGGTTCATATTCTTCTAACTATTGTTATTATGGTTTATATTTTACTAATTTTTATGGTACAACTAAAATTTTTAAGTTTCAAATTTTTCTCTCTTAAGAAGATTATCATGATAATAAAAAATTATCATATAATTACAATTTATATTACAAAAGTAATTGATAGTACTCTCAACCCAAACCTTTATTTTCTCATTCTTATGTAAGTACTCCGAAATGGACCAAAATGGACTAAAGTGGATCAAAATGGACCGAAGTGACCTTAATGGACCAAAGCAGACCGAATTGGTCTTGAATGGACTGAATTGGATTGAGTTGGACCAAAGTGGACCAAATTGGACCTAAGTGGATTGAAGTGGACAGAATGCCAAATTGTAATTAGTAAACATAACTCAAAAACTTAAATAATAATTATAATAACAAAGTGATGTAAAACCATAATTTGTGATAAGTAATGTATTCCAATGTGATGGAAATGGTTTATTGTTGAAGTAACATCAATCATAATTGTTATCACATTAATATTTAACTAAATTATTATGCATGCGTCTGCGATTCATTGTTCATGTTGAAGGTTTTATTCAAGTTGAATTGATCTTGTAGGGACGCAATTTGAGTCCCTAGCCCAAAGGATAAATGAACTTAAGCCCAAAAAGCCCAATACAATGAATTTGTAGAGAGTGAGTTGGAAAATTTTGCTTTAATGAATCGGACAACAAGTAAAGTGGACTCGGATGACAAGAAAATGAAGATAGATTGGTTTATTCTAAATAAAATTGTCCTTGATACAGTCCGAGGAGATCAATTCTTATATATAAATCTCAAGTTTGATTACAAGTTCAATTCTTGATTGCTACAGTGTTTTTTTCTTAATTTCTCGATTCCCCTCTCTCATTGCCTTCTTCCTATTTTATACTATCCCTTTGCCTTCATATTTGCCTTCCACGTGTAGATTAGAGTGTTGTTGTTGATCTCTGTCACATCAGCACCTTCCTGAAGTCTCCGGAGAGTAGCTGTAAGGCTGAAAACTACTGTTCGGGTATCACTTCCTTATTAATACGATTAGAGAGTTAGCTGCAGAGTATTCAATGCGGTGGTAGCAGCTTTCCCTTGAGATAATTCATGGCCTCCCTTTGTCTTGTTTCTTTTGGATACTTATCCTCATCAGTGGAATCGTCCGGAATATTGCTCTTGGTGTTAGACCACACCTTTTGACCTTGGCTTTGCTCGGTCGAGGAAGTATTCTTCCTCGAACTGCCTTCTTGGATGATCATGATCTAACTTCACCTCTTTACTTAACAATACGATTTTTAGGAAGGTGTTTATCCGCCATCGGACTACTTAATGCCCTCGGATTTGGCTCGCCCCCCAGCCCAATATATACATAGATATGTACTCTTGGGCCTATCACCCCTACAATAGCCCTTCAAGATTCTTCTTTCTGGCTCCTTGGGAAGAAAGGAGAATTTTGATGTCACTATAGTTACTTCATGCTCATTGTATATCACCTCCGATCGCGAAGATGCCTTTTTAATCGCCTAAGACATGCCCCTGACGCTTCAGCATTCAAGACGCGCCTTTATTAAATTTTTACGGTCCCTATCCCCCACGTTCTATGGCGCGATGTGGATCCAATGGCCGAGGATTTTGCTAGAATCTGAGTGGGAGTTTTCCCACTTGCAATTGTCTTTTTGATATAAATACTGCCCAAATCAATCGTTCTTCTCACTTTAGTGCTCATACACTGAACTTGCAAACTTATTCAATCTACTCGTGCCCTCACAAATTTCAAGAGCTTGTCCGAGGAGACCTTTCCTCTCTACGTAAGTCTTTATAAACCCTTCTATTTATTTTTCCATCTACTTTTCTTTTCTCCGTGTCTATTCTCCTTGGCCTCCTTAGTTTCTCCCTAACTGTCTTAGCACCTCCAATCCTTCTCTAAATATGGGTAGATTCGCTTATCCGGTAGACTCCGGGGAGGGTATAGAGAACTTTAAAGCTCAGTATAGGATTCCCCTAAGAGTGTCAATTAGGTATTGTAAGGAAGGGGAATGGCACGAGAAAAGGCAAGAGGAAGAGATGGTAATCCCGATGATTGCCTTTGTAGAGGGAGGGATGACAAATCCAATGGGCACCGTCACTAGGGACTACCTTAGGGCTCACAGGTTAGCTCCCACCCAATGTGCCCCGAATATGTTTAGGATTTTGGGGAGTATAGACGCCTTTAATGAGAAGATGGGTTTAGGACTTACCCACAATGACATTAACGGGGTTTACAACCTCCACCACCTAAAGGGGCAGTGGTATTACCTAAAGTGGCGGTGGTATTACCTAAAGTCTAGGTACCCTAAGGTTAGGCTCATCCAATGCCTCCTTGATTCCAACAAAGGTCTAAACAAGGACTTCTTGATCATTTCAAGGGAGTGGCATGATGGCCTCCCCCGCCCGATGAGAGAGGGTAAACCAGGTGGGGCTTTAGGTTTAGGTTTGATTATTTCAAAGTCATCTCCTTCTCTTTCCCCTTTTCTTTTGTTTTTATTTTGTATATGAGTTTTCGTTTTGACTCGCTCTGTTTTTTACTAAAAATGTTTTTCTGTTTTTCCCAATGGTTTTGCAGATAAGAACGCTGCTGTACCTAACTTCAGCCTTGTCAATTAACCAAGCCTAGATAAAATACTAAAGGTTGAGGTGTTCGTCCACAATGACGGCCAGCTTAGAGCAGCACATCTAATCTTCGGCTACACCCCTATCTCCAAAAGCTACCAGGCATCGAAGTGTGTCATCAAAGCTAAGGACCCCCACCTTCATCGGATTAGTGTCGCCACTCCGGGCTTTCTCACCACCGGTCCTATCCCAGAAGGCACTCTCACCACTAATCCTATTCCCGAGGGCATACCAAAGGTAGCACTGTCCTTCCAACGTGTTGCCGAGAAGGAGGCAACCTCGTCCCAACCTTCAACTAAGGGAGAGGGAAGGATTGTTGAAGTCTCTGACTCTGAAGACTCTGAAAAGGACTTTAAGGTCTTCAACCAACCTCTATCAACTGAAACCCCATCGGGTGACCTCGGCCACCCTCTTCTCGCGCAAGAAAGCCAAGCATAAGGAGACTTCCCCCCTACTTGAAGATATGGGTATACAACGCAAGCTCAAGGCAGGTCTTCTATCGGTTATGGAGTCCCAAGTTGGGGATAAAGCGCCCGAGAAGACCACTCAGGTGAAGCTCCCCCCTTCTCCATCCTCTTTGCCTCCCCGGCCCGATCACGTGGACCATAAGGGAAAAAGGGACCAGAGAGGTCTCGAGGCGATTGAAGGAGGGAAGGGCCCCCTCCCCAAGGAGGCCGAGCACCAAAGAGGAGGTAAATAGGCCAACGGAGCCCAAACCTTGGCAGACAAAAGAGCTGAATCCCAAATTGGGGTCCCTACCTAGACGCTCGCTCCAGTGCTAGACGGAGCTCCTTTGCCTACAGATGCTTTGATCAGAAACTTCCGGGATGGGAGGGCCGGCTACGTGGCCGATGCAGTAGAGCAAGCTTTATTGCTACTTGAAGACATGATCAAGTGACGGTCAATAAGGAAGCACGAGGTCTTCCTTAACTTAAAAAGAGACCTCGCTTTGGTAAGTCTTCTGTCTATCCTTTTTTTGGTTTTTTTACTCTAGTACTTATACTTTGCTGATTTTATTAGTACTTCTTCTTACTTTTTTTTTTTTTTTAAAAGGCTATCCAGCCGCCTACGAGTTGAGGAAATAGTCATCGGCTCTCACCGGGCGATGAAGGAGGAGGAGGGTAGGTGCGTTGCTACCGTGATAACTTTTGAGTTGGCAGAGAAGAAGTCCAAGACCTTAATGCCAAGCTAGCTGAAGCTAATTGGGACAAGAAAAGCGCCGAGGCCGCCTTGGATGTGGTGGAGAGGCGGACGGAGGCTCGGCGTAAGCGGCTCCTCCAAGGCGAGGACGAGCTCACCGCTGCCAGAAGTCATATCAAAATTCTAACAAAGAAGCTCGAGGAGGCCAAGAAAGCCAAGGAGTAGGCCAAGCGGGAAGGCTACGACGTGGGCGTAACAGAGACCGAGGAAGCCCTCGGGATGGAGGTCTCGGAGGTTTGCAGATTCTATTGCCTCCAAGTGTGGAACGAGGCCCTCGACCGAGCTGGGGTTGAGGCCTCCTCCGCCCTTAGGAGAGCGGAGAATGTGTACTACCCTTCAGCCATCCGTGCCTTGGGATCCTCGGGCTCCAAGGTCGACTCAATCTCCAAGGAGGCGGATAAAGGTAAGGAAAGCCCAAGCAAAGTTCTTCCCACGACCAACAACTCCTCCGAGGTGGTAGAGCAATCCGAGGATGCTGAGAAGGCAGGTGACCCCACCAAGGAAATGGCCCAGGATGCCCCCTACCTCTAGATGCCTCTAAAGAGCCCTCCAAGGAGAAAGATACTTCTCAAAACATGGAGATTGTGCTGGCAACTCTTCCCATACCCTCCAAGGAAGACCTCAAGGGCAAACGACCTGCATCTACCACGGCGGCCTCCACCCAACCTCCCAAGACTCAAAAGGATAAGCTTGTAATAAAGATGAAGCCTTAAGTTGTCCTCTTTCCCCTTTTTTTGTTTGTTTGTTTTTTTTTTTTTTTTTTTTTTTTTTTTTTTTTTGTTTCCTAGCTCTATAATTCATTCAATCTTCTGTAATCTATTTGCCTTTTTCAAAGGTTTGGTTTAATGACAATTGCAAGCTTTTCCTTTACACTTGTGATGTTTATATGGATCCGAATGTAGTCTATGTTTCATTCAACACTTAATAAATGTGATAATGGGGTATAACTTGACTTATTGATCTGCATAAGTGGCAACATAGTTGTCACACATCACATGACCAGCATCAAGACATGCTAAATTTACTAAGGCTGTGTTTGGTTGCTGGAAAACGTTTTCCGGAAAATACATATTTTCCGGAAATGCTAATTTCCGGAAAAGGAAAATGTATTCGGGTGTTTGGCTGTCTCGGAAATCGTTTACGGAAAATCAATTCCGGTGTTTGATTCGTCCAAATATTTTACGGAAATCGTTTTACGGAAAATTAATTCCGGTGTTTGGTTCGTCCAAATATTTTACGGAAAATACTTTACGGAAAATACTTTACGGAAAACGTTTTCCCATGTTTGGTTCGGAATATACTTTACGGAAAATAATTTGGATCATTTTACGGAAAATGATCTAGAATCGACCAAAAAATCGTCCATCCATGAATGAAGTTTTGGAGGAATTGGAGAAGATCAATGCTATTAAGGAAAAAGTAGCCGAGCGAAGCATAATCCTAAGCCCAATAAACGCAAAGAAGATAGGCACCAACATCACCATAACTATCATAAGTCTACAATTCACCAAAACCATGGTGTTAATCGAATTTGGAGCTAGAGCTTAAAAATAACTAGTTTGAAGCTATATTTTGCTCTTATAGATAAAATTCAAGAACTCGCATTCCCTATACATATCGTAACAATACAAAAATTATGGTCATTTGGTTCAACATCAAACATAATCATTCGAATATACCCATAATATTTATATAAAAACAGCCACATCAATCGTTCACCATTGGCATTACACCTCAATGGCATACAAAAATGATACCTATTTGTGGTATCCGAACAAAGACAAATACATAATTTGGGCAATTGTATCGTCCCAATAATACAAAAGAGTATATATATAATACATTGATAGGTCAATATTAATACTACAACAAAAGTTAATTCCTAAATCTACCATCACAAGTCAACATGAAATAAGCAAATCAAATTTGTGAGAAAAAATAACCATCTAACCATAGCTTCCTCAACCTAGCATTCTTGGCTAAAAATCCACGTGCCGTCTTCTCATTCTCACAAAGATGGTCGAAGGCGTGAGTGAGCATATCTTCGCTATATCCATCCGCCATCATAGCCATTACCTCATTATACAAAGTTGTGTAATCTACAGGGCCCCGATTAATTTCTTTCAGAGCGTGGCTATTTCCTTGGTGATCGATCAGACAGATCGTCAAAGACACTATCATCGCATTAGAAAGCTGCAGACGCCCTCTTTTGCGGGACTTGGAAATTCCCGACCCAGTGGTGGATGATTCATTTGCGTTCTTCCCCTTTTCAACCACACATTCCTCCACATTATCTGCAACAAACTCTGCACTATCCCCATTATCCCCATTATCCGGCTCATTTTCGATATCCACTTCGGACTTAGCAAAGCCACCTATGGCTGTGTCCTTCCCCACCACAATCGCTAATTCATCGTAAAACTCAATTTTTTTGTTCGGATACTCGGCATGCTTCTGATGTGCCTGTAAGGGAGAAAAGAACGTATATAATAATGCAATAATAACTTCACTCATAAATTCAATATAAAAGACTATGCAATAACAATTAAAGCAAATACTCCATACTTTTTCCTACATTTTCTCAGTAATCAAACAAGTAATGCAAAAAAACTCTCAAATAAGGATGAAACAAGTCAATACATTATGCTACTATTATGCACACTTCAACGCTAAGAGAGCCCAATTAAAAAAAAAAAGAAAAAAATTAGAACAGCAAGCACAAATCTTTTGGTTAAAAACTTTGTTTTCTTTCATTCACTTCTTCCTAGCAACCAAATAGAAAGATCAAAGAAAACAAGTGGATCCTTAATTTCCTATTATTCCCAAGTCATAGCTGAAAAAAACCCATTAAAAGAATCACCTTAAAAGAAAGTATCAATCTTTTCTTTACTTTCCCAACATTTTATTAGCAACCAAACCGAGAACCAAAGAAAATTGTAGCTCGGACACATATACACATATAGATAGATGAAAACGCATAGATATGTATAGATATAATACATAGGTAAGGTGACATGAAAGTTATGTTTGGAAAACCTTATAAAAGCAATGGAATCCTAAAAAGAATGACACTATAAATTTCATATAAAAGGCAAAAACATATATTATTATCTATATTAAGAAAATATAGTTGGAAGCCATACCATAACTTCTTCTTGGTATGTTTTAGCGTCACAAGTTATCATTTTCAGATTTTCGTCCCAACCGAATCCACTCTTCTTTCTAAGCTCTTGAATAGTTGCCCACATGGACCTTAGAGTCCGCATCCGGTTCTCCACAAATACAGGGTGGCATTCAACCCTGAAATGGGCCGTTATCTCCTTCGCTACAAGAGCAAAGGAGCCGGCCCTAAAAGTATTAGAGGGCTTATTGCCCTTTCCAGCCTCCTCTGTAAGTATCTTTAGCATCATCTCATGCATAGGTGGCAGCCACCTAAATTGCTTGCTGCCGTTAACTTTTTCTTTACCCTTTGACATTACTACATATGAAAATAATATAGTGAGAGTAGCATTTAGTAATTACGCTCGGAACATGAATAACAAATCAAACACACATACAACCACGCTTATGAATGTGCTGTGAGAATGGAACATGCTAACTATGGAAATGACAATGTAATACCATTAAATAACAATGTAATGCTAAAAATACTTTTTCATTACATCACCAAAAGTCTATATTACATACATTGTCTTTACAAAAACAAAAAGAAAAAACACATTACAATCATAGAAATCTAAATAAAGTACTACTCTCCACTCGATATAATCGGACCACATGGCTTGGCATATCTCATCTCTCTTAGCATTCCATGATCTACTATCTTTGACGGACTCGACGGGATTGTGTTTCTTGTTGGTGGTCACTAAGCTCTACTTGGTTCATTGCATCTTCCATAATATGGCCATTTGGTTCAACCCCATAATGTGATTATGAACCACACAACACGCTAACACTACTTTCACTTGGGTTGGGAAAGACCAATATGGTTCTGCATCCAACACTCGAAAACGTTTTTTCACCACTCCAAACCCTCGCTCAATGGTAGTTCTCAATGAAGAGTGTCGGAGGTTGAACAATTCTTGCGCATTCTCGGGAGGACGATCACTAAACTCTTTCAAGTGATATCGTACACTCCGATACGGTGACAATATTCCATTTTTATTACCATACCCAAAGCATCACCAAGATAAAATTTACCTACATATATTAAAAAAAAAAAAACCAAATCACTACTATGTTTAGGAAAACACATAATATTTATTAAACTAACAAACCAAAAGGGTGAAGTAATCGTGTAATACCATTGGGAATTGAAAATCCCCCTGGCCTAGCAAATGCATCATTTAATACACGTGAATCATGTGCACTTTGCCTTCCCATCCAGCCAACACATAAGTGAACTTTAAGTCAAAACTAATGGCAGCTAACACATTTTGCGTGGTTCCATCTTTGCGACCACGAAATCTTCCTTGTATTTCAGGTGGCACAGATGCACGAACATGTGTACCATCTATTGCTCCAACACAATCCTAATTTTTAAACAAACATAATGGTTTAAAATTACATAAATCTTCACAATTTACAAAAACACACAAGTCGCAATATTTACCTTAAAATATGGGTAAAACCTTCGCTATTCCTTATCTCCGGAGGTGTATCTTCTCTCACGCAGATCTTATTAGAGCTCTATATAATTTCAGGACCCCCTAAGGACAACCTTGAAGTATCTATGAGCAGTCTCGGTTGATCTATAGATCCGACTACCCATTACACGAAACCTCACATTATGACCAATAATGTGCAAGAAAATGAACACTTGCTCGCAAATGAGACATGTGAACAGTCGGACGTACGTGCTCCCCTCGGTGAGGGTGTGACATAAGTGGTGGAAAGCTATAGGCTTCATCCTAAGTTGATTCACACAATGTCTCTCACTTCCATGCAAAACACTATTTATGTATTCCTCTCTCTCGGCGGTATGGTTAACATAAGGCGCCTAGGCGATTCTCTACGTCTACGTCGTAATTTCTTTAACAATGCAACCCCATAAGGAGAGGACGGATGCAATCGAGGCAAGAATTGCGGCTTTGGTTTTTTTCTTCATCTAACAAAATCACAAACATTGTAGTCTAAGAGGTATGTAAACAAGTATGCTATTGATTACACCATAAATAAAATCAGCCACAAACATATAACATCCAAACCATCACATTGCATTCTATTTACACTATAACAATACCATCACATTGATAACTACACATTGATATAGCACAATACCATCACATTACATTCTATTTATAATCACCTATATACCCAAAGCACCTTCAATGAAGGTTTAAACACACACATATTGGTGCTGCAAGAACATAATAACACCAAGCATGGGTGAAGCCCCAAAATTTCTACACATAACCCAACTAACCAAATTCTAATAAAAATCACAGCAAAAACCAATCATGCATAACCAGTCAAGCCCCAAAAGAGCTTAAAAAAAAATTCGGACCACAAACCAATTGGGAATAACCCGCAATCAGAAAAGCCCCAAAATTGATATATGCATCACCCATAAATACACAGTTTCATAAACAATGGATAATTAAAAAAATTGATAAATAACCTGCAATCAGAAAAGCCCCAAAATTTCATATGCATAATCCACAAATACACAGTTTAATCGACAATGGATAATTGAAAAAATTAATAAATAACCGCAATCGAGAAAAGTCCCAAAATTTTGATATACATTACCGACAAATACACGTTATAAACAATGTATAATACAAAAATTAATAAATAAAAACATGTAAATAATTAAATAAATATTTATATAAATAAACAACTAAATAAATATATACATATATATATATATATATATATATATATATATATATATTTCAGAGATAGATCGATCGGGAGGATGAAATTTGGACCCGGTGAGGTGAGTGGATCGGAGGTGAGTGAGTGTGTGGATCGGACGTGTGGGTCGAAGGTGAGGTGAGTGTGTGGCGGATCGGTGTGAGTTTGAGCTGTCACTCACCGTGGGTTTGCGGCGTTTGGCGCGGTGGTCGTCTGGCAGAGCTCGGCGTGACCGGTGTGAGGTAGATCGGTGTCGGTTCGTGGATTGTTGGCTCTCGTTCTTTCTGTGTTTGGTTGGCCGGATCGGAGCTCTGGGTGGCTGGATCGATCGGAGCTCTCGCACTTGATCTCGCTCGTTGGCTTGATCTATTCCGCACTTGATCTCGCTCGTTGGATCGTTGTGTTCTTCGATTGTTTTTTTTTGTTCTTTCTCTCTCGCTCTCGTGTTGTGTTTTTTTTTTTTCTCTCTCTCTCTCTCTCTCTCTGCGTTTTGCAAGCCACGGAAATGAATTGAAGTGAAAATGAAGGCAGAAATTCATTTCCGTGGTCAAAGGTGTAAATTTGAGTCAACAGGAAATCATTTTCCGGAAAATAATATTTTCCGTGACTGCCAAACGCATGCATTTTCCGGAAATTGATTTCTGAAATTGGTTTGAAGCCGATTCAAACGCACCCTAAGTCCACCACCTCGGCAAAGTATAACTTTAACTTTAAAAACATACACATTGATGTAGTATACATACAAGTTTAACTCTACTCAATCCTCCATTCATTACTAAGTTTAAAGGACTAGAGGAGCAATTAATTCTCAAACAGACATAGATATTCCTAAAAATGCTTTAAGTGATGCTCATGAGCATTCTTTTTTTTTTAACATGTTACTACAGTAAAGAACTTTGCCATGTAGAGTGGCTGATTCTATTTGATATTTAAAGAATCAATAAGAAGTACTAATTTACCTTAGGCATGTAGTCCGACGAGCCTAAAATAACTAAGGCTCTGTTTGATGTCCGGTAAAATGATAGGAAGTGTTAATTTACCCAAAGCATGTGGTCCGAGGAGCCGGACATGACTAAGGTTATGTTTAACACTTAGAAGAATGTCATAGAGTGTTAATTTACCCAAAACATGTGGTCCGAGAAATCAGACATGGCTAAGGTTCTATTTAACACTTAGAAAGATGTCGTTAAGTATTAATTTATCCAAAGCTTGTGGTCCAAGGAACCAGACATAACTAAGGTTCATTTTAATACTTAGAAAGATGTCATTGAGTATTAATTTACCCAAAGTATGTGGTCCGAGGAACCAGGCATAACTAAGGTTCTGTTTAATACTTAGAAAGATGTCATTAAGTATTAATTTACCCAAAGTATGTGATCCGAGGAGGAACCAAACATAACTAAGGTTCTGTTTAATACTTAGAAAGATGTCATTGAGTATTAATTTACCCAAAGTATGTGGTTCGAGGAACTAGGCATAACTAAGGTTTTGTTTAATACTTAAAAAGATGTTTGGAGATATCAATTTACCTAAGGTATATGGCCCGAGGAGCCAAGTATGACCAATGTTCTATTTGATATTCAAAATAATAATAATAGGAAGCACAACGAATAATGTAATAAACGAGAATGTGACAAGGAAAACTTTCATTAATAATAATACATTTTTAGGTTATTTACATTCTAGGAGCATGGTATAACATTTTCATCTAGGTCTTTAAGTTGATACGCACATACTCCAGCCATCGAGGTGATGCGATATGGCCCTTCCCAGTTAGGCCTTAACTTTCCCCATGCTAGGTTCTTTGCAGTACCTAAAACCTTTCTTAACACCAAGTCTTTAGGTGCCAGTGGCCTTAGCTTCACGTTGGCATCATGTCCTTGCTTGAGCTTGTGTTGATAATAGGCCAATTGGACCATGGCATTTTCTCTTTGTTCTTTAATTAAGTATAAGCTCTTCCCTAATAGCCCATCATTGTTGCTTGGAGTGAAAGAGCTCGTTTTCAGCGTTGGGAATCCCAGTCTCGGAGGAGTAATAGCCTCGGCACCATAAGTCATTGAAAATGGTGTCTCCCCTATTGACCTACGAGGCGTGGTCCGATATGTCCAAAGGACGTGTGACAACTCTTCCACCCATTTTCCCTTTACATCGTCCAATCTCTTTTTGAGTCCATTCACTATGACCTTGTTAATGACCTCGACTGTCCATTCCCTTGTGGGTAAGCCGAGGTGAAATACCTATTCGTAATTCCCGTGTCACAACAATACCTCCCGAAGGCTTTGCTATCAAATCAAGACCATTATCAGAGATGAGGGTGTGGGGGATCCCAAACCAAGTGACAATATTTTTCCAAACAAATCTCTTGGCGTCCATGTCCACGATATTTGCCAATGGTTCAGTTTCAACCCACTTGGTGAGGTAATCCATGCCGACTAGCAACCACCTCTTATTCCCTACTACCTTAAGGAAAGATCCAACAATATCCAAGCCCCATTGAGTAAAGGGTCAAGGGCTGGATAGAGGATTAAGGACTCCTCCTAGTTGATGAATGTTTGGGGCAAATCTTTGCATTTGGTCACACTTCTTCACATATTCTTGTGCTTCCTTCTGCATGTTCAGCCACCAATATCCCTGTGTAAGGGCTCTGTGAGACAAGGATCTCGCTCTCTGTGTGGCGTCCACAAATCCTTTCATGTAACTACTTTAGAAGTAGCTTTGATGCCTCGGGGTGTATGCACAGCAAGTACGGCCCAAAAAAAGAGCGCTTATACAACTTTTGGTTCTCGGACATCCAAAACCAAGGAGCCTTTCTTCGTACCTTGTTAGCCTCTGACTTCTCTTTAGGTAAGATATCCTCCTTAAGAAACAATACTATGGAGTCCATCCAGCTAGGTCCCACCCTAATTTGATGGATATGGACCACCTCATTCTTCATCTTAGTAGGCTTACACAAATCTTCAACAAGGATAACCCCAAGGCGGGCTCTGTGCCGAGGAGGTTGCGAGCGTGGCTAGAGAATTGGCATGGGTGTTTCCACTTTTAGGAATGTGCTATAAATTGAAAGACTCAAACCCCGATTGTAAATGCCTAACTTGACTTAAGTACTCTTGCATTCTCACGTCCCTGGCCTCCAACTCTCCCTAAACTTGGCCCACAACTAGCCTTGAATTTGAGAATATCTCCACTGCTTTTCCACCCATTTTTCTGAACCATGGTCATTCCTACCAACAAAGCTTCATACTTAGCTTCATTGTTTGTGGCCGAGAAGCCCAATCTTAAGGATTTCTCAATTATGATCCTCTCGGGAGATATCAGAACTAGCTCCATTCCGGATCCTCCGTGATTCGCTGCACCATCAACATATACCCTCCGGGACAAAGGTTCTTATAAGGAGACTAACCCAACCGATTTTCCATCCATGTCCTGCTTCTCCATTCTCTCTTCTAATGGGGATTCAGCAAACTTGGCCACCAAATCGTAAGGACTTGACCCTTGACAGAGGTGCGAGGCATGTACTTGATATCAAAACCCCCTAGGATCGTACCCCACTTGGCAATCCCCCCTGTATAATTAGCACTTCGGAGTAGAGATCTGAGCGGAAGTTGGGTTAGGATAACAATTGTGTGTGATTGGAAGTAGTGGGGGAGCTTACGCGTAGCATACACCACCGCCAAAATGGCCTTTTCCGGTGGTAGGTAACGGACCTCGGCCTCATGTAATGACTTGCTCACATAGTAAAGCGGCCTCTCGCACACCACTATCAACTCGCACCAACACCAAGCTCATTGCGTGGGAGGCCACTGCAATATAAGCAAACAAAACCTCATCCACTTCGGGTCTAGACATAATGGGTGGCCGAGAAAGGTATTCCTTCAACTGCTAGAAGGCCAGGACACACTCCTCGGTCCATTCAAATCCCTTCCACTTATTCAACAACTGAAAGAAAGGCCTACATCTGTCTGCGACCGAGAGATGAATTAATCGGTTTAAGGCGTGATCATTCTGTCAACTTCTAGAGCTCTTTGGGGTTTCGAGGAGGTTGTAAATTGTTAATTGCTCTAATTTGGTCAGGATTAACTTCAATTCCACGGTGAGTAACCATGTATCCCAAGAACTTTCCCGATCCGACACCAAAAGAGCATTTAGAAGCAATAAGTCGCAACATCTATCTCCTCAAGATCTTAAAGATATTCCCGAGGTCTTTAACGTGCTCGGATTCTAACTTACTCTTGACCACCATGTCGTCTATATAAATCTCAATGTTTTTTCCTAGTTGTGGCTCGAACATCCTGGTCATCATCCTCCGGTAGGTAGTCCCCGCATTCTTTAAACCGAAAGGCATCACTTTGTAGTGGTAATTTCCAGTGAGGGTGACAAAAGCTGTTTTCTCTTGATCACTCAAAGCCGGTGGTATTTGGTGGTACCTTTGGAAGGCATCCAAGAAGCTCATCCAAGGATGGCCTACGATTGTGTCCACTAGTTGATCAATCCGAGGCATGAGGAAGGGGTCCTTTGGACAAGTCCGTGAAATCCACACATACTCGCCACTTTCCACTTTTCTTCTTTACTACCATTGTATTGGCTAACCATTCAGGCTAGAACACTTCCTTAATAGCCTGACCGCTTAAGCTTATTCACCTTTTCCTTGACAACATCATAATATTTTTTAGATGAGCGCCGGGGTGGTTACTTCTTAAGGAGGTCAGTTGGGTTGACATTCAGATGATGACAAATGAAGTTTAGATCTACCCCAGGAGCTTCATAAGCATTCCATGTAAACACATCAACGTCCTCTCTAAGAAACGCTATCAACTTTTCCTTCTCCCGAAGAGGCAGGCGAGCTCCGACCTGAAAGAACTTCTCCAAATCACCATCTATAACAATTTCTTCCAGCTTCTCACACTTTGCCCGTTCTGACACCGCATCCGTAGATAGGACTGGAATCCTTGATTGCTATGAGCCCCAAAGAAAGGCCGAGGACTCGCCTTCAGGTGGTGCATAATTGCAGCCACCAGGCACTGCCTAGCCATGGATTGACTCCCAACAAGCTCTTCAACTTGGTCCCTGAACAGATATTTTACCTTCAAATGCAGGGTGGAAGAAACAACCCTTAGGGCATGGCGCCAAGGTCTTGCCACAATGGCCGTGTAGGGAGAATAAGCATCCACCACAATGAAGTCCACCTTTACTACCTCTGAACCTGTTTCCACGGGTAGTATAATCTGACCCTTTGGAATGACAATTTTTCCATCAAAGCTTACCAAAAGTGAATCAAAGGCTATCAAATCCTTAGGCTTCAAGTTCAACCCTTTGTATAAGTTAAGGTATGTTGAGGCCTAAAAATCACAAAGAGAAATAAGCCCAAGAAAGAATAAGCTAAGCCCAAGAACGAGCGAGTTAAGCCCGGAAGAAAAAGACCAAGTCCAAAGGGATTATACAAAAGGCCCCGAGGATCCCGAAGCCCAGAAAAGGAAAAAGCAACCAAAGAAGAAAAAGAGGGAACGTCACAAACAAAGTACAAGACGCGAGGATCCTCGGGCACCATCAATAAGCGAAGAAAAAAAGAAGACCAGGACAGATCGATAGAAAGAAAAACAAGAAAAAAACAAAAGGACGCAAGCGATCCTTCATGGCACATGATGACAGAAAAGGCGTCGGGGAACCAAAACAAGGAAGAAGAATGTTAACAAAAGCGATTTCAAAAAGAGCGAACAGGATTCCGCCCAAATAGGAAAGAAACGGAAAAGTAAAAGACACCGTAAGTGAGGATGCCGAGAAGGGCATACCTCAAAGACGCCCAAAAAGGATGGCCAACCAGAAGCTTTCAAAGGAACCAGAACCAAGAGAAGGAAAGAATGAGCGAAAATGGAAAAGGGGACTTACCGAGATGATGAAGACAGAGCGAACTCTGTTTGCAAAAGACCAAAACAGGGGAACCAACGGTTCCCAAGACGCCCTTAAAACTCCACTATAAAAGGAGAGGATGGGTTGTGAAGAGGGCAGCGAGAAAAAAGGGAGGAAACACAGAGAAAGAAGAGATTCTCTAGAAAAATTATCGAGAAAGTTTAGGCAGAAAATAAATATTGAGGGAAAACAAAATCGCTTCCCGATATCCTCGTAAAAGCAACTATGGCACATACTCGGATCCAACAAGAATCAAACTTTGCAAGTTTTGAAGGCTGAAATAGCCATTCAAGGCTGCAATTTTTGAGCTTGATTGGACCTTGTATCACGTCCTAGTAAGCTTTTGTCGTAATCAAACAGATAATGCTTTAATGAAATATTGTTCCCAGGATCCCCACAAGATGCTTCGTTTTATTGTCT
Source organism: Quercus dentata (assembly GCA_028216015.1). NCBI lineage: Eukaryota > Viridiplantae > Streptophyta > Magnoliopsida > Fagales > Fagaceae > Quercus > Quercus dentata. Next base: position 16,755,592 of record CP116452.1, on the reverse strand, counting down.
TGCTAATCCCCGCTTATTCTTTCTTTCGAACTCACATTGTTAAATTTGGCATTCCTCGATATCCTTGTTTGTCATCTTTTTGTATGTTGTCGGGAACATTCTCTGCATCCACTTGGTTCTCGAAACAGCCATTTAGTTTGCGGTGAGTCAAGGCCCAGTCCACCAAATCCCCCTTTTTCTTTTTCATTCGGGCTCGGGATCCTTGAGCCCGAATATCCTGAAAAAGACACTCTCACAAGGTACATAACCTTTGCACCACTGTCCTGGTCTACCAACACTCTCTTCACATCATACCCTCTTATCTTGAGCGTGACCACTAAAGCATCATCGTGTGACTGTATGGTTCCAACCTTGTCCTCATCCAAAAAGCTCAACGCCGGTTGGACCTCCACTCTAGCCCTCTTGACTTAGGATTAGAGTCCTTGGCGGGTGGCCAAGCTACAGACATCACCCCGGAGGGTTGCGAGCCGATTCTCCCAAGAGCAGCAAAGATGACATTAATTGTACCCAAAGGGGGCCTCGAAGAAGCGTTCCCCTGAGCCCTCGACCCGCTGGCATCTGTTTCAACCTTCCATCCCTAACCAGTTGCTTTAGGTGATTCCACAAAGTTCTATAGTCCTCGGTGGTGTGTCCTCATTCCTGGTGGTACTGGTAATGAAGACTTTGGTTGTGCCTTATGGGGTCTCCTCCCATCTTGTTTGGCCATTTAAAGTATGACTCATTCTTGATTTTTTCCAAGACTTGATGTATTGGCTCTCGGAACATCGTGTTAACCACCCGAGGAGTCTAAACTCAGATTGCCCAAAAAAATCCCTTCGAGGTCTGTTATTGTTGTAGTGGTCCGACTTGAAATCCCTCCTCTCCCGAGGGATAACCTTACCTTTCTCCTTGCCTTGTTGTTAGTCCTCCTCGACTCGCTTATACTTATCAATGTGGTCCATGAGGTGACGTACATCGCTAGCTAGGGTTTCCTAGTCAAGGACTTCCTCAAACCATGCTTGGCGGGTAGGCCAACTTTAAAAGTCCTTATGGCCATATCATCAAAATCACCATCTATCTCATTAAACATTTCCCAAAGATTCTGTTCGAGTATGTTTTCGTGGTTTCCCATTCTCTCATAGACATAAACAACAAGGAATCTAAGGGCCGAGGAACCCTACCGCATGTAATAAAGCAAGATTCAAACGCCCAAGTGAGTTCTTTGAAGGAATCAATGGAACCTGTTCCCAAGCCATCAAACCACCTCATTACCATAGGCCCCAAACTGGATGGGAATACTTTGCACATTAGAGCCTCGTTCTTGGAATGCACTGCCATCCTCTGGTTGAAGTGGCTTATATGCTCCACGTGGTCTGTTCGACCATTGTACATGGTGAACGTGGGGTGAGTGAACCACCGAGGAATCTCCCTCCCTTAATTTTATGCGTGAAAGGTGATCTAGAAATTTGGTTGAGAGCTCTGCTCATTGCATCATTTCCCAAGCCTTTGGAAGATGAGCTCCTATTTCTATGCTCATGGTGGTAGTCCTCATCATACGGGAAAGACTCATTGGGGGGAGTCCTCGATCCGGGCCTATAGCTGCCATCTCCTTCCTCACTGGAAGAAGAAACAGACCTTGAGGGAGTTTTTCTTCGTTGTTCACGGTGCAACTTCCTCCGTAGATGATCAATCTCCAGCTGCATGTTTCTAGCATTATCCTCATGAGAGACGTGGCTCCCACCCCGAGACCGGCTCCTGCTAGTATGGTTGGTATGCAGACTAACCTCCCGATCCCTTCTGCGCTCGAGATTAATAAAATGATCTTGACGTTGGGACCCTATAGATTCCTCCAAATTCGGACCTGAACCTACCATGGTTGGACGTAAAAGTCACTACAACACCAGAATTTCCCACAGATGGCACCAATTGTAAGGACACAATTTGAGTCCCTAGCCCAAATGATAAATGAACTTAGACCCAAAAAACTCAATACAATGAATTTGTAGAGAGTGGGTTGGAAAAACGGGTTTTAATGAATCGGACAACAAGTAAAGTGGACTCAAATGACAAGAAATGAAGATAGACTGGTTTATTATAAATAAAATTGTCCTTGGCACGATCCAGGAGATCGGTTCTTATATATTTCTCTCAAGTTTGATTACAAGTTCAATTCTTGATTGCTACAGTGTTTTTCTCTTAATTTCTCGATTCCCCTCTCTCATTGCCTTCTTCCTATTTTATACTATCCCTCCGCCTTCATATCCGCCTTCCACGTGTAGATTAGAGTGTTGGTGTTGATCCCTGTCACATCAGCACCTTCCTGAAGTCTCTGCAGAGTAGCTGTAAGGCTGAAAACTACTGTTCAAGTATCACTTCCTCATTAATGTGGCTAGAGAGTTAGCTGCAGAGCATTCAATGCGGTGGTAGTAGCTTTCCCTTGAGATATTTCATGGCCTCCCTTTGTCCTGTTCCTTTTGGATACTTATCCTCATTAGTGGATTGTCCGTAACGTTGCTCTTGGTGTCAGACCGCACCTTCTGACCTCGGCTTTGCTTAGTCGAGGAAGTATTCCTCCTCGGACCGCCTTCTTAGATGATCATGATCAAACTTCACCTCTTTACTTAACAAAACATATTTTTAGGAAGGTGTTTATCCGCCCTCGGACTACTTAATGTCCTCGGATTAGGCCCCCGGCCCAATATATACATAGATATGTACTCCTGGGCCTATCACCCCTACAAATACCATGTAGAGAAAGTTGGTACACTACAAAAAAGTATATTAGGAAAATCACTTGCATAAAATATTTTATATATTAAAAAATAAAGGGGGAAAAACCTTTGTTAAGAGCTTTATCTCTATCCCTTGGAGTTGATGAAGATGACATATGGTTTTCTAAGTAGGAGTGGAACTAGACCCTTTAACCTAGCCTTAAATACCATATTAATTAGCATACAGATATGAATACAATGGTGGAATAATTTTTTTTTTTTTGGATGAGTATTAAAAAAAAAAATCAATGGTGTCTTTGCCTAAGGTGTTTATTATATATATATATATATATATATATATATATATATATATATATATGTATGTGTTTTTTCTTATAAGTTACATTTAGGTTCAAGAATGTGTAAAGTCATGGTAGTGAAAAGTGATGGTCATATCATGGTTGATTATATATAAGGCGAAAATACTATTTTGGTCCCTATATTTTGGGGTCATAGTCAATTTGGTCCATACATTTTTGGGGCGATAAATTTGGTCCCTGTTATTTTCAACTTGTAACTAATTTAGTCCCCTCTTGTTAATTACTAATGGAAAATGATTATGTGGCAAACGGTGTGCATGGTTGGCACACATGTGGTGGATATAAAAATAATAATTGTGGGGCCCAATAATTTATGGGCCCGGCCCGCTTGCTTATGGGGAGTCCACAGGCCCAAACTCAAGGAGGCCAGGGCCAAGTTCAAAAATAAGAAGCCCAAAGTGGTCCGAAGATACAGCCGAGGACAGCTTAGTCCTCGGCAAACCCAAAGTCTCATTGATGAAAGTGGTATACAAACAAACTTGAAAGATCAGAAAATATCTCGGGGAAGTTGTCCTTAATACCCTTCATTGATAAGACTCGCACCTAATGAGAACCACGATTTTTAGGCTTTATTAACCATCCCCAACAATTCTGGGATTAGATTGACGGGACAAATCTCGATCCTGGAAAAGTTGACCCGAGACGTGGACGAGGGACGAGAACGAGGCCAAAGATAAAAGGAAAGGTAAACTAATCAGGGGGGGGGATCCATCTCACTTCCTGGAAAAAACTCCGGGGATGAGAATGCCCGGACAATATATGTACAACACCATGAAAAATCCACCGTCGGGTAACCGGAGAAAGACATTAGTGCTCCTCGGACATTATCCGAGGAGTCCAATCCCTCAAGTTCCAAAGCTATAGGGCTTGGATATTCAGGCTGAAGCCTTATCTTATCTGGTTTCCCCGAAATCCGGTCCGGACCAACGCCTTGTGACCAAACGCTAGCCTTTCAAGCCCACTCTCTACAAATTGTATTGTGAGGGATCTTCTACGTGCGAGCCCAACATCATCGTTGGGCCGTTAAAGAATCGTGTCCTTACAATAATAATAATAATAATAATAATAATAATAATAATAATAATATTTAATTGCTATTAAAAATGCCATGTCATAAATTAAAAAAATAAAATCACATAAAAAATTTTTGAATTAAAAAAAAAAAATTTCCCGCTGTTCTTGCACTTTCTTGGCAACCAAACACATAAATCAAACCTCAAAAAATAACTAGAGAAGAACAAGTCAATTTTGACCCACTACATCGTTCACCAAATCAATAACTCACAACACAGTTCATACCAAACTCATAGGGGCCCATCGGAAGTCACACGCTAGAAACTTGTTTCAACCAAGGTGATAAATTTGATTTCAAGCAAAAACTCAATCTATGACATGGACAAGAGGAAGCCACATGCAAATGAAAATTGATGTGGTTGTGTTGTTGGACCGTGGAAGGTTTGAGTGCTTAGTATTTGATGATAGTTGTCCTGAGTGTGCAGGTTGCAACCTGTTTACCATGGCCCTTTGGTAAAAACCTAGCCTACACCTGCGCCATCACAAGTCCACTAGAAGATCTCCACCTCACACACTGCCAATCCAACTGTGAGGCCAAGCTAACTGATCTGATCTAGTACGATCATATTTTAGGTTGATTTTTGATGGTTGTATATTATGGTGGTTGGGTTTATAATGGAGTTGATTTTGATTTGGAGCTATTGTAGGATCTTTTAGTTTGTGATGGGTGATTGTTTAGTTTGATTTTTGTGTTTTAAGTTGTGTTTGGTCACTAAGAAACTGCAAGAAAAGCTGGGAATTTTTTTTAATTCATCCTTTCAAATTTTTTATTTTATTTGTTTGATGTGGATTTTTTTTTTTTTTTTTTTAGCCACATGTATGCCAACTATGCACACCATTAGTATTTTCTGTTAATAATTGACGGTAGGGACTAAATTAGTTGCAAATGAAAAATAATAGGAACCGAATCAATTGCTACAAAAATATATAGACCAAATTGATTGTGATCTCAAAATGTAAGAACCAAAATAGTCTTTTCGCTTATTTATAATTAGTTTTGAGAATGAGTAAAGACATAATGAAGTATTCCATACTTAAATATTTATATTCATATTTTTCAAAGAAATGATGGAAAGAAAATGACATGGCAGATGATGTGGTTCAATAGAAGAAAATAAATGCTAAGGTTAGGCATTTAGATATTATATAGATATAGATTTGTAGTACAGATTTTCTTTCTTGTTTTGATTATTTCTGTTTATCTCAACTACTGCTTTGCAGTTGCTGCACTTTGCTGTGGTTTGGAATAAAGCCATTAGCAAAGCTGAAAAACATGTAAGTTCAGGACTATGACATACCTCAATAGGTATAAAAACTGGTCTTCTCCTTCACTTAGCTGGTAGTTTGTACAAAAAGCTTTTCTGCATGTATAAGCAATGTCATCTTAAGCATATTTTCTGTCAGTGATGAAGGAGAGGAGCTGAATGATCTCACATTATATAGAAAGTCATAGCAATAATTTTATTGATAACGAATCCTGTATGGGATGCATATGGATATGAAAGCTTTCATTTGTGTTCATCATGGACCACTAAATGAAAACAACGTTTACAAGAGTGCAGGTGAATCATACAACACAAAAAGAAAAAGAAAAAGATGAAGCATTCCTAAAGGCTTATAAACAACTGACTGACCATAAATTGTTAGTGAATCCCAATTCCCAGAAATAGTTTTGCTGCATAGCAATGTTTCAAGTTTATATATATTTTTGGCTTCTCCATGTAATAACTTTAGTTTTTGGGTTGGATATAAAGCCCTGGACTCTTGGGCATCTCACGTAAATTGAATTTTAGTAGGATGTCCACTAAAAAATGTTTCACTCTTAAAACATTGGGTAGAGATCTGCTGTTGGACTTTCCACTATAAAATATTTTTGTCTTTTATAGAAGTTGGTGTACCATTAACAAATAGGTACTAGGTTTCAATTTTTGAGCATTGAAAGAGAGAGACTGAGTGCAAAAAAGAAATGACTGAACACGAATTAAATATAAGCAGTGGGCATGGCTCACGTCTCTCCTTTTTGGTGAACAAATGACTTTTATTTTTTGGGAAATAAGTGGATCATTGACACCTTTATCTCAATTAATTTTCTGGAATCATTTCTAAAAATAAACACGTACCAATTTGAAATTTATTATGTTAGGTTTTAGGTTGGCATATTTCATGTGACAAAATCAACGGTTGCATTTATCTCAATTCTAATTGATACTGAAAAAAATTCAAGTTCAAAGATGTTGGGTTTAGTGTTTAGGTTAACAAACTGTGAACAAAATGTGTCTTGTATGTGTATGTTCTTTTAGAAGTTTATTTATGAAGACAAGACAGCTGTCAAGTTTTGCATTTCAGTTTCTAGTTTTTGTAATTTCAAAAACTCTTCTACCGTTCTTCGATCAATCGAACATTAATTTGGATCGATCAAGCTAAAATTTAGATCAACCAAATTGCAACAGACCAGCAACGTGTTTCAGCCCTTGCAGCCCATCAAGTCACTAGGGTTTCATGTTTCCAAGCCTATGTATAAGAAGAGCCTAGGGGTCATGAAATTCTTTTTAGAGCTATACTGATTGTGAATCCGAAAGTATTGGGGCCTCCTACTCTCAAAAGCCTCCACCAGTTATCAAAATTGAAGCATTTTCAGATCTGGTGGTGTTGAAGTTGTTGCAAATTCTAGAGTATCAAGTGTTGGACCAAAATCTTCAAGTAGATAATTGAAGTTGTGGACGGAGGTTCTTTTGCAACAAACTCCGTGAATGAAGAGTCTGTGGATTCGGAGTTGTGTTGGGTAACATTAGTAGTAGTATACACTACTAGGTTGTATTAATTTAGAATTGGGTAATTCTATACTGTAAATACTTCAATTCAGTTACTGGATTTGTTTTGCCTTGTGGTTGTTAAGGTCAAGCCCTCCCAATAGTTTTTACTCTGAAACTGTTGTTCTATTGGTTTTTCCTAAGTCACCACATCGTGTGTTATTTATTTCTGCTGCACTCACTTGTTTACACAACATTGTTGTTGATTGCACAACCAAGGGCTTTTCATAATTTGATTAATAGATACCTTGTCCTTAAAATTGGATACATGGTACTTTTTGGGGTCTACAAAACTAATAAAATAATTTTTCTTTAAGTGAAATTCAAACTCGCTTTACTGAAACAAATAATGCAAATAGAGACTTCGTAAGAATTTTGCTCGACTCTCGCTCAAGCAAATTCATGCATAAACAGAAGCCAAGTTTCTGATGCTTTTTTCCCCTTTAATAAAATTTCAATTTGATGCCAGAAAAGGAAAAATCAAGTGACATTGATATTGATATTATTAAGTACCCCCGCCCCCCTCTAGAGCATGATTGCTTCAATAGAAAGGATAACATTCTTTTATCAAGAGCCTTCTTCTTGAGTGATATTATTATTTATTTGATCTCTTTTATGAGGAGAATCTAAGTTTAAATTCCACTCTCCTATTGTTATAATTATTAATTTATTAAAATAACCAAAAAACAATTTTTTTCTTTTTCTCCCATGGTATGTATAGCCAGTGTGGGGCAGCTTTCATCTTTTTCCTCCTTTTGATCAAGAATGTCATGTCTTCAAAAAAAAAAAAAAAAAAAAAAAAAAAAAAAAAAAACACAAAAGAGCAGGCCTAGATCCACTTAATTAATCCTTCTTTACTGGCTTATTTAAAATAACATGAGCAACCGTATCAGCTCATGAAAAATTTCTGTTTATTTTGCACAAAAAAACTACTTTTTCTATTTTACACACTCATTTTTACAAAACACCCACATCAGTCTATCTATTCTACACATCTATTCAATAAAATATTCATTTTTTTACAATTTTTTTTTTATTTCCTCACTAACTACCCCTCTCTCTCACAAACCCAACACTACCAAAAAATACTAAAATATTAAATGCACAAGCTACATTAATCGTGCATATATGCATGGTTACTGTAACACTTGTGCATTTATGCATAATTTTACACTCACCGATATGGGTGTTTTTTTGCTCAAAATGTGTAAAATTGACTACTTTTTGTATTTTGCAAGAGTATACATGATCTGAAGCGATTGCTTTGAAAAGAGGATCCACTATGCTTGGCTTTGCATAAAGTTTACAAATAGTTTTTTCTCAAAAAAAGAAAAAAAAGGGTTTACAAATAGCTATATATAAACAAAAATCTTCAATCTTGTTAAAGAATGTTTTCTTTTATGTTCCATTACTGTAGTATGTTGTGTGTCGAATTTTTTATTTATTAAAATTTTGATTCTTTTAAGGGAAAAAAAAAAAAAGAGGGACCTGTAGTTGTGTGGCATTGTTTCTTTCTTTCTTTTTCTATTTTTATTTTATCTTATTAATTTGTTGAATATTTATGTTTATTTATTCTTCTTTTCCTCCCTTTTTAAGAGCAGTCACAAGTTTCTGATGCCCTTCACTTTTTTTTTTTTCTTGAATCAAGTTTCGATCTGATGCCAAAAAAGAAAAATCAAGTGACATTAATATCCATATTATTAACCCATCCCCCATCCTAATTAGCATGATTGCTATAATAGTAAGAACAATTTTCTTTTATCAAGAGTCTTGTACTTGAGTGATATTATTTGATTCACTTGATGAAGAGAACCAAAGTTCAAATTCCCCTCTCTTATTGTTATAATCATCAATTTATTAAAAAAAAAAAAAAAAAACAAAATAGCTTTCTTTTTCCCATGGTATTCATAACCAGTGTGGGGTGCTTTCATCTTTTTCTTCCTTTTGATCAAGAATGTCATGTCATGACTTAAAAAAGACAAAACACAAAAAGCAGGCCAAGATCCACATAACCCCTTCATTACTGGCTTATCTAAAACAACATGGTTCGAAAAGACGATCCAATATGCATAGCTTTGCATAGCCATACCAATAAAATTTACAAATAGCTATCAATATGAACAAAAATCTTCAGTCCTGTTTCCTTTTATGTTCCATCACTGCAGTATGTTGTGTCTCTAATTTTTTATTAGGAAGAGAAGAGAAAAAATGACCTGTGGTAGGCCAGGCCACAATGTGATTTGGACTTAAAATGGATCACACACATTAGGATTTATTCACCACAATTTAAAAAGGGCAAAAAGTTTTACCAAATTCACATTTGTAATCTAAAGCATCTTTCCTTTTGCAAAATCTCACATATTGCATTTCAAACGTGCATTTGAAGCCAATAAAACGAAGTTGGAGCTAGTTGTAAAACCACTTCCACCCTGTCATCTCCAACAAAATATATTTAGATATAGCATCTCATCATGTCAAGAATATGAGTGGTGCATAATTGAATTAATCTGCTTGGGAGTCGTCTAATAAGCTCGATGGCAAAGGTGAAAGATGCATAATAGAAAGTAAAAAAAAAAAATTGTGTGATCAGCTGAACCACTATCTAATGTTAGTAGTGTTAGGCTGGAATTTTCAAAGTATATTTGAGTTGAGTCCATACTCCATAGTAAGCAGTGACAATATGTAACCACTCTCTCATGGGGATGGACCCTGTCAAGATGGGATTTGCCCCTATGTGAGAGGGTAATTGAGTCTGTTTGAGAACAGCTTATTTAGTTGAAACTAAAAACTTTTTGTTGAAAGTACCGTAGATAAAGCTAAAAGGTAGTTGAAATAGTACAATGTGACTCATGAATAGTACTAAAAAGTGCAATGAGACTCATAAATAATAGCAAAAATAAGCAAAATAGTAAAAAAAACTAGCTTTTTAAGTCAATGCCAAACACAACACTTTTGCTCGATACACCAAGTTAATAACATCTTAGTGTTAATAGTTTAACCTTAAAACCCAAAATTCATCAAAACTTGAAGTTATACGTAGTACACACCCATTTAGCTTCAATCATTCTAATTGTAACAAATCTATTTCAAATCCTCAAATTTTGAAAATGAGCCCATTATCTTTCTCATATCATCATAATCCATGAAGTTTGGCACATTATCTTTGTCATATCATCAAAATAAGGACAAACATTGTCTCTTGAAGAGATGATTTCAGCCCTTGTACTCATCTCTGCAAGATATGATTTTATGAAAAGGTTATTTAAGAATTATTGCAAAATAGTGCAATTTTGTCAAATAATTATTAAAATTATATTATTTATATATAAAAAAACCCTTAGGGTTCTTAAATTAAATCCAATGAAAACTTAACTAACCATCATTGAACATACCACAAGCCGATTAGAACCTTCAATTTTATGTAGGTGTGGCTTATTTTGAAAAATTATACTTGGGTGACAAAACCCCAATTTAAGGAAAATTTTCTATCAATTATATTCCAAAAATAAAATAATCATAAAGCTTAGTTCATGTCATCAAAATGTACTTGTATTTGCATGCGTCAATTTCAATTGTGCACTTTAAAGTTGATAGAAAAACATTCAAATCATCAAACCCCCAAAATTTGGCCAAGTCCTAACCTTAACGTTTTTCATTCTTTGATTACTCTTACATATATTACGATTTCACCCAATTGCTATCACAAACGCTACTTAGATGCCCTAGTTACATATTATTTCAGTCAGTTTAGTGCAAATTTAGTGAAATCCTTTTTAGATTGTAAACCCCTAATTTAATGTTGAAAGCTTAGTCCTAAAAGACCCCTACTTGATAGATCATTATAATCTGGTCATATCTGACCAACTTGAAAGTTCCATTCTTTATTTAGGAATATTAATTTCATTTACTAGCATTCAATTTAGTGAGATAATAGCTAGAAAACAAAAATCCCCAAATTAGAAACGCAAGTTGTAACCCTAACCCTAACCCTAATATTTAAAATCTTTAATAATTCACTAACAGCCACTATTTATCCTAATTAATGGTTTAAATGTTCAATGTGGGATCTCAATTACATGATTTAATTATCAACTGGAAGAAACTATAGCTAGAGAATACAAACCCCCAAATTAGGCACAAAATTTGGAATTTAGGGTTAGTGGCTTTGTGGGCACAAGTGGAAGTTAAAAGAAGGGAGAACAAGAACAATAGAGCGTCTCAAGCTGTTAAGGTTTCACTCTGTCACTGAATTTGGCTTGCTTTGATATATTAATTAGAAGAATTAGCCTTCCTCATTATGTGCTTTATATTCTTATTTTTCTCTATCCCATTACTAATTGTTTCATGGCAGTTCTTGAATAATTGTGGATACCTATAATAGCTCTTTGCATTATTAAAATCAAAATAGAGAGTTTTTTAGGTTTCCTCAAAGAGTGGTGTTTTTAGGCTTTGAATCTTGGTTTGTAACTATGTATGTAAAAACACTGCAAAAGGAACGCTCATTTGAAGTAGAATAAGCATTCCTTTAGTGGGTTTTTACATACAAACATCTCTTTGAGATAAGTTGATATCCTATTGAAACTTTTTAGCTTATTTGCTTAGTACAGCTTTCTAAAATCTTACTACTTGCAGAAGGAAAGACTGCTACATTTTATTTAGCACAAAATGGGGCAAGTATAACATCTTATTGTCTACCATTTGTCATCATTCCAAAGCCAATGTAGAGTGAAACTATTTCTGAACTAAGCTGTATTATTAGCCATAAATTTTAAATAGATTGATAGTTTTGGACATTGTCATCGATCTGTTGAGACTTTGGACGAGGAAAAAGCCATTTTTAAGGTTCAACCCCAAAGCATTGCTGCAGTCTGGGAAAAAAGTGCATACGAGAATAATCCTATCTTCAATAAAAGGTGGAAATTGTAGTCCGTAAAAGTGGAGCTCTTAAAAGTTTTAGTGGAATTCATTGCATTTTGGAGACAAGGATTCATGCTGTTTAAATATGTCTGAATACATTATACAACCCACAACATGGCCTTCCAATTCTCATTTTCCTCTCTCTGTCCCCATTGATACTGTAATGTTATTTATACTAAATATACTTATTTTCTTCCCATTCTTTCATGGTACCAAGCCAGAGCCACAAAAAGGCTATGTTGTTAGGTTCAATATGATTATGCAGTCTGAAGATTAGACCAGTATTCCTTGACAAGCTGCCCAAACAGGGAACCTTCTGTCTTCATTAACTTCATTGGTTCATCATACTCCACTAGTTTTCCTGAAATAAAATAGAGACATTTCAGAACATGCTTCATGCATCTCTATTAAATATCACAGTTTTATATTTGGGTTTTTGTTACTTAATTGTATATAGTATTAACTTCAGATCCTTCTATAAAATGCATACTGCACATACAGTTGACACACATTGTTAAAGAAGTAGACAAGTACAACATGACACATCTGCACATTGTGAAGAGAAAAGTGAATTGCCTTCTCTACACTGTAAACATTGTGAAGTCGGATCTAGCAAATGATTATGTCTAAAACAACACCTTAGTTCAGAAAATTAGGATTAAAAACTTTAGAAATTAGCAAAAATTGACATAATGAATGGCATCCACAGAAAAATAGACGATTTTGGTGCAAAAACATGGGGAATATTCAATAGAAAAGGGTTGAAGTAATGTATGTGACTCACCATCACTAATAGAGAGAACCATTGTGCAATCCATCACTGTAGGTATCCTGTGAGCCACAGTAATCACAGTACAATCAACAAATTCAGTCCGAATGGTTTTCTGAAGAATCATATCAGTTGCATTATCAATTGATGCAGTTGCTTCATCGAGCACCAATATCTTACATCTCCGCAAAAGTGCACGCCCTAAACAGAAAAGTTGTCGCTGCCCCAGGCTCCAATTTGACCCATATTCCACAACTGAGTAGCAGGTTTATTTTTGATAAAGATCGAAATCTCAAAACAAAGAACTTTCTGCATATTAAAAAATATTGATATGTTACCTAAGGAGTCTAGGCCATTTCCTTTCTCTTGAAGAGACTCTTGTAGCTGGCACTTCCCAAGAACCTTCAAATGGAAAAATTGTCACTTCAGTCATGTTTGCAATTCATGCAGAAATTTATATATATATATATATAAGTATTGTTCACCCAATGGAAGATTAATAAATACTTCTGATGTTAAAGCAACCAGAAGTGGAAAAGGACCAATGTAATACCTCCCAAATTTCTTGGTCAGAATGTTGAGACAAGGGATCCAAATTGAATCTCACAGTCCCATTAAAAAGAGTAGGATCTTGAGGTATTATTCCAAAACGTGACCTCAGATCATGAAGTCCAATTGTAGAGATGTCAATGCCATCAACAATAATCTTCCCCCCTGCAGGCTCCACAAGGCGAAAAAGAGAACTTATAAGGGTTGTCTTCCCACTCCCAGTTCGGCCAACAATACCAATCTTGTGCCCTCCTTCTAAAGTACAACTTATCCCACAAAGAACAAGTGGTGCATTGGGCCTATATCTAACCTGTTTTCAAATAAATTTTCTCAGTATATACAGGAACCTTCCTTTGATTTAACATTAAAGGAATTAAACTTTACCTGCAAATCTTGTATCTCCACTTTACCCACAGCCGGCCAATTAGTTGTGGGGCGGTTTCCTTCTATTACTTCAGGGGCCTCACTGGGAATATGCATGTATTGGCTTAGTCTTTCTACACAAATGATGTTATTTTCTAAACTGCACTGCTTTTGAACTGAACGGACAAACATCATGTTTAAGGAAAGACCATAAGAAAGTGCCATCCCAATGAATCCTGCAATTGAAAATTCATATGGGAGATTCAGTAGTTCAATATCATTCTATGATTAATATTTCCCAAAAAAAGAGCATAAAGATTTTGTAAATAAACAAATGATTGCAATGGTCATACTTCCAAGAATGATATAGGTAGACTGACCAGAGCTAAAAGTTCCGGGAGGAAGCAAAACCATGCAAAGTGCAGCAGAGGCAAAAACCGTCGAACTGATCACTTCTATCCATTGAATCAACCACTCGTTTGCAGAAAAACTGTGGAAAAATGGACTAGCATTTGTGTCAATGAGGTCAAGATTATTTGTGAAGAACTGGTCTTCCTTCTTAAAAGCCCGTATTGTGATGACTCCTGCTGCAGACTCTGCTAGATGATTTGCTACTAAGGACTTGGTTGTTCCATTGATCCGCATCATCTCTTTTGCAGAGGCAAAGTAATATCTCTAGTAATGTAAAAGGCAATGCTATTTTCTGTCAAATATACTCGCTAAAACAGAAGAGAACACAATTACATTTCACTTGAATTGAAAGAACCACCCCCTCCCCCAACGGCCAAAAAAAAAAGCCCCTTGAAGAGGACAAAAAAGGACAATTGCTACTCTGCAAATTTGTTCCAATCAGATGAGCATTATCATCAAATTCTTGAACCCTTTCAAGGCATACCTTCAAAAGTAATTTGGTCCTAGAATGAAACTTACAAGTTCGGTACTCTTATCTAAAATGAATGAATCGTTTACTAAATAATAAATTTCATAATTTGGTGGCACATATTTCATCTAGAGTTATTCATATTACCTTGCTGATATGATTTTAGACATTGAACTCTTATTGATGCGAAGCAATCCAACATCCAAAATTTGTTTATATGCATTATAATAAAGTTCACCCCACTTCATGCACTTATCTATTATATTAGCATCATGAGCCAAGGATATTGGTTCATAATTTTCTTAAGTATTATTGGTTTAAATGGCTTTGAAAGAAAATTTTTTCCACAGAATATAATTCATGAAAGGACCACGTCTGTTGTTTACCTGCAATCTGATTACAACATAAACAAATGGTACTGCGACAAACAAGACCTGCCAGGTGACAACAGCGAGTACCACAAGAATAGAATATGCATTAATGAAAGACGAAACAGAGAAGTTAAGGGTGAACGGGACATCAAGATCTATGATACTGAGGTCAGAAGACACCTGCACATAATACCAGGAAAAGTGAAGAAAAATGAGTTGTAGAAATCAAACAACAGGTTCATTTACATTTTATGTTTGTGATGCTTACCCGACTAAGTATCCTTCCTAGAGGTGTGGAATCGTAAAATGAAGTGGGTGCATGAAAAAGGGAGTCTAATAACTGTGAAAACAAGGATTTCGAAGATTTAAGTCCCATAACAACTGTAGAAATAGATCTACAGGATAAAAACATTATTGAGGCTAATCCAATCAACATATAAACCATGACCAATCTCAATGTGCTAACATGAGGATTATCAATGTAACGCCCCAAAAACATAGGCAATAAAAATCTATTTAATCTGAATAATCCATAAAAATATTAAATAAAAGAACTAGCAACCTTGAAACTGATTACAAAAGTCAGAGCTCAAATTCACCAAATACAAAACATCCTCAAAATAATTCTCCAATACAAAGTTTAATGCCATAAAATAATAATAAAATCCTCAATTCCACAAAAATAGTTTGTAACATCTGTCTCCCAAGAATCTCTACTCCAAGAATCCACCTAATGTATCTCGTAATGGGAAATACAGGGGTGAGATAACTCAATAAGTGGAATTCACTAACATTGGGGTGTGGGAACAAACCTTTCAAATAAATAATTCTTTCAACAGATTCATAACTTATAATTCACCAGTATTTTGTCATAAACTATTTCATGTAAAAGAAAATAATATCTTTATATTGTGAGCCATCATAATACATATATTTATACCATCACATAAACAATTCCCTAGGCTTTTCTCGTGGTCAACGTTTACGCCCCATTGACAGGGTTGTCTTTGTCCCCTTTTGGGACTGGAACCTCCTTTCATCCCATTTCTCAAGGATGGCTCCTTTGGAACCTAAAGGTACACTCCCTTGCTAAGGAGCTTCCTTTTGGATCCTCAATAGTATGCTCCCTTGCTAAGGAGCTATCAAAAGTGCACTGTCCCCTTTTGGGACCGTCCCTTGCTAAGGACTAGCTGCAGCATGATTGTCCCTTGCTAAGGACTAAATATCATACTGAGCTTCTAATCACGACTTGCCATAGGTTTTCAAACATATTCAATATGCTCACAAAATAATCCATTCATACTTCTCAAAATATAAAGACATATTCACACATACAAGTTTAAATAAAATTAGGTTGTCCCACAAGTTTTTCATAAAACGAATAGCCAATGTGCACATCAAACATTTGTAAAATATTCATTTATATATAGAATATCAACATATTCTTTCATATAAAATAGTTTAATAATTAACACTGTTTTGGGAAAACCCCCAAAATTAGTAAACACCACTTACCTCTTAGCTGCAAAAATAAGGGAAATCAACCTCCCTTGAATCACAACAATTCAGTAGAATTAGAACCTAGCAATACCAAAAAAATAGGTTCATCAATACACAATTTCCCACTTCAAAATTTATTTTCACACTTAAACGGTTTTATCCTAAACAATATTAATATATCCCAAAATTCACAATTTAATCACTTAACTATCCAATTCACTTCCAGCTTTGATCAGATTTTTGGACCTACAATTACCGCTGCATAATCATATCTTTAGGCTCTACACAATCGGATTTTTGGGCTTAAAAAGTTGCTGCATACTCAGTGGCTTAGAGATGATAATTTAGTATCACTAGATGCAGAGATAGGTATCAAATAACATAATGCAGCCGGCCCTTTTCCATTAATCTATGCATGACACTTTAGTGCAGCAGAAAGATGGTCATGTGATCAACCTAATATATACCTTAATCTATCCATCCAATTGCCTAGTATTCCCTTGATGCCACCAAAACACAAGGAAGTTGCTGGACACGTAATGAACAAGGACAACGTGAAGACACATGGCAGATGGGTGGTGACAATTAGTGAGGCCATATGCGGTCATAATGTTCACAGAACACCCTTTTCTTATCCACATAATCGTATCCTTAGATCCATAACAGCAGCCCCTATTTTTATTATTATTATTATTTCGTTTTTATTTTATTTTATTTTTTTCTATTAGGTACGCCACTAACAGATTTTTCCTATGAGATTGGAAAGAAAAGCTAGCCATTGAGTATCACAATCCTAAGTTTAGAGCAGCAAAGAATCGCACCTGAAGTCTCCACCCACAGCCACAGTGAAGAAAATCAACATTCAATATTCGGCTAAAGCAAAAGAAATCCCATCAGCAAAAACATGTGAGACCTAAGAGGAAAAAGGCTAGGGTTTTCAAGGCCCATGTATTTACTTATGCCACTTTACTTGGGCTTCCTATTCCATAGTATTAATCCTCTTTTTAATACCTTAGGCCCAAATTAATTTAATCCATTTTAATTATAGGCCTCCATAAAAAAATTTACGTATAATAATTTAATTAGTATCAATATATGGGGTGTTACAATCAACATTAGCAGCCATCCATGAATTCTGTAATATCTGACCAACTGCAAATATAAGGTGAGAGAGACTGGCTATGAAGAAGAACAAGAACCCTTTGTTTTGATTCAGATATTGCTTGTATGGTTTAAAGCCAGTGTCTCCTGTTTCTCTCTCTTCTTGCTTAATGAACTGATCCCCTTCACATGCTTTTAATTGCTTCTCTACGTAAGTATTCTTAATCTCTCGGGAAGATGTTCCACGTCTATGGGCAGAACCAACAACGGCAACACTTTCGGAACCTGTCGTCTCTTTGTGTGCATTAACAAGGTCCTGAAATACTTTGCTTGAGGCCAACAACTGATGATATGGAGCCTGTTGTAATATTTCCCCGTTTGACATGAACTGTGCAAAAAATCAAACTCACACCAAATCAGCATTTGAAACTAACAGATTCTAACTAATGATAATCTCAATATTGAATTGCAAAACAGGTAAAGATCAATATGTTCTGCAGGCTAAGTGGCTCTTGTAGTGCATGATTCATGACATAGCTAAAGATGACTGGAGCTCAACCAAATTAAGATGAGTGATGGAGAGATTGAGAAAAACAATGGTAACAGATAAACTACCACCATTTAAAGACAAGATTCAACATCAAGCCCACCTACTCTTATGCTATCATAAACTACAATTTGTCCTAAACGTTAAAGTTGTTAGGAATTGAGAAATTTAATCATTTGACCATTATTCTAACAGTAGAAAATTTAAATTCTTCTGCAGGTTTTGGAGATTTTTAATAATAGAAACAGACAAGTTGGCCATTAAATGCCTCAAACATAGTTGCTGTAGTTCTAATTGGGAAAATAAATACCAGATAAATAAGATCTCTATGTACTTAAATAGGAAATTAGGTATACTAACCAAAACAGAATTGAAAGCAGGCAAGAAGTCTAGTTGATGGGTCACAAGTAAGACTGTCTTCCTTGAAAGTGCGCCCATAACATATTCCTGTCACAGTTGAAGTAATCTTACATTTAAGTTAGTAATTGAACCCAAATAAAATTGTAAAAAAAAAAAAAACAAAAATATGGAAGGTGTTTGGAAAATTAAATTACATTAAATATGCTTGTTGCAGTCTGGGCATCCAGAGCACTGAATGGATCATCTAAGAGAAATACATCAGCATCCTGATAGAGAGCACGGGCAAGTTGAACACGTTGCTTCTGACCACCACTCAAATTAACACCTCTCTCCCCTATTACAGTGAGATCACCAAAGGGAAGCAACTCAAGGTCCTTAACCAATGAACACCTCTCTAGTGCTTCTCTGTATCTGTCACCATCCATAGCAGACCCAAATAAAATATTCTCTTGTATTGTCCCGCTTTGTATCCATGCTGTTTGAGAAACATAAGAAATCTTCCCACTGACTTTTATCTGTAATTTCAATAAATGAACCGGATGGCTTAGTCAGAATGCTTGAAATTTTTCCAATTTAAGATGAGCATTACATTTACATCATAGGGACACATAGCAATGCCTAGGCATTGAAGTGTTGGAATACTTATAATTAAGAGACAACTCAGAGAGAAGTTGAATAGTAACTTACGGTTCCCTGAATTTTTGGAACTTCTCCGAGAATTGCTGCTAGAAGCGTTGACTTGCCTGAGCCAACTTCTCCACATATGGCCACCTTTTCACCAGGTCTAACCTCCAAATTTATGTTTCTCAATGTGGGCTTCAATGAAGTCTCTTCCCATGAAAATTTGGCCAAATTGATAAAAAGGGAGTAATTCACATTCTCCGTGTTGCAATTGTTCTTAACATGTGCATTCTGCAGCTCTGGTGCTTCAAGGAATTTTATAATACGTGCAAATGCAACCTTGGCTTGAATGACAACCCCTATGACATCAGGAACAGTTATAATCGGATCCTGAACAAGGCGAAAGGTTGCTACAAAGGTGAAAACGTTATTTGCATGCAGAGGAATTCCAAGGAAATAACATGCTCCGAATGTTGCCGAAGAGATCAAAACAGGAGTTGACCAAAAGAGAATGCTATGATATGTTTTCTCTGACTGCACTTTAGATAACCATTTGTACTCCATCTTCCTTAAATTTTCTATGACTTTCTTGAAATGGGTTTGCCAAGCATACAATTTCAAAACCTTCATGTTTACTAGAGCCTCAGAACTAGCCTTCAGTCTCTCATCTTGTGCCACTGTTAGCTTAGACTGAAACTTATGCTGTAACTTTGAAAGTGGAATATTGCAAAGCACGGTGAGAATTATCACCACCAGTGCTGCAATTGTTGCTAGCTCCACCGCACGAAAAAGAATCAGTATTGCAATACATAGCTGGAGGCTTGTTGTCCATGTCTGATGGAACCAAAATGGAAATTCTCCGATTCTATAAGCATCTACTGTAACATAGTTCATTATCTCAGCACCTGAGTGCATTAACCTGGCAGAATTGGATAATCTCAGCTGTTTATTATAAATGGCTGCTAAGAGCAATGATCTCACTTTCAGTCCAACAAGCCTGCTTCGGAAGAACCACTGCCTTTGTGAAATGGATTGTATGCACTTTGAAAAGAAAAAGGCTATTGCCAATACATGTCCTTCGTACTTGAATTTTCCTTTTCCCTCATAAGCCAGTATGAAGGCATTTAGAAGTACTGGACCACTAGACAGTGTGAGAATATATAACAAAGCAAAGCACCCAGATAAGAACATTTCTTTCCAATGGATTAAAATTATTGCCTGTAGGATTGATGTTTGGGATGCTGGTTCTGCTCTTTTGTTCTTATTCAATTGCTCCAAGAACTGAAAATAACAATTTTCTGCTCGATCTGCCTTGCGCAACTTGGGTATATGTTCATCCTCAAGATTTTTCTGCCTGCCCATTTTCAGCAATGGATTCAACCACCAAAACCACAGTCTACTAAAGAATCCGGCTTTGGCATATGGAGTTACAAGTCCTACTGAATCACTTTCAAGCTTCATCTTTTTGTTTTCTCTTTGCTCTTCAATCTCTCTGTTTTCATACAAAAATAGAATTATATGTTTATACGGAAAACTTGTCATCCAATTACTTATGGCACTCAATTAACTGAAAGAAAAATATTGATAGAAATTGTATAATTGATATTATTTAATTTGAAGGAAAAAGAGGAGAAGAAGAAAAAAATCAATATGCACATGCCATGTAGCTATGGTAGTGCAGGTGTACCAAACAAAGGATATATAGGTGCATGTATAGGAGGATATATAACTATAAGAGATCTGATTATTTTCATGAAAATTATTATTAATAGTGCTAATTTGGAAAGTTACATGATACATTTAATAGGGCTAATCTCATATGAGTGAAACACTATGCATGTTCTTGTTCTTAGATTAGCCTGGAATGCATGTATAAATCACATATAAGGATAGGAACATATAGCTTATCATAATATCTTTAAAAAATGAAAATTAGAAATATCTGTAAAGGTGTCTATAATTTTCTTTCTAGTATTTACCAGGATGTCAAATTACACTGCCAGCTGCTAAACAAAATTGACAGACTCAAACTAGAACCGGGTAGTTTGCAATAGTTGGGGTTATCTCTCATTGTTCTGTCTAGTAATCTGCCTGATGTTTGTTTTCTACTGATTGCTAGTGAAGATTTTTTTTTTGCTTCTTGTTGTTTTGGCTAACTTTCTGTTTATCTCATCTATTGGTTTGCAGTTGTTACACTTCACTGTGGTTCGGAACAAATACTAACTTGTCCAAAACATGAAGGATAGCTCAAATTAACTATTTGCTTGTGAATGAGAATTTCAAAGTGCTTCCATGCGAAAATATTAATTTCATGACTATGACATACCTCAATATGCGTAAAAACAGGTTCTTTCTCCTTCACTTAGCTGGTAGTTTATACAAAAAGCTTTGCTGCATGCTTGTATCCTATTAGGAGAAACCAATTCAGCGTTAAGTTTATCCGCTTAGAAATTTAAGCAATGCCATCTTTCGTTAAGCATATTTTCTGTCAATGATGGGGGAGAGTTACTGAATGGTCTCACGTTATAAAGAAAAATAAAATCACAGCAATAAGTTTATTGACAAAGATGGTGATAACGAATCCTGTATGGAATGCATGTGGATGTAAAAGTTTTGATTTGTGTTAATCATGGACCACTAACTGAAAACAACGTTTAAAAGAGTGTAGGTGAATCATACAAGACAACAGAAAAGAGGAAGCATACCTAAAGGCTTAATTTAAACAACTGACTGAACATAAATTGTTAGAGAATCCCAATTCCCAGAAATAGTTTTGTATGGAAATTGATTATATATTTGTTTGGCTTGTCCATGAAATAACTTATGTCTTTGGGTTGGATATTGCTCTAAGCCTGCAACTTAATATAAAGTCCTGGACTCTTGGAATCTCACGTAAATTGAATTTTTGTTGAATACCCACTAAAAAACGTTTTCCTTGAAAATGCTGGGTAGTGATCTGCTGTTGGATTTTCCACTATGAGATATTCTATTCTTTAAAAGAAGTTGGAGAACCATTGACGAGTGCAACCAAGTAAGAAATCACTGAACATTAAATACAGATATTATGGTTGGTTGTTCTTTGTAGATGTTCAGTGGGATGTTGTCATGGCTCACGTCTCTCCATTTGGAGGACAAATGGGGTATTTTTGTTAAATAATTGGATCATTGTCACCTTTATGTCAATTAATGTTCTGGAACCATTCTTAAAAATAAACAAAAACTGAATTGGAATTTATAATGTTATGTCTTAGATTGGTATATTCCATGTAACAAAATCAAGGGTTGCACTTATTTATTTATTAAATACATTTTAAGTGGGGGAGAGGGGATTTGGATCTTGAACATTTCCGTTAGAAACAATGTCATTGAGGTACAAGTCTCTTGGCAAGTTGCTTTTATCTCAATTTTGATCAATGTTGAAGAAATTCAAAGTTCAAAGAATTTTGTTCAAGTTAAAATCAAACTTAGTGAATTCACGAGTATTTCACTCACTCGAATAAAATCGTTTTGAAATAGAATCCGTGTGCTACTAGGAGAAGAAGTCTTGCCAACTTTTTACCCTACTTTGTGCACATGTGTGAATCACATAATGCACAACTTTTTAAAGTCTAGGAGAAGAATTCTTGCCAGCTTTTTACCCTACTTTGTGCACATGTGTGAATCACATAATGCACAACTTTTTAAAGTCTAACAACAAATCTTTTGTATGTTTTGATTGATCATAACTATTTTGTTATAGTGGATTTTTTAATGAGATTGAATCTCTGAAATAGTTTTTCCATTAAAGAAACTCTTCATTGATTTTTAGCTTAATTTGTTACAAAAAATGGTTGTGCTTGTTTAATTTATTGCTTTTATTAATGTGTAATAATAATAATAATAATAATAAAAAAAAAAAAAAAAACTGTTAGAATCAATTTGGGTAATAGTTAGTGTGGTTACACTACTAAGTTTATAACTCTAAACTTAGTCCAAATAGTTGAATCTTTCAACAACTCCACTACATAAGCTTTTATGGGTAAATATATATGGTCATAGCGTAGGATTATCAGCAACGCTTAGATGTGATGGTCATAGAGTGGGTAAAAGTTAATGGCTTCACATACTAATCCTTCTTAATTGTAATATTATTGTTTGGTTAGAGGACCTAATATCTTGTTTTGGTGCTGTTTTTACAGTCTCTTTAAATTCATGAATAAAATTTTTAACTTTTCTAAAAGAGGGAAAAAAAAGTTATTACAGGTAAAAATGGAATTTCCATATAAAGTTATTTTTTTAAACCAGTTGCATGTACTTGAATGGAATACACAATCTAGAGAAATAAATCCATGATAGTAGTGAGGGATGGAGCCAGAACTTAGAGTTAGAGGGGGCGGCTTTGCTGTTGATTGTGTGCAGTGACTTTGGCTTTCGACTTTGTTGTTACTTAGTTGCTTGGCTGCAAATTGTTTAAAATTTTTTAAAGAGTCAGAGTGTTTGTTTTAAGTAAAATTGGTTGACTATGCTTAATTTTTTTTTTAGTTTTACTATTGATAATTTTTGTTGTTGTGCTAATTTTTTTGGGTTTGTATTTTTTCTTTTTTAGATTTTGGGCTTATAAATACTTTTAATGGTCTTTAAAATAGGGAAAATGTTTGAACTACAAACTTTTTTACAAATTGCTGATAATGTAAGCAGTGAGCCCAAATGCGAACCAATAAGAACTTGCTATCTTAACCGTTTGTAAAATGTTATAGAAAAATTTGTAACTATAACAATACTCTTAAAAGAATCAATGATATTTTTAAGAGAGCAAAAGTGTAATTTTCTAAAACAAAATTGCTAAAATTAGTACCCATATATATAATAATATTTTAAAATATATATATATATATATATATATATATATATTTGGGGGCCCATTGCCCCCCAAGTCCAACCATGGCTCCGTCCATGACAGTAGTCTTTATTTTCTACTTGGAAAATATTTTCTTAGAAAAAGTAAATTACCGAATTTTATGAACAAGCTGTGTTAATGTTATAGACTATCTTCTCTTACCACTAATCTATTCATTTGGCTTGGATTGGAGCACGTTGCCTCATTAAGATTTTTTTTTTTTTTTTTTTTTTTTTTTTTTTCATTTAATTCGTTGAATATTCATGTTCATTTATCTTTTTTTTTCTCCCTCCCTCTGTAAGAGTGGTCCAAGTTTCTGATTTTTTTTTTTTTCAATTAATTCGTTGAATATTCATGTTCATTTATATATATATATATATATATATATATATATATTTTTTTTTTTTTTTCTCCCTCCCTCTATAAGAGTAGTGGTCCAAGTTTCTGATTTTTTTTTTTCAATTAATTCGTTGAATATTCATGTTCATTTATCTTTTTTTTTTTTTTTCTCGATCCCTCCCTCTATATGAGTGATCCAAGTTTCTTATTTTTTTTTTTTTTCAATTAATTCGTTGAATGTTCATATTCATCGTGGATCCAGGGCCAGTTTTTCCTTGGACTTGGAGTCCCACAAAGTCTATATATATATATATATATATATATATATATATATATATTATATATATAATAAATGAAGCTGAGATAAACTCAAATTAGAATTCCAAATTAGAGTTTTAATTTTCACCATGTGTCCTAAATTATTTATTCTTTAAAAGTTTTATTTCTTAATTTTAGAATCAAATGTGGGACCACATCATAAATATTCATTCAAGTGAGCTATTAAGTACAAAAACCAAAGAGCTTAGAATAAATGAATTGAAAAAAAAAAAAGGTGCTTCACAATAATATATAAAAAAATGGACAATTTACATTTTATACCTAATAATATCCTTAGAAATTTTTTTAAAGAGTTAATAAAATATAAAAATGACTATCAATATTATTTAAATTATATATATAGAAATTATATTATGCATCTTATTTTATATTTTTAAATGTATCCATGTTGATAGGCCAAGAATGTATTAACCCATTTGGTAACTTAATTAATTAATTAGCCAAGTGAATTAATTAGATTCAATTACATGCAAAAAGCGTGGTAGCACAAACAAATTACCAACTAAGTTAAATGAAGCGGAAAATAAATTTGACACGGGTGATTTGTTTACGAATGGGGAAAACCACCGAGGCAAAACTCTATCGGGTAAATTTAAGATCACCACTCTTGAGAATCCACTATTATCAAAACAAGCGGTTACAAGTAAAAGGAATCCCAATACCTAATACTAACTTACAGTGAACCCTTATCCTAATAGCCAATTAGACTTGTAATGTAGCGGCAATCTCTCCTTTCAATGCACGGCTTCCAATACGTGATTAACCAATGATGTACAGATCTCAAGACGTGACTAACACACCAACTTAAGGAAAATGTTAGCTGCAAAGTTCTTGAGTTCATCTAACAATGAAGGTCGGGAAGCTCTTTGGTCACAAAATCCTTGGCACAAAGACACAGTAGCTTCTAGAGAGAATATGATGAATTAGGGCAAATTCTGTCTTCGGTCACAATTTGCATGCACAATGACTTTTCATCAAGTTGTATCACCTTTGACAGCCCTTAAAATAATCTTTATATATGTTTAGGGTTGTGAGAAAAGAAACCCTACACAAATACACATGGATATGTGTGAAATCAGATCTAGAAATCTGAATTTCGTAATTCTCGATAGATACGACTTCTATCGAGTGTTCTTCATCTAGCATCAGCATTATACCTTGATAGATATGATCCGTCGATCTATTTGTCGAGCTTTAATGAATAGCACATCTTCACTTGTTTCTTGGACAAATTTGCATGTCTTCAATACTAAACTTGAACTCTTGTTCCTTGAAGTACTAAACCTATCTTAGATCTATCCAATTACAAGTAAAGTACATTTTGTCAAAGGATTAGCCAATTTACATAACATATGTCTCTAACAAGTTCCATATATGTTCTAACACATGCATATGCATGGGTTACAAGCTAGTTGGTGTAATTGGGAATATAGCTCACATTCATTTATTACTTTTTCTCCCTCCCTCCATAAGAAGAGTGGTCCAAGTTTCTAAATTTTTTTTTTTCAATTAATTCATTGAATGTTCATGTTCATTTATCTTTTTTTCTCTCTCCCTCTTTAAGAGTGGTTCAAGTTTCTAATTTTTTTTTTCAATTAATTCATTGAAGAGTCATGTTAAGAGGTGCCCGTAGGGAAATTGTTAATAAACCATATTAGGAAAGATTTTAACATCACTTTTATGAGAAATATAAAAAAGTTGTCAGAAAAATTAATTACTTTATCATTTTCCCATAAAATGTTTCTAAAAATAGTTTCTAAACCAATGTCCTTAGAGCATTAGTTAATTTTCCATTCATTGAATATTCATTTTTTTTCCTCCCTCTTTAAGTGTGGTCAAAGTTTCTGATGCCTTAAATCAACTGACATTGTTATCAAAACTTTGAACCCCCACCTATCTCCAAAGCATGATTTTTACTATAGTAAGAATAACTTTCTTTTGTCAAGAGTATTTTACGTGATATTATTTAGTCTCCTAGAATTTTTTGTTTGGGGGGCCAAATTTTAGTATTAATATATTAGTTTCGAATCAAGATAAATCATCGTACACATGAGTAAACGTACATACACAAATATAAACATTAATATTTTGATACAAGAGTAGGTCATAATTTATAAATATATTGTATATAAAATTAACAACTTTCAAATATATATATTCGCAAGATAAATTTTTAGGGAAATTTATTATCTTTTAAACTCCAATAAGTATACAAAAGCTATCTAGTTTGATATTAAACATGTATAAAAAACGAATTAAAAAAAACAAAAACTACATTGTCTCTATAACTACTAGATCAATTAACAAATTCTATTGATTTTTAAGAGTATTATTGGACTAACTTAAACATTTGGGGGGACCAACTTCTATTTTTATTAAAATAACGAAGAAAACTTTTCATTTTCCCATGGTGTGCATAGCCAGTGCTGGGGGATCGATCTATCATCTTTTTCATCCCTTTGATCATGTCTTCAAAGATAAAAAAAAACAAAAAAAAAGCTGGCCAAGATCCACTTAACTCTACTTTATTGGCTTATTTAAAATAACATGGTTAGAAAAGAGGATCCACTATGCATGGCTTTGCACAGCCCCATGCCAATAAAGTTTACAAAAAGCCATCATTATGAACAAAAATCTTCAGTCCTGTAAAGAGCGTTTCCTTTTATGTTCCATCACTTGTGTCAAATTTTTCTTATTATCAAAATTTAGATTCTTTTAGAAGGAAGGAGAGAGAGAGAGAGAGAGAGAGAGAGAGAGAGAGAGAGAGAGAGAGGACTTGTGGAGTATAAATTACACAGTGGAGCACACACGTTAGGATATATTCACCACAATACACAAATGGCAAAAAGTTTTACCAAACTCAAATTTGTAATCTAGATCGGATCTTTCCTTTTCCAACAAAATATATTTGTATACATAGCATCTCATCATGTCAAGAATATGAGTGGTGCATAATTGAATTCACATACTTGAGAATTAATCGTCTAATATATTCAATGGCATGGGTGAAGGATGGATAGTGGAAGGTTAAAAAAAAAAAATTATGTGATCAGCTGGACCACTATCTAATGTTAGTAGTGCTAGGCTAAAATTTTCGAAGTATAATTAAGTTGAGTCCATAGTGATAGAACATATGTAACCACCCTCTCATGGGGGTGGGCCTTGCTAGTATGAGATCCATCCTATGTGAGAAGCTGATTAGTGATTACATATGTCCGATACATGAAATACATTCTCATACATTTGAACAATGAAACTTTAGGGTCATAGTTAATATGTACTCAATATTTAACTGAAATACATGTATAACAAAGAATGATTGGCACAAAATTCCTATGACCAAGAAAGAAAAAAAAAAGTTCTTGTTTTGAATTTTCTTTTTCTCCCCCTGGTGGGGTGACTAAAATATTGAATTAAAGAGAATGTGGCCTGTTTTCTAGTAGATATATGGAAGAGTTTTGGTTTTGAAATTCTATGTACCAGTGACTATTTCATGCGTTGCACTGAATTGTTAAATAAAAATTATATATTTTTTTTCTAGAAGGTATAATCAACTTCATGCAATTTATTTAAAAGTAATGATGTTAAAACAAATGAGTAACTACTCTAAAAATTATATCTGTATATTTATAGCCTTCATGTTTAGAAAGACTTTCTCTTATTAGTCGAACTGAAATGGACCAAAATACTACGTTAATGTGGCTCAATAAGAGCGTAATAATAATAAATGTTATGCTTAAGATTTTAGATATTACCAATTTGAAATTATATATATATATATATATAAATATATATTTATATTTGGATTTAGATAGGTGCTCTCAACCCAAACTTGTATTTTCCCACTATGTAAGTGACAAGAATGGACCGAATGCAACAAATGGACCAAAATAGACTGAATTGAACCAAATTAATCAAAGAAGACCAAATAAAACTGAATGACTGAAGTAGACCGAATGGACTGAATAGCACCAAATAGGACCAAAGTGGATTGAATAAGACTGAATAAGACGAAAGTGGACAGAATGGACTGAATAAGACTGAAGTGGACATAATAGACCGAATAGGACTGAAATGGACATAATGGACCGAATAAGACTGAAGTGGATTGAATAGAACCGACTAAGACCAAAGTGGATAGAATAGACCAAATGAGACTGAATAAGACTAAAGTAGACATAATGGTACCGAATAAGTCCAAATGGATAGAATAGAACCAAAGTGAACCGAATTGAACCGAATATGACCAAAGTGGACAGAA
This sequence comes from Quercus dentata, assembly GCA_028216015.1. Taxonomy (NCBI): domain Eukaryota; kingdom Viridiplantae; phylum Streptophyta; class Magnoliopsida; order Fagales; family Fagaceae; genus Quercus; species Quercus dentata. Next base: position 16,726,845 of record CP116452.1, on the reverse strand, counting down.
TAGGACTGAAGTGAAATGAATGGGACCGAGTGGACTGACTAAGACCAAAGTGGACCGAATAGGACCAGAGTGGACCGAATAATGCCAAACTGGACCGAAAATATGTTTTTAAAATTTGTAAATATTAGTCTTTAGACAGCTAAAGTATTTTTTTATATGTATTTCCTAAGAAATATAAAAATAATTATCAAAGGGTTTGAATTTTATTGCAATTTGTTTACCTATGCTACTCCTTTTTTTTCTTTTTCTTTTTTTACATATATGTTATGTGCATGACTCTAGTGCAATATGTGAGATTTTTATTAATAAGCAAATTAGACTATATAATAAAATGTAAAAAGTTAATCTATAGTCTACTTATTCAATATTTTGAAACCAAATAGGTTGAAAAAGAACCACTTAACTTTGTCAATAGTCGTCTATATTGAATTTTAGTTTTATGATAAATTTTTAGAAAAAAAAGAAAAAGAAAAAATATTTCTAACACAATTTTTTGAATTTCACGACTTTCATTTGAAAAAATATTTTCCAAAACTTTTAAAATCACTACAAAAAAAAGGCTATAGCCGCATTTGCAAAACGCAACTATAGCCTATAAAAAACGCAGCTAAAGACTATAGCTGCGTTTTTATAGCCGCGTTTCCAAACACGGCCTATAGAAGAAGGGTGGAGCCGCGTTTTGAAAAAACACGGCTCAAACTACTATCCTGGAGCTGAGTTTTGAAGAAACGCAGCTTAAACTCACATTTTTAGTAGTGAATGCCTGAATTTGCAAAAGTTTCCCTTAAAAATTAGAGTAGAAAAAAAGAGCTAGTAATAATCAATAATTGCATCAACCAATATACAATTTTAGTATATTTTATTAGAATTGTTCGCCAATAAATTGGAAAGAAATACCATTATGAGATTATGGGTGATATTCATCACAACCTGAAAAAATTATATATTTTTTATCATTTTTTTTAACAATTCTACGTTGTACATTAAAAACCAATTGTTAGTTTGTTTGTATCTATCGAGGAAAAAAAAAATACATTACAATAAATTCTGATTTTTTTTTTCATTAAAAAATCAACAATAAATTTCATAATGAGAAATAATAACTATTTCTTTCAACAAAACAACATGTTTTAAGTAAAAATATCAGTAGCTAAGGGGAATGGTAACTTACCGCCAATAGTCTCACTAAATTACCAAAATTTCAATGTTATGGCACCCCAAGATCAAACTAATAAATTACCAAAATTTCAAAGTTATGACACCCGAAGATCAAACTAATAAAATTAATTACACAAATTAATTCACTAAGCCCAAACTTTAGCTTTAATTAACCCAAGTTTATGCATATTCCATCCACTTTGAATTCTTCCTCTCAAAACATCTCAACTAAGAGAGTACCAAAACTATGTTACTTCTTAAACTATTGTAAGAACAATTACCAATCCTTAGTCCCAAAAAACAATATTCCAAAAAACAAATCCGCAAAGTTAAATTCATCAAAAAAAAAAAAAAAAAAACCACAAAGTTAAAAAAATGAGTACATTATCTTTGTCATATCATCATAATAAGGGCAAAAATTGTCTCTTGAAGGGATGATTTCAGCCCTTGAGCTCATCTCTGCAAAATATGATTTTATGAAAATGCTATTTGGAAACTATGTCAAAATAGTGCTATTTTGATAAATAATTATTAAAATTATTTTATTATAAGAAAAACCTTAGGATTCTTAAATTAAATCCAATAAAAACTTAAATAGCCATCATTGGACATGCTAGAAGCCAATTAGAACCTTCAATTTCATGTAGGTGTAGCTTATTTTGAAAAATTATACTTGGATGACAAAACCCCAATTTAAGGAAAAATCCCTTTCAATTATAATCCAAAAATGAGTAAATCATAAAACTTAGTTCATCTCATCAAATTGAAAGTTCATACTTGTAATTGGATGCATCAATTTCATATGAACACTTTAAATTTGATAGAAAAACATTGAAATTATCAAAACCCCAAACCTTAAATATATTATGATTTCACCCAAATGCTATCACAAACCCCATTTAGATGCCTTATAGTTACATATTATTTAGTGCCACTGCCAATCTAGTGAAATCCTTTTTAGATTGAAAACCCTTAATTTAATGTTATAAGTTTAATCCCTAAAGACCCCTATTTGATAGATTATTATAATATGTTCAGAATCTGACCAAATTGAGAGTTCCAATCTTTAATTAAGAATCATAATTTCTTTCAATAGCATTCAATTTAATGAGATAATAGTTGGAACATAAAAATCCCCAAATTAGGAACGTAAGTTGTAACCCTAACCCTAAGACTTAAAATCTTTAATACTTCACTAACAGCCACAATTCAGCCTAATTATTGGCTCAAAATTTCAATTCGGGATCTCAATTACATGATTTAACGATCAATTGAAAGAAATTATTGCTAGAGAATAAAAATCCCCAAATTAGACCCTAAATTTGGGATTTAGGGTTATTGTTTTTGTGGGCAATAGTAAAGGTTAAACTAGGGAGAACAGCAGAGGATTTAAAGCTGTTGAGGTTTCCTCAGCATCAGTTTAAGTGTGACTGTTGTGCCACGTGGGCTTATTTGGGTTATGCGTGCGTGGTTCCAAAATAACAATGAGGCATGGGATTTCATGATTTGAGGTCCTTCAACTGAAATAGCAATGCTTATGGCCAAGCAGGGGTTGGAGGTTATTACAACTCTCATCTCTACAAATGTTTTGAAAAGTTTGATATTTCCCAAGGTGTAATTTTTTGGAAGCTGTGGACTGTCCTAATAGTTCTTTCGTTTGGAACAGTATTATGGCTGCAAAGCCCATCGTGACGCATGGTACATACCGGAGAGGGACCAGATTTGTGTGTTACTGGATAGTTGTATACTGAATGACAAATGGAGTAACATGTCCTAGTAACATGTTCTTTTCTCTTTGCTCTTCAATCTCTCTGTTTCATACAAGAATAGAATTATATGATTATACAGAAAACTTGTCATCCAATTACTTACAGCACTCAATTACCTCAAAGAAAAAAAAAAAAGTGATAGAAATTAAATAATTGATATTATTTTGAAAGAAAAAGAGGAAAAGAAGAAAAACTCAATCTGCGCATGCCATATAGCTATGATAGTGCAGGTGTACCAAACAATGGAGATATAAGTGCATGTAAAGGAGGACATATAACCATAAAAGATCTGATTATTTTCATTAAAATTATTAACGGTGTTAATTCGGAAAGTTGAAGGATGCATTTAACAGGGCTGATTAGCCAGGAATGCATGTATAAATCATATGTAGAGGGATAGGAACATAGAGCTCATCATAATATCTTTAAAGAAATATCTGTAAAGATGTCTATAATTTGCTTTCTAGTATTAATCAGGATGTCAACTTACACAGCCAGCTGCGAAAAAAATTGACAGATTCTAACTAAAAGTGGGTAGTTTCCAATAGTTCAGGTTTATCTCTCATTGTTCTGTCTAGTAAAATGTTAATTATACTAAATAAACTTATTTTCCTCCCATTGCTTTGAAGTTTGAAGGTACCAAGCCAGAGCCTCAAAAGCCTACTTTGCTAGGTACAATGTCATTATGCAGTCTGAAGATTAGACCAGTATTCCTTGACAAGCTGCCCAAACAGGGAACCTTCTGTCTTCATTAACTTCATTGGTTCATCATACTCCACTAGTTTTCCTGAAACAGAATAGAAACATTTCCTTCAGAACATTGAAAAATAACGTTTTGAATCTTTTGATGCCAAAATTATTGCTTAGAATTATTATTTTATTTTATTTTATTTTTGTAAATTTTATATTATAAAGTGGATTATAAATATTTAAGATAGTAATTTATATTTAGAGTGTGAACTGTGTAATGATTTATCTTTATCTCTTTTTTTTTTTTTTTTTTTTTTTAATGGTACTTTATTTTCAAGAAATCAAGTATTAGGTAATTTTTTTTTCACTTTTTATTTATTTATTTTTTTTTATCTTTTGTAAATTTTATATTACTAAGTAGATTATATATATTTAAGATAGTTATTAGTATTTAGAGTGTAAATTGTGGAATGATTTATCTTTATTTTCTTTTTCTTTTTCTTTTTGTATGATACTTTATTTTCAAGAAATCAAGTATTGGGTAATTTTTTTTTTCACTTTTTTTTTCTTTTGTAAATTTTATATTATTATGTGGATTATAAATATTTAAGATAGTAATTAGTATTTAGAGTGAAGACTGGAGTGATTTGTCTTTATCTTTTTTTTTTTTTTTTTTTGTATGGTACTTTACTTTCAAGAAATAAAGTACTGGGTAAATTTTTTTCACTTTTTTTTTCTTTTGTAAATTTTATTTTATTAAGTGGATTATAAATATTGAAGATTGTAATTAGTTTTTAGAGTGTGAAACGTGAAGTGATTTATCTTTATCTTTTTGTATGGTATTTTACTTTCAAGATATCGAGTACTAGGCAAATTTTTTTTTCCACTTTTGTTCTTTTGTAAATTTTATATTATTCAATGGATTATAAATATTTAAGACAACAATTAGTTTTAGAGTGTAGACCAAGGAGTGATTTATCTCTTTTTTTTTTTTTTTTGTATGGTACTTTGAAAAAATCAAGTACTAGGTAAACTTTTTTTTCACTTTTTTTTTTTTTTTTTTTTTTTGTAAATTTTATATTATTAAGTGGATTATGAATATTTAAGATAGTAATTAGTATTTGGAGTGTGGACCGTGAAGTAATTTATCTTTATCGTTTTTTTTTTTTTTTTGTATGGTACTTTACTTTCAAGAAATCAAGTACAAAGTAATTTTTTTTTTCAATTTTTTTTTTCTTTTGTAAATTTTATATTATTAAGTGGATTATAAATATATAAGATAGTAATTAGTATTTAGAGTGTGGACTATGAAGTGATTTATCTTTATCTTTTTTTTTTTTTTCCTTTTTCTTTTTGTATGATACTTTACTTTTAAGAAATAAAGTACTGGGAAAATATTTTTATTTTTTTTGTAAATTTTATATTATTAAGTGGATAATAATATTTAAGATATTTATTAGTATTTAGAGTTTGGACTGTCGAGTAATTTATCTTTATCTTTATCTTCTTTTTTTTTTTTTTTTTTTTTTTTGTACGGTACTTTACTTTCAAAAAATTAAGTACTGGGTAAATTTTTTTAATTTTTTTCTTTTGTAAATTTTATATTATTAAGTAGATTATAAATATTTAAAATAGTAATTAGTATTTAGAGTGTGGATTGTGGACTGTGGAATGATTTATCTTTATCTTTTTTTTTTTAATCTTTTTCTTTTTGTATGGTACATTACTTTCAAGAAATCAAGTCTTGGGTAATTTTTTTCTTTTGTAAATTTTATATTATTAAGTGGATTATAAATATTTAAGATAACAATTATTATTTAGAGTATGGATCGATTGTGGAGTGATTTATCTTTTTTTTTTTTTTTTTTTTTGTATGGTACTTTACTTTCAAGAATTCAAGTACTAGGTTAATCCTATCAAAAAAAAAAAAAAAAAATTACAGGATATATATACATTTTTTTGACAATAAATGGGTATTAGCATCAAGTCATAACAAATATGTTGCTGTCAAGAAGCTAGACAATATGGTGAGGGAAGTTGAGAGGGAATTTAAAACAGAAGTGATTGTGATTGGCCAAAAACTGGCCAATCTCAAAAATAATAAAAACTGGCTTTGAAAAAAAAAAATTTAAGGTGTTGGAAAAAAAAAAAAAAAAAAAAAAAACTCCTTACTGTTTGAACGAAAGCAGCAACACCAATACTGCAAGGGCAAGGACATCGTTTTCTATATCCTCCTTGAGTGTTCTGAGTAGGGATTGGAGAGAGAGGCCTGGCCAAGAAGGATAGGCCGTGGAGCACAGAGAACAATGCTTTGGACTATGACATACCTCAATAGGTGTTAAAAAAGCTTTTCTGCATGTATATGCAATGTCATCTTTCATTAAGCATATTTTCTGACAGCGATGAAGGAGAGGTGCTGAATGGTCTCACATTATATAGAAAGTCATAGCAATAATTTTATGGATAACGAATCCTATATGGGATGCATATGGATGTGAAAGTTTTCATTTGTGTTCATTGTTAGGGAGACCACAATATGACTCCTTACAACCACTCTAAAAACAGGCCCGCGTGGCGTGATATCGAATGCCATAAAAGATTTGAGTATATCTTCCTCATCACCAATTGATTTTGAGATGGAATGACATAGCTCATGGTTCAACATTCATCATGGACCACTAAATGAAAACAACGTTTACAAGAGTGCAGGTGAATCATACAACACAAAAGAAAAGATGAAGCATACCTAAAGGCTTATAAACAACTGACTGACCATAAATTGTTAGAGAATCCCAATTCCCAGAAATAGTTTTGCTGCATGGAAATTGTTTCAAGTTTATATATATTTTTGGCTTCTCCATGTAATAAATTTAGTTTTTGGGTTGGATATAAAGTCCTGGACTCTTGGGCATCTCACGTAAATTGAATTTTAGTTGGATTTCCATTAAAAAATGTTTCACTCTTAAAACATTGGGTAGAGATCTGCTGTTGGACTTCCCACTATGAAATATTGTAGTCTTTTATAGAAGTGGTGTACCATTAACAAATAGGTACTAAGTTTCAATTTTTGAGCATTGAGAGAGAGAGACTGAGTGCAAAAAGAAATGACTGAACACAAAAATGAATTATGTATGGTTGGTTGGGGTCCTTGGGGAGGTAGAGAATCATAGTTAAATGTAAGCAGTGGGCATGGCTCACGTCTCTCCTTTTCGGTGGACAAATGACTTTTATTTTTTGGGTAATAAGTGGATCATTGACAACTTTATCTCAATTAATTTTCTGGAATTATTTCTAAAAATAAACACGTACCAATTTGAAATTTATCATGTTAGGTTCTAGGTTGGCATATTCCACGTGACAAAATCAAGGTTGCATTTATCTCAATTCTAATTGATACTGAAAAAATTCAAGTTCAAAGATGTTGGGTTTAGTGTTTAGTTTAGCAAACTGTGAACAAAATGTGTCTTGTATGTTCTTTTAGAAGTTTATTTATGAAGACAAGACAACTGTCAAGTTTTGCATTTCAGTTTCTTGTCTATATCTATATATTACTAAAAACTGAAACGTAGCATTTAATGTTGCTACACTCCGGTTGAGCCACCTCATACTTTTTTTTTTTTTTTTAAATCCTTTTTTCCTTTATGATTTCTCTCTATTTTAAAAGAAAATTAAATATAGATCATGGGCAAACATGTTGATGCACTCTATTAAGATGACTATTCATCTCTTTCTTAAAAAAAAAAAAAAAAAAACATATGACTATTCATCTACTATTAATCTAATAAATATACTAAATCATCTCGATTGTTATCCATACAACATGAGTTATTATCTTCAGTTATGACTATTCACATCCTTCCATCCAAAATTGGAATTTGGAAGCAAAACGGTTTCTTTGTAACGTAAATGCAAAGTTAGAGTCTTCTATCCAAATCACCCATCCACTTTCAATGGCTAATCCGAATCTTATATTTTCTACCTGTAAGTTCTCTCTCTCCATCTCCATTTTAGTTCTTCCCCCAAATTTCTGTACTTAGCCAATGCCCGGTGAATATGCAAGACAAAGGTGTGCAAACTATCAAGAATTCAATTAAACTATTGATTATTGCTTACAATCCCAGAGGAATTTATCGATTCTTTATTGAAATTTGGGTAATCAATTTGTTTTACATTTCACTCTTGATTTTTGTTTAAATGCGTTTCACAATGTTGAATTATCACTATATTTGTATCGCAACATCCGATAACTTTTTGAATGGTTAGTATTTTTTGTTTAACGTTAAGACTAAATGCTAATTTGCTCACAATGTGCATGATGTTATATTTCTAGAATGTTATTCTGTGTTTTTTCATTTAGTCACAATACAAATTGTTTTTTTACCAACCATTGGCACTGGCACCCCTATCTATGTGTTTAGCAATATTCATGAACTCTTCTTTTGGCTATGTATTTAAACTTATTTTCTTTACATATACGAATTTTGATCTGTAAAAAATGCGTGCCTTTATTATTTTCGAGGTATCTCTCTCTCTCTCTCTCTCTCTCTCTAAATCATTACATTTTTCTTATGTGTATCATGTTTGTATTTATCTATCTAACTTTATATATATATATATATATATATATATATATATATATAATCTTTTGATAAATAGATTTCATACTAAACAAAAACTCAATTATGTTGTCATCATTTTTGTTTGTTTGTTTGTGTGTGTTTTTTTTTTTTTTTTTTTTTTTTTTTTTTTTAATTTTTAAGGGATATTGAAGGAGAATAAAAGTGACTTTTAGAGTTGCTTGGAGTTCCAATCTTTCTAGATACTAGATAGACATAAAAGTTTGAACTATTTTATAAAAAAAAATTATTGTGTATATATGATCAATTTTTCTCAACATAAAACTTATCTGGTTGGCATATTTTGTCTATGAAAGTCAAATAGAATCACTTGGCATTTCTTTAATGGTGGAATTGTCTCCCTCTAAAGAGTCATATCTTAATGAATTTGACAGCTCTACTTAATAAGCTTCGATTTTCTCTCTTTCTTACTTTATTCTTACAATTCAATATTTTATTACAATCAGCAGATAAAAAATATCTAGATTGTTATTTTGATTATTTGGTCTCTTTGTGTTAATGGATTCTAATAATTTGGATCATATTTTATTCAATAGGTAATCGATTAGGGTTTGGAATTATTTTATGTAATGGGATTGTAATTATGGGTTACTTGGATTAAAATAATTCCTTTTGGAATTTTTTCTTGCAATGTGTCTCCAAGCAACTTGAAACACAGGTTCTCATGCCCAATAAAGACTAAAGTGTTTTTTTTTAGTTGTTTAGAATGAAAAAATATCAATATATTTTGTGGGAGATATTTTTGTAACATTAAATTGACTTGATTCTTTTAACATTCATTTAGTGATAATCAAACCATAAATTGTTAGATTTTTTCAGAACTCAAAAGTTTTATACATAACTTTTTTTTAAGAAATATTTTATACGTAACTTATTGTATAGAAAATGATATTTAGATTTTTTTTTCTTTAAGTAGTGAAATTGAAGTAAAAGTGTTCAATAGACTTTGTTTGTTGTTTGAGGACTTAGAATGTGGTTTAGTTGGGACATATTCCAACTCTATAAATGTGTAATAATCATTGCTTTGATTTATACAAATTTCTATAATTTTGATAATATATATTTTTCACCTCTAAGTGTTTTTTTTTTGGTTACATTCGTTTGTGTGATTATGTTTGGTAATAATTTCTATGCAATAAATAGTCTTATTAATTGAATTTTCACTTTAACATTGTCCTATGTTAGTCATTATCCTTTGTAAGTGAGCTATGTTTGCATGATAAGGTGCTAAGGTGCTGTGTCATATTTGGATTGACATATGGCAAATTTCAACAATTAATTTGTCAATAATTGTTGAAATTTGAAAATTTTCTTGAATAATTGTAAGTAAATAAGAATCAAATGATTATTTTTGGAAACTGCTCATGTTAATATCTTTTCAAAAATATACTTAACTTTTCATCTAATTATTTGAAATTTGTTAAAAGAATCTTAAATTTCTAGAAATTGCATTTGACAATGCAAAAATTCACCGAGATAAAATCTTTAACTAATGAAGGATTAAAATATATTTAAGTTTCATGACTTTCATTTCTTAATTTAGAATGAATGTTTAAGGGTTGTGTTCTTTGAAAAGATGTGGATAAAAGGTGGGCTTATTAAACTAAATATCTAATAATAAATATTCAAATTACAAATGTTACTATATATTAGATACAACTGTTTGACTATTTAGCCACCCAAATTGATTTCAAAATTTCATTTTCTTCTTTCTAATTTCAAGTAATTATTAAAATTGAATAGGTCATTATCGTAGTGTATACAATTAAAATTTCAAGCATAATCTACAGCCCAAAGATGAGTTTTGTGTCTCTTTGTTTATCTTGAGTTACAATGTTTCCTTTTCCAAATTTTCAGTTTTTCACAACTGTATTTCTCTCTCACTCACACATCAATCATTTTTTATTTAAGCTTTACAATATATCTACCAGTGTACATTCTAGATATGATCACCCCATCATTTACAACAACAAAAATAGTTCAATACAATTTATTCTCCATATTTTTCAATCAAGCTTTAGTTTTCACCATTTTGAGAAGACATCGATTGTTTTTGCCAGAGATTTTCAAAGTTAAGTTGGTAATAGGATGATCGTTGAGGTGAACAAAATGCACAAATAGAAATGAACTTTTTTTTTCCCTTTCTTTTTGGTATTCTTACATTTAGTCTATGTGAAGTGATTTTGCTGTTTTCCTTACCAAATTTTTTAATGATATTGACTTTTGTTATTCTTAATTGACTTAGAATTGGCAACACAATTTTAGTTAATCTGATTTTGTTTTGTTAAGTTTTTACTTTGCTTAGTTGATCATCTTTGAGGAAAATATCAAAAAAAGAATAAGACCAAATATAATTTACTCTAAAGTATCATTATGCTATTAATGTTTTTATGTATAGATACTTGAGGAACTTGTGATTAATTCTTTTTTGGAATTCCAATTATTCTTTTGTCTAGCATTCTAGATTAATTTTTAGGGGTGCAAATGATAGCCTAGAGGTAAATACATTCTTTGTGGTGTCCCATATTTGTGGTTCAAACCCCACCATCCCCCCTCCACCACTATCTACCTATGAAAAAAGAAAAGAAAAGAAGGTTATTGTTTGTGTTAGTTTGAATAACATTTTATGTCCCATTATTTGCTTAAATCTTTCATATATGCAATGCTTAATTCATATAACATTTTTGAATTAATCTTTTGTCCCCCCCCCCCTTCCCCCTTTGGTCTCTTTGTGATTTTGAAATTGCACAAATTCTGTTACATAGAACCTGATTAAGCTTATGTTGTGGTAACAATAGAAACAATGCCTAAGGAGCCCCCACTTTTGACAAATTAAGCATTACACAACATAAAATTTTCAATAGGGTTGATTTCCATGATGAAGTCATTGGTATTTGTAATGCAAGCCTTAATGGAGAGTGAACTTTTAAATTCCATAAGCATGTACAACATATGGAACAGGAAAATGAACTTATTTGTACAAAGTTTTGAATAATAGTTTTTGAATTAGTTTTGTATAACTACTCTATAATTGTCGTAGTTTAAATTTGTCAATGTCACCTTCATTTGGAAGAGAAACCATGAAAAACAAAGAGAAACTAACATAGTTGATAGTGATTAAAAATTCTTTGATTAATTCCTCTTGGTTGAATGTGTACACTCCTTATAAAAAATATCTTAACATCACTAAGCTGAAGGACATTTAATCATTTTGCCAAAATTTTTTATTAAAGTTACAGATTTTATCTTCTAATAGACGTTTGTGTTGGATGATTTATATATCTATAATCGGTTATTCAAACTAAGAATTCCTGGTCATATGTTACTCTCTAAAGATCTTATTAGCTATATAGATGTTACTTTTGGATTAATGAGACAAGATCAACAAAACATGACTTTTATATAATTATATCTAGACGATCTTTTCAATGCTATGATGGATAGGTTGGTCTTATTTTACTATATAATCTAAGTAATCATATGGTTTATGAATTTGAAGAGTTATATATTGTGGGATTTATTCAAATGTGTATATGATGAAAAAAAAAATTTATTTTTGAATTTTATTTTATTTTATATTTTCACTTTATGATATATGATTTATTGATTATGAGAAAGAATGAAATGTTGATCTATGTTTAGGAGAAAAATATACCTATAAGAGTTGATTTGCATGTATCTTTATAGTAATTAACAAATTATATATGGTTACACCTTGGTCTAATAGTTCTCACACTATAAAATAAGAGATAACTTTTTTTATTGCATTGTGTTTCAGATTTTTCCACGCATCGCGTAGGTTTGCGACTAATTTTTGTAATTTCAAAAGCTCTTCAATGGCTCTTCGATCAATCGAACATTAATTTGGATCGATCAAGCTAAAATTTGGATCAATCAAATTGCAACAGACCAAAAACGTGTTTCAGGCCTTGCAGCCGATTAAGTCACTAGGGTTTCATGTTTCCAAGCCTACGTATAAGAAGACCCTAGGGGACATGAAATTTTTTTGGAGCTATACTGATTGTGAATCCGAAAGTATTGGGGCCTCCTACTCTCAAAAGCCTCCACCTGTTATCAAAGTTGAAGCATATTCAAATATGGTGGTGTTGAAGTTGCTTCAAATTCTAGAGTATCAAGCGTTGGACCAAAATCTTCAAGTGGGTAATTGAAGTCGTGGACGGAGGTTCATGTGCAACAAACTCCATAACTAAAGAGCCTGTGGATTTGAAGTTGTGTTGGGTAACGTTAGTACGTACTACTAGGTTGTATCAATTTAGGATTGGATAATTCTATATTGTAAACACTTTAATTCACTTACTGGATTTGTTTTGCCTTGTGGTTGTTAAGGTCAAGCCCTCCCAGTAGTTTTTACTTTGAAACTGTTGTTCTATTGGTTTTTTCTAAGTCGCCATATCATGTGTAATTTATTTCTGCTGTACTTGTTTGCACAACATTGTTGTTGATTGCATAACCAAGGGCGTTTCATAATTTGATTAAAATACCTTGTCCTTAAAATTGGTTACATGGTACTTTTTGGGGTCTAAAAAACTAATAAAATAATTTCTCTTAAGTGAAATTCAAACTCGCTTTAGCGAAACAAATAATGCAAATAGAGACTTCGTAAGTATTTTGCTCGACTCTCGCTCAAGCAAATTCATGCTGAAATAGAAGCCAAGTTTCTGATGTTTTTTTCCCCCTTTAATAAAATTTCAATTTGATGCCAAAAAAAATAAAAATCAAGTGGCATTGATATTGATATTATTAACCCCCTCCCACCTCCAAAGCATGATTGCTTCAATAGAAAGGATAACTTTCTTTTGTCTAGAGTCTTCTACCTAAGTGATATTATTATTTATTTGATCTCTTTTACGAGGAGAACTCAAGTTCAAATTCCACTCTCTTATTGTTATAATTATTAATTTATTAAAATAACCAAAAAAAAAAAAAAAGGCTTTCTTTTTCTCATGGTATGTATAGCCAGTGGGGGGTAGCTTTCATGTTTTTCCTCCTTCTGATCAAGAAAGTCATGTCTTCAAAAAAACACAAAACAAAAAGCAGGCCTAGATCCACTTAATCCTTCTTTACTGGCTTATTTAAAATAACATGGTTAGAAAAGAGGATCCACTATGCATGGCTTTGCATAAAGTTTACGAATAGCTTTTTCTCCAAAAAAAAAAAAAAAAAAAAAAAAAATACAAATAGCTATATATAAACAAAAATCTTCAATCTCGTTAATGAATGTTTCCTTTTATGTTCCATTATTTTAGTATATCGTGTGTCTAATTTTTTATTTATTAAAATTTTGATTCTTTTAAGGAAAAAAAAAAAAGAGGCCTGTAGTTGTGTGGTATTGTTTCTTTCTTTTTCTATTTTTATTTTATCTTATTAATTTTCTGAATATTAATGTTTATTTATCCTTCTTTTCCTCCCTTTTTAAGAGTAGTCACAAATTTCTGATGCCCTTCACTTTTTTTTTTCTTGAATAAAGTTTGGATCTGATGCCAAAAAAGAAAAATCAAGTGAAATTAATATCGATATTATTAACCCATCCCCCGTCCTAATTAGCATGATTGCTACAATAGTAAGTGAAAGCTCAATTAGTGTGAAAGTACTAAATCTTGTTTAGACCCTCAAATTTAAATTATGGCTAGATTGTTTTTACTCTAACTTATCAAAGTGCGAAACAAGAGTAAATGAAATGCAATAAACCCGTAAGCCATAAGCAACCACAATGAGCAATAAAAGTAAAGCTTAAAAAGTAGGGAAGAGAGATACAAACACAAGATAACACTGAAACGTGTTATCGAAGAAGAAACCAAAGAACTCGACGAAAAACCTCTATGCGACCCTTTAAGTCGAAATCGATCCACTAGTGAATAAGTTGGAATACGCGAATATCAAAAAGACCCTCCAAACCTAATCTATCCAATATACTTGAGCCTTCCAAGCTCCTACTACCAACGGACTTCTTAGAGTCTTATCTTCACTAGTTTTCCGGATTCCGCAATTCTATCCGATTGCATCCGCCACTCAATGGCTTCTTCCAATACTTCCTGAAGGCACCAAAACTTCTCTCAACACTCAGAATGGGTGAGGTAAGTGTTTGAACTAAGAACCTCTCAAGGATGTATAGATAGAGAGGTAGGAGTAGAGGAAAACCAAGAGAATCTGTGTAGAAGATTGTGGGTATGACAATTTCTAACTCTCAAGTGTTTTGCTAGGGTTTTCTCTCTGAAAAGCACTCCTTACAATTGCGTGGGTAATGAGGGTATATATAGTATGTGTAAAGAATTTGGAAAAACACTTTTCATTTTTGCCAAACAAAGAGTTTTGTGGGTATCTCGCGAGATAACCTTTCTCACGAAGTACTCGTGAAATGGCAAGCTGACATGACTCTTTAGCTTCTAGTCATGTGCTTCACATGTGGCCTTTTCACGGGTTACTTTACTCATGAGCTAGTCACGAATCTGCACTGATCTTCATTGCATACTTAATTCTTAACCAGTCTCTTACACTCATCCCTTACAATTAAACTCACATAAATACAGGGAAAGATATTGACTGAAATACAATCAAATTTGACATGGAATTGAAGCCAACAAAGGCTAGTTGGAAATCACAACTTTACAGTAAGAATAATTTACTTTTATCAAGAGTCTTGTACTTGAGTAATATTATTTGATTCACTTTATGAAGAGAACCAAAGTTCAAATTCCCCTCTCTTATGGTTAAAATAATCAATTTATTAAAATAACAAAAAAAAAAAAAAATAGCTTTCTTTTTCCTATGGTATTCATAACCAGTGTGGGGAGCTTTCATCTTTTTCTTCTTTTTGATCAAGCATGTAATGTCATCTATATATATATATATATATATATATATATAAAGTTGAGACGTAGAATTTAATGTTCTTTGTACTCTGTTGAGCCACTTCATTTAGTCATGTCATGTCTTTTTTTTTTTTTTTTTTTTAATTTCCTTTATGATTTTCTATTTTATTTTATACAAAATAATTAAATATAGTTAATGAACAAACCTATTAATGCACTCCATTACTATTTAACATGTTACTATTCATTTGTTTTAAATGCAAATATTTGACTATTTAGCTACCCAAATTGATTTCAACTTTTTTTTCTTCTTTCTAATTTCAAGTAATTGAATATTTAAACTTTTCATCTTCCTATTATATATATTAAAAAAAAAAAAAAAAAACTCTTCTTCTCTTCCTCCAACCTTTCCCCTCCCTCTTTGCCTCTTTATCTCCCAACTACTCTAATTTACTGTACTATTAAAGTGTCTTCTTCATTTCCTCTTTCTTATATTTTAACTCTTCTTTTCACCATCTTATTTTGTATAAATTTGATATCATTTATTAGGTTCAATCCATATTTTTTTCCACATAAAAACTATGAGTACTCTCTCTCTCTCTCTCTCTCTCTTGATTTTTGTTCTTTCTTAACTTTAATTTAGGTTGATGGTTTTTTTATTTAATTTTTTTGTTGTATTTTTTAAATTTCATATCACAAATCACTCTTATAGCTTTGGTTGAATTTTGGTTTGGGCTAGTTTGTAGGTTTTTTTTTTTTTTTTTTTTTTTTTTTTTTTTTAAATAGAAGTTTGATTTTATATCAAAACAAAAATATACACGGCTAAAAATTTGAATGTGCCTACCAATGGACTTTCACTGAACAGAGATGTATTCACAATATTTTTAGCTTTATATACTTCTTTGGTAATGTGAATTTGAGAAAGAGAAAATGGTAGGCAAAGGATGTATGGTCTTTCATAATCCTCTATGTCTAAAAGAAAGTGGAGGGCCTATTAGTCTCCCTTCTACTGGAATTTTGTATAGAAAGCTTTTTGCTATAAGTTACTTGACTTTTTGTTATTTTGTTATCGCTCTATAGTTTATACTATAACAAAAAGTGAATAAAGTTTTTTTATTTGTAGAGTATCAAAAAAGTAAAAAAAAAAAAATATTCAGGATAGTAATTTTGTATTATTGCATCCCATGTGTTTGGTAAAATTTCTTTTAGAAATCTTATATGTTTTTCTCAAATCTATTTGTTATTTGTTATTTTGGTCATTTTATTACAAATAAAATTAGCATTTCCACCATCAAATTTTTAGTTAATCTTTACTTTCTTGGTAAGCTTTTAATTTGCTTAGTTGATCATCTTTACTAAAAATGCCAAAAAGATAAGATAAAATATAATTTACTTTATAGCATCATTATGCTATTAATGTTTTTATATATAGATACTTAAGGAACTTTTTATTTTTGCATTTTATTTTATATATCCACTTTATAATATATGATTTATTGATAATGATCTATTGGATAGTTATCTTTATTAACTTTTTCACTTAGTTTCAATTGTGAGGAAGAAAGAGACGTGAATCTATGTTTTTGAGAAAAAATATATCTATAAGAGTTAAATCGCATACATTTGTATAGTCTCAAAAAAAAGTATACATAGTTATAACTTGGTCTAATAGTTCTCACATTATCAAATTTTTTTTTTTTAAAATAAAATTATTGCATTGTGTTTTCATACATAACTCACTATATATAATACCTGACTACAAAATATATTTTGTTACAATACAAAAAATTTCTAATTTAAAACATAATTTCAAATAACACATTGAATTTTAAAAATATACAATCTAATATATAAATTCAATAATTATCCAATAAAACATAACCATACCATATTTTTTTGCACATCGTGCGGGTCTACGATTAGTATCTTCAAAAAGACAAAACTAAAAAAAGCAGGCCAAGATCCACTTAACCCCTTCATTACTGGCTTATTTAAAAAAAAAAAAAAAAAAAAAAAAAAAAAAAGATCCAATACGCATGGCTTTGCACAGCCAAACCAATAAAGTTTACAAATAGCTATCAATATGAACAAAAATCTTCAGTCCTGTTTCCTTTTATGTTCCATCACTGCGGTATGTCGTGTCTCTAATTTTTTATTATCAAAATTTTGATCATTTTAGAAGGAAGAGAAACGAGCAAAAAATGACCTGTGGTAGGCCAGGCCACAATGTGATTTGGACTTAAAATGGATCACACACATTAGGATTTATTCACCACAATTTAAAAAGGGCAAAAAGTTTTACCAAATTCACATTTGTAATCTAGAGCATCTTTCCTTTTGCAAAATCTCACATATTGCATTTCAAAAGTGCATTTGAAGCTAATAAGACGAAGTTGGAGCTAGTTGTCCCACCCTCTCATCTCCAACAAAATATATTTGTAGATAAAGCAACTCATCATGTCAAGAATATGAGTGGTGCATAAGTGAATTAATCTTCTTGGGAATCGTCTAATAAATTCAATGGCAAAGGTGAAGGATGCATAATAGAAAGTAAGCAAAAACAATTGTGTGATCAGCTGAACCACTATCTAATGTTAGTAGTGTTAGGCTGGAATTTTCAAAGTCTATTTGAGTTGAGTCCATACTCCATAGTAAGCAGTGACAATATGTAACCACTCTCTCATGGGGATGGACTCTATCCGCATGGGATTTGCCTCTATGGGAGAGGGTAATTGAGTCCGTTTGGGAACAGCTTCTTTAACTAAAACTGGAAACTTTTTGTTGAAAGAACTGTAAATAAAACTAAAAGATAGCTGAAATAGTTCAATGAGACTCATTAATAGTATTAAAAAGTGTAGTAAGATCCATGAATAATAGCAAAAATATGCTAAATAGTGAAAAAAGCTGGCTTTTTAAGCCAATATCAAACACAACACATATGCCCGATACACCAAGTTAATAATATCTTAGTGTTAATTGTCCAACCTTAAAACCCAAAATTCATCAAAACTTGAAGTTATACACAGTACACACCCATTTAGATTCAATCATTCTAATTATAACAAATCTATTTCAAAGCCACGAATTTTGAAAATGAGTGCATTATCTTTCTCATATCGTCATAATCCATTAAGTTTGAAAATGAGCACATTATCTTTGTCATATCATCATAATAAGGACAAACATTGTCCCTTGAAGAGATGATTTCAGCCCTTGTGCTCATCTCTGCAAGATATGATTTTATGAAAAGGTTATTTAAGAATTATTGTAAAATAGTGCTATTTTGTCAAATAATTATTAAAATTATATTATTTATATTTAAAAAAAAAACCCTTGGGGCTCTTAAATTAAATCCAATGAAAACTTAACTAACCATCATTGAACATACCACAAGCCAATTAGAACCTTCAATTTTATGTAGGTGTGGCTTATTTTGAAAAATTATACTTGGATGATAAAACCCCAAATTAAGGAAAATTTTCTTTCAATTATATTCCAAAAATAAGTTAATCATAAAACTTAGTTCATCTCATCAAATTGTACTTGTATTTGCATGCATCAATTTCAATTGTGCACTTTAAAGTTGATAGAAAAACATTCAAATCATCAAAACCCCAAAATTTGGCCAAGTCCTAACCTTAATGTTTTTCATTCTTTGATTACTCTTACATATATTATGATTTCACCCAATTGCTATCACAAACCCCACTTAGATGCCCTAGTTACATATTATTTCAGTCAATTTAGTGCAAATTTAGTGAAATCCTTTTTAGATTGTAAACCCCTAATTTAATGTTGAAAGTGTAGTCCTTACGGACCCGTATTTGATAGATCATTATAATTTGGTCATATCTGACCGAATTGAAAGTTCCATTCTTTATCTAGGAATCTTAATTTCATTTACTAGCATTCAATTTAGTGAGATAATAGCTGGAACATAAAAATCCCCAAACTAGAAACGCAAGCAGTAACCCTAACCCTAACCCTAATATTTAAAATCTTTAATAATTCACTAACAACCACTATTTATCCTAATTAATGGTTTAAATGTTCAATGTGGGATCTCAATTACATGATTTAATGATCAACCGGAAGAAACTATAGCTAGAGAATACAAATCCCCAAATTAGGCACTAAATTTGGAATTTAGGGTTAGTGGCTTTGTGGGCACAAGTGGAGGTTAAAAGAAGGGAGAACAAGAACAACAGAGCGTTTCAAGCAGTTAAGGTTTCACTCTGCCACTGAATTTGGCTTGCTTTGATATATTAATTAGAAGAATTAGCCTTCCTTATTATGTTCTTTATATTCTTATTTTCTCTATCCCATTACTAATTGTTTCATGGCAGTTCTTGAATTACTGTGGATGCCTATAATAGCTCTTTGCATTATTAATATCAGAGAGTTTTTTAGGTTTCCTCAAAGAGGGTGTTTTTAAGCTTTGAATCTCGGTTTGTAACTATGTATGTAAAAACACTGCAAAAGGAATGCTTATTCTACTTCAAACATTATTGACATTTGAAGTAGAATAAGCATTCCTTTAGTGGGCTTTTACATACAAACAACTCTTTGAGATAAGTTGATATCCTACTGTAACTTTTTAGCTTATTTGCTAAGTACAGCTTTCTAAAATCTTACTACTTGTAGGTACACATTTAACTTTTGTCAACTTTCAATAAATAAGTAAATAAACTTTAAGCAAAAAGCTATTCCAAACACATGAGAAGTTTAACCAATGGATACCTGCCAATAAGTGGCTGCTATTTGACAATCTACAGTAATTCCTACCACTTATGAGTTTGACAAAATTTCAAAACTGCAATATCCATTACTTGTTGTGTTCGATTCTATAATCTGCTATGTATTCCATGTTCAAATCCGTTACTGCAATTTAAAACCCTGGCTACAAGATAGAAGCCCTTTAACCTCAATAGTCATCATTTGCTATGAGTTGTTTACAGTGTTAAAAGAAAAGCTATGAGTTGTTTGATGAAAAGTGCTAGAGTCATGGAAAGTGTGCTACAAGAGATTAAAAAAGCGCTACATGTCATTCCGGAAAACTATAAGTGGCTTAAGGAAAAATTGTCAACAATTAGTTTGGCAAAAAAAGGGGGTGTACAAGTAGCAGAAGGAAAGAGTGCTACATATCATTTAGCACAAAATGAGGCAAGTATAATATCTTATTGTCTAACATTTGTCATCATTCCAATGCCAATATAGAGTGAAACTATTTCTGAACTAAGCTGTATTATTAGCCATAAATTTTAAATGGATTGATAGTTTTGGACATTGTCATTGATCTGTTGAGACTTTGGATGAGGAAAAAGCCATTTTTATGGTTCAACCCCAAAGCATTGTTGCAGTCTGGGAAAAAAGTGCATACGAGAATAATCCTATCTTCAATAAAAGGTGGAGATTGTAGTCCGTAAAAGTGGAACTCTTAAAAGTTTTAATGGAATTCATTGCATTTTGGAGACAAGGATTCATGCTGTTTAAATATGTCTGAATACATTATACAACCCACAACATGGCCTTCCAATTCTCTTTTTCCTCTCTCTTGCCCCATTGATACTGTAATGTTATTTATACTAAATATACTTATTTTCTTCCCATTCTTTCATGGTACCAAGACAGAGTCACAAAAAGGCTACGTTGTTAGGTTCACTGTGATTATGCAGTCTGAAGATTAGACCAGTATTCCTTGACAAGCTGCCCAAACAGGGAACCTTCTATCCTCATTAACTTCATTGGTTCATCATACTCCTCTAGTTTTCCTGAATAGAATAGACACATTTCAGAACATGCTTCATGCATCTCTATTAAATATCACAGTTTTATATTTGGATTTTTGTTACTTAATTGTATATAGTATTAACTTCAGATCCTTCTATAAAATGCATACTGCACATACAGTTGACACGCATTGTTATAGAAGTAGACAAGTACAACATGACACATCTGCACATTGTGAAGAGAAAAGTGAATTGCCTTCTCTATACTGTAAACATTGTGAAGTCAGATCTAGCTAATGATTATGTCTAAAACAACACCTTAGTTCAGAAAATTTGGATTAAAAACTTTAGAAATTAGCAAAAATTGACATAATGAATGGTATCCACAGAAAAATAGACGATTTTGGTGCAACAACACAGGGAATATTCAATAGAAAAGGGTTGAAGTAATGTATGTGACTCACCATCACTAATAGAGAGAACCATCGTGCAATCCATCACTGTAGGTATCCTGTGAGCCACAGTGATCACAGTACAATCAACAAATTCAGTCCGAAAGGTTTTCTGAAGAATCATATCAGTTGCATTATCAATTGATGCAGTTGCTTCATCGAGCACCAATATCTTACATCTCCTCAAAAGTGCACGCCCTAAACAGAAAAGTTGCCGCTGCCCCATGCTCCAATTTGACCCATATTCCACAACTGAGTAGCAAGTTTATTTTTGATAAAGATCAAAATCTCAAAACACAGAACCTTCTGCATATTAAAAAATATCGATATGTTACCTAAGGAGTCCAGGCCATTTCCTTTCTCTTGAAGAGACTCTTGTAGCTGGCACTTCCCAAGAACCTTCAAATGGAAAATTATCAATTCAGTCATATTTGCAATCCATGCAGAAATTTTTATTTTATATATATATAGAAGCATTGTTCACCCAATGAAAGATTAATAAATACTTCTGATGTTAAAGCAACCAGAAGTGGAAAAGGACCAATGTAATACCTCCCAAATTTCTTGGTCAGAATGTTGAGACAAGGGATCCAAATTGAATCTCACAGTTCCATTAAAAACGGTAGGATCTTGAGGTATTATTCCAAAACGTGACCTCAGATCATGAAGTCCAATTGTAGAGATGTCAATGCCATCAACAATAATCTTCCCCCCTGCTGGCTCCACAAGACGAAAAAGAGAACTTATAAGGGTTGTCTTCCCACTCCCAGTTCGGCCAACGATACCAATCTTGTGCCCTCCTTCAAGAGAACAACTTATCCCACAAAGAACAAGTGGTGCTTTGGGCCTATATCTAACCTGTTTTCAAATAAATTTTCTCAGTATATACAGGAACCCTCCTTTGATTTAGCATTGAAGGAATTAAACTTTACCTGCAAATCTTGTATCTCCACTTTACCCACAGCCGGCCAATTAGTTGTGGGGCGGTTTCCTTCTATTACATCAGGGGCCTCACTGGGAATAAGCATGTATTGGCTTAGCCTTTCTACACAAATGATGTTATTTTCTAAACTACACTGCTTTTGAACAGAACGGACAAACGCCATGTTTAAGGAAAGACCATAAGAAAGTGCCATCCCGATGAATCCTGTAATTGAAAATTCATATGGGAGATTCAGTAATTCAATATCATTCAATAAATAATATTTCCCAAAAAAAGGGCATAAAGATTTTGTAAATAACCAAATGATTGCAATGGTCATAGTTCCAAGGATAATAAAGTTTGACTGACCAGAGCTAAAAGTCCGGGGAGGAAGCAAAACCATGCAAAGTGCAGCAGAGGCAAAAACCGTCGAACTGACCATTTCTATCCATTGAATCAACCACTCGTTTGCAGAAAAACTGTGGAAAAAAGGACTAGCATTTGTGTCAATGAGGTCAAGATTCTTTGTGAAGAACTGGTCTTCCTTCTTAAAAGCCCTTATTGCGATGACTCCTGCGGCAGACTCTGCTAGATGATTTGCTACTAAGGACTTGGTTGTTCCATTGATCCGCATCATCTCTTTTGCAGAGGCAAAGTAATATCTCTAGTAATGTAAAAGGCAATGCCATTTTCGGTCAAATATACTCGCTAAAACAGAAGAGAACACAATTACATTTCACTTGAATTGAAAGAACCCCCCTTCCCCCCACCACGACCAAAAAAAGAGCCCCCTTGAAGAGTGCAGAAAATAACAATTGCTACTCAGCAAATTTGTTCCAATTAGATGAGCTTTATCATCAAATTCTTGAACCCTTTCACAGCATACCTAAAGAAGTAATTTGGTCCTAGAATGGAATTTACAAGTTCTGATATGATTTTAGACATAAACTCTTATTGATGTGAAGCAATCCAACATCCAAAATTTGTTTATATGCATTGTAATAAAGTTCACCCCACTTCATGCACTTATCTATTATATTAGCATCATGAGCCAAGGATATTGGTTCATAATTTTCTAAAGTATTATTGGTTTAAATGGCTTTGAAAGAAAATTTTTTCCACAGAATATAATTCAAGAAAGGACCGCGTCTGTTGTTTACCTGCAAGCTGATTACAACATAAACAAATGGTACTGCGACAAACAAGACCTGCCAGGTGACAACAGCGAGTACCACAAGAATAGAATATGCATTAATGAAAGACGAAACAGAGAAGTTAAGGCTGAACGGGACATCAAGATCTATGATACTGAGGTCAGAAGACACCTGCACATAATACCAGGAAAAGTGAAGAAAAATGAGTTGTAGAAATCAAACAACAGGTTCATTTACGTTTTATGTTTGTGATGCTTACCCGACTAAGTATCCTTCCTAGAGGTGTGGAATCGTAAAACGAAATGGGTGCATGAAAAAGGGAGTCTAATAGCTGTGAAAACAAGGATTTCGAAGATTTAAGTCCCATAACAACTGTAGAAATAGATCTACAGGATAAAAACATTATTGAGGCTAATCCAATCAACATATAAACCATGACCAATCTCAATGTGCTAACATGAGGATTATCAACATTAGCAGCCATCCATGAATTCTGTAATATCTGACCAACTGCAAATATAAGGTGAGAGAGACTGGCTATGAAGAAGAACAAGAACCCTTTGTTTTGATTCAGATATTGCTTGTATGGTTTAAAGCCGGTGTCTCCTGTTTCTCTCTCTTCTTGCTTAATCAACTGATCCCCTTCACATGCTTTTAATTGCTTCTCTTCGTAAGTATTCTTAATCTCTCGGGAAGATGTTCCACGTCTATGGCAGAACCAACAACGGCAACGCTTTCAGAACCCACCGTCTCTTTGTGTGCATAAACAAGGTCCTGAAATACTTTGCTTGAGGCCAACAACTGATGATATGGAGCCTGTTGTAATATTTCCCCGTTTGACATGAACTGTGCAAAAAATCAAACTCACACCAAAATCAGTATTTGGAACTAACAGATTCTAACTAATGATAATCTCAATACTGAATTACAAAACAGGTAAAGATCAATATGTTCTGCAGGCTAAGTGGCTCTTGTAGTGCATGATTCAGGAAATAGCTAAAGATGACTGGAGCTCAACCAATTTAGAATGAGTGATGGAGAGATTGAGAAGAACAATGGTAACAGATAAACTACCACCATTTAAAGACAAGATTCAAAATCAAACCCACCTACTCTGATGCTATCATAAACTACCATTTGTCCTAAAAGTTAAAAGTTGTTAGGAATTGAGAAATTTAATCATTTGACCATTATTCTAACAGTAGAAAATTTAAATTCTTCTGCAGGTTTTGGAGATTTTTAATAATAGAAACAGACAAGGTGGCCATTAAATGCCTCAAACATAGTTGCTGTAGTTCTTTTTGGGAAAACAAATACCAGATAAATAAGATCGCTATGTACTTAAATAGGAAATTAGGTATACTAACCAAAACAGAATTGAAAGCAGGCAAGAAGTCTACTTGATGGGTCACAAGTAAGACTGTCTTCCTTGAAAGTGCGCCCATAACATATTCCTGTCACAGTTGAAGTAATCTTACATTTAAGTTAGTAATTGAACCCAAATAAATTGTAAAAAAAATAACAAAAATATGGAAGGTGTTTGGAAAATTAAATTACATCAAATATGCTTGTTGCAGTCTGTGCATCCAAAGCACTGAATGGATCATCTAAGAGAAATACATCAGCATCCTGATAGAGAGCACGGGCAAGTTGAACGCGTTGCTTCTGACCACCACTCAAATTAACACCTCTCTCCCCTATTACGGTGAGATCACCAAAGGGAAGCAACTCAAGGTCCTTAACCAATGAACACCTCTCTAGTGCTTCTCTGTATCTGTCACCATCCATAGCAGACCCAAATAAAATATTCTCTTGTATTGTCCCGCTTTGTATCCATGCTGTTTGAGAAACATAAGAAATCTTCCCACTGACTTTTATCTGTAATTTCAATAAATGAACCGGATTGCTTAGTCAGAATGCTTAACTTTTTCCAATTTAAGATGAGCATTACATTTACATCATAGGGACACATAACAATACCTGGGAATTGAAGTGTTGGAATACATATAATTAGAGACAACTCAGAGAGAAGTTGAATAGTAACTTACGGTTCCCTGAATTTTTGGAACTTCTCCGAGAATTGCTGCTAGAAGCGTTGACTTGCCTGAGCCAACTTCTCCACATATGGCCACCTTTTCACCAGGTCTAACCTCCAAATTTATGTTTCTCAATGTGGGCTTCAATGAAGTCTCTTCCCATGAAAATTTGGCGGAATTGATAAAAAGGGCGTAATTCACATTCTCCGTGTTGCAATTGTTCTTAACATGTGCATTCTGCAGCTCTGGTGCTTCAAGGAATTTTATAATACGTGCAAATGCAACCTTGGCTTGAATGACAACCCCTATGACACATCAGGAACAGTTATAATCGGATCCTGAACAAGGCGAAAGGTTGCTACAAAGGTGAAAACGTTATTTGCATGCAGAGGAATTCCAAGGAAATAACATGCTCCAAATGTTGCAGAAGAGATCAAAACCGGAGTTGACCAAAATAGAATGCTATGATATGTTTTCTCTGACTGCACTTTAGATAACCATTTATACTCCATCTTCCTTAAATTTTCTATGACTTTCTTGAAATGGGTTTGCCAAGCATACAATTTCAAAACCTTCATGTTTACTAGAGCCTCAGAACTAGCCTTCAGTCTCTCATCTTGTGCCACTGTTAGCTTAGACTGAAACTTATGCTGTAACTTTGCAAGTGGAATATTGCAAAGCACGGTGAGAATTATCACCACCAGTGCTGCAACTGTTGCTAGCCCCACCGCATGAAAAAGAATTAGTATTGCAATACATAGTTGGAGGCTTGTTGTCCATGTCTGATGGAACCAAAATGGAAATTCTCCAATTCTATAAGCATCTACTGTAACATAGTTCATTATCTCAGCACCTGAGTGCATTAACCTTGCAGAATTGGATAATCTCAGTTGTTTATTATAAATGGCTGCTAAGAGCAATGACCTCACTTTCAGTCCAACAAGCCTGCTTCGGAAGAACCACTGCCTTTGTGAAATGGATTGTATGCACTTCGAAAAGAAAAAGGCTATTGCCAATACATGTCCTTCGTACTTGAATTTTCCTTTTCCCTCGTAAGCCAGTATGAAGGCATTTAGAAGTACTGGACCACTAGACAGTGTGAGAATATATAACAAAGCAAAGCACCCTGATAAGAACATTTCTTTCCAATGGATTAAAATTATTGCCTCCAGGATTGATGTTTGGGATGCTGGTTCTGCTCTTTTGTTCTTATTCAATTGCTCCAAGAACTGAAAATAACAATTTTCTGCTCGATCTGCCTTGCACAACTTGGGTATATGTTCATCCTCAAGATTTTTCTGCCTGCCCATTTTCATCAACGGATTCAACCACCAAAACCACAGTCTACTAAAGAATCCGGCTTTGGCATATGGAGTTACAAGTCCTACTGAATCACTTTCAAGCTTCATCTTTTTGTTTTCTCTTTGCTCTTCAATCTCTCTGTTTTCATACAAAAATAGAATTATATGTTTATACGGAAAACTTGTCATCCAATTACTTATAACACTCAATTAACTGAAATTAAAATAAAAAAAAAAAAAAATAAAAAAATTGATAGAAATTTTATAATTGATATTATTTTGAAGGAAAAAGAGGAGAAGAAGAAAAAGATCAACATGCACATGCCATGTAGCTATGGTAGTGCAGGTGCACCAAACAAAGGATATATAGGTGCATGTATAGGAGGACATATAACTACAAGAGATCTGATTATTTTTATGAAAATTATTATTAATAGTGTTAATTTGGAAAGTTACAGGATACATTTAATAGGGCTAATCTTATATGAGTGAAACACTTTGCACGTTCTTGTTCTTAGATTAGCCTGGAATGCATGAATAAATCACATATGAGGATAGGAACATAGAGCTCATCATAATATCTTTAAAGAAAGCAAATAAGAAATATCTGTAAAGATGTCTATAATTTTCTTTCTAGTATTTACCAGGATGTCAAATTACACTGCCAGCTGCTAAACAAAATTGACAGACTCAAACAAGAACCGGGTAGTTTCCAATAGTTGGGGTTTATCTCTCATTGTTCTGTCTAGTTATCTGTCTATTGTTTGTTTTCTACTGATTGCTAGTGCAGATTTTTTTTTTTTTTTTTTTTTTTGCTTCTTGTTGTTTTGGCTAACTTTCTGTTTATCCCATCTATTGGTTTGCAGTTGTTACACTTCACTGTGGTTCGGAACAAATACTAACTTGTCCAAAACATGAAGGATAGCTGAAATTAATTATTTGCTTGTGAATGAGAATTTCAAAGTGCTTCCATGCAAAAATATTAATTTCATGACTATGACATACCTCAATATGCGTAAAAGCAGGTTCTTTCTCCTTCACTTAGCTGGTAGTTTATACAAAAAGCTTGGCTGCATGCTTGTATCCTATTAGGAGAAACCAATTCAGCCTTAAGTATATCTGCTTAGAAATATAAGCAATGCCATCTTTCATTAAGCATATTTTCTGTCAATGATGGGGGAGAGTTACTGAATGGTCTCACATTATAAAGAAAAATAAAATCACAGCAATAAGTTTATTGACAAAGATGGTGATAACGAATCCTGTATGGCATGTGGATGTAAAAGTTTTGATTTGTGTTAATCATGGACCACTAAATGAAAACAACGTTTAAAAGAGTGTAGGTGAATCATACAAGACAAAAGAAAAGAGGAAGCATACCTAAAGGCTTAATTTAAACAACTGACTGAACATAAATTGTTAGAGAATCCCAATTCCCAGAAATAGTTTTGTATGGAAATTGATTATATATTTGTTTGGCTTCTCCATGTAATAACTTTTTTTTTTGGGTTGGATATTGCTCTAAGCCTGCAACTTATTATAAAGTCCTGGACTCTTGGAATCTCATGTAAATTGAATTTTTGTTGGATATCCACTAAAAAATGTTTTCCTTGAAAATGCTGATTAGTGATTTGTTGTTGGATTTTCCACTTTGTGCAGAATCACATAATGCACAACTTTTTAAAGTCTAAACTACTAATCTTTTGTATGTTTTGATTGATCAGAACTATTTTGTTATGGTGGATTTTTTAATGAGATTGAATCTCTGAAATAGTTTTCCCATTAAAGAAACTCTTCATTGATTTTTAGCTTCATTTGTTACAAAAAACTGTTGTTCTTGTTTATTGCTTTTATTAATGTGTAATAATAAAAAAAATTGTTAGAATCAATTTCGGTAATAGTTGGTGTGGTTACACTACTAAATTTATAACTCTTTCTTTTTTTTTTTTTTTTTTTTTTTTTTTTCTTTTTGAGAATACTAAATATTTTTGACACACACATGGAGGGATGGGAGAAAGTTTTTAAAGAAACATACAGTGGTATATATAAAAAAGGGCCTAACTCTTTGTTTTTTTTTTTTTTTTTGAGAGAGTTTCAACTCATGGCGTCCGCTCCTGATGATAGCTCTTTATCATCAGACCAAGACACCAATCAGTTTTTGGTGTAGGCGAGGATTGAACCTTAGATCTCTTATACAACCATCAGAAACTTTACCAGTCGAGCTAACTCTTAAATACACAGCACAGACTTTAAATTTATAACTCTAAACTTAGTCTAAATGGTTGAATCTTTTAAAAAAATCCACTACATAAGCTTTTATGGGTAATATATATGGTCATAGCGTGGGATTATCAGCAACGCTTAGATGTGATGGTCATAGAGTGGGTAAAAGTTAATGGCTTCACATACTAATTCTTGTTGTAATATTATTGTTTGGTTAGAGGACCTACTATCTTGTTTTGGTGCTGTTTTTACAATCTCTTTAAATTCATGAATAAATTTTTTAACCTTTCTAAAAGAGGGGAAAAAAATTATTACAGGTAAAAAAATGGAATTTCCATATAAAACTATGTTTTTTAACCAGTTGCATGTACTTGAATGGAATACACAATCTGGAGAAATAAATCCATGACAACAGTCTTTATTTTCTACTTGGAAAATCTTTTCTTAGAAAAAGTAAATTACCGAATTTTATTAACAGGACGTGTTAATGTTATAGACTATATCTTTTTTTTTTTTTTTTGAAGCTCTCTCCCGGAGACTTGAACCCCGACCCTTGTACCCCACATCCTACAAACACTTATATTTGTAGAGTGACTAACGAACCAAGGGTGTGCGGTGATAATGTTATAGACTATCTATCTTAACACTAATCTATTCATTTGGCTTGGATTGGAGCACGTTGCCTCATCAAGATTTTTTTTTTTTTTTTTTTTCGTTGAATATTCATGTTCATTTATCATTTTTTTTTCTCCCTCCCGCTATTACTGGTCCAAATTTCTGAATTTTTTTTTTCAATTAATTCATTGAATATTCATGTTCATTTATCTTTCTTTTTTTTTCGCCCTCCCTCTATATGAGTGGTCCAAGTTTTTGATTTATTTTTTTCAATTAATTCATTGAATATTCATGTTCATTCTGGTTCCAGCACTACAAAAAACACGGGCTATAGCCACGTTTTTTCGCCCTCCCACTATATGAGTGGTCCAAGTTTTAGAAATGCGGCTATAGCCCTTGTTTCGTGTAGTGCAGAGCCAGTTTTTCCTTGAACTTGGAGTCCCACAAAATTAGTGTAATTGAGAATATAGCTCGCATTCATTTATTAATTTTTCTCCCTCCCTCCATAAGAGTGGTCCAAGTTTCTAATTTCTTTTTTCAATTAATTCATTGAATGTTCATGTTCATTTATCTTCTTTCTTCTTTTTTTTTTTTTTTTTTTTTTTTTTCTTTCTCTCTCCCCCTTTAAGAGTGGTCCAAGTTTCTGATTTATTTTTCAATTAATTTGTTGAAGGGTTATGTTAAGAGGTGTCCTTAGAGAAATTGTTAATAAACTATATTAAGAAAGATTTTAACACCACTTTCATGGGAAATATAAAAAAGTTGATAGAAAAATTAATTACTTTATCATTAACTTTCCATTCATTGAATATTCATGTTCATCTATCTTTTTTTTTCCTCCCTCCTTAAGAGTGGTCAAAGTTTCTAATGCCTTAAATCAACTGACATTGATATCAAAACTCTAAACCCCCACCTATCTCCAAAGCATGATTTTTACTATATTAAGAATAAGGTAAAATTTAGGTACAATACTTAGATGTTGTTCCTTAGGTTCTCCGCTTAACATTCTGCCATGTGGAATTTTCCTCATGAGATTGAAGTGTATTTTTTAGTTAAGTAGCCACATGGATCAATCTTAAGTGGAGAATCTAAAGAACAATATCTAAGGTATTGTATTTAAGTTTTTTCCATAAGAATAACTTTCTTTTGTCAAGAGTATTTTACTAGATATTATTTAGTCTCCTTTATTAGAAGACTTGAAATAGCTATTAGATTATTAAAATAGCGAAGAAAATTTTTCATTTTCCCATGGTGCGCATAGCCAGTGTGGGGACTGGGGAATCTATCATCTTTTTCATCCTTCTGATCAAGCAAAATCATGTCTTCAAAAAATAAAAAACAAAAAAAAAAGCTGGCGAAGATTCACTTAACTCTACTTTGTTGGCTTATCTAAAATAACATGGTTAGAAAAGAGGATCCACTATGCATGGCTTTGCACAGCCCCATACCAATAAAGTTTACAAAAAGCTATCATTGTGAACAAAAATCTTCAGTCCTGTAAAGAGCGTTTCCTTTTATGTTCCATCACTCGTGTCAAAATTTTCTTATTATCAAAATTTAGGTTCTTTTAGAAGGAAGAAAATAGAGAGAGAGAGAGAGAGAGAGAGAGAGAGAGAGAGAGAGAGAGAGAGAGACTTGTGGTAGGCCAGGCCAATATGTGATTTGGAGTATAAATTACACAACGGAGTACACACGTTAGGATTTATTCACCACAATTCACAAATGGCAAAAAGTTTTACCAAACTCAAATTTGTCATCTAGATCGGAATCGGATCTTTCCTTTTCCAACAAAATATATTTGTATATATAGCACTCATCATGTCAAGAATATGAGTGGTGCATAATTGAATTCACATACTTGAGAATTAATCGCCTAATATACTCAATGGCATGGGTGAAGGATGGATAATAGAAAGAAAAAAAAAAAATTATGTAATCAAATGAACCACTAAAATTTTTGCAGTATAATTGAGTTGAGTCCATAGTGATAGAGCATATGTAACCACCCTCTCATGGAGATGGACCTTGCTAGTATGAGATCCATCCAACGTGAGAGACTGGTTATATATATCTAATACACCAAATACCTTCTCATACATTTGAACAATGAAACTTTAGGGTTATAGTTAATATGTACTCAATATTTAACTGAAATACATGTATAACAAAGAATGATTGGCACAAAATTCCTATTACCAAGAAAGGAAAAAAAAAAAGTTCTTGTTTTGAATTTTCTTTTTCTCCCCCTGGTGGGGTGACTAAAAATATTGAATGTGGCCTGTTTTCTAGTAGATACATGGAAGAGTTTTGGTTTTGAAATTTCTATGTACTAGTGACTATTTCATGCGCTGCACTGGATTATTAAATAAAAATTATATATATTTTTCTAGAAGGTATAATCAATTTCATGCAATTTATTTAAAAGTAATAATGTTAAAACAAATGAGTAACTACATTAAAAATAAAGGTATAATCAATTTCATGCAATTTATTTAAAAGTAATAATGTTAAAAAAAAATGAGTAACTACTCTAAAAATTATATTTGTATATTCATAATCTTCATGTTTAGAAAGACTTTCACTTATTAACTAAACCGAAGTGAACCAAAATTCTACTTTAATATAGCTCAATAGGAGTGTAACAATAATAAATGCTATACTTAAGATTTTAGATATTACCAGTTTGAGATTTTATATAAAAGGAATGGACTGAATGCACCAAATGGATCGAAATTAATCAAAATAGACTGAATTGGACCAAATTAATCGAAGAGTACCAAATAGGTGGAGTTGTGGTGTGCGTTTATGTTAGAACCCCTTTTCCCCTCTCTCTTGTGTGTGTGTGTTTGTTTCTTATTAAAAAATAAAAAATAAATAAATAAATAAAATAAAATAAAATAAACTAAATGACTGAATAGGACCAAGGTGGACTGAATAAGACCAAATGGACTAAATAAGACGAAGTTGGACCAATTATGATAGAATGGACTGAAAGGGACTAAAGTAGACCAAGTAGGACCAAATAGGACCGAAGTTGACCGAATGGACTGAATAGCACCAAATAGGACCGAATAGGACCAAAGTGGATTGAATAAAACCGAATAGGACCAAAGTGGACAGATGGGACTGAATAAGACTAAAGTAGACATAATGGACCGAATAAGACCGAAGTGGATTGAATAGAACCGAATAAGACCAAAGTGGACAGAATGGACCAAATGAGACTAATAAGACCAAAGTAGACATTGGACTGAATAAGACCAAATTGGACCGAAGTGGACTGAATATGACTAAGGTGGACAGATGGGTCCGAATGGATCGAATAAAACCAAAGTGAATTGAAACCAAACATAACCAAAGTGGATAGAATAGGACCGAAGTGGAATGAATAGAACCGAGTGGACCGATTATGACCAAAGTGGATTGAATAGGACCAGAGTGGACTGAAAATATGTGTAGTGACCTAAAAAGGGGGGGTCTTGCATTCCATGGAATCCCACATCGCCTAGGGAAGCACATGAGAATGTGTTTATAAGAAACGACCTCCCTTCAATGTGTAGAGGCCTTTTCCCCAGCGCAACCTGTGGAAGAACAAAACCATGAGGGGTATGGGTCCCAAAGTGGACAATATTTACACAGTTAGGGTGGGGTCATTACAATATATTTTTAAAATTTTTATATATTGGTCTTTAGACACCTAAAGAATTTTTTTTATATGTATTTCCTAAGAAATATAAAAAGAATTATCAAAGGGTTTGAATTTTATTGCAATTTTTTACCTATGCTACTCCTCTTTCTTTTTTTTAATTTTTTTATTAACATATATGTTATGTGCATGACTCTAGTGCAATATGTGGGATTTTTATTAATAAGAAGATTAGACTATATAATAAAATGTAAAAAGTTAATCTGTAGTCTACTTATTCAATATTTTGAATCTAAATAGGTTGAAAAAGAACCACTTAACTTTGTCAATAGTCCTCTATCAAAAAAAAAAAAAACTTTGTCAATAGTCTTCTATATTAAATTTTAGTTTTATAATATTTTTAGAAAAAAAAAAAAAAAAAGATTTCTAACACAATTTTGTGAATTTCACGACTTTCATATGAAAAAATATTTTCCAAAACTTTTAAAATGCCTAAATCTACAAAAGTTTCCCTTAAAAATTAGAGTGGAAAAAAAAGCTAGTAATAATCAATAATTGCATCAACCAATAAACAATTTTAGTAAATTTTATTAGAAATGTTCACCAATAAATCGGAAAGAAATACCATTATGAGATTTTGGGTGATATTCATCACGAAAAAATTATATATTTTTCACCAATTGTTAGTTTGTTTGTATCTATCGAGAAAAAAAATATTATATTACAATAAATTCTGATTCTTTTCATTAAAAAAATTCAACAATAAATTTCTTAATGAGAAATAATAACTATTTCTTTCAACAAAACAAAATGTTTTAAGTAAAATTATCAGTAGCTAAGGGGAATGGTAATTTACCGCCAATAGTCTCACTAAATTACTAAAATTTCAATGTTATGACACCTCAAGGTCAAACTAATAAATTACCAAAATTTCAAAGTTATGACACCTGAAGATCAAACTAATAAAATGAATTACACAAATTAATTCACTAACCCCCAAACTTTAGGTTTAATAATTAACCCAAGTTTAGGCATATTCCATCTACTTTGAATTCGTCCTCTCAAAACACCTCAACTAAGAGAGTACCAAAACTATGTTACTTCTTAAACTATTGCAAGAACAATAACCAATCCTTAGTCACAAAAAAACAATTCTCCAAATTTCAAATCCACAAAGTTAAATTCATAAAAAAAATAAAATAAAAAATCCAGAAAGTTAAAATCATGAGCACCTTATCTTTGTCATATCATCATAATAAGGGCAAAAAGCAGTCTCTTGAAGGGATGATTTCAGCCCTTGAGCTCATCTCTGTAAAATATGATTTTATGAAAATGCTATTTGGGAACTATGTCAAAATAGTGCTATTTTGATAAATAATTATTAAAATTCTTTTATTATTAAAAAAAAAAAAACCTTAGGATTCTTAAATTAAATCCAATAAAAACCTAAATAGCCATCATTGGACATGCTAGAAGCCAATTAGAACCTTCAATTTCATGTAGGTGTGGCTTATTTTGAAATATTATACTTGGATGACAAAACCTCAATTTAAAGAAAAATCCCTTTCAATTATAATCCAAAAATGAGTAAATCATAAATCTTAATTCATCTCATCAAATTGAAGGTTCATACTTGTAATTGGATGTCTCAATTTCATATAAACACTTTAAATTAGATAGAAAAAAAAAATCAAATTATCAAAACCCTGAAATTTGGCCAAGTCCTAACCTTAGCATTTTTAATTCTTTGATTAGTCTTAAATATATTATGATTTCACCCAAACACTATCACAAACCCTATTTAGATGCCTTATAGTAACATATTATTTAGTGCCACTGCCAATCTAGTGAAATCCGTTTTAGATTGAAAACCCTAATTTAATGTTATAAGTTTATTCCCAAAAGACCCCTATTTGATAGATCATTATAATATGGTCAAAATCTGACTAAGGGTCCATTTGGATGAAAACTGAAAACTGAAAAACGCTGTAGCAAAATAATTTTTAAATGTGTGAATAGTATCGTGGGACTCATTTTTAATGAAAAAGTGGTTGAGAAGTGAGGTTTGTGGGTCCCGTGACTGAAAAGTTGCTGAAAAGTTGTTGAAAAAGTTACTGTGTGTGCACTGTTCACACCCTAAAGTCAACAATCATGGCTTGAAAAAAAAAAAAAATGAATATGCAAAACGTGGACGTGGGAAGCGCAAAACGCACTTCCCAAATGCACACTAAATTGAGAGTTCCAATATTTAATTAAGAATCATAATTTCTTTCAATATCATTCAATTTAATGTTATAATAGCTGGAACATAAAAACCCCCAAATTAGGAATGTAAATTGTAACCCTAACCCTAACCCTAACCCTAAGACTTAAAATCTTTAATAATTCACTAACAGCCACAATTCAACCTAATTAATGGCTCAAATTTTCAATTTGGGATCTCAATTACTTGATTTAACAATCGATTGAAAGAAATTATTGCTAGAGAATAAAAATCCCCAAATTAGGCCCTAAATTTGGGATATAGGGTTATTGTTTTTATGGGCAATAGTAGAGGTTAAAATAGGGAGAACATCAAAGCATTTAAAGTTGTTGAGGTTTCCTCAGCATCAATTTAAGTGTGACTGTTGTGCCATGTGGGCCTATTGGTTATCCGTGTGTGGTTCCAAAATAACAATGAGGCATGGGATTTCATGATTTGAGGTCCTTCAACTTAGCAATGCTTATGGCCAAGCAGGGGTTGGAGGTTACAACTCTCTTCTCTACAAATGTTTTGAAAAGCTTGATATTTCCCAAGGTGTCATTTTTCGAAAGTTGTGGATTGTCCTAATAGTTTTTTTTTTTTTTTTTTGGTTGTGAAAGAAAGACTATCAAGTTTCAACCTTTAGCGTTCGTTCTCGATGATAGCTCTTTGTCATCAAAGCAAGACATTAATCGGTTTTTAGTGTAGGTGGGGATTGAATCCCAAATCTCTTATTTAACCATCAGAAACTTTACCCTAGTTGAGTTAATTAGATTTCACGTCCTAATGGTTTTTTTGTTTGGAACAGTATTATGGCTACAAAGCCTATTGTGATGCATGGTACATACCGAAGAGGGACCAGATTTGTGTGTTACAGGATAGTTGTATACTGAATGGCAAATGGAGTAACATGTCCTAGTGAATCACTTTCAAGCTTCATCCTTTTCTTTTCTCTTTGCTCTTCAATCTCTCTGTTTCATACAAGAATAGAATTATATGATTATACAGAAAACTTGTCATCCAATTACTTATAGCACTCAATCACCTGAAAGAAAAGAAAAAAAGTGATAGAAATTATATAATTGATATTATTTTGAAAGAAAATGAGGAATAGAAGAAAATCTCAATCTACACATGCCATGTAGCTATGGTAGTGCAGGTGTACCAAACAATGGAGATATAAGTGCATGTAAAGGAGGACATATAACTATAAAAGATCTGATTATTTTCATTAAAATTATTATTAACAGTGTTAATTCGGAAAGTTGAAGGATGCATTTAGCAGGGCTAATCTCATCTGAGTGAAATTTTTTGCATGTTCTTGTTCTTAGATTAGCCAGGAATGCATGTATAAATCACATGTGGAGGGAGAGGAACATAGAGCTCATCATAATATCTTTAAATAAATATCTGTAAGATGTCTATAATTTGCTTTCTAGTATTAATCAGGATGTCAAATTACACAGCCAGCTGCCAAACAAAATTGACAGATTCTAGCTAGAAGTGGGCATTTTCCAATAGTTCAGGTTTCTCTCTCATTGTTCTGTTAATTATGCTAAACAAACTTATTTTCCTCCCATTGCTTCGTAGTTTGAAGGTACCAAGCCAGAGCCACAAAAGCCTACTTTGCTATGTACAATGTCATTATGCAGTCTGAAGATTAGACCAGTATTCCATGACAAGCTGCCCAAACAGGGTACCTTCTGTTGTCATTAGCTTCACTGGTTCATCGTACTCCACTAGTGTTCCTGAAACATAATAGAGACATTTCCTTCAGAACATTGAAAAATAACGTTTTGATGCCAAAATTACTGCTTCATGCATCTCTATTAGATATCACAGTTTTTATATATGGGTTTTTGTTACTTAATTGAATACAGTATTAACTTCAGATCCATCCAGAAAATGCATACTGCACATACAGTTGACAGACATTGTCAAAGAAGTGGACAAGTACAACATGACTCATCTGCACAATGTGAAGTGCAAAGTGAATTACCTTCTCTGTACTGTAAACATTGCGAAGTCAGATCTAGCTAATGATTATGTCTAAAACAACACCTTCGTTAAGAAATTTAGGATTAAAAACTTTAGAAATTATTAAACATTAACATAATGAATGGCATCCACAGAAAAATAGCTATGTTGCACGGACACGGACACGGACATGGACACGACACGGACACGGACACGGGGATACGGCAATTTTTGAAAAATAAGGACACGACACGGCGGGGACACGGCGGTTAAATAATTAATTAAATTTTATATTTAAGCATATTTTTTAATATTTTTAGACAAAATAAATTTATGTTTAGAATTTAAATTATGTAAGAACTACAAATAAGTAAACTAACACCCAAAATACTACAATAATACACAAAATCTTCAAGCACTTTCAGTATTCATTTTAGTAAAATTACTTACAATATTTAACTTTAATAAATAAATAAAACTATAGCAGGACACACAAAAACAAATTTATAAGTTATAACTAATATTAAAAAATATATATATAAAAAAAAAAAAAGGACGGAGGGCACACAGGCCACACGCCACAACAAAGAGTAAAAAAAAAAAAAAAAAACACAAAACAAAAACAAAGCAAAACGCGTTATAATAAGTAACAGTAGATTCAAGTTAACATCGGAAAGAAAGAAAGAAGAAGAAGAAGAAAAAAAAAAAAAGACACAGAGAGAACAGAGAAGAGATCGGTCCGCGCCGAGAGAGAGATAGATCGGAAGGGATAGAGGACAGAGGGCACGACGTCGACGTCGGAGCTCGCCGATCGGTCCGATCTAACTCCGGCGAGGGACAGAGGGCAGCGGCAGCGACAGAGGGAGGTTCGGTTGAGAAGATCTTGAGATGTGGTTTCAACTTTCAGTCTAAGAGACTCTAAACTTGCTATATTATTTTAGGGTTATCACAAAATCAATGGCATTGGTAAGTTCCGGTCAAAATCTGTGATTTTATTTATTTATTTTTTTTTTTGGTGGCATGTCGGAGGCGTCGGAACCGCGTCGGCTCCGTGTCGGAGCCATGTCGGAGAAGCAAAAAAAAGAAAAAGAAAAGGGACACCGCCGGACACCGGAATCTGGCACGTCATCCTGTTCCGGTGTCCGACACGTGTCGGACGTGGACACGACGCCAAAAATGACGTGTCCGTGCAACCTAGAAAAATAGACGATTCTGGTGCAAAAACACATGGAATATTCTATAGAAAAGGGTTGAAGTAATGTATGTGACTCACCATCACTAATAGCGAGAACCATCGTGCAATCCATCACTGTAGGTATCCTGCGAGCCACAGTGATCACAGTACAATCAGCAAATTCAGTCCGAATGGTTTTCTAAAGAACCTTCAAATGGAAAATTATCACTTTCGGCATATTTGCAATCCATGCAGAAATATATAAATAGAAAAGAATACTTCTTTATAAACACTGTTCACCCAACGGAAGATCCAACGAGTACTACTTCTAATTCAAAGCAACCGGAAGTTGAAAACGACCGAAGTAATACCTCCCAAATTTCTTGGTCAGAATGTTGAGACAAGGGATCCGAATTGTATCTCACAGTCCCATTAAAAAGAGTAGGATCTTGAGGTATTATTCCAAAACGTGACCTCAGATCATGAAGTCCAATTGTAGAGATGTCAATGCCATCAACAATAATCTTCCCCCCTACTGGCTCCACAAGACGAAAAAGAGAAATTATAAGGGTTGTCTTCCCACTTCCAGTTCGGCCAAAAATACCAATCTTGTGCCCTCCTTCAAAAGTACAACTTATTCCACAAAGAACAAGTGGTGCATTGGACCCATATCTGACCTGTTTTCAAATAAAATTTCTCAGTATATACAGGAACCTTCCTTTCATTTAACATTAAAGGAATTAAACTTTACCTGCAAATCTTGTATCTCCACTTTACCCACAGCCGGCCAATTAGTTGTGGGACGGTTTCCTTCTATTACTTCAGGGGCCTCACTGGGAATATGCATGTATTGGCTTAGCCTTTCTACACAAATGATGTTATTTTCTAAACTGCACTGCTTTTGAACTGAACGGACAAACATCATGTTTAAGGAAAGACCATAAGAAAGTGCCATCCGGATGAATCCTGCAATTGAAAATTCATATGGGAGATTCAGCAGTTCAATATCATTCTATGATTAATATTTCCCAAAAAAAGAGCATAAAGATTTTGTAAATAACCAAATGATTGCAATGGTCATACTTCCAAGAATGATAAAGGTAGACTGACCAGAGCTAAAAGTCTAGGGAGGAAGTAAAACCACGCAAAGTGCAGCAGAGGCAAAAACCGTCGAACTGACACCATTTCTATCCATTGAATCAATCAACCACTCGTTTGCAGCAAAACTGTGGAAAAAGGACTAGCATTTGTGTCAATGAGGTCAAGATTCTTTGTGAAGAACTTGTCTTCCTTCTTGAAAGCCCTTATTGTTATAACTCCTGCTGCCGACTCTACTAGATTATTTTTTATAAAGAAAACCGTGAAAAATGCCACTTCACACCTATTGATTTTTAAAAAAATTAAGTGTACATATAAATTTGGTTCTACATCTGACGTTTTCAATATAAAAATTCTTATTATTTCTTTTTCTTTTTAAGGAGCATTTATATATATATATATATATATATATATATATATATATATATATTATAAAGAAAACACTTGAACTCTTGAAGGCTAAACATCTAAGATTTAAGGTTTATAATTTTTAATTTGCAAAACTAAATATACATGTCAAGAGATTAAAAATCTAACAATAATTGAATATAGAAATATAAAATTATACTATTTTATATCTTAAGTTTAATTTTATATACATACTAGTCACTAACTCGTGCGATGCACGGGAAAGCACAAAGAATATCTACAAAATCTATATAACATTATACTTATATTTGTTAGGTTCAAACAGCCTCTTCTTAAATTATCAAATTATTAAAAAAATTAACCCTTTTCTTCACTTTTTACTCAAACTTGTTTTTATAGCTCATATTTAAACAATCGCAGCAAATTTTTTTTAATTAATAGTAAAATTTGTGTAAAGACAAATTACAGTTTCATGTAAAGTGCACACACCCATATTCTATACCTCTAAGGAAGGAAACATCATAAACCCTTTACATATGTAGGTTAGATTTAAAACAAACTACATATATTCCAAGTCCGATAAGCCAACTCAACGGTAGAAAAATGTTCTTTATAAAATTAGATAGTAACATATTTTACAAAATGGGGCAATTTTTGTAACTCTATCTTGTCGCTCATATTCTCATAAAGATACAACAAAGTAATTTATT
The DNA here is from genome assembly GCA_028216015.1 of Quercus dentata. Lineage (NCBI taxonomy): Eukaryota > Viridiplantae > Streptophyta > Magnoliopsida > Fagales > Fagaceae > Quercus > Quercus dentata. The sequence continues at coordinate 16,686,113 of CP116452.1, read as the reverse complement.
TATCTAGATACAATGGGCAATAGCATTGGCTGTTCTTAAGCACAATTCAATATAGACAAATGAGATAGAAAAGAAAAAAAGTAACATAACAAATACAAAAAGTACCACTGTTCCAGCCCTCCATAACTCCATAAACAGAACCCTTTCTTAGCCCAAAAATACAAAAAGTTCCCTCCTTTCCCACAAACTTGAGAAGGCCGAGACCACCAACAACTCTCCACAGCAATCATACCAACCTCTCAAAGAAACCCAAGGAAAGCACGACCAAAAACATATAAAGCTTTCTCCTTTTTCTTATTGAACCAAGAAACCCAACAAAGGCAACTCCTTTTCCCATTCACCCTGTACAACCAACAACAAGAACATATACAACAAAGCAAGCAGCAAGGCATGGGAGCAAAAAACAGAAAATAACTCTATTTCTACCTTTCCCAACATCCTTAATTGTAGGGCCTTACTTTCTCTTAGCTTCTGCTTTAACATATATAGCATTAGATTAGATATTGATTTGAAATCACGTGAATAATCTGCTAGTTTTCCATCATTCTTTGGACAATATTCTCCCCCCCTCCTTGCAATAGGATTTTAGAAAGAGCAATTAAGAATTTTGATTGAATGATTAAATTTATTAGTTACTAACATTTTATGATTTTTAGATAAGTGGTAATTTATTTATAATATCAAGGCAGATGGAATTAAGTATGAAATATCTTAAAATTTAAAGTCACACCATTGCTTGAAGGAAAAATGTTATATAGGTCTTGCATAATGAACTTATTTACTTCTTTGGATTAACAAAGCATGGTTGAAAAGAAATAACATTCATGATGGCTTATACGGTCTCAAAAGATAAATAAATTCATGATGGCTTATAAGTGCCTAAAAAGTATATCTAGGTACATAGTCTCAAGAGATGAGATTAAAAGGGTTAATTATATTATATATTTCAATACCAGAAGACTTGAAAAAATAATCTGAAAAAATTAGCAAGGGGGAGAATCTTTCCAAACTTAGAATTTAAAAGTTTAGGGAACTGGAGGTAGAAAGCCCTCGTATGGATTTAGGAACTAATTTATGTGGGAAAACAGATCATGCCATACGAACACTATTTAGGAATTCTATCAAACTCTTGTGAGAAGCCAATAACAAATTTGGAAAAGACTTCTAGTTTGAATTCTTTCAAACTCAGGTTTATTTGCCTCCATCTAAAACAAATTTATAAAAAAGGATGCTTAAAATCACTGAAATGAGACAACATACACTATATATTGATTACTATCTTAGGCATTAAGCTAATCAGTGCTTTCAATATATAAAACTTAGCAGTCTCAATATTCAAAAGAGAAAAAAATACTTATCCCAATGAAGAAAAACAAATACCGATCACCCTAATGTCATTTAATTATTGTTGGGTTCTATTTGTTGTTATATTTCAAACTTAACCCCACACCCTCAGCACAACCAAACCCATGAAATTTATTCTACAATTTGACATCCAATTGTCTTCTAATAGCATCCAATGATTCATTGTATATTAATGATTGACGATATTTTTTAAATAATAATAATTTATATCAATACCTGTAATCTCCTTCGACAAAATCATCAAGCACGTCCAATTGCTTCCACTAATAGTACTGAATAGAGCCTATAAAAGCGTATAGAAACACAAAAAAGAATTGAACAGAATTTATAAGCCAACAAATAACAAAAACTAACTCTATCTCTACCTTTCAATAGCAACCATCATAAAAGGATTGAAGAAAAAAGAATTAAAAGTAAACTACAATAGTAGGTAGTTAGTTGAATGAATTAAACCCTTAAAAAAGGTGTGTATGCAAAATGTATTCCTCCTCCTCCTCATTCATAAATGGATTTCTTTAATGTCCATGTCCAATTAATTACATGACCCAGAAGCAAGAGTTATTTCTAATAGTACTGAATAGACAATCACTTTTAAGTGAATGCTTTAACACCACTCACAATTTATATGAAATTTATATCAATACCTGTAAGCTCCTTCAACAAAACTTGACATTTATCAAAATTCATCATCTACCACTATAAATTGATGCAAGAAGGTCATTCCTAAAAATAAATGATTTCTAAACATCATAACATAATGAAAATCATAAATGTAAGAGTCTATAGAATAACACATAGGAATGTAATGAAAACAATAGTGTGAACTGTGAATCAAATTTTAAAGTAAATTTACATATGGTTTGTCATATTTGTGGTTTCCTTACTAAGTCTTAGTGATACCCATTGAGAAGCTTCAAATAGGGCAAAAAAAAAAAAAATTTTAAAAAAAATCCTTTTACAAACCTTTTCTTTTAAAGATATATAGATAATAGGTCATGCAGTATCAATTGATTTGTGGTAAATTATGATGAAATAAGCTTCAAGGCCCCAATATTTATAATTCACTTAAGTCAAAAAGTAAATTCCCAAAGTCATAATATATTTATTCTAAAGACAACCACACAAAAATACATGTGGACACTAACAATTCTATATAAACAAAATTAAAACTTAAAGAAATAAAAATTGAAAGAAGAAGATGAAGAATAAGAAATATTAGAAGAAATTCTTACCCCAAAATTCTCAGTCGCAAGTTCATGTTGTCTTTCCCACCATGCCTCTTGCTTTTGCACACCCTTTACAAAACTCACTCTAACTTGAAACACCAAGCAATTCCAACCAAAATGAAAATATCACCCATTGAAAAGCCATAAAAGAGTCAAACTTTACACATATAAATAGAGAAAAAAGACAAACTTTACACACATACACATATACATGGAGAAAGACAGAGACCTTGCGGTGTAATGTAGATATCAATGGCTTGAACTGAAAATTGAAAGGGGCTGTACAAAGGTCTGAAATAGGTGGACAACCTAGGTGCTTTGGTTGGGATATTGAACAGTATTACCGCTATAGTGGGAAGAATCAGCAAAAAAATATCAAGGTATAAGACTCATCATATTCTAATAATTACAAAAATCCTTGTAGTAAACAAAACAAATATCATGTTGTATTGGCATGAAAATAAAAACAATAAATAATCCAAACGAAAATAGAGGATTTTCATAAAATAAACATAAAAAATTTTCCAAGATATTTTTTTTTTTTTTTTGACTTCACTCAGACAATTGTAAAGCACATCGGGTGATGCTATGATAGGGTTGGCCTATCTTCAAAAATCTTTTGTCTCAATGACTCATATGTAAAGGTCTAGAATTTTGAAGAAAGGACACCATGCAATTAAGCTTGATCCAAAATCTACCAACTAAAAAGGGCAACTAATGATATAAACTATACAATATTTTTAAATAACAAAAGACAACATAGATAGGAACATAAAAATTCAATGTGTCCAATAATTTGAATTATCTAAACCCTCTACATCTAAACCCATCAATCTATGAATTCAATTATAATTCACCCATGATCCAATTCTACACATCACGTATGAAAATAATAATAATAGCAAAGTAATGTAAATCCAAAACCAATAACCAAAAATTAAAGAAAGAATCTTCCACCTCTAGGGGAAGAAGCCCAAGTTTGAAAACCCACTAAAGTGTTCGACTTCTACCACAATAAGATATAAAGCCAAAGAAACCATAGCCCCTAAAGTAAATACAATTAAATTTTTTTAGAAAACCCTTTTTAAGGCTGGCGAACTAAAGGCCAATCATTCAACCATAGCAACCCAAAACACCAAAAGTAAATAATAACAGGGTAGGTAGGTTTTCAATTGAAAGAGAATCAGAATTCTTACCTAGGGTTCAGATTTTGCTCTTCAGAGAAGGTTGGCTTGATTCTGATTCTTTGAATTTGATGGTGGCAAGGAAACTATATATATGTACATAAAAACGTTACACATACAAAACAAAGAAAGATTTGGCAGCATTACACATACAAAACAAAGTTCTAAAAGATAAAGGTTTAGGATTTTGGTTTCAATTAGTCAAAATATAATCCAAGAACCAAGATAACATCAATTACATCCTAACCTCTTCGTTTTCTTGCAGAACACAGAGAGCAAACCGTCCGCAAAAAAAAAAAAAAAAACCCCTGTTCATATCAAACTTCGCTTCAAGATTAGCCAAGTTTTCTCATCTATGTGAATTGTGGACCACTGCATTAATCAACCAAATTTTGGTTCACAATTTGCAAAATTTAGGTGAAAATTCATTGAAGATCATTGAATAAACGAAGAGTCATAACACATTGATAGATTTAACAGTAATAAACAATTAGAGTGAAAGATTTACAGAGAAAACAACAAAAATCGTAACATACCTCAAATGAAGCAACCACAAACCTCACGGAGAATGACCTTAGGGAAGCCATTGACATATTCATCATCTTCTCTCTCTCTCTCTTTTGCTTTCTCTCTCTCTCTCTCGCTCACCTTTTCTTTTTTCCCGATTGTGGAATAGTTAAGAGAATAAATCATATTAGGTAGGGATGGCGGGGTATTAAAATCGAAATAATAAAGAGAGAACGGCTGAACTCATTGAAGGAGAAGGAAAAGCAGAATAGGAAGGGAAGAGAGATCATCTAAAATTTTAATGCGTAAGGTTTGAAAGAGAGGAGTCGGGTTAAGCTAGGTTTTGTTTGTTTGTTTGTTTGTTTGTTTTTTTTTTTTTTTTTTTTTTTTAAGATAAGTATCCGGTTTTGTTTTTGAGTGAAAATAGTTTTTAATTTTCATTTTTATTTTTTAAATATTGTGTTGATGTGGAAAATTGTGGGAGCTTCAAAGGCTTTGGTTTTATATATATATAGATGAGTACTTCAATCACATATAAAGATTAAGGTGGGTATTATAGTTAGCTCAATTGGAGAAGAGAATGGAATGAAAGGAATAATTTTAGAATATTCTTCCCTCCCTTTGTTTGGGAGTTATAGCAGAGGGAGTAGAAGGTTCATTCCCTTGTTTGGGAGTTTGAGTGGAAGGAAATGAAATGGTTAGGATGGAACACTCATTCCTTTTTCTTTTTTCTTTTTTTCTCAAAACCTTAAATTTCTATTCCCTCCAAAATTGTGAAGGAATAAATTTAGGTTTAATGAAATTTTCGTTAAAACCCTAAAATACCCCTTTAATATCAGCCATTTTTTTTTTTTTTTCATTTAGCCGTAAAAAATATAGCTATCATTCTTGCACATTATTGCCTGTTCTTTGCAAAGTGAAGCTACTGCCGCTAGTCTTTCTTTTTCTTTGTCTGCTACAATTTTCAATTACTGCTCACAACAAGTACCTTTTTCTTTTTCTTTATCTTCCAGTCAGTTATAGTCTCCAAAGAGTGCTATGGGTCTTTCAAGTCTTGAGGTGTGTCTTTCAAGTCTAAGAAATGATAGCTATGGGGTCCACGGATGAAACAATTTCATAAAAATCAATTGTTTGCTAGTCATTCATGTCTTTCAATTCTTATGAAAATTGTTTGTTGGTCTTTTTTTTTTTTTTTCTTTTTTTTTTTATGAACTGTTTGCTAGTCATTCATGAGAGTGATATATAGTGTTTTTTATATTGTTTTGTGTGTAGTCTTTTATATTAGTAGAGTGGTTATTTTTTCATGAGCTTTGTTTGTTTTTCCCTACTAAATCCATTCCATTCCTTTAATGATCATTCCATTTCATTCCCTTATAAACTCCCAAACGGACCCTTATCATCAAATAAGAGATCCGGGTTTCGATCTTGCCTACAACAAAAAACCAATTGGTGTTTTGTTCTGATGATAAAGAGCTATCATTAGGAATTGACATCATAGGTTGAAAATATCTCTTTAAAATAAAATAAAATAAAATAAAACTTACAAAGATTAAGCATTTTCCAAAAATTTAAATAAACACAAATAACACATATAAAGACTTAATTTATTTCCTAAACATACATTTTAGGAACCCCAAATGTCATTGAAGCACTATATCAAGCTTTGACAGTGTTGTTGAGAGGTTTAGATCATATATACCTAAATCCAAAGCCAATTCATACTTTCTCTCTCTCTCTCTCTCTCTCTCTCTCTCTCTCTCTCTCTCTCTCTCTCTCTCTCTCTCTCTCTCTCTCTCTCTCTCTCTCTCTCCTTTTGTTTTGGCTTGTCAATATTTTGTGAAACTAGAATATATAAAATAACTGCTATTATAACATGAAAAATTAACATTGCGAGGAGTAATCCTTTCATTTTTTGAAATTACTAAAATTAAAAGTGGAAGAGTTCAAGAAGTTGGAAAAGGGGGGCGAACCGTGGGTTCCAGTTAGCTCAATTGGTAAAGTCTCTGATGGTTGAATAAGAGATCCGGGGTTCAATCCCCCGCCTACACCAAAAACTGATTGATGTCTTGGCCTGATGATAAAGAGCTATCATCAGGAGTGGACGCCATAGGTTGAAACTCTCTAAAAGAAAATAGGGCGAACCAAATCTCTTAATTTTTTACATTTATGGCTTAAAATGATCATTGATAAGAAGATGGGGGATGAGGTGAAACGTTAAATGAAATACTACTCATACAAAGTGCCACATGGCAGAACCGTATACTCTCCCACATGAGTTCTCAGCTTTTCCCAAGAATGTTATTTTCTCGCCAAGTATATTACATTTTAGGTTTTTCCCTTTTAACTTTTAGTTTTGGTTTATCTATTTATGTTGCATTTTGTCCCCCTTCCCCCCCCGCGCCCCCCTCTTAATTTTTAGTTTTTTTTTTTTCCTTATATAGTATTATTTTTTCTTGGTGTTAAGGACATAGGAGTAAATTTATACAATCTACTTTTTCTATCCTCTCATTTTTGTTCTCAATCAAATAAATGAGTTTCCCATCTCTTCACTCTTCCATCCTCCCAACCAAACACATTTGAGAGAAAACTAAATCTCTTCTATCCTCCCACATTTTTATCTCTTCTCTCATTTTCTATCCTTCCACTTTTTCATTCATCTAACCAAATGGACACTAAATGTTTTTAAAATTAAGTAGAAGAAGTAGGAATAAATATCCATTCCCATAAGTGTGTGTGTGTGTGTGGGGGGGCAGAATTGGTTATATAAATTAACAATTATGGCCTTCATTTGTTAATATTAAATAAATAGATATAAATTGACATCATATAGGTACAATTGATAGCTTAAAATTTTAAACAATATCTGGAACCCCTCCACTTCCCCCTTCTAAATTCCTCCAATTTGGGGGAATTAATAAAGAGAGGTTCCATTTCTCCTCCCTTGAAAAACATCCAAACAAGATTCAAAGAGCCATATTCCTCCCCTCCATACAAACAAGCTATAAGGTACAATGTCTAAGAAATTATACCTAAATTTTACCCTAAAAAGAATAATAACATATAATTTAATTGAGTAATTTTCAGAATAAGAATCCAATTAAAAGTAATGCTCTGTTTTTTTCAATTGAAAATATTGTATAAAGATAGTTTTCTATTTTTTCTAGTGTTTGGTAGCATCAGAAAAAATGATTTAAAGGAAAATTATTTTTGGTCAAACATAAAAAATATGGCTTATTTTTAGAGATTTTTTTCCACTAATGTTTTTGAAAAAAAAACTCTATCTCACAATAAGCTAAATAAGAGAAGTTAAAAAATTATTTTTTTAACTCATTTAAGGTTGCTACCAAACATAGAAAAATGAGATAATTTTATAGAAAATACTTTTTGGAAAATAACTCATTTTCTAGAGAATATTATTCTAAGAACAAACAGAATATTATTAAGTAGTGTCACAATAAGAAACTCTTTCACAATGTTAATATCGTTTCGTGGGACTAATATTTTGAAAATCAATGTATAAAGTAACTCTTTCTCAATATTACACCACTAAATAATATTTTAATGAATTGATATTTTGCAAATCTTATAGAGTATTGACATCAACTGTGCCAAATGCTAAATTTTTTGTATTTGATACGTTAAACACCAAAACCAAACCAGCGTCAGATATGTCAAATGCGAAAAATATTTGGCATTTGCTACAATATAGTTCTATGATTCTATCTATGGCACAGTATGGTCATATATTCTATTTATTTTTTTGTGTATTTTTTAATCAACTTTCTCTCTCCTCTAGTAAAATATTATTACTTTTCTCTCTCTCACAACCACTCATCCTCTCACCCTTAGACTCACTCTTCCTCTCTCACAGCCACTCATCCTATCACAATCCAATTCATTCTCTCAGCCCTTGAATATTGACCGAATCCCTCTAATAAAGCAAGAATAAAAAATTAATTAAGAAGAATAAATAAAGAATACTTAAATAAAATGGAGTGAATTGTAAAATGGTGTGTCAAAATAGAAAAATAATTTTTTTGGTGTGTTTTTTTTTTTTTTTTTGAGAATAATTTTTTGATGTGTTAAAATATCATTTTCTTACTATACCTGATACTAATGCTCTTAATTAAGGTTGGGTTACACCTAATTGTGAAGTAATCATATTAGGACAATATACCATATATACCTTATTTAATATTTAAATCGGGGCTTCCCTTTTTGATATCATTTTTAATGGAGCTTATTTTTTTCCCTTGAACATTGGACTATCAAAATTAATCCTAATATAAATTCCACGTCTTAAGCACAATAAAAGTTCCACCGCATTTGGGCTTCTTTGTTCACAAGCTTTAAGGTTGGACAGTCCTTTTCTTTAATTTTTTTTTTCTCCTGGGTTTTGTTTTGTTTTTTTTTATGAATCTCCTGGGTTTTGTTGACACTTAAGACATTGTTAAATTTCATTAAAATTAACGGAATTGTCACGTAAAGCAAACCATGCATAAACGATGTAAGTAAGTCTCAATAAATAAAAAGTATACGATAACTTTAGAGCTGAAATATTTGTAATCTACATTCTACAATTTGAAAGCTTGTATAAGTTGAAGACTCTTACACATGTGGTGGAGCCAGGAATTTATATTTGAGGGGCCATGTATATATATATATATATATATATTTTTGTATGAAATGTAAAATAGTAATATACAATACTTCATAACTAAATATGTATAAACCAAAGTATATTTAATTAAAATTAAACAATCATGAGACAAAATTGAAAAAATGATTTAATATCTTTAATCAACTATAAAATAGGCAAAGTCGCAAAACATACAATAACATAAAAGCTAAACATCTTTGTTCAAAACTGTAACCTACGCTCTTTAAGAGATCTAAAGTCATCAAGTATTGAGTCGGTAGTGAAGTTTTCAGCAATTTCCTTTTCAATGTAGACAACTAAGTTATCCGAGAGAAACTCGTCCTCCATTTTGTTGTGCAGTCTTGTTTTAACAATTTTCATAGCTGAAAAGGCTCGCTCACCGATTCTTTGTGGACACTGGAAGAGTCAAAACAAGGTGAATCAATTGATCAATAAGAGGATATACCTGTGACTTTTCTGTCTCTACTAACCTTCGACATAATTCTGCCATAGATGACAAATTCTGAAACTTCAAATGATTTTGCACATCATGCTCAAATAGCTTCAATTGAATTTTCAAACTAGTCCTATCACACTTAGAAAAATTAAGAGGATAATATTTCTCAACAAGACGACATATATCATCCACATTAAAGGATTTGTAAGCATCCTTTGGATCCAAAGCAAAGCAAAGTGTCAAGAGTTCTATTGGTTGTTCACCAAACCTATTGTCAAGCTCTTTCAATTGAACATCTATTGTAGCATTAAATATATCAAAATGATAATGATGCTCCACTGTAACATGATCCCTTTTCTTACGACTTCTACCTTCAGCATATTGAGCACTTAGATCCGGAATATCAATTTCAAATGTTTTGGAGAATCTTATGACATTCTCAAGAAAATTATCCCAACCATCTACTCTTAAATTTTGGATGAGTGCCTTTGTTGTTGAAACTAAATTTTGGGCATTTGAGATGTCTTGAGATTTCTTCTGTAAAGCTTGACAAAGAACATCAGTAATACCCATGATTTCCTTCATTAGATGTAAACTAAATTTAAACTCAAATGAATTAATCATTTTATGAGCTACATTTGCATCTCCACGTTGCAAGTAGGTGAACCCGTCTTCCTTTATATTTTCAAGCACCAAACAAGTTGGACCAAACATCCTCATTAGGCTACAAATAGAATTAAAATGAGACCCCCAACGAGAATCTCCAGCCCGTTTTAGAGTCCCAATTTTGTTTGCTCCTGTTCTTGTTTCAAGTTCATCAATAGCTAACATTCTAGCAATTTCTGCAGCTTGAGCAGCTCTTAATTCATCATTACGTTTTCATGAAGAACCAACTGTAGTGATAATGAAATTTAAATTTAAGAAGAATTCATGGATAGAGATTACCTCTCTTGATGCAGCAACTAATGCTAATTGTAACCGACGAGCAAAGCAATGCACATAGTATGCATAAGGACAATCATTAAGAACTAAGGCTTGCAATCCTTTCCATTCACCACACATGTTGCTAGCACCGTCATATCCTTGTCCACGAATATTTTGAATGTCAAGACAATGATGAGAAAGAATAGCATATATTTCATTCTTCGGGGTCAATGCAGCAGTGTCTTTAACATGAGAAAGATCAAAGAAGCGTTCTTGTATAAAGCCATCATTGTCAACAAATCTCAAAACAAGAGCCAATTGCTCTCTCTTTGACTCATCACATGACTCATCAACAATAATACAAAATTTGGAATCCCCAATGTCTTCACGAATCTTACTCTGCACTTTACTTGCAATAACATGCAGAATCTCCTTCTGAATTGTAGGTGAAGTGTACTTGGCAGATTTAGGAGCATTTTCCAAAACAACTTGTGCAACCTTATCATTATAAGATGCCAAAATTCTAATCATCTCAAGGAAATTTCCTCGATTTTTTGATTGAAGGGTTTCATCATGACCTCTAAAAGGACACCCTTGAAAGGTGAGCCACCGAAAAGTATCAATAGAAGTTTTCACCCGCGGTCGATTATTTAGAATTTGTTCAGAACTTTGCACATTCATCACTTTATCTATATGCACCGATTCATTCAATAGATCATCACAATATTTCACAGCATTGTTGTGTGGTGAGCAAGGATCTTCTCCAACATGATTCAAAAAGGCACAATTCTTTCCATTATTGACTTTTTTCCAATTTCTAAATCCTGTGAAAGTAAATGCATCACAGCCAGGGCGTCTACTTCTTTCCATGGTAAAGAGATAGACAATATGCAGCATCTTTAGTAGGAGAATACTCCAGCCAAGAAGAAAATTGAATGAACCAAGAAGCTTGAAAGCGAAGAGGATGCTTTTCTCTAGAAAATGGATAGTTTGAAAGACGGATTTGATATGGTTTAGCTTTTAAATAAGCACGTCTAACTTCATCACGTATATTGGCTGGATAGTTACACATTTCAATGCGCTCTCCTGGATCTCATTTTAAAATTCTAACATCAACTTCATTGGAACTAAGTGGTGAAAATTTTAAATGACTTTCTTCAAGTTCCACTTCCACCACTGACGATCTAGAAGGATGTTTTTTGGGATCAATTCTTGGAGATTTGGAAGGACGCTCATTGGAAGTTGACGCTTCAACATTAGAACCTAAAAGTGTACTATTTTTTGAATTACCGTCTTCATTTTTTTTGAAGAATGAGTCAATAGTCCTAAACTTGCATATGACCTAAATTATCAAATTAAATTATCACTTATTAAATAAAAGACAAACAATCATTTAAATGTCAATACATAAAAAATATATATATATATATATATATATATATATATATTTATATAATAAACAACAACTAAATACATGAATATATATTGTTTATAATATATTGATTATTATAATAATAAATAATATATTATAAGAAATTTAAAAAAGAAAACAATGAAAAGGAGCACACAGCACAAGCTGTCAAGCACAAGCACAAGCGCAGAAGCTTCACAAAATTGAGTCACAAATTGAGGGGCCCACAACAATAGGTTACTGACAATGATAATGAGAAAGGGACAAGATTAGTCACTCTTTATTGTCTAAATTCAACACATAGTACGTTTACCAAAGAAAAATTGAACACATAGTACATACATTACACTATTGCAATTCTGGAAAGTGCAAAACCTTTACTTTTAAATAAAGAGACAAAATTTTTACTTTTAAACAAAGGAATGAAAAGCAAAGAACTAAAATCTGAAAAGATTAAAAAAAGAAAGAAGAAGAGAGCAAAGGTAGTGCAGTAGCGAGAAGGATCAAGGAGGTCAAGGCAAAGAGAAAGAACTGAAAGAAGAAAAAGAAGAAGAATGCAAAGCCCAAGACCTCAACGAAGATAGAGAGAGCGAGAGAGAGAGAGAGTCACCGGTGTAAGTCTGTAAGAAAGATTCTTTCTATTTCGCAAGACTGCTACAACTGTGTGGCCGTGTGGGAGAGACAAAGTTTTAGACTTTTCAATTTTTTTTGCCGTGTACAAGTAATCCCTAGATGTATTGGGATGAAAATTAGAATTTTTTTTCTCATTTATTTGTTGAGGTAATTGTTAAAATACCTGTATTCATTTTAAAGATGCTAAATGTGTAATTATTGTAATTTGTTGACATGTATTTGTGGATTGTATAGTATTTATTTTTAGACTTTATATAGGTATATTATCAGGGATGGGGGCCAAAATGACAAAATTATTTAAGATATTTAAAAAAAAAATTATAAATTTTTTCAAAATTTTTGAGGGGGGGTGCCAAGAGGAAAAATTTTGGGGGGGCCCAGGCCCCCCTCGGTCCTCAAGTGGCTCTGCCACTGCTTACACATATACCATTAGGTGAAAAGATATTGAAAAATGGTATGTATTGTGTATAGTGCTCCTCTGTACCGAACTCATGCATTTGTCTTAAAATGATTATGCATCAATCTTGTATTCCAACAAATGCTCATGTTTAATTTAGGTCTCATATATCGTTAAGTGCACATAGTACCTAACAAAAGCCCTTTTTTTTTTTTTTTTTTTAAGAATTTTATTTTATAATTCCGTAATTGGAAATAAGGAGATTTAAACTCTAAACATCTTCGTTACAAATACTATGAAATGTCAATAGAACTATAAGGGTCTTACCACTATGCCATATCTTATCCTCAAATACATTGGTCTGGTACTTTATGCATGGCAAAGATTGGTTATGACAAAAAAACATTTGCATGGGGCTAGTGAGCCTACATACATACATACAACACATACATAGATACATACATACATGCATACATACATACATACATACATGCATGGTACTAAAAATGATCACTCATGGGTTAGTGCTCCTTTGTACTGATGCATTTGTCTTAAAATGATTATGCATCAATCTTGTATCCCAACAAATGCTCATGTTTAGGTCTCATATATCGTTAAGTGCACATAGTATCTAGCAAAAGCTTCTTTTTTTTTTTTTTTTTTTTTTTTTTTTTTCAGAATTTTATATTATAATTTCATAATTGGGGATAAGGCAATATAAACTCTTAACATCTTGATTACAAATACTATGAAAGGTCAATAGAACTATAAGAACTACAAGGATCTTACCAATATGCCACATCTTATCCTCAAATACATTGCTCTGGTTCTCCATGCATGGCAAAGATTGGTTATGACAAAACATTTGCATAGGGCTAGCGAGCCTACGTACATACATACATGCATGCATAAATACATACATACATACATACATACATGGTACTAAAAATGATCACTCATGGGTTATGGGTGATGGAGCTTTCTTATTCTGGAGTTGCATGCGGGCCTCAAACCTCTTTGCCAATTCAGACAGTGTCTTGTAGGAGGAACTACCTTTGCACAAAGCTTCCTTAGCACTATATTTCAGTTCATTAACCCTGTCCCTTATTCCATGCCCTTCATTGTCTACCATGATCTTCCTCACCTTCTTTTGTATCTCCTCCCTTCCCACCACTTTCTTCGACGGCAAAAACTCCAATCGAACTGCCATGCCAAATTCCTCTGTAAGCATAGTAGCATTCATCTTTTGCTCTGCAAAGAGTGGAAATGCAATTATAGGGACACCCATCAAAATACTTTCCAGTGTCGAATTCCATCCACAATGAGATATAAACGCTCCAATAGAAGGGTGGCTCAAGATGTCCACTTGTGAAACCCAATCTGAGATCACAAACCCAACATTTTGGATCCTTGACATGAACCCGTTTGGCAAGTACCCAAATTGGTCATGATTTTCATCCCCACTCCTCCCCTTCAAATAGGTCTTATTCCCAGATTCCTTAGTGGGTGCGCGTACTACCCAAACAAACCTCTGCTGGCTCAACTCCAACCCAAAAGCTAGCTCAGTCATTTGCTCGTGTGACAGTGTTGCACCACTCCCAAATGACACATACATCACAGAATCATTTGGTTGCTTATTTAGCCAATCAAACAGCAAGCCACTCTTGGACGAGTTACCTGATTGTGTTACTTGAGTTACCTGATTGTGTTACTATTGGACCAACTGGGTACACTGGTCTCTTTAATACACAACCAAGTAACTTATCATCTCTCAAAGCCGCAACTGTTTTAGGCTGAAGCTCCTCCCAACAGTTCATCAAAACCCCATCACTCGTTCTCAACCTAATCCCTGCATGCAGGTACTCATCGTATTGTTGATTAGTTCTATCCAGTAAAGGATCAAACAAATCCTCAACACGAACAGAAGCACAACCTGGAATCTTCAGTGGCTCTTTTTGGTGAACATACTCACCCTTCACTTCCTTATCTAGTACCGGAGTGTAGATAGTCAATGCAAGGATCCATGCATTTGAAGGAGAGAAAACGAACTTTAACATGCCAAACTCTTCAGCGACTGAGAAAGCATCGGTTCCAAAAATGTCAGTGATTAGAACTGTTGGACATGGCTTCATTGTAGCTACTGATGACCGAAAGGCTGGCACGATTTCACGCATCGTTACTGAGAGCCTCAAACCAACTGTAGCGTTGGGATCAACGACCCCAGTGATGTCAACTGGGGGGAGTTGCACAATGTTACAGAGCTCATTGCTCATCTCTGAGATGATAGTTTTGGACAATGTTTGTGATGAGTGATCAATGCTGACAAGGAAGATTGTGACTTTGAAGTTGTGGTGAGTGACAAAGAGTTTACCGAGACCAAGGAATGGGATCATATGGCCCATGCCAGGGAGGGGAAGTAATGCTACATGAGCTTTTGAGGTTTCCATGGATGAAAATTATTGAAATAAACCAAGAACTGGGAATAGACACAAAAGGAATGATAATCACGTAGCAATGAAGGGGCTATTAGTAGAAAAGCAATTACGTAAAAGAAAAAATATTGGCATGTTGGGTTGGGTTAGGTACGTACCACGTGAATATGTGGTAGGTGTCTAAGGTGTGTGACGCAAACTGTGGTTGCCGATTTGTACTGGCAGGCAAGTATCATATATTGACGCTTTAAGCTTTTAACCTTGGCAGACTATATTTTGGGAAATTTTTATTTTCTATTTTTGATGAGAGTCGGCATGGAAACTTAGTTGACTATAGTTTAGTGAAATGAGAACTTTCACTTTATAATTTAGAGTTTGGCTTACTCTTAATACTTTTTTAACTGGACATATCATTTTGTTTTAAATATACAATGACAAGTGATAGTGGATTTTAATCTCTAAATTTTATTTAGTTAATGTATGATGTGGCGGTTTTTCATTAAAATAAATTGAAATTTCAATTAAAAAAGTACTGCAGATAGGACAAACCCAGTATAATATAGAAAAATAATGTCACATGATAAACAACTACAGAACTACTAGTACATGTTAATTTTTTTGCCATGTGTCACCAATAAATAAATTTAAAAAAAATCTTAATGAGCACTATAAATTCTACCATTTTAATAAATATCCACTATAAGTCCCTTTAAATACTCCATCAATTTTTTTTTTTTCCTTTATTTCCTATTAGATCCCATAATGAAAACATTTACTAAGCATTGTTATAAATATTCAGTTACACACCGTAGGGAAATTATTTTCCATATACATGATAGTAGACCTTTGGATTTTAAACCTTTTTTTTAGAGAGTTTCAATCTATGACATTTGCTTCGATGATAGCTCTTTATCATCAAACTAAGACACCAATCAATTTTTGATGTTGATGGAAATTGAATCCCAAATCTTTTATTCAACCATCAAAGACTTTACCTATTGCTAACTAGAACTCACTTTTAGATTTTAAACTTAAAGCCACATCTTTCAATTCAGTTACAGTATGTTATATTTTTTTATATATCTTTTTCAGAAGAAGGATGACTATAAGGTATTACTACCTATTATTAAGTGCAATAAGTATATAAAAATAAATGACATGTCTTTTTTTTTTTTTGAGAATCAATGACATGTCTTTTAATATCCCTAAAAACATACTAACGCCCCCCATGCAATGAAACTACTAATTTTTTTAATGTAAATTTTCTTAGAAATCTAATGGGTATTAACATTTTTCATAGATAATAATTATTTAAACCTATAATGTTTATTCTATGAAATTCATTACTTTTTTTTGCTCCATATGAAATTCATTACTTAAGTGTGTATCTATATTCCATTTTCCTTTATACAAAAAAGTAGAGCTATGTTTTCATTTGAATTTTGATGTTTGAACTAAATTAAATAAGAGCTAAAAAGAAGACAATTTCAATTGTTCCTGGTCTCCTTCTTCTTTACCCAGTCCAACTTATTATAATTATTTTAAAAAAAAGTTTGTGTACATTTTAAAACATATAGGTAATATATGTTTAGGAATGGACGTCATAGGTTAGGTTGGAACTCTCTCTTAAAAAAAAAAAAAAAAAGGTAATATATTTAATAATTATATATTCACCCTCTACCATTTGGCAAACTAAGGGGATTTAAGTTTGATTCTTTTTTTTTTTTTTTTTCCTCTTGGTGTGAGCATTATCTGTCCAATCAACTTTCATTTTTAAAGGGTTATTTGAAAATTTTCCTTAAAAACATTAATTGGAGTAAGAAATAATTTTATTACCACATAATTCCCATATTATTATCAAGTATTTGTAAGGAATATATATATATATATATATATATATATATATATATATGAGTATGCATAATTGGCAATTTACTTTTTCTAAACATCAAGTATTTATATTTAGTGCACTAATTAATTAATAACAGTTAGTTTTTTGGAATTTACAAACACATTTGGCAAGCCTAATAGACGGTTTAAATTTCAAATTAACTTTGTTTCACCTCAAATTTTTATCTTTTCAGCTTTCCCTCCATTCCATTTCCCTTTTTTAAATCTCTATTGTTGCATGTTCTCCTCTTTCAATGTTTTGAAGCATTAATCCTCACATTAGTGCACTAATACTAATACTCCACTAATTGCCTTTTCATTATGTGGAATAAAATGGTAAGACAAAAAATTGTATATTACAAAACACACGTAATGGAATTCTACAATCATAAATTTCTCAACAAAAAAAAAAAAAAAAAAAAAAAATTCTACAATCATAAGATATGAATCTAAGAGAACAATTAAAATTATAAAGAATACAAGTCAATCAGTTCTACAATTATGAATATATCAATTATAAAACATAGACAGCCAGCAAGTTAAAATTTTCAAGAGACAATATATACAGAAGATTCTGATACTATTATTAAATCCACATTCGCAATCACTGACATTGGAATTACTTTACCAAAAGTCAATTTCTCATAACATTAGTGTTGGTTTATTCCATGACAAAAAGTGTTGTAATTGCATAATTTATTTCCTTGTATTTTTGTGGGATTTATTTGTAATGGGTTTAATATGAAGTGGTGAAGATTTGATCAAGATAGCTGAAGGTTACATGAGAAGCACATGCGGGAAGGTGAGCAGTCAGGCTAGGTGTCCGGCTCAAGACAACTGTCCGGAGAGTAACTCACGACTTGCACCAGTCATGAGTGACCCACGAAGTTCCCTTGTTTTACTAAAAATTGTGACTTTTTGTATTCCCATCACTCATACTATATATACCCTCATTACTCACAGAAATGGTAAGGAGCTTATTGAGAGAAAAACCCTAAGAGAGGTTTCTACAACACACCCACCTTATTAGAGAGAGAGATACTCATTCTTAGAAAGAAATCTTTGTAGTCTCTTCTCCTTCTTTCTCCCATTGTTATACTCATTGAGAGGAGATTTGTACCCAAACACTACCCACACCCATTCAAAGTGTTGAGAGTGTTTTTGGAGCTTGGGCGACATTGGAAGATACCAAGGATGGCGGATGTAATATGGAGCTTATTGCGGGATTTGGAAAGCTAGAGAAGACATGATTTGGCATAACCTTGTTAGAACAAGAAGCTTGGAGGGTTTAGGTGCATCGGGTAGATTAGGCTTGGAGGGTCTATTGCTATTCGTATATCTCAACCGATTTTCTAGTGGATCATTTTACCACTTGGAGGCGCGCAGAGAGGTTTTTCGCCGAGTTCTTGAGTTTCCTCTTCAATAACACGTCTCGGTGTTATCTTTGTGTTTGCGTCTCTCTTCCCTACTCTATTTCTTTTAATTGCTGTTGTATTTGTGATTAATTATGGTTTAGAGTGTTTTGCCTATTTGGGTATTGCTTATAGTTCATATTCTGCACATATATTGTTTGAATATAAGCTTGCTTTGAAAATTTTGTAATTGGGGCCGGGTCTAAACACTCACAAGTGTTTTACACACTAAGTGAGCTTTCAAAAATCAAGGCACATGTAAACAATTTCAAAAAATTTACCTCCAAATAAAGAGATTTATTAACCCAAAAAAAAAAAAAAAACAAACAAACAAACAAATGAAGATGGGTTAGATGAGAATAATAAATCATAGTTCCTCCTGAATTTAGTGATATATATATATATATATATATATATATATATATATAAAACTGTAAATTTTGATAAAGAACACTCTGAAAGTCAAGCAATAAAATTTCATCGATCAATATAATATAAAATTGAGGGAAATAGACAAAGACTATATATTTAACTGTAAGTGAACAAATTAAACACATATCAATAGGAAGAAGAAACACACCAAAAAAAAAAATTAATAATAATAGTTTAGTGAGGTAAAATCACCTTCAAATTGTGGAAACCTTCGCTGGATTTTTAAACAAAACAATCCCATCATTATTCAGAATTTTTTTAGATTGAAAAAGAAACCACTATATTACATTCTCGAAACTTGGCTTTCTTATGAGATGAGTATTGATCGAATGAGATTGTGTACCACGCTATTTGAGGAAAGAAGATAGAAGGCATAGAAATAGATGAGAGGGTTTTTTTTTTGGAGAAAGAGATGAGAGAGAGTAGGTTAGAAAGAACGGTTACTATGAAAATGTCAATATATAACGAATTAGGATAGAAAGAGTTATTTAAAAGGGTTGTCAAAGAATTCCTAAAATGTAAAATGGGAGATAAAGAGTTGAGAAATACATGGAGATTAATGGGTGCATTAATTTGATAGGGAAAGATGAATAGCTCACGTGGAGATGGAAAAAAATTTTTTTTCTTTTTAAATTATTTGTCATTGAATAATAGTTAAAGTTTTAGTAAAATTTTATTATATGTGTGTGTGTTACCATGAAAATGTCAATAAGGAATTAAGATAGAAAAAGTTATTTAAAAGGAATGTCAAAGAATTCCTAAAATGGGAGATGGAGATTAATTTCTGGGTGCATTAATTTGATAGGGAAAGATGAATAGCACACATGGATATGAATTTTTTTTTTTTAATTATTAATCATTGAATAATAGTTTAAGTTTTAGTACAATTTTATGTTATAAAATTTATAATAATAATAAAAAAAAAAAAAACTCAATTAAATGAGACAACTAAGGATCTTAATTAATTGTTCCAATTTAGACCCAAATAACCGAGATAACATGATAGAATAGTGGGGGGAATGGAATATTAAATTGTCCTAATTTAATAATGAGAATTTAATGGAATTTTTTTATTAGTCATTGACACATGGGAAATATTTTGACGTTTACAAATAAGTGTTTAACACGTGGCAATCTTGGTCAATATAATAGCGCAATTAAATACAAAAAGTTGTCACATGTCACTGTAATATGCTTTAAAATTAGATGCATGTTATTGTAATGTGCATCCACCAGTTTTTATTTATACAACTTTCACTGTAGTATGCTTTTATATATATATATATATATATATATATATATATATATATATATATATATATATATATTTATTGATTAGTTGATTATTATCAATTTATTTAAATAACAAAAAAATAGCTTTCTTTTTCCCATGGTATACAGCCAGTGTCAGGAGCCTTCATCTTTTTCTTCCTTTTGATCTATATATATATATATATATATATATATATATATATTTATTGATTAGTTGACTATTATAAATTTATTTAAATAACAAAAAAATGCCAACACGTTGGTTGGTTCAGTGGTAAGGAGTTTGTGGCTCTTCTTGTCGGGCTTGGGTTCGAGTCACCTCCATAGCCAATTGTTGGTAGGCATCCTTAGTAGGATAACCCCCTGCACGATTTGGCTAGAACGGCCTGAGCCTATGTCGGATCGGTGCCCTACCCGGGGGTAAAATATAGCCATAAAGGCCCCCATTTTTCTTCAACCAAAAAAAAAAAAAAAAAAAAACAAAACAAAAAAATAGCTTTCTTTTTCCCATGGTATACAGCCAGTGTCAGGAGCCTTCATCTTTTTCTTCCTTTTGATCAAGCATGTCATGTCTTGAAAAAGACAACAAAAAAGCTAAAATAGCTTTCTTTTTCCCATGGTATATAGCCAGTGTCAGGAGCCTTCATCTTTTTCTTCCTTTTGATCAATCATGTCATGTCTTCAAAAAGACAACAAAAAAGCTATCAATAATGTTTACAAAAAGCTATCAATATGAACAAAAATCTTCACTTCTGTTAAGAGTGTTTCCTTAATTTTATGTTCCATCAGTATGTTGTGTCTCTAATTTTTTACGACCAAAACTTTGATTCTTTTAAGGAAGAGAAAAAAAGTAAAAAAGACCTGTGGTGTTGGCCAGGCCACAATGTGATTTGGACTTAAAATGGATCACACACATTAGGATTTATTCACCACAGCTCACAAAGGGCAAAAAGTTTTATCAAATTCACATTTTTACTCTAGAGCATCTTTCCTTTTGCAAAAACTCACATATTGCTTTTCAAACATGCATTTGAAGCAAATAAGACGAAGTTGGAGCTAGTTGTAAAATCACTTCCACTCATCTCATCTCCAACAAAATATATTTGTAGATATAACATCTCATCATGCCAAGAATATGTGTGGTGCATAATTGAATTAATCTGCTTGGGAATCGTCTAATAAGTTCAATGGCAAGGGTGAAGGATGGATGGTAGAAAGTAAAAGAAATTGCATGTGTGTGATCAGCTGAACCACTATCTAATGTTAGCAGTGCTAGAGGCTGGAATTTTCAAAGTCTATTCGAGTCGAGTCCATAGTAAGTTGTAACAACATGTAACCACTCTCTCATGAAGATGGACCCTGCCAACAAGGGATCCGCCCCTATGTGAGAGGGTGGTTACATGTGTCCGATACACCAAGTTAATAACATCCTAGTGTTAATAGTCCCACCTTAAAACCCAAAAATTCATCAAAACTTGAAGATATACACACCCAATTAGCTTCAATCATTCTAATTACAACAAATCTATTTCAAATCCACAAAGTTTGAAAATGAGCGCATTTTCTGTCATATCATCATAATAAGGACAAACATTATCCCTTGAAGAGATGATTTCAGCCTTTGTGCTCATTCTGCAAGATAAGATTTTATGAAAATGTTATTTGAAAACTATTGCAAAATAGTGCTATTTTGTCAAACAATTATTTATATATAAAAAAACCCTAAGGGTTCTTAAGTTAAATCCAATAAAAACCCATCATTGAACATACCACAAGCCGATTAGAACCTTCAATTTCATGTATGTGTGGCTTCTTTTGAAAAACTAGTCGCTAACCCGTGCAATGCACGGAAAAGATATTGTGTACGAAAATTTAAACAATTCTTTGTTTCTTCATCTTTGATTTCACATTAGGATTCCTATCCTTGATATGAAATATTAAATTACGAAATGGAAAATATAAATCAAACTTAAATTAAAATTAAAATTAGGATTTCAATCCTTTACATCCTCAAATATCCAATAAAGGCTAAAATATCAATTTCCAAGAATTTGAAAGACAACTTTAAAGCACTTTTGTATCTTCTTCCTTTGTTGTTCTTACATTCATTTAAAGTACCACTAATATAAGCTTGTCAATAAAACACGTTGAGAAATGTATTACGACATGCAAAAGTTAGATATTAAATTTTTAATTTTGCTATATTAAAAAAAAAATGCACTTCTCAAGCTAAATTTTTTTGTCGGTTTCTATAACAGAGTCAAAATTTTTTTTTTTTTTTGTTACAAAAAACTTTCTTAACTATGTAGAATTCCCATCTTCTTAAACTTGAGATTATATTCATTTAATTATATTTGGAAAACAAATGTTTTTCCATTCAAATTTTCTACTTGCAAAGGTAGGTCGATTTTAGATTGTTGTCATGATATTCATTGATAAAGCATAAAACAGAGCAAAAATAAAAACCCCTTTTCACAATCATCAATCAATAATATTTTAAACTAATATAAATAATAATTCATAAAACATTCATCAAAAAAGACATTTTATATTGTTTACAATCCATATAAAATAAAAGAATTTGTTAATGCAACTGGAATTGAATTTGATTCTATTTTTTAAGATCAAAGATAGAAAGAATCAATTTCTCAATATGCAGCTCTTGATCCCTTTTTTCTTTTTCTTTTTTAACTTGATAAGTGCAACTCTTGATCTAGTTTACTGTTTAATGGGCAAAGACAAAGCAAATAGTTAAAATATAATGCCTTTAGAAATATCTTAGAAATGTAAATCCTTCTACACATTGCAGCTCTTAATTAACTTATCAGCAAGTAACCTTTTTTATTTAATTTTTTATTTTAACAAAACTAAAGTATTCATAGATCCAAGATGGTATTTAACATCAAGAAAACTTCAAATTAAAAAACTTCCCAAACTGAAATATAAGAATTCCTACATCCCAAAAAACAGCCAACAAAAAATAAAATCCAATCAACATTGAGATCAGATTTTTTATACAGTTTGTTAAGATATATGTATTGTGACATGTTGCTATTTTTGCCGTCTGTGTCTAATTAATAAAAATATATGATTGAGACCCAATTAATATCTAATAATGGACATCTTTGTGATCAAGTTTCTCTCTCTCTCTCTCTCTCTCTCTCTCTCTCTCTCTCTTTTCTTTTCTTTTCTTTTTTTGGGGGTGGGGGGGTGTGGGGGAAGGGAGGGGGTGGATTTGGCATAGGTGATTAAAGAACTGAAATATGTTTGATATTAATGATCAATTAATTGTTCTTTATATATAGGCTAACATATCTTCCTTTATCAGTGGTTACTTTTATATTCATCAAGGTATACAATAAGTTTTGATTGTTCAGCAATTAGCTCCTCTCATCTCATTTAGTTTCTACTTTGTTGGGCTTAAGAAACTTCAAGGTTAAAATTAGTCAAAGAGTCATAGCCATAAGAGTTCTTAAATTTTTTTTGGGGTGATAGTCTTCTTAATTTGAAATAGGAAATATCATGAGAAGTTTGTGAATATCTTAATATCTGATTTCTGTTCTATTTAAAAATATTTTGTTTTATTATCTTTCACAAGACAAGGTTTCATAACTTTTTGGGGATGTGGCGTTTCTTTTTCTAATGGGTATTCTCTTTCTCTGTCTTAGCTAAAAACTACCAAATTCTTGTATGGGTGTGCAGGAGATACCTTAATATTGAAAGTTGATTGGCTTATCGATTCAATTGCAGCAGGTTCTATTATACCACCCGAGAACTGCAGCTCTTAATTAACTTATCACCAAGTAACCTTTTTTTTTTTTTTAACAAAACTAAAGCATTCATAGGTCCAAGATGGTATTTAACATCAAGAAAACTTCAAATTATAAAACTTCCCAAACTGAAATATAAGAATTGCTACATCCCATAACATGACCAACAAAAATAAACTCCAAGCGACATTGAGATTAGATTCATACACAGATGAGATCTGCTACAATATTTGGCATTGTAATAAACACACAGAAAATTGTTTCAATTTGCAACAATATTGCCTCATTTTACATAGACTACACAAACTAATTTGAGTCACATAACAACACTCAAGAGGCAGGTGGCAAGAACAAAATTTAAGAAGGGAATAAAAAACATCAAGCAAGAAGAATAGAAGAGAAAACAGACTAGGATTTAGAAATACCTAAATTGAAGCATCCCACACGTTAGTATTTATATACTGTGAGGAAAGGAGTAAGGAAAATAGAGAGGCTACCATTAGAAGGTGGGGAAGGGGAAGGAACACATGAGAAACCAAAGGGGCGTGAGGATTCTGCCGTTAGAAGGTGGGAAGGGGAAACAAAACGTGAGGAACAAAATGGAAGCAAATCAAGAGGTAGTAATTGTGGGTTTCTAAGGGTTTTAAGTTTGGAAGGCTTAGGTTTGGACTTTAAGTTATAATTAAATTTAGAAGAAGTGGGCTGGTGGAATTAAATTTAAAAGAAGTGGGCTTTATGGTGGAAATAGGTTGGTAATAATTTTAGTTTTATTAGTATTTTAAAATTGAAAAAAAAAATCTAATTTAAAATTGTAGGATAAATTTAGGAAATAGGATGGGAATGACCTGGATGCCGACGTGGCTCAATGTGAGCGTAGCAACATTAAATGTTACGTTTCAGCTTTTAGTGATATATAGATATAAATTACACTTGGATGACAAAACCGCAATTTATGGAAAATTTTCAATTAATTATATTTCAAAAAGGACAAAGTTTGGCTACAAAATTGGTTGTAGCCTAAGGTTACAACCTTATTCAATATCTTTTTATTGAAAGTGAATCTTGACAAATCCACCATTGGATTACATCTTCTTCTTATATCCTCTATACTTGCAAAATTTCTAGAAAATTAAAGATCAATAGCTATTTTATCAATAAATTATTTAAATTGCAAGTTTTTGTAGCTTAAAATTATGCATAAAATATAATTTTATAGATCATATAGTAAATAATATCCAATTGAAACAAAATTTGTCATGTGTATTAAAAGCGTAAAGAATACACAATTCAATGGTTAGATTTTCAAAATATGCAATAATGTTTATTTTATTGAGTAAGGTTGTAGCCTTAGGCTACAACCAATTATGTAGCTAAACTTTGTCCTTCCAAAAATAAGTTAACCATAAATCTGAGTTTATCTCATCAAATTGAAGGTTCATACTTGTATTTGGATGCATCAATTTCATTTATGCACTTTAAATTTGATTGAAAAACATTCAAATCATCAAAACCCCAAAATTTGGCCAAGTCCTAACCTTACCTTTTTAATCCATGCCCTAGTTACACATTATTTTAGTCAATTTAGTGAAATAATTTTTAGATTGTAAACCCTTAATTTAACGTTAAAAGTTTAGTCCTTAAAGAACCCTATTTTTTTTTTTTTTTTTTGAGAAACAAACTAACTACTAAACACACACACACACAGAGTTAATTACACTTTCTCAACAAACTCAAACACATTACTTAACCCCGAGTTAGGCCCTTTTGTAGTGGTACTTTGGGTTAAGTGATGTGTTTGAGCTTGGTGAGAGAGTATAATTAAGTGTGTGTGTGTGTGTGTGTGTGTCGTAATTAGTTTGTTTCTAAAATTTAAAAAAAAAAAATGCAATTGTTGTCCCACATCACTTGAGTGTAACTTTTTCTCATTGCTTAAAGCCCCACTCTACTACTACAAGAGTTAGGCCCTTTTGTAGTGGTACTTTGAGTTAAGTAATGTGTTTGAACTTGGTGAGAGAGTGTAATTAAGTGTGTGTATGTGTGTGTGTGTGTTTAGTAACTCTTTCCCATTGCTTAAAGCCCCACTCTACAACTACAAGAGTTAGGCCATTTTGTGTTGGTACTCTGGATTAAGTAATGTATTTGTGCTTGGTGAGAAAGTGTAATTAAGTGTGTGTGTGTGTTTAGTAATTAGTTAGTTTCTCAAAAAAAAAAAAAAAAAAAAAAAAAGTGGGTTGTTGTCCCACATCGCTTGAGTGTAACTCTTGAATCTCCACTCTACTACTACAAGAACCCTATTTGATAGATCATTATAATCTGGTCATATCTGACCAAATTGAAAGTTGCATTCTTTATTTAGGAAACTTAATTTCATTTCCTAGTGTTCAATTTAATGAGATAATAGCTAGAACATAAAAATCCTCAAATTAGGATCGTAAGTCGTAACCCTAACTCTAATACCTAAAATCTTTAATAATTCACTAACAACCACTATTTATCCTAATTAATGGTTTAAATTTTCAATGCAAAATCTCAATTACATGATTTAACGATCAACTGGAAGAAGCTATAGCTAGAGAATACAAATCCCCAAATTAGGCACTACATTTGAAATTTAGGATTAGTGGCTTTGTGGGCACAACTGGATGTTAAAAGAAGGGAGTACAAGAACAACAGAGCGTTTCAAGTCGTTAAGGTTTCACTCTACCATTGAATTTATCTTGCTTTGATATATTAATTAGAAGAATTAGCCATCCTCATTATGTTCTTTATATTCTTATTTTTCTCTATCCCATTACTAATTGTTTCATGGTAGTTCTTGAATTATTGTGGATATCTATAATAGCTCTTTGAATTATTGTTTCTTCGCATCGCGCGGGCCTTCCTCAAAGAGTGGTGTTTTTAGGCTTTGAATCTTGGTTTGTAACTATGTATGTAAAAACACTACGAAAGGAACGCTTATTCTACTTCAAACATTATTGACACTAGTCATGAGACCAGCGCGATGCGCTGGAAAATTTGATATGAATATGTTTTATTGGATAATTATAGAATTAATATATTAGATTGTATATTTTTAAAAGTCAATATGTGTTATTTGAAATTAAGTTTTATATTAGAAATTTTTTTGTGGTGTAACAACTAACAAATTAAATATATCTTGTAGTTGGGTATTATATACAGGGAGATATGTATGGAAATAAAATGCAATAATTTTTTTATTAAAAAAAAACAGTGTGAGAACTATTAAACCAAGTTGTGACCATGTATACTTTGTTTATTATTATACAGATGTATGCGATTCAACACTTATAGGTATAGTTTTCTCCAAAACATAGATCTACGTCTCTTTCTTCCATACAATTGAAACTAAGTGAAAAAGTATATAAAGATAACTATGCAATAGATCATATTCAATAAATCATATATCATAAAGTGGAAATATAAAAATAAAATGCAAAGAGCAAACTTTATTTCATCATATGAACATATGAACAAATCCCGCAATATATAACTCTTCAAATTTATAAACCACATGATTACTTAGATTTTATAGTAAAATAAGACCAATCCATCCATCATGATATTGCAGTATAGTCTAGATATAATTATATAAAAATCACGGTTTGTTGATCATGTTTCATAAACCAAAAGTGCCATCTATATATCTAATAAAATTTTTAAAGAGTAACCCATGAGAATTCTTAATTTGAATAGCCGATTATATATATATATATATATATAGAGAGAGAGAGAGAGAGACATATGTAGATGGTGGTGAAGGGGGAATGGTGGGGTTTGAACCACAAATAGGGAACACCATAAAGAATGTTTCTAGGCTATCACTTGAACCCCCAAAAATTAATCTAAGAGACTAGACGTAAGGATAATAGGAATTCTAAGAAAGAATCACTCTAACAAAATGTATTTTCAAAGTGATTTAATTTTAGTGAGGAAAATTTTTTCATCACAAAAAAGTACCATATAGTGATGAAATTTATATTTCGTCACTATATATATAAAAAATTAGTAACATTTAGCGACGAAAATTAGATTTTGTCGCTATATGTTGTGTTGAACTAAGGGCGCCAAACGAAAATGTGGGCACCAAACTAAATTCATCTACTGCAATGAATTATTTTGTCGCTAAAAGTTTAAGTTTTTTGCGACAAAAAATTTCGTCGCTAAAGGTGTTGCTCAGAACATTATTAGTGACGAAACCCATTTCGTCACTGAATGTGACAAATAGTGATGAAAATAAGTCATCACTAAAAAGAAAATCATAAGATCCGAATCATTATCGGTGATGAAACCGAGTTCATCGCTAAAGGTAACCTATAGTGACGAAATACAATTCGTTGCTAAAAGTTTTATATTGATATCACATTCAGCCCACTCTTTTTGTTGTTTCACTTCCCACTCACTCTCTCTTTCCCTCACTCTTTCGGATCCAAACCACCGCCTCACCTCAACTCGCCAATCGCCATCGTCGCCGCCACCGCCGTCCAGCTCTTGAATGACAACCCCTATAACATCGGGAATAGCTTTAAGAGCATTCTCATCAGCTCTCTTATTAAAAATGCCATTTTGACACACCAAAAACCTACTTTATCATTTTAGCACATCATTTTACAACATACCATTTATCGGATGTTCTATTCTTCAATTCTATACATTAAAATAATATTCACTACATATTAAAATAATATATTTACTTAAAACCCAGCAATATACAATCACAGAACCCAGTGGCGGTTGCCACCAACCAAGAACCAACAACCACCGCCACAAACTACAACCACAATCACTGGATTCTCCAACAAATTCCAAATCCAAAAAAAAAAAAAAAAAAAAAAAAAAAAAAAACCTCAAAATCTTCAACAAAACCCTACCATACCCAAAGACACCGGCCACCACCATACCCAAGCACAACCCATAATCACAATCACATGGAATCCACAATCGAAGGAAAAAAAAAAAAAAAAGAGGGAGATCAGAATAGATCGCTCCACAATGACGACCTCAGTAGTGAGGGTGAACTCCACGACAATGCGGGTCGTGAGAGTGACAGGGAGGCCAAAAAAAAAAAAAAGAAGAGAGGGAGAGTGACAGGAAAAAAAAAAAGAGAGATAGAGAAGGCGCAGAGAGAAAGTGTGAGAAAAGAAAAAAAGGCGGAAAAAAAAAAAAAAAAGAAAGAAAAAGGGAGGGTGGGGGTTCGGAGAAAGAAGAAAGAAGAAGAAAAAAAAAGGAAGAGAGGTGGCGAGAAGATGAAGTGAGGCGGAGAAAGAAAGAAGAAAAAAAGAAAAAGGGAGAGAAAAAACGAATTAAATAAGCCAAATAGTGTTTGGTATTGATGTCCGTACCATCTCATATTTGAGACGAGATGTAGATATGTGTCAAATTTTTTGAGATTTGGAAAATTGATGAGGGTCTGTTTTTGTGTTTGGTGTGCCAAATGTGCCAAATATTTGGCATTTGGCACATTTGAGAGAGGTGATGAGAATGCTCTAATCGGATCCTGAACAAGGTGAAAGGTTGCTACAAAGGTGAAAATGTTATTTACATGCAGAGGAATTCTAAAGAAATAACATGCTCCAAATGTTGCAGAAAAGATCAAAACAGGAGTTGACCAAAAGAGAATGCTATGATATGTTTTCTCTGACTGCACTTTAGATAGCCATTTGTACTCCATCTTCCTTAAATTTTCTATGACTTTCTTGAAATGGGTTTGCCAAGCATACAATTTCAAAACCTTCATGTTTACTAGAGCCTCAGAACTAGCCTTCAGTCTCTCATCTTGTGCCACTGTTAGCTTAGACAAAAACTTATGTTGTAACTTTGCAAGTGGAATATTGCAAAGCACGGTGAGAATTATCACCACCAGTGCTGCAATTGTTGCTAGCACCACTGCACGAAAAAGAATTAGTATTGCAATACATAGCTGGAGGCTTGTTGTCCATGTCTGATGGAACGAAAATGGAAATTCTCCAATTCTAGAAGCATCTACTATAACATAGTCCATTATCTTAGCACCTAAGTGCATTAACCTGGTAGAATTGGATAATCTCAGTTGTTTATTATAATTGGCTGCTAAGAGCAATGACCTCACTTTCAGTCCAACAAGCCTGCTTCAGAAGAACCACTGCCTTTGTGACATGGATTGTATGCACTTTGAAAAGAAAAAGGCTATTGCCAATACATGTCCTTCATACTTGAATTTTCCTTTTCCCTCATAAGCCAATATGAAGGCATTTAGAAGTACTGGACCACTCGACAGTGTGAGAATATATAACAAAGCAAAGCACCCATATAAGAACATTTATTTCCAATGGATTAAAATTATTGCCTATAGGATTGATGTTTAGGATGCTAGTTTTGCTCTTTTCTTCTTATTCAATTGCTCCAAGAACTGAAAATAACAATTTTCTACTCGATCTGCCTTGCACAACTTGGGTATATGTTCATCCTCAAGATTTTTCTTCCTGCCCATTTTCATCAACGAATTCAACCACCAAAACCACAGTTTACTAAAGAATCCGGCTTTGGCATATGGAGTAACAAGTCCTACTGAATCACTTTCAAGCTTCATCTTTTTGTTTTCTCTTTGCTCTTTAATCTCTCTGTTTCATACAAGAATAGAATTATTTGTAAATATGGAATACTTGTCATCTAATTACTGATAGCACTCATTTAATTGAATTTTTTTTTTTTTTTAAGTGAAAGGAATTGTATGGTTGTTATTAGTTTGAAAGAAAAGGAGGAAAAGAAGAAAAAATCAATATGCACATGCCATGTAGCTATGGTAGTGCAGGTGTACTAAGTAATGGAGATGCAGGTGCGTGTAAAGTTAAAAGAATTAATGAGAAAAATGATTGTCTTGATTGATTCATTATTGTGCTAATTACAGATATATATAGCAATGCTTAAGCAGCTAAAACAAACCCAAAACTAACTTATCTGATCTAACAAACTCTTAACTAACTAACAGAAATGTACAGCTAAGCAAAACACGTGCAAGTCATGTGTCTATTAACTATAATTAAAACTACATGTAGCTTTTATTCTTAAACTACATGCCGTTGATCTTTGCTTCAGCTATACTGCAACTTGGAGTTCTGGACTGAGGTGATTCAGCTAGCTCTTCTAGTTTCCTTGAATTCTGATAAAAGTGAACATATAAATATAAAAGATCTGATTATTTCATGAATATGAAAATTAATAGAGTTAATTTGGAATGTCACTGGATGCGTTTAACAGGGTTAATCTCATCCGAGTGAAAAACTTTGCATGTTCTTGTTCTTAGATTAGTCTAGAATGCATATATAAATCACATGCAGGGGTAGAGGAACATAGATCTCATCATAATATCTTTCTTTTTATTTTTCTTTTTTGAGTAAAAGGTTAGAATTGTATTAAAATAAACTCTGTTGTTTACAAGTATGGCCAAACCAAAAGAATGGCATTTGGGGGGGTGCAACTACATCTTAGTCAGACCTCTGATGGACTGAATTACAAAGTTTGTCCAATAATAAGCAGACACAAAAAAACTAGCTCTAACATCATATCTGATATGCTGCCACAAGGGCTTGGTACTCATTCAACAATCCTACTACACTTTCCATGATCCATTGTGACTGTGACTAAACATGCTTGAAGTAGTAACTGTTTCGTGCATTCTAGATTCTCCACGCCATGATTGCCCACCTGTCCAGTTCTAGTGGCTCCAACATTTCCTGCATGTGTTGGAATAGCAGGAAAAAATCCACCACATCGTTGCTGCATTTCTGTACATGCCCTCTGACCAGCGCCCATACATTTCTTGTGAACGGGCACTTCCATAGTATATGAGCAACTGTTTCAGGTTCCTGGTAGCAAAACTTGCACATTGCCTCAGCCTGGACCTTTCTACTGCACAAGTTGTCCCTCGTTGGTAGACAGTTTGAGCATGCCCCCCACAGAAATGTTCGCACCTTAAGAGGTACATTAAGCTTCCAAATTTTGCCCCATGTAACACCGTGTGCCCAAATCGACAAGTGTTCAGCCAAGGCAACCGATTTTAGTCTCAGAGCTACTCTGTATGCAGTCTTCACAGAGAAATTTTTTGCTTTATTTTCAGTCCATACCAGCGTGTCCTGGGAGTCAAGATGGTTGAGGGGAAGAGATAAGATTTGCTTACAAGTTCTTGGGGTGAATGTTGCTACCAATTTACCCCTATCCCATTGCCGTGAACTATGGTTTATCAACTCACACACCTTCATCTCCACATTGGGCTCATGTAAGAATGCTAGTGCATTTGGGAGCCATTTATGAGTGGTGACCCCAATTTTGCTACCATCTCCAATATCTGCCACGTGGACCCTTCCCTTACCACCTCTCTTGTAGCCAGTAGTGACCTCCACACAACTGACGGATTAGAGCCCAACTCTGCCATCAAGAAGCTACAGTTAGGAAAATACCTCGCCTTGTACACCCTATAGAAGAGTGATTGTTCATTATGAATAAGCCTCCATGCTTACTTAGCCAACATTGCCAAATTGAAAGCCGATATATCTCAGAATCCCATGCCTCCCTTCTTCTTATCTTTACACAATTTTGTCTAGTTAATCTAATGGATCTTCTTTTCATCCTTGGTTTGGCCCCACCAGTAATTTGATAGGAGGGAGTTGATTTTGTCACAAATGGCATTAGGCAGTTTGAATAGACACATGGAGTAGGTGGGTATAGCTTGGGCAGCCGTCTTAATTAGAATCTCCCTACCTGCCTTAGATATAAGCTTTTCCTTCCACCCCATCACCCTTTTAGTGATTTTTTCTTGAAGCTCCTTAAAGGTATTAACCTTTGATTTTCCACACACCATAGGTAGTCCCAAATATTTTTCACAATTTGCCATCACCCTTGCCCCCATCATTTGTTGTATAGCCTTTCTCACTTCCGGTTTGGTGTTAGTGCTGAAGAATAAAGATGTTTTTTGTCTGTTGATAGATTGACCCGATGCAGCTTCATAAGTCCTCAATAGGTCTAGTAACCTTTAACACTCCTCCACAGTGGCTCGGCAAAATAAGAGGCTATCAACAGCAAACAAAACGTGAGAGATACACACCCCATGTTGGCTAGCTTTTAAACCTCTTAAAGTATGGCTCTCTTCAGCTTTTCTTAGCATGGCAGACAAGCCTTCAGCACAAAGCAAGAATAAGTATGGGGAAAGTGGGTCCCCCCGCTTTAGTCCTCTTATTGGTTTAATGAATCCATATGTCTCCCCATTGATTAGGACCGAATATGAGGTTGTTGTAATTGTCTCCATGGCCAATTGGACCCATTTAGGATCAAAACCCAACTTTAGCATTATCTAACGTAGAAAGCCCCACTCCACTCGGTCATAGGCCTTACTAATGTCTAGCTTGACCGCCATTTGTCCCATCCTTCCTTTTCTTCGATTCCTCATCCTGTGTAACAACTCATATGCTACGATAGTATTATTAGTTATAAGCCTATTGGGTACAAAAGCACTTTCTGCATCAGAAATCACCATAAGAAGGACAAGTTTCAAGCGGTTAGCTACAACCTTGGACACAATTCTGGATATTACATTGCCCAAACTTATTGGCCTATAATCAGACATGTTTTTCAATTCATTGTTCTTTGGAATTAATACAATATGTGTAAAATTCATATTATGCAACATATGGCAAGAATTTAAGATTTAAAGAACTACTATTGTAATATCTTGACCAACTATATGCCAATACTTTTGAAAAAAGAAAGAGGGCATACCATCCGATCCGGGAGATTTTGAGGGCTGCATCTGAAACAACGCTTGCTTTACTTCCTCGTAACTGTACCTTTGGAGTAAGGTTGTGTTCATATCTAGGGTGACTACTTGATCCATTGCTTGTAATACCCCACTAAAATCTATCGGGTTGGAGGAGGTGAATAAGTCCTTGAAGTAGTTGATGGATGTCTTGGCAATCTGATCATCGAAATGGCACCATACCCCAGTTTGAGATGTGATTCCAGAAATATGGTTTTTTCTACATCGTTGGCTGGCTCTTTGGTGGAAGAACTTTGTGTTTTTGTCGCCTGTTGGTAACCAAATTGATCTTGACCTCTGCTGCCAATAAACTTCATCTTGGTGGAGGAGTGCATTGATCTCATTTTTCAAGGCTTTGATTGTTGGCTGGTTTGCTGGATTATTTTGTAAAGCTAATTCCTCCAAGGCCGACTGCCTCTCTTGGATTTTTGTTTTAAAGTTCCCCACTATGTTGCGACTCCACTCAATCAGGGCTTGCCTACATCTTATAATCTTCTCAAACAACCTAAACATAGGGCTGCCAACCCCACTTTTGGCCTTCCAAGCAACCCGGACCACTGCCTCACATCCTTCATGATATGCCCACTTTTCCTCAAACCTTCCTGGTATTTTTTTCTTCCTGTATGTTTGGTTAGGCATGGATATATTGATAATAATTGGATTGTGATCAGAAAAGGAAGATTGGATGTGAATGACCTTTGCATGGGAAAAAGAGATCTCCATTCTGAATTTGCACATGCTTTATCCAACCGTTCTTGAACAAAAGCATCCCTAGGGTGTCCATTATTCCATGTGAAAATATTTCCTTGAAAACCCAAGTCCACCAAGCCACAATGAAGGAGTGCTACCCGAAATTCCATCATTGGTTGTTGTTGTTTTGGTAGGCGTCCCTGCTTCTTTGAAGATTGTAAAATCTCATTGAAGTCGCCACAACATAACCATGGGACCGCAAATCTTGTGTGCAGGTGTTTTAAGAGTTGCCAAGATTCCCTCTTCCTTTTCTCCTCCGGCCATCTGTAAAAACCTGTTAACCTCCATGGTGGGTCTGATCCATTCAATATGAGTGCATCGATGTGATTGGGTGAGTAGGTTTGTATGTGTAAATCCACATCCTCCATCCACAGTAATGCCAAGCCACCTCTTCTCTGTTCACTTGGTACAGCTAACATGCAACAGTAGGGTAAATCAGCCTAGATCCGCTGCATCTCCTCGACTGATTGTTTGGTTTCCATCAAAGAAAATTGACATAGTAAGGATGTCAAATTACATAGTCATGGCTGCTAAACAAAATTGACAGACTCAAACTAGAACTGAGTACTTTCCAACAGTTGGGGTTTATCTCTCATTGTTCTGTCTAGTAATCTGTCTGATGTTTGTTTAATACGTTCTGTTTATCTCAACTACTGGTTTGCAGTTGTACTTTATTATGGTTTGGAATAAATACTATCTTGTCTTAAACATGAAGGAAAGCACAAATTATTTATTTTCTTGTGAATGAGAATTTCAAAGTGATTCCATGTAAAAATATCAAGTTCATGAGTATGACATACCTCAATAAGTTTAAAAACAGGTTCTCTCACGTATAGCTGGTAGTTTATACAAAAAGCTTTGCTGCATGCATGTATTACAATAAAAGAAAACAATTCAGCATTAAGTTCAACTGCTTAGAAACATAAGCAATGCCGCCTTTCGATTAACCATATTTTCATTCCTTGATGAGGGAGACGATCTGAATGGTCTCACATTTATTAGAAAATAATAACACTAATGTTATTGACCATGATGGTGATAATGAATTCTGTATGGGATGCATGTGGTGTGGATATGAAAGTTTTGATTTGTGTTCATCGTGGACCACTAAATAAAAACAACGTTTTAAAGA
Organism: Quercus dentata; assembly: GCA_028216015.1. Lineage (NCBI taxonomy): Eukaryota > Viridiplantae > Streptophyta > Magnoliopsida > Fagales > Fagaceae > Quercus > Quercus dentata. The sequence goes on along the minus strand of CP116452.1, from coordinate 16,650,475 downwards.
GTGCAAGTGAATCATACAACACAAAAGAAAAGAGGAATCATACCTAAAAGGTTAAACAACTGATTGACCATAAATTGTTAGAGATTCCCAATTCCCAGAAATAGTTTTGTACGGAAATTGATTCAAGTCTATATATTTGTTTGGCTTATTCATTTAATAACATTAGTTTTTGGGTTGGATATTTCTCTAAGCCTCCAACTTGATGTAGAGTCATGGACTCTCACTTAAATTGAATTTTAGTTGGATTTCCACTAAAAAAAGGATTTGCTCTTGAAACACTGGACAGTACTGATCTGCCTGTTGGACTTTCCACTATGAGATATTCTATTCTTTCAAAGATTTTTTTTTTTTTTTTTTGAGAGAGAGTTTCAACCTATGACATCTATTTATGATGATATAACTCTTTATTATCAGACCAAGACACCAATAAGTTTTTGATGTAGGTGGGAATCTCCTATTCAACCATCAAAAACTTAACCAATTGAGCTAATTAGAACTCACTTTAAGAGAAGTTAGTGTACCATATATGGATAAAGAAAAATAAAAATAAAAAACACATAGCAAGTTGTGATTAATAGAGCATAGAGTGAATTTGGATTTGATCTGAATTCTGATTGTGCTTCGACTTTAAATTATTATATATGATATGGCCATAGTGTGGGATTATCAGCAACACCTAATGTGATGGCCATAGAGTGACTGAGTTATTGGCCTCGATCACCTACTAGGTCTTGTAGTAAACTTGTAATATTATTGTTTGGTTAGACTTTAGAGGACCTACTACCTTGTTTGATGTTGTTTTTACACTCTTTAAATTTTCATCAATAAAATTTGTAACCTTTTTTAAATTTAAAAAAAAAAAAAAAAAGTTATTAGGGGTAAAACTATCAAAAGAAATATATAAAACTATATTCTTCTACCAGTTGAGATTCTCTGCATCTCCTTGAATGGAATATATAATGTGGAGAAATAAATCTATGACAATAAGTATCATGACAAAAGTCTATATTTTTTCCTTGGAAAATCTTTTCTTAGAAACAGCAAATTACGGAATTTATTAACAAGACGTCAAGACGTGTCATAGACTGTCTTACCTCTAATCTATAATATTTTTTTTTGAGAAACAAACACACACACACACACAAGGGGGAGGGAAAGGGGTTCTAACACAAAGGCACACCACAACTCCACTCAAAAGCCATGGTAACTTTTAAGGGAGGGTGGGGCAAGTTATACTACACACAACACACTCTCTTAAGCAATGTGGGACAATTACCCATTACATTTGAGTGACTCCATTGTTTTTTTTTTTTTTTTTTTTTTTTTTTTTTTTTTTTAATAATTAATTCGCTGAATATTTGTGTTCATTTATCTTTTCTTCCCTCCCTCTTTCAGAGTAATCAAATCAAAGTTCCTGATGCTTTTTTTTTTTCTTTTCCTTGAATAAAGTTTCTGATGCCTTAAAATCAACTGACATTGACATTTTTTTTTTTTTTCCCTTTACTGTGAGAATATCTAAATTCCAATTTTCCTCTCCCATTATTATAGCTATCAAATTATTAAAATAACAAAAAAAAAAAAAAAATCCTTCCTATTTGGGCCAGATCCACTTGATGGTTTATTTAAAATAACACGAATAGAAAAAAAGGATCCACTATTCATGGCTTTGCACAGCCATACGAATAAAGTTCACAAATAGCTACCGATGAACAAAAATCTTCAGTCCTGTTAAGAGTGTTTCCTTTAATATTCCATCAGTGTAGTATGTCGTGTAGTATGTCATGTGTCTAATTTTTATTTATCAATTTTTTTTTTTTTTTTTTTTTGGGGGCGGTTGGGTTATGGTAATCAATTATAAGAGGCTTAATCAACTTCATTAATATCTTGTGAGTTTTGATTAATTCAACTGGTAAAGTTTCTGATGGTTAAATAAGAGATCTGGAGTTTAATCTCCACCTACACCCAAAAACTGATTGGTTTCTTAGTTGAAACTCTATCAAAAAAAAAAAAAAAAAATTGATTACTATAGATTATAAAATGGAGCACTTAGGATTTATTCACCACCATTCAAAAATGGCAAAAGGTTTTACCAAATTCACATTTGTAATATGGAGGATCTTTCCTTTTGCAAAAACTCACAAATTGCATTTCAATCGTGCATTTGAAGCTAATAAAAAGAAGTTGGAGCTAGTTGTAAAAGTAAAACCCCTTCCACCCTATTACTTTAACAGCCTTTACTCTATCGAAAGTCCACTTTTTTATTTTTCTTTTTTCAGTCCACTTCTGATATGGCATATCATCTCCGACCGAATATATTTTTATATATGTAGTGTAGCATCTCATCTCCAACAAAATAAATTTTGTATAAATAGCATCTCATCATGTCAAGAATATGAGTGGTGCATAATAATTGAATTTTGTATATCAATATCAGATGCTTCCATATAATGTGTATGTGTGTGTACATACACTAGACATACAGTTGACACACAACGTCAAGGAAAGTGAAACATTATCCATCTGTTCATTGTGAAGTCAAAAGTGGCTTCCCTTCACCCCTATACTATATACATTGTGAAGATCAAGAAAAGGATTAGGCTCTATAACTAGGTCTTAGGAAAATAAGATTAGGAAATTAAAAAAATTAGATATATCAATATGATGGAAGGCATCCACAGAAATGTAAAGGATTTGGGTGCTCAATCAAATAGGGAATATTCTATAGCTAAGGATTAAAGTAATGTGTGACATACCATCACAAATAGCAAGAACCATTGTGCAATCCATCACTGTAGGTATCCTGTGAGCCACAGTGATCACAGTACATTCTGCAAATTCAGTCCGAATAGTTTTCTGCAGAATCATATCAGTTGCATTATCAATTGAGGCAGTTGCTTCATCGAGCACCAATATCTGACTTCTCAAAAGTGCACGCCCTAGGCAAAATAATTGCCGCTGCCCCATGCTCCAATTAGATCCATCTTCCACAACTGAGTATCAGGTTCACAGTTGTTAATGGTGATCACATTCAAAAAATTAGCACATGCCACATATTAAAGTATTGAAACTAACCTAAAGAGTCTAGGCCCTCTTCTTTCTTCTGAACAGTCTCTTGTAGTTGACACTTTCCAAGTACCTTCAAAATGCACATTGATATATCAGTCTGCATTTGCAACCCAAGCAAAAATGTATGACCTGAAAAGACTAATCACTACTCCACTTTATACCATAATTTTTTAACAAGCGTAGATCCAGTAATAATATCCAGTATAAAGCAACCATAGGCAGAACAGATTGAAGTATCACCTCCCATATTTCCTGGTCAGAATGCTGGCATAAGGGGTCCAAATTATATCTGACAGTCCCATTAAAAAGAGTAGGATCTTGAGGTATTATTCCAAAACGTGACCTCAAATCATGTAGTCCAATTGTAGAGATGTCAATGCCATCAACTATAATCTTCCCTCCAGCTGGCTCTACCAGACGGAACAGAGCACTAATGAGAGTAGTCTTCCCACTGCCAGTTCGGCCAACAATACCAATCTTGTGCCCTCCTTCAAAAGTGCAACTTATTCCACAAAGAATAAGAGGTGCGTTGGACCTATATCTGACCTGGTTTCATACAAATTTTCTTGGTATGTACATCAACTTTCCTTTGATTTAACAATAAAAGAATCAACATTTGCCTGCAACTCTTGAATCTCCACTTTACCAACAGCTGGCCAATTAGTTGTGGGGCGGTTCCCTTCTATCACTTGAGCGGCTTCACTCGGAATATGCATGTATTGATTTAACCTTTCAACAGAAATTATTTTATTTGCTATTGTGCAATGCTTTTGAATTGAAGTGACAAGCTTAATATTCAAGGAAAGACCATAAGAAATTGCCATCCCAATAAATCCTGCGAAAATATCATATAGGAGAGTCAGTAGTTCAATTTCATTCTATGAATTTTATTTCCAAAATTTCTTCCTATAAAATAAAACACATACATAGGAATCTAGTACCAGTATAACAAATGGCTGCATTGATCATTCTTCCAAGGATAACAAATATATACTCACCAGAGCTGAAAGTCCTGGTTGGAAGCAAAACCATGCAAAGTGCTGCAAAGGCAACTACTGCTGCACTTACCATTTCTATCCATTGAATCAACCACTCGTTTGCTGAAAAACTGTGAAAAAAGGGACTAGCATTTGTGTCAATAAGGTCAAAATTCTTTGCAGAGAACTGGCTTGCCTTATCAAAAGCCCTTATTGTCATGGCTCCTGCTGCAGATTCAGCAAGGTGATTTGCTACTAAGGACTTGGTCGTTCCATTCATCTGCATCAATTCTTTTGCAGAGGTAAAGTAATATCTCTAGCAAAAAGAAATGCCAATTTAATTTCAAATTTACTTATCAAAAAAGTAGAAAAATAAATACAATTGATCCAATCAGATAAACATGATCGAAGAAAGGAAGGATAATTGCTAATTAAGTACTTATCCACTATATTAGCATCATGCAGCCAAGGGTAATGACTACAGATTGTTATAGAATATTAAAGAGAACCGCTTCCAAAAAATTATTCATGAAAGGACCTTAAATATTACCTGCAAGCTAATTGCAAGATAAACCATTGGTATAGAGACAAACAGGACCTGCCAGGTGACAACAGCTAGTACTACAAAATTAGCACAAGCGTTAGTGGCAGCTGTAAGAGAACAGATAAGGCAGAATGCGACATCAAGATCTATGATACTCAGATCATAAGAGACCTGCACATAATGATGGGACACATGAGAAACATTAGTTTTAAAAATCAATATATAGGGACATGAACCTTTCATGTTCAAGATGCTTACCCAACTAAGTATTCTTCCCTGGGGTGTGGAGTTGTAGAAAGACATAGGTGCATGAAAAAGGGAGTCTAATAGCTGTGAAAACAAGGATTTTGAAGATTTCATACCCAAAGCAACAGTAGAAAGATATCTACTTATATAAATCAGTATTGAGGCTAATCCAATCAAGATATAAACCAAGACCAATCTAATTGTGCTGACATGTGGATTATCAACTTTAGCAGCCATCCAAGAGGTTTGTGATATCTGAGCAGCCACAAATAAAATTTGAGAGAGACAGGCAATGAAAAAGTACAAGAACCCTTTGTTCTGATCCAGGTATTGCATGTAAGGTTTGAAGCTTGTATCTCCTATTTCTCTCTCTTCTTGCTTAATCAATTGATCACCTTTGTATGCTTTCAATTCCTTAGCTACATAAGTGTTCCTAATCCCTGTAGATGATGCTCCTTGTCTATGAGTAGACCTAACAACTGTAAGCCTTTTGGAACCTGCCGTCTCTTTGTGCACATTAACAAGGTCTTGAAATTCTGTGCTTGAAGCCAACAACTGATGATAAGGAGCCTCTTGTAGGATTTCCCCATCTGACATCAACTTTCCATAAAACCAAACTCACATCTAATCATCATGTGGAACTAATCAAATCTAACTAAGGAATAATTCAATAACAAATTATATAAAAAGTAAAGTAAGGACACTATGTTGTGCAGGTTAAGTGACACTTTCAGTGCATAGTTCATGGCATTACTAGAGAATGAAAAAAGAAGAAAACAATGGCGGTTTTGTGATATCTCCAAAATAGTTGGTGTGTTTCTAATAGGGAAAAAAAAAACCTATTCCTGTCATTAACCTCACCAAGTGCTGTGTACTTCAGTCTATTATTAACTTCAGTTTACTAACCAAAACAGAATTGAAAGCAGGCAGGAAGTCAACATGATGGCTCACAAGTAAAACAGTCTTTGTTGAAAGCGCTTCCATAACGAACTCCTGTCACAGTTTAAGTAAGCTTGCACTTGAAGTTAGAATTTGAACACAAATAGATAGTAAAAAAATTACAAAGATGTTGAAGGTGCTGGGAAATACAATTACATTAAATATGCTTGTAGCAGTCTGTGCATCCAAAGCACTGAATGGATCATCTAAGAGATATATGTCAGAATCCTGATAGAGAGCACGGGCAAGTTGAACACGTTGCTTCTGACCTCCACTCAAATTAATGCCTCTCTCCCCTATTACAGTGAGATCACTAAAGGGAAGCAACTCGAGGTCCTTAATCAACGAACACCTTTCTAGTGTTTCTCTGTATCTTTCACTATCCATGGCAGACCCAAAAAGTATATTCTCCTGTATTGTCCCACTTTGTATCCATGCTGTTTGAGAAACATAGGAAATCTTCCCATGGACTTTGATCTGTAATTTTGATAAATGGAATTAGATTACTAAGTTAGAATACTCGAACTTTTTTCAATTTTAGATGGGCATTACAATCATGCCATATGGACATATTCCTGGAAATTGGAAGTGTTGGAATGAATATGATATGAGCCTGTTCTAACAAAAGTTGTGTTGGTTAAAAGTTATTACAGGAACAATAAACCTGTTGGATGTGCTAAAAAGGTTGATATCTTGAAGGCCTATGATTCCTATGAATGGGATTTTGTATTGGCTGCCATGCTAAGTTTTTTCTTTTTTGGACCAAAGTTTGCCTTACTACTACTTTTTCAAGAAACGGTTGTCTTACTACCCTAAATACTCTATTGCAGTCAATAGAGCATTGATGAGTCATTTTGAAGGGAAAGAAGGGTTAATACAAGAAGATATGACTCTTTGTAATGGCAATTCGAGTTTTAACAAGGAAGTGGGTTTTGGTAGATGATTTGTGTATCATATAGGTGTGCTAAAATTTTGCTCACTCATTGGTGTTGATGTTGATTCCAAATCTGCGCTTCTTGGAATTTTAAAGTTTAAGGAAGATGAGCTTCCCATTAGGTACCTAGATCTCCATACTCCCTCAATTGCTGTCGGATCTGCTCCTTGTCGTCATGGCACCACACCTGCAAAACCAACCAAATCTGATCACTTATCAGATGACACTAGCTGGTCGAACTCTAGCATTCCAGGTAAGCAATGGGCAAACTCTTTCTGAAATTGATCTCATCATGTCCTTAGCAGGTGGTAAAGAAACCCACTAGAACCACCCTAAAACCCCAATAAACATGTGCCTTTATTTGTGAATTTGTGTGTGGAAGTGCATCCAACACAGAAATAGACGCTATAATCTAATTTCGGAGGGTTTTTGGAAACTGCTTCACACCGAGCTTAGTTCCAGATGACACGAATCAACCTTTTAAAGATTCTACAGCTAAGATAACTTATTTTAATTTCCTGTTATTATTATTGATTATTCAAATTAAACTTTGTTTATTGGCATTAAGAATTTGTGCCGCTAAATTATTTTCCAACACTATGGACAGAGAATTGTTTATGATATAGGTAGTTCTAGTTCAGCCAAGTTATCCAATCATATTCTCAATGGGTAATGCCAGTGGAACTAGCCTCAGCTAGGTGAGGTCTGATGATTTAGTCCAAATACAAAGTAAGTTGTGGGCATTCAGTTGGGTGATATTGATAAGGCTGACTTGTTTGCTTTTGAAAATAAAAAAGGATAATTGCAAAGGTGCCTGGAAGGCCATATGTGGTAAGAAGCTTTGTATTTTTGAAAATTTTCACATTCATAAAAAGAAGTTTTTGTTAGGATTTTTAATTTAGGCTGATTCTAAGACAAAATTAGTGTATTTTTGGATTTCAATTGTATTTTAATATTGGGTAATGAAGTCTACACCTCTCTCGCAAACTCACACCTCTCATTTACATATTCTTTAATGCATTTGCATCATAAATCATGCAGCTTAGATTCTAGGGTTCAAACATTGGGGTTTTTGTCAAGTTTTTTTAGATTAAGTCAATTATATGAAATTTCTATTTCAAATGCTTGAATTTCATGGGGTTTATTCCCCTTTGGTGCCTTTGAGGCAATAGGTGTGGGTTTTTGGCTAAATTTATGGGTGACTCATTCCATGGTTGTGTTCATAATGCACGCCATGTGTTAAACAAAATGCTCACATGAGATTTTTGTCATGAAATCATTGTCCTAGTGACATGATTGACTTTTTTTACCTTGTCATTGGCCTAGATGCATCTTAGATGTCATGCATTCACATTCCTTGAAACTAGATTGCATCAATTTAGGAAGCCTTATGCACAAACTCATTCTATTTGAGCTTGATATTGATCCTTTTGCCTACAACTCTAATTTCTTTAAGGATCATAGCCCCTAAAAGATCTTAGACTAGTGCATCCTCTTCTCACTTTGACGAGAATAGATTTAAAAAGCCAATGCCTCCAATGCATTTCATGAGTGACATCATCATAGACGAATGCACACCAAGTGTGACCTCCCTACCCTATCCAATACTTGTGTGCCCAAAATTTTAGTCTAGAGGGTGGGAAAGCCTTACCAAAGAGTTCATAGAGCTTGCACCTATCTTTATCTGTGAGTCTTTTTCTAATTTTCATCATATCACGGGGGAGGACATGTTCCATACGGTTGTTTGAGGTATTTGGTCTAAGGTCAATCCTAATCTCATTTCTAGTTTAATACATATTCCCTATGTTAAGGACCCTTTTCCAAGTCTTATGAAGACCATGAGCACCCTAATCTAGATAAGGCTCGTACACATCTTTGTTGATGTAATACCACCTGGATTGGCAAGGTTGTCCAAACCGATGATTTTCTTCCCGAGCACCGCCTACTAGGTTGAGTCTTATGTTTCAATTTGTATCCCATTCCCCACACATCTTATTTTCATCCTTGTCATCTTCGGATGATGTACGATCTTCGCACTAATGCTCCTATTCACATCAATCTTCATATTTTTAGGGTTTTATTGAGATTGCTAAGTGTACCAATGCTAGGTTTGTTTACAAAATATCTCACCTTATATGATAATTGTATGTAAAATGCATTATGTTTCCTTTAAAAAATAAAAATAAAAACTTACAAATAACAAATATAGATAGCTTAATTAAGAAAATATAATATATTATATTAACTATACATTGTTAGAAAATAATCATATCATTTAAGAAGAGTTTGGGACTAACACTTATAAGTATTATATCTCCTATTTCATTTTTGACTTAACCAAAAAAATAAAAATAAAAAATCGTCAACGTGGGTCAACGACTAGTTATGATAGAAAAAATTTCTGACTTGTTTCAAGAGGTGGTTATGTGCCAAACTCTAGCCCAAAGCCTACTTCTATTTAAACCCTACATCAACCCTAATCAAAAGAGAAGAGAGGCGGCCACCGGATCCAAAAGAAAAACATTGTTAACTTGTTTTTTCTTCCAATCCTCTCCAAATTGACGAACCATTGAGAGTAGATTCAGCCACCCAAAAACACTAGATCATTGATCATTAGTCAGAGTTGCCATACTGAAACCACATAGACTAGATCAAATCTTCAAGTGGCCTTGAAGTAACCGAGAATTCAGTTTGTTAGTTAAAGTTTCAACTCTTGCGGTGGCAAATCACTATATATAAAGACAAAGGCTTCAGGAGTAGTTCCAACAAGAGTTTGGGTCTCCGATACAAGTCAGGTTAAATGTACTGGAGGTCTCATAAATCTTGATTGTATCCAACTTTTTCATAGGGGATTTGATGAGACTAGACTAGGCCCCGAAGTGTTTTTTCCTGTTGGGTTTTCACTTTTGAACAATTCCTTATCTCTCTTGTGGCTATAGATATTATTTGTCCGTGCTACCCAACTAGTAAGTGAATAAATTGGTTAAAATTGTGCAGTTAAGACATGCTAGGGGTCTAAACATAAGTCATAGTTTGTATTTTTGAACTTTAAAAGAAAGTAAAAGAGCTGTAGTACGTACAGTTCCCTGAATCTTTGGAACTTCTCCAAGGATTGCTGCTAGAATGGTTGATTTGCCTGAGCCAACTTCTCCACATATAGCCACCTTTTTACCAGGTCTGACCTCCAAATTTATGTTTCGCAGAGTGGGCTCCAATGAATTCTCTTCCCATGAAAATTTGGCTGAGTTAATAAAAATGGTGTGATTCATGCTCTCCATGTTGCAATTCTGCGGGACGTGTGTACTTTGCAGCTCTGGTGCCTCAAGTAATTTTACTATACGTGCAAATGCAACCTTCGCTTGAATGGTCACCCCAATAACATCAGGAATATCAGTAATCGGATCCTGAAGAAGTCGAAAAGTTGCAATGAAGGTAAAAACATTATTTGCATGTAGTGGAACTCCGAGGAAATAACATGCCCCAAAGGTAGCAGATGAGACCAAAAAAGGACTGAACCAAAAGAATGTTGTGAAATGCTTTGTCTAACTGCACTGCAGATAACCATTTGTACTCCACTTTCCTAAAATTTTCTATGACATTCTTGAAATGGGTTTCCCAAGCATAACTTCAAAACCTTCATGTTCACTAGAGCCTCAGAACAAGCCCTCAGTCTCTCACCCTGCACCACCGTTAGCTTAGACTGAAATTTATGCTGTAACTTTCCAAGTGGAATATTGCAAATCACAGTGAGAATGATCACCACCAGTGCTGCAATTGTTGCTAGCCCCACTGCACGGAAAAGAATTAGTATTGCAATACATAGTTGAAGGCTTGTTGTCCAAGTCTCATGGAACCAAAATGGAAATTCTCCAATTCTATAAGCATCTACTGTAACATAGTTCACTATCTCAGCATCTGAGTGCACCAACCTGGCAGAATTGGATAATCTCAGTTGCTTATTATAAATGGCTGCCAAGAGCAATGACCTCACTTTCAGTCCAACAAGCCTGCTTCGAAAGAACCACTGCCTTTGTGACATGGATTGTATGCACTTTGAGAAGAAAAATGATATTGCCAATAAGTGTCCGTACTTGAATTTTGCTTTTCCCTCAAAGGCCAATATGAAGGCATTTAGAAGTAGAGGACCACTAGACAGTGTGAGAATATATAAGAAAGCAAAGCACCCAGATAAGAACATTTCTTTCCAATGGATTAAAATTATTGCCTGTAGGATTGATGTCTGGGATGATGGTTCTGCTCTTTTCTGCTTATTCAGTTGCTCCAAGAATAGAAAATGACAATTTTCTGCTCGATCTGCCTCACGTAACTTAGGTATATCTTCATCCTCAAGAGTTTTCTGCCTGCCCCTTTTCATCAACGGATTCAGCCACCAAAATGACATTCTACTGACAAATCCAGCTTTGGCAAATGGAGTAACAAGTCCTATTGAATCACTTTTGAGCTTCATACTTCTGTTTTCTCTTTGCTCTTCAAACTCTCTATTGCATGCATACTGATTCCTTGTTCCAATTGGACTTAAATTTAATTGGTTGGCCTTCTTTAACTTCATTATAGCCTTTGTAAAAGTAAAGTTCATTGTCTTTCTTCTTTGCACAAATATACTTATTTAATTTTATTATCCTACAAAAGACAAATCCACGCATTAAAATGCAATTAAGCACAAAATTAATTATTCAGTATTATTCCAAAACCAACTATAAAATGCATGAATTAACTCATAATAAAGATAATAATGCTTTCTAATAATGATATAAATATGCAAAATTAAACTATTATCACATACAAGAATGGAATTATATGTACATACAGAAAACTTGCCATCCAATTACTTATAGGACTCAATTAAAAATTAAAAATGAAATAAAGTGAACCAAATTGTATAATTGATATTGTTTAGAAAGAAAATGAGTAAAAAAAAAAAAAAAATGGGTATGCACATGCCATATAGCTATGGTAGTGCAGGTATACCGAGCAATGGAGATGTAGGTGCATGTAAAAGAGCACATATAAACTATACAAGATTTGCTTATTTTCATGAAAATTAAAATCAATAGAGTTCATTTGGAAAGTTACAGGATGCATTTAACAGGGCTAATCTCATCTTAGTGGAATTATGCATGTTCTTGTTCTCAGATCAGCCTGGAATGCTTATATAAAATAAATCACATGTGGAGGGAGAGGAACATAGAGCTCATCATAATATCTGAAAAGAAAAGGAAAAGGAAAATATATGTAAAGAAGTCAGTAATTTGCTTTCTAGTATTAATCTGGATGTCAAATTACATAGTCAGCCGCTAAACAAAATTGACATACTCAAAACAGAATTTGAGTACTTATCAATAGTGGGGGGTTTATCCCTCATTGGAACCTTCAACCAACTCCAAGAACTTCTTAAAGATTTTTTTCACCACAGTAATGTATTGGGCTCTTGTGATTTTCAAGATTTTCAGATCCGGACCGTTCATTGAACCGTAAAAGGGAGAGGTTCAAGGTTTTTAAGGTCGAACCAGGGTCGAACCGTGATGACGTCATAATTAATTTAATAATTATTTTAAATATATATAAAAACATTAAATTAATAAAAAATAGAAAAATTAACTAAATTAGTCTAATTTACTTTCAAGACAGCCAACAGACATACACAAATGCATTCACAGATTTTGCACATCTCAGAAATAGTTACATTAACGAAAATATTCAACAAGTAATAAAGAATTCACATCACTCAATACAAATAGGTTATACAAATTGTCATTGACAACATACTTGTTGAGCTAGCTCCCTAGTTGGTGAAAGCACTGATTTTAGCTTCACTACTAGATAACACCAACATGGCAACACCGTGTAGAAAATCTCTCAATTTGAATCCACGGGTGTATAAAACTAGGTTTGGATGATTTCTCTAGGAAATTCAAGTTGGTCACCTTTACAACCTCTCGTTTTGAAGTTATAATAATGCCTTGCTGTGTTTGTTTGAGTGTAAAATATTTTCAGGTGAAAATATTTTTGGGAAATGAAAATTTTTTCAAGTGTTTGGTTGCATTTCAAAAAATGTTTTGAAAAATATTTTCTGGTTTTTGGTTGTGTTCTTGAAAATACCATAGAAAACACATTTTCTACTTGTTGCTCACATTTTCTCAACTGCCAAACAAATATATAATATCATTCCACAATATAGAAACACAAAAGAAACAAAACCCAAGAAAAAAATTCACCAAATCTGGTCAAATTGAGAGAAGAAGGAAGAGAGAGAGGTGACTGGGTTCGATCTAGAGGCGATATCGCGCGGCGGAGGCGAGATCGAGTAGCGTTGGAGTCGATCTTTGCTTGATCGGCACGGTGCAATCGGTGCAGCGCTGCGATCGACGAGACCGGTGCGATCTAGTGCGATCGACGAGATCAGTGGAGTGTGGGTCATCGGACTTGAGCTCGGTCTGTTCTTGCTCACCATTCTCTCTCTCTCTCTCTCTCTCTCTCTCTCTCTCTCTCTCTCTCTCTCTCTCTCTCTCTCTCTCTCTCTTTTTGCGCATTTGAAGCTTGGTCCGGAAATGGTTTGAAGTGAAAATAGAAATGTAAAATAATTTCCAGGTCAAAGGTTTGTTTTTACGGTCAAATGAAATGCAAATCCGGAAAATTCTATTTTCCATACGCTACCAAACACACGGTTTTACAGAAAATGATTTCCTAAAATGGTTTGAAGCCAAAACAAACACAGCCTTAATCCCTATAGGGTAGAAAAACCTAGCTATAATACCAATTGAAAGGTTATGGCTTAGACGCCATTAAAAAGTTAATAAGCAGAATTATGCCAAATTATTTGATAAATCGATTATGGTATTCAATTAAATTCCGATTAATAGCCACAACAACAAATCACAATATAATATAAAGTGAAAAATATAAAGAACGCAAACCTCTAGTCAAAACTAAAGGAAAAAACATGCCGAGAGTTTACCACCAACCCTAAGGTAAAATCCACTATTAGATTTGAAGCTTTTACAACTAAAATAAACCCTTACTTCTAGTTGATACCTCAATAGTAACTAACACATCACCACATGTTACTCCAACCCAGTTGGACTCTTCTAATATGTATTCTTCCAAATATAAACTTCCTTATCGTGACTACGAGGACCACCTCGAAGATTCTCACAACAACCTGTCTAAGTAGGTACTATGGCTTCAGCTTGATCACCAATTTTCTCAAGAACTATATATTCTTCAAATTCACTTTAATTTCTCCTGTTAGATGGCGAATAGTGAGAATTAGGTTATAGAAACATTAGGAACATGTGAAAAGCCCTCTCTCCTTGTATTTAGTCGACTCTTATGATCCCTTAAATACTTCAGCAAGTAGGGCTCAAAATCCAAGTCCTAAGCCAACTTGATGGGCCTAAATAAGATCTCAGAATCCTTTGAAAGACTATTAAGATTTTGTCGAGGCACAACTCAAATCGATTGTGTGTTGAATTTCTAAAAAGTTCCTTTTCTTAAGTTGATCTTGGGTATTCGTTTTGGACTTGAAATACACCTCTATGAACACACAAGACTTACAATTTGTTCATAGTTTGCCAACACTCATAAAAACCTAACAAATTTGTTTTGACATTTGTTTTATGTACCAATTAGTGGTGCAGATTTTCTTTGTAGTTTTGGTTAACTTTCTGTTTATATTGGTTTGGGTTGTTGCACTCTACTGTGGTTTGGAATGGATACCAATATGTCCAAAAGATGAAGAAAAGCTCAAATTATCTATTTTCTTGTGAATGAGAATTTCAAAGTGTTTCCGTATGTGCAAAAATATCAAGTTCATGACTATGACATACCTCAATAAGCATAAAAACAGGTTCTTTCTCCTTCACTTAGCTGGTACGTAGTTTATACAAAAAGTTTTGCTGCATGCATGTATTCCAGAGAAACCAATTCAGTATTAAGTTCAACTGCTTAGAAATATAAGCAATCACTAACCATATCTTCTGTCGATGATGGGGGAGAATTACTGAAAGGTCTCACATTTATTAGAACATAATAGCAATAATGTTATTGTCAATGATGGTGATAAGCAATCCTGTATGCGCTGCATGTGGATATGAAAGTGTGTTCATCATGGACCACTAAATGAAAACACGTTTAAAAGAGTGCAAGTGATCATACAACACAAATTAAAGAAAAGAGGAAGCATACCTAAAGGGTTAAACAAGTGACTGACCATAAATTGTTAAGAGAATCCCAATTCCCAGAAATAGTTTTGCAGGTAATAACTTTAGTTTTTTTGGGTTAAAGTCCTGGACTCCTCTAGTCTCAAGTAAATTGAATTTTAGTTGGATTTCCACTAAAAAGATAATGTAATCTGAAACTATGGGAAGTGATCTCCTGCCGGATTTTCCACTATGAGATATTCTATTCTTTAAAAGAACTTGATGTAGGTACTAAGTTTAAACTTGGTAATTATGGTTGGTTAATTAGGGAGCTAAAGAATCATAGTACGAAATGTTAGTGGGATGTTGTCATGGCTCACGTACGTCTCTTCTTTTGATCAACAAATGGCTTTTATTTTTTATGGTGTGTTTGGATGACATGATTTGGGTATTTAGATTTGGATTTGAATTTGGTAATTGAAATCCAAATATCTTGTTCGTATAGTTTAAAAAATGTCAAAGATTTGGATTTGACAAATCCACAAATGATTTAAAATCTTTAAAGTGCTTGGATTTGAAATAACTCCTAAAATCAATGGATTTGGAATCAAGGCATTTCAAATCTATTAATTTAAAATCCAAATCTAAATCCAAATCCAAGTTTCCAAACACAATCTTAAGTAATAAGTGGGTCATTTTCACCTTTATCTCTATTAATTTTCTGGAATCATTACTAAAAATAAACGTATAACGATTTGAAATATATAATGTTACGTTTTAGGTTGGCATATTCCATGCAAAAAAATCATGAATAAAATTTTCAACCTTTTCTAGAAGGGGGTGAAAAAAAAGGTTCTTGAGGTTAAAAATAGAATTATAAAAATAAAACTATATTCTTCTACTGGTTTTGATTCTTTGCATCTCCTTGAAAGGGATACATAATCTGGAATTATAAACCTATGACAATAAGTATCATGACAATAGTCTTTATTCTCTCCTTGGAAAATCTTCAAAGAGTATTACGAAATTTATTGCTAAGACGTGTAATAGACTATCTTACCTCTAATCTATACGTTTGGCCTGCGGTTGTTAGAGCACATTGCCTCATCAACATGTAAGATTTGTTTGTTTGTTTGTAAAGCATTGTATTTTTAAATAAATAAATAAAATCCATTAATTAATTCGCTGAATATTCATGTTTATTTATCTTTCTTTTTTTTTTTCCTCCCTTTTTAAGAGAAGTAAAAGTTTTTTATGCTTTTCAATTTTTTGCTTGAACAAAGTTTCTAATTCCTTTAAAGTTAAATCAACTGACAAAAATATCGATGTTATTACCCACCCTTCCCCCCACAAAGCATGATTGCTACGATAGTAAGAATAACTTTTTATTTGTCAAGAGCTTTCTAATTGAGTGGCATTTTTTGGTCTCTAGCAGAATTGGTGTTCGAATTCCACTTTCTCATTATTATAATTGTCAAATTATCAAAAATAACAATAACAACAATGACAACAACAAAAAATAGCTTCCTTTTTCCCATGGTTTACATGGTCACATAGACAGTGTGGGAGATCCGTTATCTTTTTCCTACTTTTGATCAAGCATATGATGTCTTCAGAAAAACAAAACAAAAAAGCAGGTCAAGACCCACTTAACCCTTCTTTATTAGCTTGTTAATGACATGGTTATTAGAACTTGGAAAAGAGGATCCACTATGCATGGGCCTTTGCACAACCATCCTGATAAAGTTTACAAGTTGCTATCAATGAACAAAAATATTCTGTCCTATTAAGATCATTTCCTTTTGTGTTCCATTATTGAAGTATATCATGCATTTAATTTTTAATTTTTTATAATTTAAAAGTTACAATGGAGAATGAGGGATTTAAACCTTAGATGTATTTGGGAAATATCAAGAGAGATTTCAATCAATTGAACTACAACACTCTTCGCTATTTATAAAAATTTTAATTTCTTTAAAAAGAAAAAGAAGAAAACAATGTTAGTGGGTCACACAATGATATGGAATATAATATCGAGCAACACATTAGAACATAGGTTTTTTATTCATCACAATTCACAATGACAAGAAGTTTACAAAATTCACATTGTAATCTAGAGGATCTTTCCTTTTACAAAATGACACATTCATTTCAAATTTTCAATCGTATATTTAAAGCTAATAAAATGAAGTTGGAGCTAGTTGTAAACCTTTTCCACCCCCATTACTCTCTCTCTCTCTCTCTCTCTCTCTCTCTCTCTCTCTCTCTCTCTCTCTCTCTCTCTCTCTCTCTCTCTCTCTCTCTAAAGTCCTTGCATCTCATCTCCAACCACCCACCCACACACCCACACACACACACACACACACATAATCATGTAAGTGTTGCTTATTTTGAAAAATTATACTTGGATGACAAGACCCCAATTTGAGGAAAAATCCCTTTCAATTATTATCCTAAAATAAAGTTAATCATAAATCTTAGTTCATTTCATCAAATTGAATGTTTAAACTTTTAATTGGATGCTTCAATTTCATATATGCACTTTAAATTTGATAGAAAAACATTCATATCATCAAACCCCCCAAATTTTGGCCTAGTCCTAAACTTAACGTTTTGTTATTTGATTACTTGTAAATATATTATGATTTCACCCAATTGTTATCACAAACCCTACTTAGATGTTCTAGTTATAAATTATTTCAGTCAATTCAGTACCAATTTAGTGAAATACTTCTTAGATTGGAAAACCTTAATTTAATGTTATAAGTTTAATCCTTAAAGATCCCTATTTGATAGATCATTATAAGCTGGTCATACCAAATTGAGAGCTCCATTCCTTAATTAAGAATCTTAATTTCATTCAATATTATTCAATTTAAAGAGATAATAGCTAGAACATAAAAATCCCCAAAGTAGGAATGTCATTTGTAACCCTAACCCTAAGACTTAAAATCTTTAATAATTCACTAAAATCCACTATTCAGGATAATTAATGGCTCAAATGTTCAATTTAGGACCTCAATTACATGATTTAACAATCAATTGAAAGAAATTATTGCTAGACAATAAAAATCCCCAAATCAGGCCCTAAATTAGGAATGTAGGGTTAGTTAGTGGCTTTGTGGAATAGTGGAGATTCAAAGGAGGGAGAATACCAGAGCATAAAAATATTAAAAACTAGCCATTTAGTTTTCCTCTGCATCAACTCAAGCATGTGTTTGTTTCTCAACCAAAAAAAAAAAAAAAAAAAAACTCAAGTATGTGTCATTTGTGCCATGTGGCTTATTTGGGTTATGCATGTGTGGATCCATATACTATTTAGTGTGAGGTAAAACTAAAAATAAAATTTGATATTATTTATACTAAATAAACTTCTTTTCTTTACATTGCTTTCACAACACCAAGCCAAAGCCAATAAAAGGCTACTTAAGAAATTTTTGTTATATTCAATGGGATTTCATTGATCAAGATTAGACCAGTATTCCTCAACAAGCTGTCCAAACAGGGAACCTTCTTTGTTTATTAACTTCATTGGTTCATCATACTCCACTAATTTTCCTGAAATAGAATGGAAACATTTCCTATTAGTAACTTTTTCATGCCAAATTTATTGCTTCATGCATCTCTACTAGTTTTCACATTTATATTTGGGGTTTTGTTTCACTTAATTGTACATCAACATCAGATCCTTCCATATAATGTATATGTACTAGACATACAGTTGCCACAATGTCAAGAAAAGTGCAACATGTCCCATTTGCTCATTGTGAAGTCAAGTGAATTTATTTCAACCTTTTTTTTTTTTTTTTTTTTTTGGAGAAATAGAATTTATTTCAACCCTATACTATGTACATTGTGATTTGTGGAATCAGATAAAGAAAAGGACTACACTCTAAAACTAGATCTTGGGAATATTTAGATTAGGAAATTCAAAAATTAGATATATCAATGTAATGGAAGGCATCCACAGAAATGTATAGGATTTGGGTGCTCAAACAAATAGGGAATATTAATTCTATGTCCAGGGTTTGAAATAATGTGTGACTTACCATCACTAATACCAAGAACCATCGTGCAATCCATCACTGTGGGTATCCTGTGAGCTACAGTGATCACAGTAAAATCTGCAAATTCAGCACGAATAGTTTTCTGCAGAATCATATCAGTTGCATTATCAATTGATGCAGTTGCTTCATCAAGCACCAATATCTTACTTCTCCTCAGAAGTGCACGGCCTAAACAGAAAATTTGCCGCTGTCCCATGCTCCAATTCGATCCATATTCCGCAACTGAGTGACAGGTTCATAGTTGTTAATGATCAAAATTTAGAATTCAGCGCATGCCACATATTAAAATATTGAAACGTTACCTAAGGAGTCTAGGCCCTTTCCATTCTCTTGAAGAGCCTCTTGTAAATGGCACTTTCCAAGAACCTTCAAATAAAAAACATCACTTATTGCAAAATTGCAACCCATACAGAATTAAATGTGTAATACTTCTTTATAAGCATTGTTTACCCAGTGGAAGTTCCAATAAATACTTCTAATGTCAAAGCAACCAGAACTGAAAAGAACCAAAATAGTACCTCCCATATTTCTTGGTCAGAATGTTGAGACATGGGATCCAAATTGAATCTCATAGTTCCATTAAAAAGAGTAGGATCTTGAGGTATTATTCCAAAACGTGACCTCAAATCATGAAGTCCAATTGTAGAGATGTCAATGCCATCAACTAAAATCTTCCCTCCAGCTGGCTCCACCAGACGAAAAAGAGCACCTATTAGAGTAGTTTTCCCACTGCCAGTTCTGCCAACAATACCAATCTTTTGCCCTCCTTCAAAAGTGCAACTTATCCCACAAAGAACAAGTGGTGCATTGGGCCTATATCTGACCTGTTTTCAAATCAACTTTCTCAGTATGTACACATAGCTTCCTTTGATTTGATATTAAATGAATCAAAATTTACCTGCAAATCTTGTATCTCCACTTTACCAACAGCTGGCCAATTAGTTGTGGGGCGGTTCCCTTCTATTACTTCAGGTGCTTCACTGGGAATATGCATGTACTGGTTTAGCCTTTCCACAGAAATGATGTTATCTGCCATAGTGCACTGCTTTTGAATTGAACGGACAAGCATCATGTTTAAGGAAAGACCATAAGAAAGTGCCATTCCAATGAATCCTGCAATTGCAAATCATATAGGAGAGGCAGTAGTTCAACATCATGTATGAATTATATTTCCAAAATTTTCTTCCTACAAAATAAGGCAGAGGCATAGAAGATGTGTAAATAACTAAATTACTGAAATGGTCCTACTTCCAAGAATAACAATCGTATACTGACCAGAGCTAAAAGTCCGATGAGGAAGCAAAACCATGCAAAGTGCTGCAGAGGCAAGAACTGTCGCACAGACTATTTCTATCCATTGAACCAACCACTCATTTGCTGAAAAACAGTGGAAAAAAGGACTAGCATTTGTATCAATGAGGCCAAGATTCTTTTTGAAGAATAGGTCTTCCTTCTCAAAAGCTCTTATCGTCATGGCTCCTGCTGCAGACTCAGCCAGATGGTTGGCCACTAAGGACTTGGCCGTTCCATTGATCCGCATCAATTCTTTTGCAGAGGCAAAGTAGTATCTCTAGTACAAGGGAACATTTTCTGTCAAATATACTTGTTAAACCAAAAGAAATCTCAATAACATTTCACTTGAATTGAAAGTACCCCCAAGCCAACAAACAAAAAACTTAATCATAGAGTGCAAGAAAGGAAATTTCTGCTCAGCACAATTGATCCACTAAGTTGAACATTATCAACAAATTCTTAATACTTTTTCATGACATAACTCATAATAAAATTTGGCCAGAATTCTACAGTATTAATCAAGACATGCAATCACTATGAAAATAATTTTTAAAATTTAACACAAATTAATGGCATTTTACTGTCACTTGATCTTAGCCAAAGGGCTGAGAAAGCCTTCATATAGTAAAAGATTATGAAACTCTACCTAAAATTCAGTAACAATTCCAAAAAGTCCAAGAATTTAAATTTACAAGTTCTGTATTCATATCCCTAACACATGAATCGGTCATGATTTGTCATATTATTTTTCTGATTTGACTCTACATTAAGCTATTACTGATGAAAAGCAATTCCATTGTCCAACATTTGTCATATAGACAGTATGCATTGCACTAACGATCACTTCACTTCACTTTATTATCTACTATATTAGCATCATGGAGCCAAGGATGATGGTTACAGAATGTCTAAAATATTATTGATTTGCCTCGCATGCTTCTACAGAATATTATCATGAAAGGGTGTTGTCCGGTATTACCTGCAAGCTAATTGAAAGATAAAGCATTGGTATAGTGATAATCAAGTCCTGCCAGGTGACAATGGCTAGTACTACAAGAGTAGCATACGCATTAATGGCACCCGAAATAGAAAAAATAAGGTTGAATGGGACATCAAGATCTATGATACTCAGATCAGAAGAAACCTGCACGTAATGTGAGGACACACGTAGAAACATTAGTTTTAGAAGTCAAACAGGGACATTAATATTTTATGTTTGTGACACTCACCCGACTAAGAATTCTACCCAGAGGTGTGGAGTCATAGAAAGACATGGGTGCACGAAAAAGGGAGTCTAATAGCTGTGAAAACAAGGATTTCGAAGATTTAAGACCCAAAGCAACTGTAGAAAGAGTTCTACATAATATAAACAGTATTGGGGCCAATCCAATCAACAAATAAACTCTGACTAATCGCAATGTGCTGACACGGGGATTATCAACATTGGCAGCCATCCATGAGTTCTGCAATATCTGACTGACCACAAATATAAGTTGTGAGAGGCAGGCTATGAAGAAGTACAAGAACCCTTTGTTCTGATTCAGATATAGTTTGTAAGGTTTGAAGCCCGTGTCTCCTATCTCTCTCTCTTCTTGCTTAATCAATCCATCAACTTCGTTTGCTTGTAATTCCTTCTCAACATAAATGTTCTTAATCTCTCTAGACGATGTTCCTCGTCTACTGGTAGAACTAACAACTGTAAGCCTTTCAGAACCTGCCGTCTCTTTATGTGCATTAACAAGGTCCTGAAATTCTTTGTTGGAGGCCAACAACTGATTATAAGTAGCTTCTTGCAGGATTTTTCCATCTGACATCAACTGTCCACAAAATGAAACTCACACCAAATCATTGTGTAAAACTAACAGATTCCAACTAATGATAATATCAATAACCAATTACATAATAAGAAAGTAAAGATCAATATAATGTGGAGGATAAGTGATTCTTGCTTCATAGTGCATGACATAACTAAAGAATGCATGGAATTCCACCAAAATCTGATGAGTGAAGGAGAGATTAAGAAAAGAATAAAACTATAGTAAAATATTCTTTTGCAGGCATTTCCCAAGGACAAGTCAAGTCACAATTAGGGCTACTAATAATTGCTTATATAGTCCAGATTGACCTAATAAATACCCAATCTGAGACTTAACACTCATACAATGTAATCCAATTTCTAATCTATTTAGTGTGTCACATCTCCAAAATATTTACTGTTGTTTGAATAGAGGAAAACATGCTAGATAAACTTTAAATAATTTTTCTATGCACTTAATCTTCTTTGAAACTTTCTTATACTAACCAAAACAGAATTGAATTCAGGCAGGAAATCAACTTGATGGGTCACAAGTAAGACAGTCTTCTTGGATAGTGCTCCCATAACATATTCCTATCACAGTTTGAGTAATTTACACTTTAAGTTAGTATATAAATAGTAAAAAAAAAAAAAAATTACATATACATGGAAGGTGTTCAAGAAATACAATTACATTAAATATGCTCATTGCAGTTTGTGCATCCAAAGCACTGAATGGATCATCTAAGAGAAATACATCAGCATCCTGATAGAGAGCACGGGCAAGTTGAATACGTTGCTTCTGACCACCACTCAAATTAACACCTCTCTCTCCTATTTCAGTGAGATCACCAAAAGGAAGCAACTCAAGGTCCTTAACCAATGAGCACCTCTCCAGTGTTTCTTTGTATCTTTCACTATCCATAGCAGACCCAAATAAAATATTATCCTGTATTGTCCCACTTTGAATCCATGCTGTTTGAGAAACATAGGAAATCTTTCCATATACTTTAATCTGTAATTTCAATAAATGGAACCAAAATACTCAGAATACACTGGCGCCATATGAATGCATATGCTTTAGAGTTGAAGTGTAGGAATGCATGTAATAAGAGAGTTTTAAACAAGGTTAAAATGTACATTGTAACTAGAAAAGACAGTAAAAGAGCGGTAGAAACTTACGGTTCCCTGAATCTTTGGAACTTCTCCAAGAATTGCTGCTAGAAGAGTTGACTTGCCTGAGCCAACTTCTCCACATACAGCCACCTTTTCGCCAAGTCTAACCTCCAAATTCAAGTCTCTCAGGGTGGGCTTCGATAAATTCTCTTCCCATGAAAATTCTGCTGAGTTAATAAAAATGGAATGATCCGTACTCTCCATGTTGCAAATTTGCTGGACATGTGAATTCTGCAGCTCTGGTGCCTCAAGGAATTTTACAATACGTGCAAATGCAACCTTTGCTTGAATGACCACTCCAAGAACATCAGGAAACAATGCAATTGGCTCCTGAACAAGGCGAAAAGTTGCTACAAAGGTGAAAACGTTATTTGCATGAAGAGGAATCCTGAGGAAATAGCATGCTCCAAATGTAGCACAAGAGACCAAAACTGGAGTGGACCAAAAGAGAAGGCTATGATATGCTTTCTCTAACTGCACTTTACGTAACCATTTGTACTCCACCTTCCTTAAATATTCTATAACATTCTTGAAATTATTTTCCCAAGCATACAGTTTCAGAACCTTCATGTTCACTAGAGCCTCAGAACAAGCCTTCAATCTCTCGTCTTGTGCCACCGTTAGCTTAGACTGAAACTTATACTGTAGCTTTGCAAGTGGAATATTGCAAATCATGGTGAGAATTATCACCAGCATTGCTGCAATTGTTGCTAGCCCCACTGCATGGAAAAGGATTACGATAGCAATACATAGCTGGAGGCATGTTGTCCAAGTCTGATGGAGCCAATATGGAAATTCTCCAATCCTATAAGCGTCCATTGTAACATAGTTCATTATCTCACCACCTGAGTGAATCAACCTAGCCGAATTGGATAATCTCAGTTGCTTATTATAGATGGCTGCTATGAGCAATGACCTCACTTTCAGGCCAATAAGCCTGCTTCGGAAGTACCAATGCCTTTCTGACATGGATTGTATGCATTTTAAAAAGAAAAATGATATTGCCAAAACGTAACCTTCATACATAAAACTTTCTTTTCTCTCAGCAGCCAATATGAAGGCATTCAGAAGTAGAGGACCTGTAGATAGTGTGAGAACATATAACAAAGCAAGGCATCCAGAAAATAAAATTTCTTTCCAATGGCATAAAATTATTGCCTTTAGAATTGAAGTTTTGGAAGAAGGGTCCTTTTGTTTCTGTTTGTTTAGTTGCTCCAAAAACGGAAAATAACAATTTTCTGCTCGTTCTGCCTCACGCAACTTGGGTATATCTTCATCCTCCAAAGTTTTCTTCCTGCCCCTTTTCATCAATGGATTTAACCACCAAAATGACATTCTACTGAGGAATCCAGCTTTAGCAAATGGAGTAACAAGGCCAACAGAATCACTGTCACCCTTCATTTTTCTGTTTTACCTTTGTTCTTCAACCTCTGTATTGCATGCAAGAACACATTTATAAGTATATACAGAAAAACTTGTCATCCAATTACTTATTACATAAAATTTACTATAAATAAATAAATAAAAGGAAGTAAAAGAGTGTATAGTTGATAATATTATGAAACAACAACAACTAAGCCTTGGTCTTAAGGGGTCGCCAATAGATCTTCAGCAGATTAGTAAAGGCCAGCCATATCTACTCTTTTCTACTATTCAATTCTATCTAAAGTCGTACTCTTTAATACTTTCTTAATTAACATGTCCTTTTTTACTACTTTCACTAATTTAATTTTTAGTCTTCCTCTACCTTTTTTATTTCCTCAACTTGAATGAATTCACTATTTTTCATTGGTGCATTAATTGCTCTTCTCTGAACTTGACCAAACAAATTGGACATACAAGATTTCTATTTGGTCATGAAAATTAAAATTAGTATTCAATTTTGAAAATTTCAGGATGAAATATACTTGGTTGAATCTCATCTTGGAGGAATAACTATGGACGTTCTTGTTCTTAGATTAGCCTAGAATGCTTATGTAAACGATATGTGGGGTGAGAGGATTGAAATCATCAGAATATCTGTAAAGAAAACAAAACAAAACAAAAAACATAATAACTGTAAATAAAGTAATACATACCCAGCTGCTAAACAAAATTGACAGACTCAAATCAGAACTGAGTACTTTCAAATTGTTATTTATTTGTGTAGTAATATGTCTGGCCTTTCTTTTATACTGATATCTAGTGCAGGTTTTCTTTTTTGCTTTGGTTAACTTCTGTTTATGTATTTTGATCACCAACTGCTTTGCCGTTTGCTTGTGAATGAGAGTGATTCATTATGTGCAGAAATGTAAGTTCATGATTCTGACATACCCAAACAGGCTTAAGTTCATATTGCCGCTTGCTTTGCTGCAAGCATTCCAATAAGAGAAACCGACTCCGCATTAAAAATATAAACAATACCATATTTCATTAACCAAATTTTCCGTCAGCTTTGGCATCAGCTTATTTCACTTTTTATTGAAAGTAGACTAAAGTATACTTGTAAAAAAAATAAAATAAACAAAGTGATAAATAAACAAAGTAAGGTTTCAAAAAACAATACATAAAGTAAATAAGCTAAAAACTAAAGGAACAGCGGGTGCAAACAGACCCTTATTAGAAAGTAAGGGTAATAAATGATACTACCGCACACTCTTGATGTGATGCTCACTCCACAAGATAAGTGTTTGTGATGTGTGGAGGGCAAAAGTTGAAGTTCAAGTCTTTAGGAAGGAATTTTACACATATATACACTTAAATTAGGCTAGAGTAGAATTTATATCTTGTATAAAAAATAAAAAATAAAACAATAATAAATGATGATGACAATGATGATGATAATGACCCTATATGGAATCCTTGTAAAAATGTAAGTTCTGATTTGTATTCCACTAAACAAAACGACGTATAAAAGAGTGCAAGTATACGTAAAATGTTAAGCGACTAACCGATCATGAAGTTTTGAGAGAATCCCAATTCCCAGAAATGGTTTGTTATGCAGTGGCAATTGAATTCAGGGTTTATATATTGTCTTTGGCTTGTCTCTTTGAAACGCAGTATAGTGTGACTGCTTGCAGTGTCCAGTTTGACATATTCTAGTGTTTTAAAGAAGGTTGGTGTGGCATTGAGTATGACAAAGAGAGAGAGAGTACAAGTAGGAAAAGAATGAACGCAAAATATGGAACGGAAAGGTAGCAGTGTGAATGTGTTATGTATTCGTGGATTACATCACGTCTCTTCTTTTCATGGACACATGGTTTCCAATTTTTTTTAAGTGGATTATTTATTGTGATGTATTTCAATTAAATGTCTTTTGCTTTAAAGATATATATCGAATTCCTATCCAATATATCGAATTCTTATCAAAAAGAAAGAAAGAAAAAATTATATATATATAGAGGGTTGGGTTCAAGTTACACCTAGTATAATTTTAAGTAATGTTACACCGTCTAATATTTTTTAATTGGATGCGAATTTTAACAAATTTATCGTTAGATTACAATATATTTGTAGATTTTTCATGCTTGTAAATTTTCATATTGATCAAAAATTAATAACCATGTCATTAATCAATTATTTAAATTTAAATTTTTTTAGTTTAAAGTAATGTACAAAATATGAGTTTATTAATCAAATAATAAATAACATCCAATTGACATGAAAATTGGCAAGAATGTTAAAAATATATAAAACATGTTATTCAACGGTAGATTTTCAAAATATAAATTTTATAACAAGTTATTAGATAGTGTAACATTACTTAGAGTTATATCTACGGTTTGTTTGTTATTCTCTTTCTTTTTGCCTATATTGTGTTTTTATACATGTGCTTCTATGTACATAGTTTTTATTGACAACATTGATGAATATAGTAGAAGTTGTTTAGTAGCCATTGCGTTTCTTGTGAGTTTGATTTTGCTGATAATATAGAGATGATTTGCTGATGGAGGAATTGGGGTAAGTGGACTTTCCAAATTGTTTTCTTTTTTTCTTTTTTCTTTTTTTTTTTTTTTTTTTTTTTTTTTTTTTGCCTTCCTTAACACTCCCCTCAAGTTGGAGTTTACCACAATTAGATGTCTTTTAGTTTTAATGTTCCGGATTTTGGAACCAGTTTTCAAAATAAAAAGATATATCGATCAAGATTTAAGGCAACAAATTTAAAAAGTGTTTTTTTTCAATTCAAAATATATTTATTTATTTAAGGCTAAAAGCACCTTTTAGTCCCTACATTTTCAGCCGATTCCCATTTTAGTCCCCACATTTTATTTTTACCTCTTTTAGTCCCTATCCTGAAAATGCTTCTCGTTTTGGTCTCTACCGTTACATCGTAAAGCAGAGAAAGTTGACATGGCAAACGGCAGGAATAAATAATACTGAATTAATGTCCACATGGCCTAAATTAATAATAAAAAAATATTTTTTGGTATTAAAAAATGCTACGTCAACATCTAAATTAAAAAAATTAATTTATTAATTTTAACTAAATAAAAAAAATTAAAAACTAAAAATCATATGAATTGAGATCTACGTGTGTCTTGAACAAAAATAACAAGAACACAAACCCAGATCCAAGAACACAAACCTAGAAATTAAAAAAAAAAAAAACAAAAACAAAAACAAAAACAAAAGGCAAAAACCAAAAACACCTCCACCACCACCATTTGAAATTTTAAATTTGATCCAAAACGAGGTCGTTTCGTTGGTATTTATGCAAAAAGAAGATACAGAGAGAAGAAGAAGAAGAAGAAGAAGAAGGAGGTAGTGATGTCAAATGTGTATTGCTCAGACTGTAAGTGGCAGACGGAGGTGGTGTTCGACCACTCGGCCGGTGACACCATGTGTTCGAAGTGCGGGTTGGTGTTGGAGTCGCACTCGATCGATGAGACCTCCGAGTGGAGGACTTTCGCAAACGAATTGGGCGACAACGACCCGGTTCGTGTCGGAGGGCCGACCAACCCGCTCTTGGCTGACGGAGGGCTCTCCACCATCATAGCCAAGCCCAACGGCGCCACCGGAGAGTTCCTCTCCTCCTCCCTCGGCCAATGGCAGAATCGCGGTTCCAACCCCAATCGCGGTGTTTTTTTTTTTTTTTTTTTTTTTTTTTTTTTTTTTTAATTTCTGGGTTTTATTTCTTAGTTTGCAACGTCAATCGAGTCCACCAATCTCACCGCCAATCTGGTTTTGTCTCCTCAATATGGGTTTTGGGATTGTTTGTGGATGCCGATCTCAGTTTCTGCCACCGGGTTTCTATGTCAATTTGGGTTCTACCACTGGGTTTTAGTCGCGTGGTTTGTTTTGCTAAAAACTATGAAAGACCACCTGAGTTTGCTAGGTTTCAATCTTGCTGGGTTTTTACCAATATCGAGTTTTTTTTTTTTTTTTTTTTTTGGGTAGCTATTTTGAGTTTGGGTAAGTTTGTAGAGAAATTAAAATTTGGGTTTAAGAATTTCTAATTTGATTCATGGTTGTGCTTTGACTGAAATTAGAGAATTTAAGTTTGATTTGTTCAAAATTTTGAGTTTGGGTTTTTTTTTTTTTTTTTTTTTTTTTTTTTTAATTTCTGGGTTTGTGTTCTTGGATCTGGGTTTATGTTCTTATTGTTCTTATTCAAAACACACTTAGATCTCAATTCATATAATTTTTAGTTTTTAATTCTATTTTTAATTTTTTTTTATTTAGTTAAAATTAATAAATTTTTTTTTTTTAATTTAGATGCTAATGTGGCATTTTTTAATGCCAAAAAACATTTTTTTATTATTAATTTAGGTCACGTGGACATTAATTTAATATTATTTATTTCTATTTGTTTTTCCACGTCGCCTTTCTCCGTTTCTGATGTAATGGTAGGGACCAAAACAGGAAGATTTTTTCAAGACAGGGACTAAAAGCGATAAAAATAAAATGTAGGGACTAAAATGGGAATCTCTTGAAAATGTAGGGACTAAAAGATGTTTTTCGCCTTTATTTAAAATACATTCTTCTTACTTTTTAAGAAGAAAAACTACTCACTAATTAAGCTTGTATTTAAGTTATACTAACATCTAATTTTCAAATGATAATATGAAAATTTATCCACTTAAAGCATAGAACAATATAATCTAACTAGTTTATCAATCACTATTGTGACTTCAATTAATAAGAAAATCATCCAATACCATCAAGTTATCCAAACAAAGGCTTTAACACATAACTTGATAAAACAATACTAACTAAAAAAAAAAAGATTAATTTTATACAAAAAATTCTAGATCATGGTCATTTAGCCATTTTTTTTATTAAAAAAAAATTATGATTTAAAAAAAAATTTAATCTATTCCTGGTAAAGCTAGTTAAGCTAAAACCTAATCTCCAATTTTTATTTTGATGTCGAGAGAGAGACTGATCATTTGATTTATGGCTGTATAGGTAATTGGATGACTATAGTTAATAATTTACAATGTAGGACATCTATATTTATATATATTTAAAAGCTAAGACGTAGAATTTAATATTGTTGTACTCCTGTTGAGCCACCTCATCAACCACATCATACTTTTTTTTTTAATTTCCTTTATATTTTTTATTTTATTTTATATAAAATAATTAAATATAGTTAATGGACAAACCTGTTAATGCACTCCATTACTATTCAACATGTTACTATTCTTTTTTTTTTTTTTTTTTTTTTTTTTTTTTTTTTTTGAAGAGGAAGACATCCTCAAACTTCATTAAATGAAAATAGAATCAAGATACAAATCTTGCACTATAGGTGGAGGGGATTCCTCCATCCGATAACTTCATGTGATACATTTTTCTCGCATGCCTAGCTAATAGATGGGCTCTTTGTATTTGCACTCCTTTTAGCAAATTGCACTTGCAACCGTCTAAGACCGTTGAGCGGACGGAGTACATCCCGAATTATGTGGCCCACCAGAGACGACAAACTTTTCTTCAACTCTAGTGCAGACATAACCAACTGATTATCTCCTTCAACGACCAACTCCAAAAAGCCACACTCCAATGCAAATTCCATGGCACGGCAACAGGCAAAAATTTTTGCTTCCTCGCTACAAGACATCGGTGGTCCTTTGCTTGAAAATGCAGCCATAACTTCCCCTCGTTCATTACGTATGATGGCACCAATCCCAGTGGCTCCTTCATCCTTAAAAATCGCAGCTTCGAAGTTGAGTTTAAAGCGAGTCAAGGGTGGTGGTCTCCAATTGATTGGATTCAAGCTTAAATAACTTGTGGATAGTCGAGACTAAGCTCGCCTAAACTCCTCAATATAATCTTCTACTCTTCTGTTTAGAACACCAGGTGCCTACAACTGTTTCCCACGGATCATAGCATTTCTTTGGTGCCATATTATCCAAGCTTGCACTAGGAATAATTCTAGCTCATCGGTGGTAAGCCTAGCGATCAACTCTTCCCATAATTGGAGCATGTCATCCTATCCCACATGGCACTTTTGCAATCTTGCCGACCATCCAGCCCAAATGTCGAGCCACGCCACAATTCCACAATGCATGTATTTGGTTTCGGTTCCGTCTTGCAAGCTTCAAAGTGATTATCTTCAATAATTCGCTTCTTTGACAAATTCACCCGTGTTAGAAAAATGTTGCGGCAAGTTTGCCAACCAAAAACTTTAATTTTGTTTAGCACCTTTAACTTCCACAGGATTTTCCACACACTTCCTCCCACAATGCCCCTAGAACTTTCTCGCCTACCCAATTACCTTAGCAACTCGCCGCACCTCATGATAGCCCAACCTCACAGAATACTCACCCGATTTTTCGCCAAGCCAAAACAATGTATCGAGATAAATCTACAACTAAGCGGCACTCGCAAAATGGCTTTAGCATCATCATGATGAAAGTTCTACAAAATAGATCCTCTATCCCACCACCTTGAAGCCTGGTCTATCACTCGAGAAACCATCATCCTCTTTTCAATGTTTTGTGCCGGATGTAGTACTGTTTGTAGGATGGTTAGGAATCCAAGCATCATTGAGAATCCGTATGTGACCTCCATTACCTACCCTCCAACATGACCCCCTTTGCAAAATTGGTTTGGCTTCCATGATGCTCTTCCACGTGTAGGAGCTGTTAGGCGAATCGGTGGCCTTTAAAATATGGCATCTCAAATAATAGCGATCTTTCAAGCACTAGAAAAGCGGCGACTCCTAGTCTTGCATCAACCTCCATCCTTGCTTTGCAAGCATTGCTAAGTTGAATTGACGTAGATCCTTGAAACCCATCCCTCCTTTTGATTTTGGTCTAGTTAGTTTGTCCCAACTTAGCCAATGAATCTTCCTCTCATTTTCGACCTATCCCCACCAAAACCAAGCGCACATGGACTGAAGTTCTTCACATAACTTAACAAGCAATTGAAATACATTCATTGTGTACGTTGGGATCGATTGTGCCACTGCTTTGATTAGAATCTCCTTTCCTGCTCTTGATAGAATTTTTCCTTTCCACTCTTGAAGCTTTTTCCAAACTCTATCTTTGAGAAAAGAAAAGGTATGGTATTTTCTCCATCCCACCAGTGTTGGTAATCCTAGGTAGAACTCAAACCTCTCCACTTCACTCACTCCAAGTATTGCCTTGATCAACTCCCTTTTCTGGGGTGAGGTGTAACTACTAAAATAGATTGATGACTTCTCCATATTTATGCACTGACCTAAGGCTTCTGCATATAATTTCAGTATCTCTAGAGCTTCCTGTGTCTCCCTTTCTATGCTTGGCAAAATAAGAGTGAGTCATCTGCAAACAAGAGGTGTGAGATTTTTGAGGCTTTCCTACAAATAGAAACACCATGGATATGTCCCTCCATTTTCGCTATTTGCAAGAGAGATGTGAAGCCTTCTACACATAAAAGAAATAGATAAGGTGACAAAGGGTCTCTCTGCCGGAGTCCTTTAGTGGGAGTAATCATACCATATGGTTTACCATTGATCAAAATAGAAAAAGAAGTTGAGGAAATACAACTCATCACTCGCCAACCCAAACTCTTGGGAAACCCAACTTAAGCATAATTTGCCTTAAAAAAACTCCATTCCACCCTATCATAGGCTTTGCTAACATCCAACTTCATAGCTAGTGTCCTTGTTTTACCTTTTTTCCGACCATGCATCATATGTAAGGCTTTATAGGCCACAAGAACATTTTTTGTGATCAATCTCCCTAGGACAAAGGCACTCTGGGTTGGGGCAATAATATGGGCAATATCTATTTCAACTTGTTTGCCAAAACCTTTGCAATAATTTTGCAGATAACATTGCAGAGACTAATAGGTCTATAATTAGACATCTTAATAGGATTTTTAATTTTTGGGATGAGTACAATATGGGTATGATTTAGTGCAAGCAACATATGACCATTATTAAGAAACTCAAGGACTGCAGACACAACAGTATCACCAACAATATGCCAAAATTTCTAGTAGAAAAAGGCATTCATACCGTCTGGTCTAGGCGCCTTTGTGGGTCCCATTTGGAACAAAGCTACTTTTATTTCATCTGTATTGAAATCACCGGACAGTGTTTGTTGCATATCAAATGTCACCTTAAGTGGTACTACTTCAAGACATTCCTCAATTCTTGTACACGGGCCCGTGGAGAATATATTATTGAAGTATTGTACAACCACACTTGCCGCATCTTCCATATCTTCTAAATTGATTACCCTGTGGGTCTATAATTCCTTGGATGAGATTTCTCTGCCTTCGTTGGGATGCCTTTAAGTGAAAAAATTTAGAATTTTTATCACCATGTTTGATCCAATTCACCCTTGATCTTTGGGCCCAATAAATTTCTTGTTTTCTAAGCCATGCATCCAACTCCTTACTAGCCTCGAAGAAAATCACATTCAGTTGTGTTGGTGGAGCACGATTCAAGTACCTCAATCCTTTTCGGAAGCTTTTTATTTCTTCTATACCTAGATGTGTTTTTGAGGCACCCCACACCAAAGCAACTCGAAGCACACCCACCGATCTTCTTCTTGTCGATTGTTTCCAAGGCCGACATACACCCTTCTCTATTTGCCCAAGCTTCCCGAATTACCTTCTCGCAGTCATCCCAGAGTAACCAAGCTTCTTCAAACTTAAAGCCACGTCTCCATTTATGGCTTCATTTTCTGGAGAATCAGAGGTAGATGATCCAAAGCATGTGAGATAATATGAGTTATTGTAGTTCCAGGAAATTTAGACCTCCATACTTGGTTCACTACCGCTCCATCCAACCGTTCCTTGGTGTTGGCAGCCCCTGGTCGTCTATCATTCCAAGTGAACGGATAGCCTATGAAACCTAAATCAATCAAATTACAACGCTCCAATGCTTCACAGAACGCATCTAATTGTTGAGTGGGGCTAGTCTGCAATCGGGCTTTTCCAACAAGCTTAACATCTCGTTGAAGTCACCGATACACATCCAAGCACCATCAACAAGGGAACAAATGTGAGAAAGGAGAGCCCAAGATTTATATCGATCTTGCATCTCTAGCCAACCATAAAAACCGGTTAATACCCACTGAAATCCATCACTCTTGGTCACCGTTGCTAAAATTTGGTTGTTTGAGAACTTAAAAACGTCTAAACCAATATCTTCCTTCCATAACAAAGCAAGTCCACCACCAAGACCCAGTTTTTAACAACAAACCAATTCTTATAGGGTAGTTCCTTGCACCACCGAGTTATGCCTTCTCTGTCCAGTCTGGTTTCCATGAGGAAACGGATAGAGGGCGCTTGTTCCTATATGATTTTATGAAGGTTTTGAACTGTCCAAGGGTTCCCAAGCCCTTGGCGGTTCCAACAGAGTATTTTCATTGCTCTCGGCAAGGGTGATCCTCCAACCCCACCAATATAAAATCTGAATTACCATCACGGATCCCTACTCTGGAGCGCTTCTAAATCAACATCGTAGACCCTTCTTCACAGTCCTCGTCCAAGACGTTTCCCACTAATCTTTCTCCCAACTTAAGCTTGCTGGTGGTAATATTTAAGTCTGATGTACCCCAACATCCATTCTACTAATCCTTGTCCACTTAGTTTTTAGTTTGTTGGGCTGTGTATCGCCTGTGCCTAACTCATTATTGACTTCCTTCAGCCCATTATTAGAATCTTCATTCAAATTTAAATCCACATCTCCACTTGGCGCTAAACTCGGCACATGATTGTCCATAATAGGAACCACGGATGAAATACCCTCCGAGATATTTGCCTAAAACTTTGGACCAATCCCGTCCAATCCGTTCTTGCCATAATGGGCTAGATGGTTGTTATTGAGGGTCAAAACCCTAGCCATCGCCTTCTCCGCTGCGTTCGCCACAATCGCTCTCTACAGCTTAGTTGTCCTCCTTGTCCACCGATGCATCACCAGGTGAACTAACATTACTTCGGCGTGGTGGGGATCTATTTCGTCCACTT
Source organism: Quercus dentata (assembly GCA_028216015.1). Classification (NCBI taxonomy): domain Eukaryota; kingdom Viridiplantae; phylum Streptophyta; class Magnoliopsida; order Fagales; family Fagaceae; genus Quercus; species Quercus dentata. The sequence continues at coordinate 16,615,894 of CP116452.1, read as the reverse complement.
ATCGCTTTCGGCCCAGTCCCCATGCTGATAATCAATAGTAGTAGACTTTTTTGACGCTACAAAATGTGTTGGACAAAGTGTCGGATATCATGCCCTAGAACCCCGCAGTAATGGCAGAACACCAACAACCGTTCGTACTTATAATTAATCCAATGATGCTTCCCATCCGATCCCATTAGAAATCCGCCTCTACGGAAGGGTTTGGAGATAGGTAAAGCAACCCTAACCTGTAAGAATAGATTTAAGTCATCTGCTCGTTGTCGCTGTTCCACACCTCAACCACCCCCATCTTATTTCCTATCTCCATCGCCACCTTTGGGGACATCATATCAAACAGCACACCCCATATCTGAACCCACAATGATGCGTGCTCCAAGACTACATTATTAGCACTTATACCTGTTCTCCACCGAGTAAGCATCAAGAATTGGTTATCAAAACTCCATGCCCCCCCCCCCCTAAGGATACATTCAAGGTCATATTCAAATTGGAACTTGAATTGGAAAAGGTTGGAGCCCACCTTAGAAATCTACTGACTCCTAGACCCCATGCTTTCCATAACATGTTTTTTTTTCTTTACGATTGTAGGGTTTACATGTTAGAAATTTCCTAACAAGCTTAAACACAACTATCAATTTCCTCCAATCTGCCCTCGTCTAAAACCTGTATTTCTTCTTCCTCTTTAGACATTAACTTCAGATTCACCATATCGTTAATAACATCTTCAACCATAGTTGCTATCTCTAAACAATAGTGTCCAGTCTACAGTGAGTGATACGGAATGGGTAAACATGTGAAGGGGTAAGAGAAGAGGGAGAAGGTAAGGAGAGTAGAAAAGTTTGAGAAAGAGGGAATAGAATACCCTAGGGAAAACCCAAGGAGGAAGGTGTTTTTTTCACGAGAAGGAGAGCTCCTACAAGAGGAGAGAGTCTATAAAGGGATACTCTTTTTCTCGTTACTATTCATTTGTTTTAAATGTAAATATTTGACTATTCAACTACCCAAATTGATTTCAACTTTTCATTTTCTTCTTTCTAATTTCAATTAATTGTTAAAATTAAATAATTGATTTTCATTTAGTGAATATATGCACATGTTTACTATTCATTACAAACGTTACTATTCATTAGATGCAAATGTTTAACTATATTCAACTATCCAAAGTGATTTCAACTTTTCGTTTTCTTCTTTCTAATTTCAAGTAATTGAATATTTAAACTTTTCATCTTCCTATTCTAAATATATATATATTGTAAGGTTGAATTTATTCAACCATCTAATTGGCTTTATTCCGTGCCAAATTTGCTTGTAAATTCAGCATTTAGTAACCCTGTATTTAGGTGGGATTGATGTAAGGGTAGTGAGTGAGATAGAGTGAAGATTGCTCAAGAGTGTGCAAGAAAAAGCAGTGTCGCGGCTGGGACTCGCGGCTGGACTCGCGGCTTCAACCCGCGAGAATCTGCACACGTGCCAAGCATCTTTGGAAGATGAACAGTCATGCTAGCTGGAGCACTACAGGACAAAACAGGACAATCTGGCCATACGGTTATCTCGCGACCGGAACTCGCGATCGAGTCAAGCCGCGAGGTCAAGCCGCGAGCCACCCTGTTTTGGAAAAACCTGACGTTTCGCATTCCACTCCACTCCAAAGTATAAATACCCTTTTAACCCACGATTGAAAGAGAGCTTCCAGAGAGAATTTTGAGAGAGAAACCCTAAAGAAAAACCAGATTGTTTCACCCACAATCTCTACCTTAGAGTCTCATCAAATTCCCTCACTCTCTTCCTCTCCATTGTCAAATCCTTGAGAGGCCATTATAACCAAACCTGGTTCTCACCATTATCATCTCTGTGAGACAGACGTTTGGAGTTCTGGGGAAGCGATTAGGAAGGAGCCAATATTCATTGGTTGATGCTACGGTGTAGTAGCGGAATCCTGTAAGCTAGAGAAGAAAAAGGTTCGGGCGCAACCTCGTTGGAGCAAGAAGCTTGGAGGGCTTAGGTGCATTGGGTAGATTAGGCTTGGAGGGTCTATTCTTTGTCCTTGTATCCCAACTATATTTTCTAGTGGATTGATTACCGCTTGGAGGGCGGCGGAGAGGTTTTTCGCCGAGGTCTTGGTTTCCTCTTCGATAACATATCCGGTGTTATCATTTGTGTTTGCATCTTCCTTCCTCTCTATCTCTGCCTTTACATTATCTCTGTGGTTTAATTTGTTATGGCTTAGATAGTTGTTTAACCAATTCCGTAATATAGCATATGTTAAGTTTCCGCACATTAATTGTTTGACATATTGCTTGTGTTGGTTAAGTTGGTTTTTGGGGTCTAAACGTTCAAAAGTGTATTTGTACACGTTTTTGAACTTTCATATATATATATATATATATATATATATATATATATATATATATATATATATCTTCTTCTCTTCCTCCAACCTTTCCTCTCCCTTTTTGCCTCTTTATCTCCCTACTACTCTTTACTTTACCGTTAAACTTTCTTTATCATTTCCTCTTTCTTATATTTTAACTCTTCTTCTCCCCATCTTATTTTGTATAAATTTGATATCATTTATTTGATTCAATCCATATTTTTTTTCCATACAAAAACTGTGAGTACTCTCTCTCTTTCTCGATTTTTGTTCTTTTTTATAACTCTAATTTAGCTTGATGGTTTTTTTATTTAATTTTTTGGTGTTGTATTTTTTAAATTTCCTATCACAAATCACTCTTATAACTTTGGTTGAATTTTGGTTTGGGTTAATATGTAGTTTTTTTTTTTAAATAAAATTTGAGTTTATATCAAAACAAAATATATATGGCTACGAATTTGATTGTGCATACCAATGGACTTCCATTGAATAGAGATGTATTCACAATGTTTTTATCTTCATATACTTCTTTGGTAATGTGAATTTGAGAAAGAGAAAAGGGTAGGCAAAGGATGTATGATCTTTCATAAAATCCCCTATGTCTTGAAGAAAGTGGAGGGCCTATTAGTCTCTCTTCTACTAAAAATTTTGTAAAGAAAGCCTTTTGCTATAAGTTCCTTGACTTTTTGTTATTTTGTAATCGCTCTATAGTCTATCTTGTGACAAAAACTGAATAAAGTTTTTTTTTTTTTTTTTTTTTTTTTTTGTAGAGTATCAAAAAAGTAAAAAAATAAAAATAAAAATTCATGATAGTAATTTTGTATTGTTGCATCTCATGTGTTCGATAAAATTTCTTTTAGAAATCTTATATGTTTTTCTCAAATCTATTTGTTATTTTTATTTTGGTTATTTTATTACAAATAATTAGCATCTCTATTTTTAGTTAATCTGAACTTTCTTAGTAAGCTTTTACTTTGCTTAGTTGGTCATCTTTACTAAAAATGCCAAAAAGAGAATAATATAAAATATAATTTACTTTATAACATCATTATGCTATTAATGTTTTTATGTATAGATACATAAGGAACTTTTTCTTTTTGCATTTTATTTTATTTTATATTTCCACTTTATAATATATGATTTATTGATAATGATCTATTGCATAGTTATCTTTATTTACTTTTTCACTTAGTTTCAATTGTGAGGAAGAAAGAGACGTGGATTTATGTTTTTGAGAAAAATATATCTATAAGAGTTAAATCACATACATTTGTATAGTAATAAACAAAGTATACATAGTTACAACTTGATCTAATAGTTCTCACACTATCAATTTTTTTTTTTAAATAAAATTATTGCATTGTGTTTTCATACGTATCTCACTATATATAATACCTTACTACAAAATATATTTTTGTTACACTACAAAAAATTTCTAATTTAAAACATAATTTCAAATAACACATTGAATTTTTAATAATATACAATCTAATATATTATTTCAATGACTATCCAATAAAAATAATCATATCATATTTTCAGCGCATTGCGCTGGTCTCGCAACTAGTACATTTAAAAGTTGAAGGGTAGCATTTATTGTTGCTATACTCTTATTGAGCCAAATTAAAGTGTTGGACTTTGTGGAGTTTAATTGTGTTTGATCTAGATTATGACCTGACCCAAAATAATATTGTTACGGTTTTTAATAGGAGATTTGCTGAGGTTTAGTCCAAATTTTTGGCCCGTTTTGTAGCCCATTGTGAATCCTGTGCATAGGACAAAAAAACTGTGATTTTGGAGATTAGGGTTTTATGTTATTTTTTAGAGAGAAAACTGTACTGCCACATCTTATATTTTTCCTCAAGAATAGTAAAATCTCTGCAATTCTGTGGACGTTGGCAAATTGCCAAACCACGTAAATATTGTTTTGTGTGATTGTTCTCTTTGGCATATATTTTTCTCTATTTTTTGCATCTCACAGATCTGGGAATTTCATATATATTCCCCTATACAACGTAGCATTTGGGTCTGCTTTGGTCCACTTTAGTTAATTCAGTCCAATTAGGTTCATTCGATCCATTTTAGTCTACTTCAATCCATCAGTCTATCTCAGTCCGTTCGGTCCACTTCGGTGATGCTTTTGGGAGGAGATGTTCTTGTAGAAAGAGGAAACGCTTCATTGGCAATTATGTTCTTGATAAAATTACATTTTTCTTATTATGTTATTACAGTCTTGTATTTTTTTCCTAATATAAGTGATGAATTTACTTATATTTGCTTCATCTTTAGGTCATTCAAGATATATAGAGGATGAATCATTTGTAAGGAGCACTAAAAACAAATTTCAACAACACATTACATTATTTACAATATATCTCACTTTATATAATAATTAGATTTAAATACATTATGTTCCTTGAAAAAAAAAATTACAAACTTTAAAACACTTTCAAATAACAAATACAGATAGCTTAATTTATAAAATCTATTATATTGCATCAACTATACTTTATTAGAAGTTTCTCAAAAATAAACTATAATTTATTAGAAAATAACCCTATCATTTTAAGAATATCTATAAATCTCATCTACTATTTTCATTTTTTCACTTAACGAAAAAACAAATCGTCAAATTTTTTACAGTATTGCGTAGGTTTGCGACTAGTTTATTATTGAAGTCTTAAATTACTAGAGTGATGCTAAAGATACTATAAATTTTACTATATAATATTTACAAACGGATGTATCACCATTTATTATGTTCTTGAAATCTATCGATTACATTCATTACAACATCAATTTGTAAAAATTCAGTAAAATTTGTTGTAACTTTAGTTTTTTCCAAATTATTTTGGAAATTTGATGATAAATGGTGATTTGGCACACTTACACCAATTTTTGAAAACCATTTTAGAATTTCAATTAACTTGAATTTCTATTGACCCACAATTTTAGGGGTCATATTAGGGTGAAAAAGAGAACAAATAGCCAATCTATCATTTTTTTTTTTTCTAATAAGTATAATTGTCAAACAAAAATTTTGGGGCCTCCCTCATAGGGGGCCTAATTGGCCTAGCCTAAGAGCCAACATTGGTGGGACCCACATGTGTTGATAACATGAAATTAATATATATTTTTGGCTCATAAAGTCAATGTTTGTTTTTATTTTGATCTTTCACATTTCAAAATTTTCATTTGATAGGTCAAGAATGTATTAACCCTTGTAATGAATTAACCAATTAATTAGCCAAGTTAATTAATTAATTCAATTTGCATGCAATAAGCGTGGTAGCACAAACAAATCACCAACTAAGTAAATATGCAGCGAAAAATAAATTGACATGGTGATTTGTTTACGAATGAGGAAAACCTACACGGCAAAAACCCCACCGAGTGATTTTAAGGTCACCACTCCCGATAATCCACTATTATCACAACAAGCGGTTACAAATAAAAGAATCTCAATACCTTATACTAACCTACAATTAAACCCTTACCCCAAAACTCAATTGAACTTGTTTTGTAGTGACAATCTCTTCTTTCAATGCACGGCTCCCGAGACGTGACTAACCAATTCGATGCGCGGATGCTAGTACGCGGCTTACACACCAACTTGAGAAGGATGTTGGCTACAAAGTTCTTCAGTTCATCAACACGATGGAGATCATGAAGCTCTTTGATTACAAAACCCTACATTGCACAAACACAGCAGCTTCTTGAAGAGAATGATGAACTAGGGCATATGTCTCTGGTTCACAATATGCTTGTGAAAAACTTTTGCATTTAGGTGCATCATTTGTGACGGCCCTTAAAAAAATCCTTATATATGTTTAGGGTTGTGAGAAAAGAAAGCCCAAACATCTATACACAGATTGGAGTGAAATTAGATCTGAAAAATTAATTTTCTCAAATCTCGATAAATACCCTATCTGTCGAAATGACTATTAAGCATCAGGCTGAAACCGCTTTTTAAACCTCGATAGATACTAGCTGTCAAGCTTTAAAATCCAGCACATCTTCACTTGATTCTTGGACAGACTTGCATGATTTTAACACTTGAACTTGAAACATTGTTTCTTGAAGCATTAAACACATCCTAGATCTACCCAATTACAAGTAAAGTGTATTTTGTCAAAGGATTAGCCAATTCTATATTGACATATGTTCCTAACATGATTCACATATGTCCTAACATCATTTTTTATCCTTCTTATTTGATTTTTTTTCCCTCTTAGTGTCAATTCTCGTGCTCTAAAGAAGAAACAATTTACTGCAACCATTTCAAGATGTACTCCAGGACACTGTCCTTTCAGCTGCTATTGTGAGCCAAATGTAGAGTCATTAAAAATTTCATTAATAATCTAAGAAATCAATATATGCTATGTTGCTAAAGTGAATTCGCATTGTACTTTAATTATAAAAATAACAAAAAAAATCCAACTAATTCATGGCTTTTACAATATTGAAAGGTTTCGTACGTATAAATCAAATTCGACATTGTGTTACAGGCTACTTCTTGTTTATATTATGTGATAAACTCTAGCTACCCCAGAAAAATGTTGTTGTTAGTTGTATTAACAATAGCCTTGGTCTTCAAGGGTCATCCATAGATCCTCAACATATTAGTCAAAGTCAGCCACATCTATTCTTATCTACTATTCTATTCTATCTAAAGTCGTAGTCTTTAATACTTTCTTAATTAACATGTCATTTTTTATTACTTCCACTAATTTTATTTTTAGTCTTCCTTTACCTTTTTCATTTCCTCAACTTGAATGAATTCACTATTTCTCATTGGTGCATTAATTGCCCTCCTCTGAACCTAACCAAACAAATTGGACATACAAGATTTCTATTTGGTCATGAAAATTAAAATTAGTATTCAATTTTGAAAATTTCAGGATGAAATTTACTTAGTTGAATCTCATCTTGGTGGAATAACTATGGACGTTCTTGTTCTTAGATTAGCCTACAATGCTTATGTCAACAATATGTGGGGTGAGAGGATTGAAATCATCAAAATATCTGTAAAGAAAACAGAACAAAACAAAAAACATAATATCTGTAAATAAAGTGCTACATACCCAGCTGCCAAACAAAATTGACAGACTCAAATCAGAACTGAGTACTTTCAAATTGTTGTTTATTTGTGTTATATGTCTGACCTTTCTTTTATACTGATATCTAGTGCAGGTTTTCTTTTTGCTTTGATTAACTTTCTGTTTATGTATTTTGCTCACCAATTTCTTTGCCGTTTGCTTGTGAAAGAGTGATTCATTATGTGCAGAAATGTAAGTTCATGATTCTGACATACCCAAATAGGCTTAAGTTCACATTGCCGCTTGCTTTGCTGCAAGCATTCCAATAAGAGAAACTGACTCAGCATTAAAAACATAAGCAATGCCATAGTTTATTTGACTTTTTGCTTAAAGTAGGCTAAAGTATACTAATAAAAAAAATTAAAAAAGTTTTGAAAAAGCTATACATAAATAAAATGAGGTTTTAAAAAATGATACATAAACAAAATAAGCTAAAAGCTAAAGGAACCACGGTGCAAACAGACCCTTATTACAAAGTAACAGTAATAAATGATGATGATAATGACCCTCTATGGAATCCTTGTAAAATTGTAAGTTCTGATTTGTATTCCACTAAACAAAACGACGTATAAAAGAGTTCAAGTATACGTAAAATGTTAAACAACTAACCGATCATGAAGTTTTGAGGGAATCCCAATTCCCAGAAATGGTTTGTTATGGCAGTGGCCTGAAATGTGGCAGTGGCAATTGATTTCAGGGTTTATATATTGTCTTTGGCTTGTCTCTTTGAAACGCAGCGTAGTGTGATCTGCTAGCAGTGTTCAGTTTGACATATTCTAGTGTTTTAAAGAAGGTTGGTGTGGCATTGAGTATGACAGAGAGTGAGTACAAGTAGGAAAAGAATGAACGCAAAATATGGAAATTATTGTTAGGAAGATAGAGAATTGTAGAACGGAAAGTTATCAGTGTGAATGTGTTATGTATTCATGGATTACATCACGTCTCTTCTTTTCATGGATGGTTTCCATTTTTTTTTAAGTGGATTATTTATTGTGAACTTTATTTCAATTAAATGTCTTTTGCTTTAAAGATATATATCGAATTCCTATCCAATATATCGAATTCTTATCAAAAAGAAAGAAAAAGAATAAAAATTTATATATATATATATATATATATATATAGAGAGAGAGAGAGAGAGAGAGAGAGAGAGAGAGAGAGAGAGAGAGAGAGAGAGAGAGAGAGAGAGAGAGAGAGAGAGAGTTGAGGTCAAGTTATACTTGGTGTAACTCTAAGCAATGTTACATCACCTAATATTTTTTAATTGGATGCGAATTTTCATGTTGATCAAAAATTAATAACCATGTTATCAATCAATTATTTAAATTCAAATTTTTGTAGTTTAAAATAATGCATAAAATATAAGTTTATGAATCGAATAGTAAATAACATAAAATTGACATGAAAATTGGCAAGAATGTTTAAAACAGATAAAACATGTTATTCAATGGTGGATTTTCAAAATATGAATTTTATAACAAATTATTGGGTGGTTTAGTATTGCTTAGAGTTACATCAGGTGTAACTTAAACCCAACGACATGATTTTTAACATGGTTTGTTTGTTCAGCGAATTTGGATGCGAATTTTGGATGCGAATTGGCAAGAATGTTAAAAACAGATAAAACATGTTATTCAATGGTGGATTTTCAAAATATGAATTTTATAACAAATTATTGGGTGGCTTAGTATTGCTTAGAGTTACATCAGGTGTAACTTGAACCCAACGACATGATTTTTAACATGGTTTGTTTGTTCAGCCACGAAAACCTACAATTAGGTGGCGGTATTGGTGCATCCTACACAGGCAACAACTCACTCACATTATATGCATTTTCTACATCTATGTATGTGTGTTATTCTCTTTCTTTTTGCCTATATTGTGTTTTTATACATGTGCTTCTATGTACACAGTTTTTATTGAAAACATTGATGAATATAGTAGAAGTTGTTTAGTAGCCATCGCATTTCTTGTGAGTTTGATTTTACTAATAATATAGAAATGATTTCTTTGATGGGGGAATTGGGGTCGGTGGACTTTCCATATTGTTTTCTTTTCTTCTTGTTTTTGCCTTCCTTAAAACTCCCCTCAAGTTGGAGTTTACCTCAATTAGATGTCTTTTAGTTAGGCTTTGGGTGGCATGGGCTTTAAAGATTTGGAAAATTTTAATGAAGCTATGCTTGCTAAGCAAGTGTGGAGATTATTGGTGGATCACTCATCTCTATTTTTATCGGGTCTTTAGTGCGAAATATTTCCCAAGTGGTTCAATTTTTGATGCTAAGGTAGCTTTGGGATCGTATGCTTGGCAAAGCATTGTAAAGGCTAGAAAGCTTGTTCAATCCGGATTGCTTTGGAGAGTTAGGAACGGTATGAAGATTAATATCTACTGAGAGATAGGTGGCTGCCTGGAGGGGACTCGACCTATGTAGTTTCTCAGAAGAATAAGGAGGCTTTGAATTGGGTAGTTGCTAGATTGATGACATCAAGGGGGAAGGTTGGAATGAACAGCTAGTGGATGCACTTTTCTTGCCATTTGAAGCACATAGAATCAAGGGCATCCCATTGTGTGCCACGGACTAGGAGGATTGCATCACATGGGCGAGGTGCAGGTCGGGCTCTTATTCGGTTAGAACGGGATACTAGATGTTGTGTGAGACCGAACTGAATGCCTTGCCATCTAGTTCCGATCTTGTGGGGTTAAAAGCTTTTGGAAGAGTATTTGGCATTTGAAAGTCCCCAATAAGGTTAAGGTGTTCCTCTGGCGAGCTTGTTCAAATGCGCTCCCAACTAAGGTAAATCTACAAAAAGAAAAGTGTTGGATAATACTATGTGTGATCGGTGTGGTTGTAAGGTCAAGACGGAGTTACATACTATCTAGGATTGTGATAATATCGTGAGGGGTGGGTGCCTTCTTTTGCAGATGTGAGGAGTAAATTTGAGCATTGAATCAATGAGTGACCAAGTTAGCATCATCAAGGCTAAATGGAAAAATCTGGAGGAGTTTGCGATGATTGCTTGGCTAATCTGGTTTGAGAGAAACAAACTAAGAATTAATGAAGTTGCCATGCTAAGTAATAAACTTGCACAGTTAGCTACGACTCTGTTGGCTGAGTTTCAGCATGGAAAGAAGCAACAAGAACCGAAACAAAGGGTTAGGCCGGTTCGATGGCAGCCTCCACCGGTGGATACAAGTGAAAGTCAATTTTAACAGGGCGATGTTCGGGTAAGATCGGGAAGCAGGCATTAGGGTGGTCATATGCAACGAAGAAGGGCAGGTTTTGGCTGCTTTGTTTGAGAAGATGATGATCTTTGTTAAGTTAGCGAAAGCTCTGACATTAGATTATTGAACAAATGACTGAACAAAGAGCTTTTTTAAAACTTGACTCTTTGAATTACAACACTTTACAAGCTCTGATGCTTTGACTCACTAACACTAGTGCACACGCAGCACCTTTCTTTCACTACACACGGCACTGCCTCACTAAGTACACTTGCACACTCCTCACTTCTAGACACCTACACACACTAGCTCTTGACTCTATGTCACTCTACACACTTGCTACCTATGGCACACACTTCACCTTCTCATACAACTTCACACATTTCTCACTTGGTGCTTTATGACACACACTCTACACTCTTCACTTCACAAGTCTCTCACTAGTCTCTCACACTTCTTCACATACCACCACATCTATTTACACTAGGTGTATGTTGGTTAGGAAACCAACTTGAAGCTTCTAGCATCTTCTTTATAAATACTTTATTTACCAAGCTTCTAGACTATTCTATAAACATGTGGCTAAGATTTACTTCTTCATAGAAGTCTCTAGAGATATCTCATAGAGAAATCCGGAAAGAACATCATGGAGAAATTTCCGGAATGCAAGAGAACTTTCTAGAGAATTCCGGAGAGAAGTAAATTGAGTGGAACTCTAGAAGTTTCTAGAGAAAATATAAGAACTATCTTGGAGAGAATTCCGGAAAGAGAGCAAGAGAGAAATTTCCGAAATTAGAGAGATTGTGTGAGAATGTTCTCGAAGTGTCTAGAAGTTTCTAGAAACAACAGAGTTAGTGTTGATTTCTAACAGATGCCAGCATCAGTGGAGATCCTAGAGATGTTAGCTGCACGAAGAGCTGCAATCTTTGCTCGGGAACTTGGCTTTCGCAAGGTGTGCTTTAAAGGTGATGCAGAACTTGTGATGAAGAGCTTGTAGGCAGAGAAGGATTCTAATGCGCTGGTTGGTCACCTGGTAAAAGATTTCATGTCTATAAGGGGTTTTTTTCAATCCTATTCTATCATTCATGTAAGGCGGCAGGGCAATCGTGTAACCCATGCTCTAGCTAGGGATGCTAGGTTTTCTTTTCCTTTAAGAGTTTGGATGGAGGGTGTTCCACCAAACATTTTTAGTTATGTTGTTAAAGATTTTCCTACGTAATAAATAAAACCCGAGTTGGGTTGTTCCTAAAAAAAAAAGATATCTTTTAGTTTTAATGTTCCAGATTTTGGAACCAGTTTTCAAAATAAAGAGATATATCGATACAATTCAAGATTTAAGGTGAAAATTTTTAAAAGCTTTTTTTTTCATATTCAAAATCTATTTATTTATTTAAAATACATTCTTCTTACTTTTTGAGAAGAAAAACTACTCACTAATTAAGCTTTTGTATTTAGGTTATACTAACATCTACTTTTCAATTGATAATATGAAAATTTATCCACTTAAAGCATAGAACAATAGAATCTAACTAGTTTATCGGTCACTATTGTGACTTCAATTAATAATAAAATCATCCAATACCATCAAGTTATCCAAACAAAGGCTTTAACACATAACTCAATAAAGCAATACTAACTGAAACAAGATTAATTTTATACAGAAAATTCCATATCATGGTCGTTTAACCATTTTAAAAATATATATATATAAATTATGATTTAAAAAAATTTTAATTTATTCTAGGTAAAGCTAGTTAAGCTAAAACCTAATCTCCAATTTTGATTTTGAGAGAGAGAGAGAGAGAGAGAGAGAGAGAGAGAGAGAGAGAGAGAGAGAGAGAGAGAGAGAGAGAGAGAGAGAAACCGATCATTTGGTGTATGGCTGTATAGGTAATTGGATGACTATAGTTAATAATTTACCATGTAAGACATCTATATCTATATATAATACATCTAAAAGTTGAAGCATAACATTTATTGCTACCATGCTCTTGTTGAGCCACATCAACATATTGGGCTTTGTGGAGCTTAGTTGCATTTGATTCGGATTATGACTCAATCAGAAATAATATTGTTACGGTTTTTAAGGGGAAAATTGGCATTTTTCCTTAATTTATAAACTATGCAGCAAAATGCCTATGTTTTGAAACTATTTAACAAAATACCTCTATTTTTTAAACTTGATTTTGACAAAATCGAGTTATGTGTAAAACTCGATATTCTCAAAATAAAGTTCTATGTATATTTTTAAGTGGAACTTGACATTAGCAACGTTGAGTTCCACTTAAATTTTCAAAAAAAATTAAGTGGCAAAATATGCATAGAACTTGTAAGGTTGAATTTATTCAACCATCTAATTGGCTTTATTCCGTGCCAAATTTGCTTGTAATTCAGCATTTAGTAACCCTGTATTTAGGTGGGTTTGTTGTAAGGGTAGTGAGTGAGATAGAGTGAAAATTGCTCAAGAGTGTGCAAGAAAGAGAGTCGCGGCTGGGACTCGCGGGTGGACTCGCGCCGCAAGCCTCCGGAAAAGCTGCACACGTGCCAAGCATCTTTGGAAGATGAACAATCATGCTAGTTGGAGCACTACAGGACAAAACAGGACAATCGCCATACGGTTAACTCGCGGATGGATCTCGCGACTTAGTCAAGCCGCGAGGTCAAGCCACGAGCCACCCTGTTTTGTAAAACCCGACGTTTCGCATTCCTCTCCCACTCTAGTATAAATACCCATTTTACCCACGATTGAAAGAGAGCTTCAGAGAGAATTTTGAGAGAGAAACCCTAAAGAAAAACCAGATTGTTTCACCCACAATCTCTACCTTAGAGTCTCTTCAAATTCCTCAACTCTCTTCCTCTCCATTGTCAAATCCTTGAGAGGCATTATACCAAACCTGGTTCTCACCATCATCATCCTTTGTGAGACAGTTGTTTGGAGTTCGGGAAGCGATTAGGAAGGAGCCAATCTTCATTGGTTGATGCTACGGTCTAGTAGCGAGAATCCGGGAAGCTAGAAAAGAAAAAGGTTCGGCGTAACCTCGTTGGAGCAAGAAGCTTGGAGGGCTTAGGTGCACTAGGTAGATTAGGCTTGGAGGGTCTATTCTTTGTCCTTGTATCCCAACTGTATTTTCTAGTGGATTGATTACCGCTTGGGGGCGACGGAGAGGTTTTTCGCCAAGGACTTCGGTTTCCTCTTCGATAACACATCGCGTGTTGTCTTTGTGTTTGCATCTTCCTTCCTCTCTATCTTTGCCTTTATATTATCTCTTTGTGGTTTTATTTTGCTATGGCTTAGATAGTATTTAACCTATTTCATATTATAGCATGTGTTAAGTTTCCGCACACTAGTTGTTTGACATATTGCTTGATTTGGTTAAGTTATTTTTGGGGGTCTAAAGGTTCAAAAGTGTTTTGTACACGTTTTTGAACTTTCAGAACTCAACATTGCTAATGTCGAGTTCCACCAGTAACTTGATTTTGTTAAAATTGAGTTTTAAAAACAGGGACATTTTGCTAAATAATTTCAAAACATGGGCATTTTGCTACATAGTTTGTAAATTAAGGGCAAATGTCCATTTTCTCCCAATTTTTAATGGGAGATTTACTAAGGCTTAGTCCAAATTTTTGGCCCATTTTGTAGCCCATTGTGAATCCTCTGCGTAGGATAGAAAAACTATGGTTTTGGAGATTAGGATTTTATGTTGTTTTTTAGAGAGAAAATTATACTGCCGCATCTTGTATTTTTTCCTGAAAATAGTGAAATCTCTACAACTCCGTAGACATAGACAAATTTCCAAACCACATAAATATTGTCTTGTGTGATTATTTTCTTTGGCTCATATTTTTCTCTATTTTTTGCATCTCACAGATCCGAGAATTTTAAGTATATTTCCCTAAACAACGTAGCATTTGGGTCCGCTTTGGTCCACTTGAGTTAGTTCGGTCCAATTAGGTTCATTCAATCCATTTTAGTCTACTTCAATCCATTTAGTCTATCTCGGTCCATTTGTTCCACTTCAGCGATGCTTTTGGGAGGAGATATTCTTTTAGAAAGAGGAAACGCTTCATTGAAAATTATGTTCTTGATAAAATTACATTTTTTTTATTATGTTATTAAAGTCTTGTATTTTTTTTTCTAATATAAGTGATGAATTTACTTATATTTGCTTCTTCTTTAAGTCATTCAAGATATATAGAGGATGAATCATTTGTAAGGAGCACTAAAAACAAATTTCAACAACACATTACATTATTTACAATATATCTCACCTTATATAATAATTGGATTTAAATACATTATGTTTCCTTGAAAAAAAAATTACAAACTTTAAAACACTTTCAAATAACAAATACAAATAACTTAATTTATAAAATCTATTATATTGTATCAACTATTCTTTATTAGAATTTTCTCAAAAATAAACTATAATTTATAGAAAATTACCATATCATTGTAAGAATATTTATAAATCTCATCTACTATTTTCATTTTTTCACTTAATGAAAAAACAAATCGTCAAATTTTTACCATATTGTGCAGGTTTGAGACTAGTAAATTATTGAAGTCTTAAATTACTAGAGTGATACTAAGGATACTATAAATTTTACTATATAATATTTAAAAATGGATGTATCACCATTCATTATTACATTCATTTATTATGTAACTCTATTGATGATAAATGGTGATTTGGCACACTTACACCAATTTTTAAAAACCATTTTAGAATTTCAATTAACTTGAATTTCTATTGACCCACAATTTTAGGGGTCATATTAGGGTGAAAAAGAGAACAAATAGCCACTCTATTTTTTTTTTTTTTAGTAAGTCTAATTATCAAACTAAAATTTTGGGGCCTACATGTGTTGATAGCATGAAATTAAAATGTATTTTTGGCTCATAAAGTTTGGGTTTGTTTTTATTTTGATCTTTCACATTTCAAAATTTTCATTTTGATCCTTTGTATTTTTTTTTTTTTTTTTTTGGTTCCCTTAGTACCAATTCTCATGCTCTAAAGAAGAAACAATGAACTGCAACCATTTCAAGATCTACTCCACGACACGGTCCTTTCAGTTGCTATTGTGAGCCAAATGCAGAGTCATTAAAAATTTCATTAATTATCTATGATATCAATATATGCTATGTTGCTAAAGTGAATTCGCATTGTACTTTAATTCTAAAAATAACAAAAAAAAAAAAAAAAATCCAACTAATTCATTGCTTTTACAATATTGAAAGGTTTCGTATAAATCAAATTCGACATTGTATTACAGGCTACTTGTTGTTTATATTATGTAATAAACTCTAGCTACCCCAGAAAAATGTTGTTGTTAGTTGTATTAACAATAGCGTGAAGAAGAGCATGAAGTAGAACACATAAAGTGAGACAGGATTTTATTCCTCCCCCTAAACCACTAATATAAAAAAATCCATTCCCTACAACCTTCCAGCTAAACCCACAAAATTTCCTTTTTAAAACCTCATTTTTCAAGTCAACAAAATACAATTTTTCTCAAAACAAAAGGAGTACAAATACCCTTTTGAAATTTGAAGAATCAAGCTCTAGCCACCAAGGCATTCATCATAATTTGCATCAGCAAAAATATCAAAATTTTCCTTTAATAGCACCAACCACATAATTCCTCCAATTCAAATAAAAAAGAAGGCTCATGGATCCTAAATAGAGATGAGAACATGAACATTGTCAAAATTTGAGATCATGAAAGGGAGTACAAAAGATTTACAGTAAGACACTTTTATTTGGAGTACATGCAAGTAATACAAGTACAGCTAACTTACAATAATCTTTTATTATTTGCTACATTGTGGTTGCTTCAATGCATACAATGTGAAATGAAACCGATGCTAAACTCAGCATGGAGTTTTTGTGTTACATTGAATTAGAACATCATCAGTCTTTTGAAACTTAGGAAGGAGGCAAATGGCATTGTACTGGCTCAACCTTAACGCATAGCTGGCTCTAAAAGCTTTCTACATGACCCTATGCGGTCAGGCGAGATCAACACAAAGGTGCATGGTTGAATAAAACTGTCTATATCAAGGTGGCGAATTCAACTTGTATAGGTAGAGCTTTTTGAATTTCTCATGAACTCGTTGCCTTTTGGGAATAAGGAAGCATGACATATGAATACAACTAGTTACATTACACATTCTAGAAGTGTGGCCTTGCAACCTCTTCTTGTCGCTCTATAGACTACAACCCAGTGATATTGCCATATCATCCTACCTCCTACTTGTACCTTTTCTTTTTGATCTTGATTGTCACCAAGCCTGAGAAACAAAAGCTCAGTGATTCAATGTGATTCTGCAGACTGAATATGAGACCAGTATTCCTTGACAAGCTGCCCAAACAGTGAACCTTCTCTCTTCATTAACTTCATTGGCTCATCATACTCCACTATTTTCCCTGAAATAGAATGGAAAGATTTCCTTCAAAACATTTGAACTTAAACATTTCACCACAAAGTTAACTGGTTTACATGACTATCATTTTTATGATTATATGGCTTCTTGTTTACTTAAAAGGTGAAATAACATCAGCTTGTTCCTTACAATATAAATTGCACATACAGTTGACAAGCACCATCAAGAAAGTGGAGAAACTGCAGCATGACCCATCTGCTCATTGATCCTACAAGTCGATACTAACCTGTGTATAATTCCCCTCCACACCCACCACCCCCCCTTCCTCCCTCCCAAAATAAAAAAGCCACAAGGACTTTCTTATTTTCTGAACTAAACAAAATCAGGTAAATTATAATTAAATCATAATCAGATCAACCTTCTTAAAATGATAATCCAATAATATCTCGTCTACCAAATCCTCTACACTTTATAAGTTCTCACGAAATAAACTCGAAGGATTCTTGAAATATACTCAAAGGATTAAGTAAAAAAACCAGGTTTCAGTTAGATAAATATGGACTAGAAACTTCACAGAATAAGATTACCTAACATCAAAATTATGAAAGACATTGAAGCAAAAATGAAGGTTCATATCATGCACACATAAGGAATATTCTATTGATGATGGTTAAGGTAATTAATGCAACTCACCATCACTAATAGCAAGAACCATTGTGCAATCCATCACTGTCGGTATCCTGTGGGCCACTGTAATCACAGTACAATCAGCAAATTCAGTCCTGATTGTTTTCTGCAGAATCGTATCTGTTGCATTATCAATTGATGCAGTTGCTTCATCAAGCACTAATATCCGACTTCTCCTCAAAAGTGCACGCCCCAAACAGAATAATTGCCGTTGCCCCTGGCTCCAATTTGATCCATCTTCCAGAACTGAAAAACTAGTTGTTACTTATCACTGGTGATCATAACCAAAAGCAAGTGCAAACAACATAAATAACAAAGCCTTACCTAAGGAGTCTAAGCCCGTTTCTTTCTCCTTGACAGCATCGTCCAGTTGACACTTCTCAAGAACCTTCAAGTCAACATTATCACTTTAATATTTGATCCATGAAATAAACAAACAAACAAAAAGACTATTTTTATACAGAAGAAATTTCAACCAAAGCTAGACCTACTGATACAGAAGCAACCACAGGTAGAAAAGAATTGGAGAATTACCTCCCATATTTCCTTGTCAGAATGTTGAGACAAGGGATCCAAATTGAATCTCACAGTCCCATTAAAAAGAGTAGGATCTTGAGGTATTATACCAAAACGCGAGCGAAGATCATGAAGTCCAATCATAGAAATGTCAATTCCATCTACTATAATCTTCCCTCCAGCTGGCTCCACCAGACGAAATAGAGCACCTATGAGAGTGGTCTTCCCACTGCCAGTTCTACCAACAATACCTATTTTGTGCCCTCCCTCAAATGTGCAACTGATCCCCCGAAGAACAAGTGGTGCATCAGGCCTATATCTAATCTGTTTAAACATTGGTATTCTTAGAATCTCAGCATAAGAACCTTCTTTAATTTTAACATTAAATCAAAAAAAAATATTTACCTGCAAATCATGTATCTCAACTTTACCCACAGATGGCCAATTTGTTGGAGGCCGGTTCCCTTCTATTACTTCAGGAGCCTCACTAGGTATATGCATGTATTGATTTAGCCTTTCTACAGAAATGATGTAATTTGCTAAAGTGCACTGATTTTGAATTGAGAAGACAAGTGACATGTTTAATGAAAGACCATAAGAAAGTGCCATTCCAATAAATCCTGCAATAAAAGGAGAAATTGTCATAAAGAATCTAATACGCATATTTTACAGCTCAATATAACTCCACAAGCATATTTAAAAAACCATCTCCAATAAATTGATGCTTCTATACAAGAACTGTAAATCGTTAAAAATAGAAAAAATAACTCTTCAAGGTAAAACTCACCAGAGCTAAAAGTTCCGGGAGGAAGCAAAACCATGCAGAGTGCTGAAGAGGCAAGAACAGCTGCACTAAGTGTTTCTAATCTTTGGATCAACCACTCATTTGCTGCAAAACTATGGAAAAAAGGACTAGCATTTCTGTCAATCAGTTCAAGATTCTTTGCAAAGAATCGGTCTTCCTCCTCAAAAGCTCTTATAGTCATGGCTCCTGCTAGAGACTCAGATAAATGATTTGCTACGAAGGACTTGGTTGTGCCATTGATCCGCATAAACTCTTTTTGCTGATGAAAAATAATATCTCTGTAGATTAAGAATTCCAACAATTAGAACTTCTTCATATCAATGAGGATTAAAATAAATATTTTCACATCACACACACACAAAATGAAGAAGAAGAAGAAGAAGAATCCAGTTCAGGGAACGGGAGATGAAGGCAGTGGCTAGTATACAATTGATCCTTTCAGATGAACACTATTCTCTAGTTTTCAAGCTTTTTGCAAAAATCTCAAATAATTTATATATCTCTTTATCCATTGCACAGAGAATAAGTAAACAAAATATATGACTCCATGAAAAGAGAGAGGCCAAAATAATCAGACAAGAAAGAAAGGAAAATCTATTCATTATTCAGTAATATTAAAAGCAATGCTTATGTTTAAAACTTAGTAATATTACATAACTCAGAGAATATTTATGATTTCCTGTAATATAAGAATTACACCAAAACTCTTCCTCATTTTACTCGGTGGCATCCTGACTTTGTCAGATTGCTTTAATCTCTTGATTTCACTTTGAACTGTTCCTAATTCAAAGCAATTCAAACATCTAAATTTGTAAGCATGCATTCGAGATTGGACTAAAGTTCACTTCATCATCTATTCTCGTTATCAATAATAAAAACACAATTTATGTGAGAAATATCTAAGTCAAATGAAGGAAAACTTCGTCCAGTGGGAATTTTTATCGAAATGTTTATGGTGTTACCTGTAAGAGAATTGCCAGAAAAAGCATTGGTATGGAGACAAACAGAACTTGCCAGGTAACAACGGCCAGAACTCCAAGATTGGCATAAGCATTAGTGGTAGCCCCCACAGCAAAGATAAAGAAGAAAGGGACATCAAGATCGACGATACTCAGATCAGATGAGACCTAGACAAGAACAAAATTATACCAAACCATGTTAGTTTCACAAATCTCTATGATCTCTGAACACTGATTCTGATCAAGATTCATACCCGACTAAGTATCCTTCCCAGAGGCGTGGAGTCATAAAAAGCCATTGGTGCACGAAAGAGGGAGTTAAGTAGCTGTGAAAATAAAGATTTTGATGATTGAAGACCCAAAACAACTGAAAAAAGTGATCGACCTAGCAAAAATAGTGTTGAAGAAATTCCAATCAGCAAGTAAACCGTTATCAACCGCAATGTGCTAACATTGGGATTTTCAACATTAGCAGCCATCCAAGAGTTCTGTGATATCTGACCAGTCACAAATATAATGTGACAAAGACTGGCCATGGAGAAGTACAAGAACCCCTTGTTCTGATTTAGATATTGTAGAT
Organism: Quercus dentata; assembly: GCA_028216015.1. Taxonomy (NCBI): domain Eukaryota; kingdom Viridiplantae; phylum Streptophyta; class Magnoliopsida; order Fagales; family Fagaceae; genus Quercus; species Quercus dentata. The sequence goes on along the minus strand of CP116452.1, from coordinate 16,595,272 downwards.
AAGGTCTAAATCCCGTGTCTCCAATTTCTTTCTCCTCTAGCTTGATCAATTGGTCTCCTTTAGATCCTTTAAATTGCTTCTCTACATAAGTCTTCCTGATATCTCTCGCCTCTGTTCCAACTCCCTGGGCAGCAGTAACATCTGCAAGCCTATCAGAACCAGCAGTCTCTTTATGTGCATTGACAAGAGCCTGAAATTCTTGGCTTACGGCCAATAATTGATGATAAGGAGCTGCTTGTAGGATTTCCCCATCTGACATCAACTGTCAATAGTATCAAACTTGCTTAGGATGATTGTGTTGATTGACAGGTTTGATTAGCAATAATATTAATAAAAAAAACAAACTACATACAAGAAAAGTTAAATCCAATTATCTATTCACTCTTAGTTATTAAGTCTTCTTATTGGTGCAACTTTTAAGGACAAAATTGGAAGAAGAGTGAGATTCCATTATCTGTGGTGTATGAGCATATTGATAAACTGGAAAATCAATCTGAAATATTTTTATGGGCATTTGGTGGCAAGAGTACCCGACAGAAATCAGAGGCTTTTGATTAAATAATGTAGACATGGAAGCTTTGAGATATCTTAGTCTTGATAAATTTAAGAACTTATTAACATGAAATACCATATAAACAAGTATTGAGTGAGCTTAGTCTGTTAGTAATAACTGACTTCACCAGGTAATAGTAAATCTGTGAGTCTCACCCTTTCCATAATGCATCTCATGATTAAAAATAAATAAAAAACTGCTAGGTTGGATGTGTTTAAGCAGAATGACGTGGTAACCAGAGGACTAATAACCCCGGCCAATTCATAACTTTTAAGTCGTTAGATTTATCACAAAGATTGCAAGGGAAATAATGAAGAATTTTGAGGAGAGTTCTTAAATTAGAATACTGACCAGAACAGAATCAAATGCAGGCAGGAAATCAACTTGGTGGGTTACAAGTAAAACTGTCTTCCCAGAAAGTGCTTCCATAACATAATCCTGCCAAAGTATAAGTTAGTTTTCACAAAAAGCTATTAGTTAAACAAACAAGACATTGCGTACTTTTAGAAAAAAGTGATTACATTGAATAAGCTTGTGGCAGTTTGTGCATCAACAGCACTAAATGGATCATCCATGAGGTATATATCAGCATTTTGATAAAGAGCACGAGCAAGTTGAATTCTCTGCTTTTGACCACCGCTCAGATTAACTCCTCTCTCCCCTATTTCAGTGAGATCACCATAGGGAAGCAACTCAAGGTCCTTTACCAGTGAACACCTTTCAAGTGTTTCTCTGTACCTTTGACTGTCCATTTCAGACCCAAACAAAATGTTTTCTTGTATCGTCCCTGTCTGGATCCATGCCGTTTGAGAAACATAGGCAATCTTCCCATAAATTTGAGTCTGAAAATTCAAATGATGAAACCAGATTCATCATGGTTGATACTTTTTGATCTTTTGGAATGTGTAGTAGGACAACATCATATCTATGCTAAACTGATTAGAGGATTTACTCTTGACAGGAAATAGAAGTGCAGGGAAACATAAGATAAGAGACAACTCTGCAAAGGTTGAAATATATTATGTAAAATTAAAAAGAAAGGAAAGGAGCAGCAAGAACTCACAGTTCCCTGAATGAGTGGAACTTCACCAAGAATTGCTGCAAGAAGGGTTGATTTGCCTGAGCCAACTTCTCCACATATAGCCACCTTTTGTCCTGGTCTAATCTCCAGATTTATGCTTTTCAGCGTCGGCTTTGATGAATTCTCTTCCCATGAGAAATTGGCAGACTTGATTAAAATGGTGTCATTTACACTGTCCACATTGGTCTTCCTCTGTATATTTGTGCTCTGCAGCTCTGGTGCCTCAAGAAATTTCAAGATACGTGTAAATGCAACCCTTGCTTGAATGACCACCCCAATAACATCAGGAATAGATCTAATGGGATCCTGAACAAGGCGTAAAGTTGCTACAAAAGTGAAAACGTTATTTGCATGTAGAGGAACTTTGAGAAAATAGCATGCTCCAAAGGTTGCAACAGAGACCAACACAGGAGACGTCCAAAAGAGAAAGCTATTATATGCTTTTCGTAACTGCACTGCTGATAACCATTTGTACTCCACCTTCCTTAAATTTTCAATTGCATTTTTGAAATGTTTTTCCCACGCATATAATTTCAACACCTTCATGTTGATAAGAGCCTCGGTACTAGCCTTCAGTCTCTCATCCTGTGCAGCCATAAGCTTACTTTGAAATTCATGCTGTAACTTTGCAAGTGGAGCATTGCAAAGCACGGTGAGAACTATCACCACCAAAGATGCAATTGTTGCTAGCCCCACTGCACGATAAAGAATAACTAATGCAATACAGAGCTGAAGGCTTGTTGTCCAAGTTTGATGGAACCAAAATGGGAACTCGCCAATCCTATAAGCATCCACAGTAACATAATTCATGATCTCCCCTCCTGAATGCGTCAACCTAGCAGCATTGGATAATCTCAGTTGTTTCTTGTAAATGGCAGCTGTGAGCAAAGACCTCACTTTCAGACCAATGAGTCTGCAGCGGAAGTACCACTGCCTTTGTGCTAGGGATTCTATGCTCTTTGAGAAGAAAAGTGTTATTGCCAATACATACCCTTCATACTTGAAACTTTCTTTTCCCTCAGCAACCAATATAAAGGCATTCAGAACTAAAGGACCAGCAGATAGCGTAAGTATCTTTAACAAAGCAAAGAATCCAGAAATAAGGATCTCTTTCCAATGGCAAATAATTATTGTCCTCAGAATCGATGGTTGGGAAGTCGGTTCCTTTTGCTTCTGTTTGTTAAGTTGCTCCAAGAACAACAAATAGCAACTTTCTGCTTGATCTGCCTTGCGCAATTTTGGTATATCTTCATCCTCAAGAGTTTTCTCCTGCCCTTTTTCATCAATGAATTCATCCACCAAAAAGAAAATCTACTAAAGAATCCAGCTTTGGCAAAGGTAGTAACAGGGCAAACAGAATCACTTTTACTTATGCCATCGGCCTCACCATTTAAAGGGGTATAAAGAGTACTTTCACTGATACTCTGGTCACTTGCTTCATATTTATACCCCTTGTACGTACAGAACAGCAACAATATAGCTCCTGGACAAGACAGGATATCTAATGCTGCCTTAATTGATACTTCTTTCTTTAAAATGGCACCAGACAGAGATAGAGCACAGACGATTCCGGCAAACAAAAAGGCAAGAATGCTCAATAGCCTTAATGGTCCTCTTGGAAGCTTTTTTCCCTGAAGGCTCACAGCTAAACTCACCAACAACCATGTGAACCCTTGAAACAACTGTAGTAACCACCCGTCAAGAGGTAAAGCAGTCTTCATTTTCCTCAATTTCTCCTCCAAAATCCAAATGCCAAAGCACAAGTAAACGAATCCAACACAGCCATTGAAAACTGCAGAAAATATCTGCAAATTGGAAAATCCTTGAAATCGAGCTGGAACCACAGATGATTTAGATGATGACTTCTGAACCATATTGAATATAAGCAGGGCCAAGAGCAAGATATCGAAGCAAATGATCAACATGTGATTAATACATGATGAGGGATTGCTTAAAAACACAAAATCAGAACTGCATGGCTTTCCACCACTGTCTGAACAACCAGACTCCCCGCAGAATATAGTCCACAAATCCTCCATAATCCTTTTCTCTTTGCTCTTCAACCTCTGTATTACATACAAGAGCATAAATATACACATACCAAGTTACATTTTCTATCAATTCATTGAAGCAGCCAACCAATTGAATTCAAGAAGCAAATCACAATTAAAAATTTTGGGGGGAAAAAAAGGAAAGTAGAAAAGAAAATACCATTATGCAGCACCATTACACAAACAAGATGAAGTACCTCACCAAAGAAATTTTAAGTGCAAGAGAACAAAAACTCAGAAAGTTCAGAGGGTCAAAACCATTAGTGTAGCTGAAACACATGCAATAAAACTCGAATGTGGCTGTCTGCTAGTGAAAAGGAGTTGCACTTTAAATTCAGAGAATTTACTTTACAACCAAAAAAACAAAGAATGACTAACTAATTCAGAGAAGTTCAAGGAATCTAAGCTATCTAGCAGAGCTGAAACACTCTCTAAGGAACTTCTCCAAATGGTGTGAAATATTGATGCCCATGATACAATAACAACAACCAAGTCTCAAAATTTTGGTGTGAAATATTGAAGCTTTGTGATGTAAAACATATTAAAAGGCTCATGATAGTAGAGAACGTACCTTTGTTGGTCTAAGAACAACAGCTTTTTCTTTCTCTTAGACAGTAGTTCATACAGTGCTCTGGTGTAAATTGAAAATAGTCCTACAAAAGAACCCAATTCAACACCATTTATAACAGGTTATAATGGCCTTCATTAACAAAATTCCACGAGTAACAGACAGAGGACCATGTAGAAACAGTACCAACATTTAAAAATAAAAATAAAAAACCAAATAAAATGACTTCCAATACGACAAAAAATTATGACTTGAGATCCACATGTGCCATTGAAAAATACGTAAAACACTCTCTCAAAGAATAATATATAAAATAACAAAAATCACAGATACAGAAGAAGTAGTCAAAACGACTTAAACAACTGAACCATATCAAGATAAGTGTACTAGACTTATCAAAATCCTTTATTTAATACAAAAGCAAGAACCCAATTTAACTTTATTAAAAAATTTGACATCCCAAGAGACTATTATAAATTAAAATTCTGATTTGTGACACACATGGAGAATTAAAAAACAAAACCATATTCAAACCCGTCAAAAACTCACAGATATAGAGGAAGGATGAAAACTTCAAAAGCAAACTTTATACTTTATTAAAAAAATGTAAACTGACCAAGGATCGCTAAATGCAATTAATGCTTGTCTGTCTTTTCGTAAACCCAAATGAGTCAATTATTATGGGATCTTGCTGTTTTCTCTGATTTTGCTATATATCAAAACGTCAGAAGTAGTGGTGTGTTGCAGTCATGCAATTATTTTATTGAAAAACAATGCTGGCGTTTCATTTCAATGAGAATAGGTAGGTATTATGTGGCTAATTTGGCTTAGGCTATGTGCGTGTCTCTGAGAAACAAATGAGAGAGAGAGAGAGACTCAATGTTTGACGAAAGACATGACGATGGGAACAATATATTTAGTGAGGTGGTCGGAGTAGAAGACGAAATCGATCTCTAATGTCGTCATGGCTAACGTCTCACCTAGGATGTATCATGTGTCTCTGAGCAGAAAGAGAAAATCTGAACCGCAAACTTTTATTGCCACAACTTTGGCGTAACTTGTTAGCAGTGGTCCATTTGAAAGCGATGAACAACCAATCGCAACCTGTAATTGTATGAAAATAGTGAAGTAAAGACCGTGGTTCTAGAATTAGTGAATTATTAGAACGAAAATCCTTAAAAAAATGTTTAATAGCTCAGCTTTTATGTTTAATTTTAGTCACATCACTGTTTCAATAAAATAGCTCAGCTTTTATTAAAAGCAGACAACGTCTCCACCACAAGTTATCAAATAAAACATAGTTAAAGAGGTGGATGCACAATCATTTCTGCCTCCATTTCAACACCGATTGATTGAATTCCGAATTGATGTGCTAGAGTAAACCAACAAAATATTTCATTTTATATGTTCTTTTGTCAAATGACAATTTTTTTTCTTTTTATAAAATGTTAATTGGAAATAGAAAAAAGTCGGCCGACACTAAAAGTTTCACTCAATTTCTTGTGTACCTCAAATGTTATGCAACTATGGTGTGAATAAGTCAGTATTTTTTTTTTCTTCTTTTTCTTTTTTACTTTTTGATGGAAAGTTAGAAAAGTCAGTATTTTTTCTGTGTTTATAGTAAAACTGTTGAAAAAATCAGATACATATAATTTTTATTTTATTTTATGTTGACACATAAATGGTGTTTTTTTTTTATTGACCATAAGTAGTGTATTGGTCAATTATAAAATGGAAAATCTTCTCAAAAAAAAAAAAAAAGTATAAAATGGAAGAGTGGAAAATTTGGAATAAATATTTTTATTCCTTTCCATGTCTCGTCTTCTAACTTTACATAAAAATAAATGCATGGATCATTGTCGTAGCCTATTTTTCTTTATTCACACGTACTTTTTTTTTTTTATTTAGCTTCTTTTTTTTCTTTTCTTTTTTGGTTTTAGGCAATCGTATCGTTTTGGTCAAATATTTCAGTGGTGAAATTTACTTGTCGTTGAAACTTTAAAATCGAAAATGATTTATGATGGATTCGAATCATTTGATTTGTCTTCCTCGATCTACTAGCTAAGAGAGACCGTCTCACAAATTCATTAGAGCCACACATTCCATTCCATCTCGTGTGCAGAAAGTGTAGGACTCATGTTATTATACAACACTAGTCATTATTAGTTTTTTAATGCCAAAACCCATAATTATAACTATTAAACCGCAAATATATAAGGAAATTAATAATAACCACATATATAGAATATGTAGTCATAACCAAATAATATTCCTATATTAGTATCTTATTATTAGCGTTCACCAATTACAGAATGTCATCCAAGAAAAGCAACATATTATGTCCTTGATTTTTGTTTCCATTTTAAGTTTTGATTACTTATATTAATAAAAGAAATAAGGGAAGTGTGTGAATTGTGATTCCTGAAATATAAAGAGAAGTGTGGACAGACAGAATTTTATTCATCCTACCCACATTACATATACACATAACTACCAGCATTAATTAGCATACCTCCACCGTTGGTGGATTTCTCAAAACAAACAAAAATTGTTACAAATATTAATTTACAAGGCTATCTCAAGAAGTAATTCACAAAGCAATTGTGTACCCTTATTGGTCCCACTCACCCTTCAGGCACAAACTTCCCTATACGCAATTGCAAAAATAACCTCAAGATCAAGATTAAGAGGCTGAAATTAACCATTTTTAGGCTACACTACTGAATTATTGTGTGAAAACACACACCTCTTTAACAATCCTCATTCAACTAAAATAATAATTTTACACCGATCTACCCACCCAACAATTGGAAAAGTATTAAGTACTCTCAAACTATGGCAAAATTTGTTGAATAGTACTTTTTAAGGAAAATTTTAGATGGATAGCATAAGGGTGAAGTTATTTAGTTATGTAAACTCTTTCTAGAACTTAAATTTGTCAAACTCGAGTTCCAACCCAAAATCGAGTTTATCAAACTCAAGTTTCAATTAGTTTAGGTCGCATGGCAGTTTGATGTTGTATGACAAATTAGAACTCAAGTTTCCTAAACTCAATTATGGGTTGGAACTTGAGTTTGACAAACTCAGGTTCCAAAAAGAGTCTACATAACTAAGTGTGCATTTGGTTCCACTTTAAGGAGCCAAAATGCGCGTTTTTGAGTTGAAAATCCAAAAAGCATGTTTGATAACAAAATGCAAACACGCGTTTTAGAAAAGCCCATTTTCCAAATACAAAAGACTCGCAAAATATTGTGAGGCAATCTGGGCACTGAGCTTTTGCAAAAAGCCATAGTGCATTATCAATATTATGTTGGAAGCTCTTTGTGAATTTCCCAAATTGCCCACTTTGTGTTTCAAAAGGTAGATCATGCTATCTGCAGTCCCCAATTCTAGAACTAGATCTCATCTCTCTGCTATAGTGGATATTTTTGGTGAATTAGGTCTTGATTCTTGATGAGAATTATGGAGTCACCGATCAACACAATGATGAAAAAGCTGCCTCAAATGGTGGTGTCGAAGTTGGTCTTGATTCTTGATGAGCCATGAGGCGAAGCCTCACTGCGAGAAGGAAATTGTGACTCATAGAATTCACCTTGTTGAAGTGTGGGTACTGGCTTAAGCATGTAATATGTGAAACACAGAGTCAGAGAGAGAGGTGTTGAAACTTGAAAGACGACAAAATGTGAAGAAGTGTGTGTGTGTGTAGGAAAATAGAGATAAGGGAGAAATAAAGAAGACAAAAGGTGGAGGAAAAAAAAAAAAAAAAAAAAAAAAAAAAAAAAAAAAGAGGAGTTATGTTGGTTATACGTGTGGTGTGGGGCAAGGGCATGAACAATTTTTTTTTTTTTTTTTTATAGGTAAGCTTATGAAAAAAAAAAATTATATTAGAGTAATGCTATCTTTAAAATATTTTTACAACAAATTTTAGTTAACAATATTTTTACAATAACAAATTTTAGTTAACAATAAATTTTATTTTTTATTATTATTATTATTATTATTATTATTATTATATAGTTTTTTTTTTTTTGGAGTATGTATTTTTTTTTTTTTTTAGAAACCAGACAATGAGCCTGGGACTTTATTGAAAACCAAACTTAATGAACATCAAAACTAGCCGCAGCCATTATGTCCTCAGGCATAGGAGAGGTCCAAACCTGATAGCCATCTGAGTATCTAGCTTTTTCGCTAAGAAATCAGCCACTACATTTCCACTACGGTGAACATTAGTAAAAAAACAAGACAGGAAAGATGAAGATAAAGAACGAATATCCTCCACGATGTTTTCGTAAGTTGCTAACACTGCATTTCCCTGGGAAACCGCATTTATAATGATCCCTAAGTCTCCTTCAAAAGTGACACTATGAAGACCTTTTTTTTTTTTTTTTTGAGAAACTAGACAATGAGCCTGGGACTTTATTTAAAACCAAACCTAAAGAACATCAAAACTAGCCACAGCCATTATGTCCTCAGGCATAGTAGAGGTCCAAAGCTGACAGCCATCTAAGTATCTAGCTTTTTTGGCTAAGAAATCAGCCACTACATTTCCACTACGGTGAACATAAGTAAAAAACCAAGACAGGAAAGATGAAGATAAAGAACGAATATCCTCCACGATGTTTTCGTAAGTTGCTAACACTACATTTCCCTGGGAAACCACATTTATAACGATCGCTGAGTCTCCTTCAAAAGTGACACTATGAAGACCAAGTTCAGCTTCAAAGTTGACAGCACGCCGACACGCCACTACCTCCAAGTCTGAGACCAAATTCGCCATCGGGACCGCCATGGATAGGGCTCTGACTGGCTCGCCGCGCCAATCTCGAACGATGACTCCTATCCTTGCTGAGTCTGTCGCTCCAAAAACTGCTGCATCGAAGTTGATATTATGTGTGCCCCAGTCAGGTGGGCGCCATTGTTGCTGTAGAATTGGCCGAGGCTTGGATTGATCCTCCACCTGTATCGCCAAGAACTCCTGGAGCAACGAGCTTGCTACGATGCAAATTTGGGATAGAGGATGGGCTTGCCAACCGAAGTGAATGGCATTTCTTCTATTCCACAGAGACCAAGTTATCACTGCAAATAGTTCTTTCCGATAATCCTCACCAACCTGCAAAAACCGGTCAAGAAAGTCACAAAATCTCAAAGGAGGGGGATGGAGCGCAGCTTGGGACCAATGGCATGAAGCCCACATCGTTGCCACTTTGTTACATTGCCAGAGAGCATGCAATGAACTTTCCGATTCTCTATTACAGAGGTCACATATGTCTGAGTTGACGATCTGACGATTTGCCAAATTGCATTTCGTAGGGAGAGCATTGTTGCATCCTCTAGTTGATTTAAGTATGAAATAAACTCTCTTATATATACATTGTCCTTTTTGATAATTTACAACTTAAACCACTATTTTTATAAGTGTCAGCTAAACACTCAGTTTTTTCAAAAAATATTTTTTTACAATTTTTATCAAGCACTCATTTTTTTTAAAAAGCACACTTTCATCATCTGTACTTTTGAAACCTCCACTTTTTCAAAAAACCCAGTTTCAAAAAAGTGAACTAAACTCACTCTAAATAACTTCAACCGTATGCTATTTTCCTCAAATTTTCCTTAAAATTAAAGTACTAGTCAGCAAATTTCGCTCTCAAACTCCAGTAACTTGGGTACTCCTTCCTCTTACGTGAATGATAAATTACACCATAAATTTAATTAGTAAAACTCACTATTTTGAGAGAATGAATATTGCATCGTTGTACTTCCGAAGTGCTGAATTATGAATCCCAACTATTGTTATATAATGTCACACCTCATCGTTTATAATTTTGAGGTGCAATGATTAAGGTGAGTTGATATGTGCATCTATTTCCTCTATTTTATGTTAGTTTATAATTTAATGATTATATTTTTTGTTATTAGGAGTTGAGTAAATAAATAGGAGTGGACCAAATTATTAGGTTAGTTTTTGAATAAATATTTTCTATTTGTAGCAAATAATGATGAGTTTTCTATTATGTTTATCTTGTAAAAGTCTAATTATTGAGTGAAACTTTACTTTGGACTTTGGTTTCAATGGAAAGAAACAACTCCTTTGCTAGACTTTTATTTTTGTCCAATTCTAATGTCAGTTAATAATACATAATAGTTTTATGACTTAGTGGCATTATCTAGTTCTAGGCTAAATTTCTCCTCTTTTTTTCTTTTTTATAATTCAATAATTACAATTAGGGATGGTAACCAGATGGATATACTCCCCACCCTTGTCACCATGTCGAGGAGGGTGGTTGCTGCCCCATCCTTGGCCCACCCTATTTTTGAAAATAGATAAGATTATGGAAAATTAAAAGAATAAAATCGATTACAAGAATACAATATCTTCAAACTTCAAATATTATATATCTTAAAATTTCAAAATATTTTTATAAGTTAAGGGTTAGAATTAGAAATGTTAAGATAACAATATTGTTTATATATTAATTTAAGGCTGTATGCAGGTCAGTTATTGGGCGAGGGTTGCACCCTCCCCTTCCCTAAACCTATTATGGCCTTTGGATATTAATTTTAGAGTCATGTTAATGAATGCCCTTAAGACAATTGTTAATAAACCATAATAGGAAAGTTTTAACACCACTTTTATGGAAAATATAAAAATTTGTCAATAACATTCATTATTTTATCATTTTCTCAATAAAATGTTTCTAAAAATAACTCATAAACCAATACCCTAAAAGCATTGATTAACATTTCCCTTAATTTTAACCAATACCCTTTGCCCCTACCTTGTTTGACTCAAGGGTCAGGTAAAACCCACCTCATTAAGGGCAAGTCAAATTAGGTACTTGCAGATCAAATTTTAATTGTTATCCTTAGTTATAACTATGGGGAATGGGAATCTGAACTCTGAATATCCTCATACAAAATACAAGGTCCTTAACAGAATATTCCCTCCTAGGCTTATTGTTATTTTAAAAGAAATACAAGAGTTAAAAGTGAATATATATCATGTGAGGCCCAAAATATATCAAAGTCTCGATAGAGATATAACATTAGATTATTTGTGACATATAACATCATTCTTTGTCTTATTAGCAAAGAAAAACATTTCGGCATCCTTGTCTATCTTGGGTTAACAGGTGTTAAAAAAGCTTCAGCTTTTGGAATCATACTTTTATCAGTTTATAACCTATGCTTGTGCATAGCTGCAATTATATGCATGGATGCTCAAACAAACTGAATTTCTTACTTAACAATCGCATCAATTTACAACTATGTTGTTATAAAATTTTTGTGGCTTTACTCAATCAAATCAAAGGGCATATGTCAATGAATAATCAAAGGTAAAAAACAGAGTTCTATAATTATACGTCCTGTCACAGGAAAAAAGAATCAAAACCAAATAACATATAGGGAATTTTTCCTTTGCAAATTGCAATAACTACAGATTGCCCTTCATGCCTCAACTATCAGTCTATCACCTTTCCTCTATCAGTGTCTCTCTCTTTCCCAAGTGCACTTATGCATTATACCAATTCGCATCACATCATAAATATAAATACTTCAGAATCGAATTATTCCACTTAAAAAGCATATAATAGTTCTAAAAAAAATCCATATAAAGTTGCAAGATCTACAGATATTAAAAAATATTCTTGTTATTTGAAACTTGTGAAATTCAGAAACTTTTTATCTCAATTAATTAGAGAAAAAAATTAAGTAATACAAATGAGAGGATACTTTTACACTTCAACAATAGTACTGAATAACTTCTCTTCATAGCCTTTTTTTTTTTTTTTTTTTTTTTTTTTTTTGAGAATCAACCCTGGTATTATTAAATTAAGAAGGAAAATCGGCAACAGCAAAATTAAAGAAAAATAAATTCTAGTGGAATAAACTCCATCCAAATTGCTAAGAGAAAAGAAAACCTAGCTTTCAACGGTAAAACATCATATATAACTAAAATAATTGTAAAGAAAGTTTAACATTTGAAATATAATGAAGTCAAAAATTTAAGAGCTTTATATATAACTTAATTGACACCTCCTAATTAATGAAGTCTAAAATTTAAGGGCTTTATATATAACTTAATTGACACCTCCTAATGTTTCTAACGAGAATATCAAATCCCTCTTTCATTAATTATAATTATCAAATTTATTAAAACAAATTTTATTGAAAATTTTACATAGAAAGTTTTTATACAACACATTGTGATTTTTTATTATTATTATTAAATAACGTATCGTGAATTGGGACATTATTTGATTTAGAATGTTTATATAAAATTTTTTTAACAAGTTTAAAATAATTAATTTGGACCAATTAATATCATATTATCATTTAATCTTAAGATTAATGTCTAATGTGGAATATCCATTTGAATACACCCTACTCCCTAGTGGTGGATCAAAATCATCAAATAGACTTAAAGAAATTCCATAAATTTGAATATTTCAAGTTCTAACTATCACGCCATCATTATATAGGATTTACAGGTGCCTCATATACAAGAGATGGAATAATCTGATTAAAGACTCTAAAACATCAATTCTTTATAATAATAATTAACAGAAGATCTGGTCATTTAAGATTTAAATGTAGATCGAAACAGAATAAATAACATAAGAATGAGGGACTCCACAGTCTCCATGACGGTAATAGCAACTTTTATAAAAGTGCATGCCAGAGAATGTACTTTTTCTACGTACAACTAGAACATAAATCAACAAAGTGATCAAGAAAGATACATAAATAAAACGAATATAGTCCTTCCGGATAAGAATAAAATATGCTTTCCTTACTTGTTCAAATAAATTAAGGTACTTTCTTAAAAAAAAAATAATTAATTAATTAAGGTACTACTCAACAATATATAGGTTTTCTGACTTTCCGCATATATATATATATATATATATATATATATATATATATATATATATATTCTAAACCTGAATGGAAATAAAGAATCTAGTGGGCACAAATGACGAACTTTAATTGTACTTGAGGTCATTTATAAAGGAAATTCATGGAATTATTTAACGATCCATTTGGGAAGGGGCTGGGAAATGAATGGATTTGGATAAATCCTTATCCTCTTTGGGAATTTAGTAGAATGAAATGAATTAATAAAATGAATTTCATCGTAAGTGAGAGAAGAAGGATTCAAATTGGGTATTACTAAACTCCAGGGTTCTTGAGAGTTAAAAGGGAATGAAACCCAAACATTTTGCTCAAATACTCTATGAGCCATTTTTTTTTTTTTAAACGGGCAAATTATATTTTCGATCACTAAAATTTGGGATAAGTGTGCTTTTACTCCTTCTATCACGCCCCGAACCCAACTATAAAAATAGGCACGTAACAACTGCCGCACGCTTATAAAGTAAACACCCTATAAGTGTGTGAGGTCTTCTTAGAAACTAAAATTTATCCTCAAAATTAAATCAAATAAATCCAAAATACCTCAACAATTTCTTTATGAATAGATCTCCAAATTTAATAAGAACAAAATCCAAACCTTATGTACATAATGCCAATTGGCCAATAAATATCAAGGTTTTAAACCCGGACCTCACGATTCTGAGAATCGTGAACAGTTCTCGCAGTTCTCATAGGTTCCTTAGCAAATATGAAAAAAAAAAAAAAAAAAAAAAAAAAAAAAAAAGAATAAGAACAAGCTGATCTGACCCAAACTGGTGGTAGGGAGGAGGAGGACGAACAGCGGTGGGGTGGCGAGCAAGGTAGTGCTGCATGGTGAACGCCGATCTTCCCCGGCTTTGTCCTTTCGGCAACCTCGATCTCCACTAGCCTTCAATCTGTGCACCTCAATCTCCACCAGTGCTTCAGATTCTCCTCTCTCTCTCTTCTCTTTTCTCTGATGTGAATATGTGAATGTGACAACTGTGAAGTAAATGTGAGGTTGAGAGTTGAGTAATAAATTGGGTCCATATGAAAATGTGTGGTGGTCTTTGGGTCCGTTTGGATTGAACTTATTGTTGCTGAAACTGAAAACCGAAAACATTGTAGCAAAATAATTTTTAAATGTGTAAATAGTATCGTGGGACCTATTTTTAATATTTTTAATGTATGAATAATACCAATACAGTGATGAACAGTAACAAAACAAGACATAAACAAGAAAATCGACTCTAAACAAGAAAATCTGTCTCTCGTGAAAGCAAAAAAAAAAAAAAAAAAAAAAGGAAAATGGGAAAACGTGGACGCGGATTCAGCAAACGCTGAATCCAAACCCACGCTTTATCCCTTAGTTTTATTTTTATTTTTTTTATGTAATTGTGTGGGTTTTTTTTTTTTTTTTATCAAACGTGTGGTATTTAATATTAAGAAATGGTCATTAAAAAATGCTACCAAAATATTTTCACAATAAATTTTAAGTAATAGATTGTTATTAGCTAATATTGGTGAGTAAAAAAAAAAGTCAATGGTGGGTTCAAATTAAAACTAGTAACAACTTTCTATATAAGATTTTGATGTAATTCTTATAAAAATATTGCGAAAAATATTATGGATATATAACATAACAATTCTTTCTTCATCTACTTTTGAATTGTATTGTTTTTTTATCTCTTCCTTTAATTTCATTTACTTTTGTTTCTATTGCCTTTTTAGGTTTGTGAATGTGAGCTAGACAATTTGGTCATGTGGGAATTGGAAAGTGGAAATTGGAAAGACAATCGATGCTTTTAATTTTCTTTTTTATAAAAAAATGGTTATTATTATTATTGGATAGGTATTTCATATTTGGGTTATAGATGGATATATTAGACATAGTTAAAATATGGATTTATAGTTTTAATTGGACTATTTTAGTTAATTTTTCTATTTTTTAATAATTTAATACTTTATATATATTTAAAATAATTATTAAATTAATTATGACGTCATCACGATTCTACCCCGGTTCGACCTTGGTTCGACCTCAAAAATCTTGAACCTCTCTTTTTTACGATTCAATGAACGGTCCGAGTCTGAAAATCTTGATAAATATAAAATTATTAGAAGACCATCTAATCCCAAAATCACTAAGCTTCTATTCCTGCTCACAACACAACATCAAAACTTCCAAAACTTACTATTCTTCATAATCTGAAACTTGAGGGGAAAAAGGAGGGAGCTAACAACTCAATAAGTAACCAAAATCCTAATAAGTTCTATCAAGCAATAGATCAGTAAAGGAAAAGACGTAATATGTGTTTTCAAAGTTATAACATACTACGTGTTTTCAAAATAACTCAAGAAGTTTCGTAGTCTTAAACTAATAAGTTCCACATAGATTACATACTTTAATCTTAAAAATATATCATAGATGGTTTAGAAAATAGTCAGTTTTCCATAAATCAAAATTTATAACTTACAATAGGTTTCAAAAATACATAAGCAGTTTAAGTGACTCAAAATAGTTCAAATACTCAAACATTTCCAAAATCACATATGTAGTTTTAAGGGCTCCAGATAGTTCAAATACTCAACATTTCCAAAATCATATATGTAGTTTTAAGGACTCAAAATAGTTCAAATATTCAAACGTAATTTATATTCTTAACAATCTTATGACTATGGTCACGCTATATTCTCGTGACTAGGCATCAAAGTACCAATGAATAACCCCCATTAGTGGGTATCAAAGTACCAATGAATAACCTTCATTGGTTTGGGTATCAAAATACCAATGAATAACTCTCATTGGCTGGGTATCAAAGCACCAATGAATAACCCCCATTAGTTTGGATATCAAAATACCAATGAATAACCCTCATTGGTTTGGGTATTAGAGTACCAATGAATAACCCTCATTGGCTAGGTATCAGAATCAATTCATAGTCAAATTGTCCATAATCATATATATGAAATCATAGTTTCTAACAAAAATATATCTTATTCAAGCATGTATATAAAAATCATATACTTAGTATTAAAATATATTTGTAATAATCCTTTACTTGAAATCGGTGATACTATAGAAATAAAAATTCTAACAATTATAAACAATTTTCAGTAGTTAAAAATACATTAATATAAGCAAAATAAAATCTAATTAGGATAAGGTTACTTACCTTCAAAAGCCACACCAAAAGGAACTTCTCCCTAACACTTCTTCTAAAATCTTTAAATATCACCTAAAACAATTTTTAAATATTTTTACTCAATAATCAAATAATTTAAGAAGGATTTATAACGGTACCCAGCCAGAAGAGAGATTACTAAAAATATCCAATATTTATCCACTTATCTGACACCAAATTCCACCTAATCATAATATTTTTCTTTATACATATATTATTATTTTTTTCGGCCACAACTAATGTCCTAGAGATAAGACCATAACTCCTATTACTATGTAGGCACGTGGGTCATCCTCAAGTACGTGTGTTCCTGTGTTTCCTTTCCTCTTCTTCCTTTTTTTTTTTTTTTTTTTTTGACTTCCTATTCACCCCTACCAAAACCAATAAACAAAATATAATAATAAAAAGAAGTTGAAGGCTGCTTTGTTTCTTGTTTTAGCCCTCATCTATACTAACACACTCACATCATCAATACGATGCTACTGCTGCATCGACTTTCCTACTCACCAAAAGTACAACTTTTTAAGGCAAAAGTTGTGCAGAACTGGACCATAATGACCATGCCTAATTTTCTGTAGATCCATCTATACTTAACGCAAAAGTGGCCGTAGGAAAAGAAAATCTATTATCGAAATAGTACAGATATCAAGAATATAATTTAATCCCTTCTTTGGTTCAGATCGTAAAATTAATTAGATATTTAAATTGTTTCACTTTTTGGGCAAAATACTCATATAAAAAAATACTCTAATTCCAAATAAAACTTAGATTTGACAAAAAGAGATTCTTAGACTCTTACCTCAATTGTGTAGTCAAACATTCTCTATTTGAGTATTTTGAGTAGTCTTCTTTCTCAAAACGTCTGTTACTATATGCTGACTTAAATTAGACTATATATATAACTAGGGTTTTAACATTATTTACTTAAATAACCTTCCTTTTAATCCTTTTTTTTTCCGGGTATTACACCTTCAAAGAAATTTTATAGGCAAAAAAATTTTGTCCCTCAAATTTGTAGTTGCTTTCATTTTTGTCCATCTATTTGAGTTTTTTTTTTTTTTTTTTGAGAGAGAGTTTCAACTTATGACGTCCGCTCCCGATGATAGCTCTTTATCATCAGACCAAGACACCAATCAGTTTTTGGTATAGGCGGGGATTGAACCCCAGATCTCTTATTCAACCATCAAAGACTTTACAAGTTGAGCTAATTAGAACCCACTCTCTATTTGAGTATTTTGAGTAATCTTCTTTCTCAAAACATCTGTTACTATCTGTTGACTTAAATTAGACTATATATAACATTATTTCCTAAAAAACCCCTTAGAAATATTAATTATAAAATTGACCCCATAAACAAATTTACTTAAATAACCTTCCTTTTAATCCTTTTTTTTTTTCCGGGTATTACACCTTCAAAGAAATTTTATAGGCAAAAAATTTATTGTCCCTCAAATTTGTACTTGCTTTCATTTTGTTCCCTTTGGTTCAACTTTTTGACCCTTAAAATATGGGGTTAATTCTATTATCGTCCCTTAAATATATCATCGGTTTGTTTTTAGTCCATAAAAAATTAGGGTGCCCCTCAACATCCGTTTTATTACATAAAAATAAATGGAGAAGACCAAATCTAAACATTTTTAAATTTGAAGAATCAAAATCAAACTTACACTAAATTTTTAAGACCAAACAATAAAAACTTCTACCAAACATTGCTCTACGATCTGGCTCAACTTGCACACTGTTGCCATCGCTAATGCTAGGTGCATGGCAGACCGCAGAGGACCTCAGATTTAAAGTAATGCACAGACTAACCAAAACAAAAGGAAGCAAACAAGAAAATAATAGTAACATATATATATATAGAAGTACAAGTACAAGTACATGGACCATGGTGCATCCAAATTGACCCCACCCCGATCATGAATCTTGATGGTGATTAATGCATATATCTAAAAAAAAATAAAAGGAGAGAGAGAGAAAGAGAGAGACAAACACACTATGATGGATTGGGGTATTTTTTGTGGATACTCAATGTGTACATGTTGTGCATGTTGAGAACAGAAAGTAAGGAGAATTTATCCTTTGATTGCTTTTTTTCAAGAAGAATATGAAAATGGTTGATGTCATGGTGTTTGATTATACCAATGAAATGAAATCATGTTATGGGGTGAATCTAAATTAAAAGATGGAAGCTAGCTTGAAATCATTGCTCTGTAGGCTATCTTTGTGGTCTCTGCAGTATGTTACATTTGGCAACAAAGGAATGCGTTGATTCATTAGACATTAAGGCAAAATCATGTCTGAGGATGGCATCATAAAAATGATACAGTGAGAAGTAAAGAAAAGAGTTAAAAAGTGCTAGAAAATTATTATGTAACTCTATAGAAAACAGCCTTTCTATGTTTAATAATAATATGGTTGATGGGTAGTGTTTATTGAGTTGAAGTTGCTGTTTGAGTTGCTGTACTAAACTATTATTGCTTGATGCTTAATGAAATTTTTTGTTCATAAAAATAATAATAACTAGTCGCTAACTCATGCGATGCACGGGAAAACTATTAGAAAATAATAAAGCATGCATATATTAAAAGACAATTTAAGTTCATGTGTATTTGCAAGGGATACATACCTAAATAGTTCCTGCGGTAGAAATAAAAGCCTTATTTTTGAGATAAAGAACTGATGTAAACAAACTAACCTTACATAAAAATAAATAAAAAAATAAATAAAAAAAAAACATAAAACTGATGTCACGGGAAATTCAGCCACATAGTAGTAATATATAAATCTCTTAAAACCTAAACCTAAACCTAAACGTAAGGACTAAATATTTATGCGCCTTCTCTTGCTTTCTGATGTATTTGGTTAAAAACATAAAACGATGTCACGGGAAATTCAAAGCCACATAGTAGTAATATATAAATCTCTTAAAACCTAAACCTCAACGTAAGGACTAAATATATAAACAAACTAACCTTACAAAAGCTGAACTTTATAAGCTAAAATCTATACCGTGAGTTGTAGATCTTGAATCTTATACCGTGCGTTTAGGGCTTCCTACATCTGAAGAGAGAGAGAGAGTTTGCGAAAAACAAAAAAATCTCTCTATAGCTTAAGAAACACAATATACTAAAATCAAAAGATAAAATTTTCAGAGGACAAAATATTATAGATAATTTAAAAGAATTTTGGTTTAATTCTTGAACACCGCAACTCCATAAAATTCATACTAATAATAATATTTTATGATAGCGCAGTTAGAATTTTGGTTTAATTCTTGAACACTGAATTGGAAATTGATTATATGAGTATTCAATGGTAAACAAATTACTATGTATTAATTAATATATAAACAAAACTAATCTTACAAAAGCTGAACTTTATAAGCTAAAATCTATACCGTGCGTTGTAGATCTTGAATGCTTTAGGGCTTCCTACGTCTAGAAAAAGAGAGTTTGCAGAAATCGTGGCTTTATATTTCTTAACTTGAGAGAGGGGTAAGGTTGTTAGGGTTTTGTAGATCTTGAATGTTTTAGGGCTTTCTACGTCTGGAGAAAGAGAGAGTTTGCAGAAACTGTGCCTTTATATTTCTTAACTTGAGAGAGGGGTAAGGTTGCTAGGGTTTTGAGGAGTTATAATTTTTATTTATTTATTATTTTTTAAATATTGTGTTTTTTTTTAAATATTGTCTTTGACGTGGAAAATTGTGGTGCCAAAGCCAAGGGTTTCGGTTTTATATATATATATATAGATAATAACAAACTCATTTTATATATATATATATATATATATATATATATATATATATATATAATTTGATAGCTATTGAAAATGGGTTTTGATTCTCTTACCTCAATTATTTCACATCTCTTTTCTTATATCTATTTTTATATGTCAAAACGTAGATATTCTCACATCTATTGTGAATATGTATATAAAATAGTAGAGGTAAGTGAAAGAATATATATATAATTTGATAGCTACAAGGCTCTTAACAACTCATGCTTATTAAATCTATAAAGTTCAGTTATTACCTTTACTTATAATATGAGGATCACCCATTTTTTTAAATGGGTTTTGATTGTCTTACCTTCATTATTTCACATTTAAAATGGGTTTCTTATATCTATTTTTATGTGTTAAAACGTATATATTCTCGCATTTATTGTGAATATGTGTATAAAATAGTAAAAGCATGTGAAAGAATATTTAGCTTTGTTAAAAGCTTGTGTTTTTTTATTCAAATTGACCCCACCCCCATTATGATGATGATTCCATGACTTTATGACTGGTTGGAAGCCATAGCTTTCATCATGTACCTCTCCATTTTTTCAACATGGACAACAACGTGGATGATTTCATTACCATCCACGTTCTTGTCCATGATATATATAAGAGTGTTTATAAATTGTAATCATTACAAGTTATAAAATTGAAGTCTGATGATAATCATTAGTTGCTTAATTGTAACCGATATATATATACTAATCTTGGGCTTTGCTCCTTCAGTGTCAAACAAAATGTTGGGAAATTTAGACCCCAGTTGATAGAATTAACAAGTTTTAAATCTAAGTTGTTAATTAGATTTATTATGAATAAAACTTGTTATAACAAACAAACATCAATATCGTGTCAAAACCATGCACAGCGGAATAGTATATAAGACAATATATAATGACCCAAGAAAACCAATGAAACAAACTAGTTTCTTTGTAAAAAAAAAACTTGGGGGAAAACCTTCCCGAAAAACAATTCACTATAGTAAAGAGAAATTTCAGATCTAGTACAAAACCTTTGTCCCTAGACCCTACAAACCCAGTAGATGAACTTACAGCAAAAACTTTCTACCGCTTTAAAATCTCTGAACTCTCTAGTATATGAACGCCACTAATGATGCACAGATCCTAGTACGTGACTAACTCCCTTGCATGAATCCCAGTACATGACTAACTCCAGCAACTTGAAGAAAATATTGTTGGCTACAAAGTTCTTCACTTCATCAACAATGAAGATCAAGAAGTACTTGGTTATAAAACCCTAAGATGCAAAGACACAATAACTTGTTGCAGAGAGAATAAGGCACTAAGTCACTTTCTGCATATGTTCTCCATTTATGATGGCCTTTAAAATAAGCCTTATATATGTCTAGGGTTGTAAGAAAAGAAACCCTACACATACATGTCGACTAGGGCCAAAAATCAAATCTGGAAATTCTAATTTCGTAGATCTCAACAGATTAAGCTTTTGTCCAGCTTCGTTCTTAAATCTAGATAGATACTTTTTCTGTTGAAGTATCTGTCAAGTTTTAATGAATAGTTTTTCTTCACTTGTTTCTATTAGTTTTTAGACCCCTTAAAAACACAATTGGATTAACCTAGGTAATTAGTCAAGTTGTTACTTAGTCCAAATTCCAAATCTAAGTTATCACAGTCAAACAATAATATCAATGTATAGCAAACGGAAAATAAAAAACACAATGATATAATAACCCAGGAAAACCAAATCGGTAAAAAACCCGAGGAGGATTTAACCTAACTATCCTCAAGGTAAAAAGCAAATCCACTAGAAAGAATCGAAGTTCATACAATAAGACTTACAAGCCCCCACACCCGACTTCTTATTGCTACCCACCAGTAGAACTTACCGACACGACCACATGCAAGTTTCGAATCTACGAACTCTTTCTTTCTTTGGCCTTTGCAAAACACAAATACCCACGTTTGTGACTTTGAAATCCCACTCAAAGGTTTAGCAACACAAACTCTCTGTTTGGGCAAAAATGGGTAACTAGCAATAAAAAACCAACTATATAGTTAGTAGGTCCAGTTTGAAAACTATATCATTTATTAACAACTTGAGCCTCAAAGGCTCGATTTTGCTTTGTAAATCGAGCCTTTGAGGCTCGGTTTGCATGTTCTAATCGGGTCGACTTGGCATTTTTTCCACATGGCATCTACTTGTAAATAGAGTCTCTAAGACTCGATTTACATTTGATAAAAAAAAAAAAAAAAAAAAAAAAAAAAAAAAAAAAAAAAAGATTTTGCCTTTACACAAAACCACAAAGAACAATGACAATCCTAACAAAGAAAACCACCAAGAGAAGAAAGAGAAATTAAAAAAAAATTAAAAAAAAAAACCCAGAAACAGGTCGCCTGCGACCGACTATTTCTCGGGCGCGAGCCCAGGCCACGCCCGCCCCAGGCCGTGCTGGTGAGGTGAGTGATTCTTGCGGCCTAGTGAGGTGAGCTTTCTCTAGATTCTTTCTCTCTTTTCTCCGATCTGGGTTCTTCTCTCTTTGTTTCTGGTTTTTTTTTCTTCCTTCTCTGGGTTCTTCTCTCACCGGTGCAGCCTGGGGCTGGTGTGGCCTGGGCTCACGCCCAGAAACAGGTCGCCTGCGACCTGGGTCGCAAGCGACCCAGGCCGCGCGAGCCTAGGCGCGGCAACCTAAGTCGCTTCCGGGTCGCATAAGCGACTGTTTCTCGGGTTTTTTTTTTTTTTTAATTTCTCTTTCTTCTCTTGGTGGTTTTCTTTGTTAGGATTTTGTTGTTCTTTGTGGTTTTGTTGGTTGTTGAGGTGAGAAGGTGTAAAGGCAAAATCTTTTTTTTTTTTTTTTGTAAATGTAAATCGAGTCTTAGATACTCGATTTACAAGTAGATGCCACGTGGAAAAAATGCCAAGTTAGACCCGATTAGAACATGCAAACCGAGCCTTAAAGGCTCGATTTACAGGCCCAAAATCGAGCCTTTGAGACTCAAGTTGTTAATAAATGATATAGTTTCCAAACTGGACCTACTAACTATATAGTTGGTTTTTTATTGCTAGTTACCCATTTTCGCCCTCCTGTTTGTAACTCTAAGACCACCCTTAAAGGTTTAGATCATCAGCACCTTTGATGACTAGAGAAGGCAACAACTTCTACAATATCGGATCTTGAGATTCTTCAAGGAATAATACCAGTAGAAGACATAAAAGAGCTTTTGGGTACAAAACCCTAGATCTACAAAAGAGGCACAAGATGCACTCTCATCTCTCTAAAAAACTCTCAAAACCCCATCTAGGGTTAGCTTATAATGTCCTTTAAATACTGGAAAAAACGGCTTGTAATTTGGGCTTCAAATGAATAAGTTATGTCCTTTTTACGTTCTTGATTTTTTTTTGATATGCGATTTTGGATCAATCGAGCTTGTCTTTCGATCGATCGAACCAACCAGCTTGTAACTTATTTGTTTTTATCCCAAACTTGAGTTTTTTGTCTTGGGCTTCAATGTAGACCATTCTAAACTAATGAGACTTAGTTTTTGTCATGTTTTGTCATGGTTTGCCAACATTACAAACTCAAAACCTAACAGTTTCTTGATTAAATTTTTATGGCTTTAATACTTGGCTTGAACAACTTATTTCTTGAAGTACTAAATACATCCTAAATCTACCCAATTACAAGTGCATTTTGTCAAAAGATTAGCCAATTACATAAAATATGTCCCTAACAATCTCCCCCTTTGGCAATCCATTACAAAACGACAACAAACAAATGAATCATGAGAGAAGTCTTAAATCACTAGACTCATAACCACTTGTTGGATTACAAAACAAATCTAACCATACTACAAACTCTTGAAAAACATTGCAAGAAGAGAGTTCATGGCACGATAGACTTTCACAACTTGTCTTTCTGAAACACTTAAACAAAACTCATCAAGACATCATGTGTGAAACAGAAATAAAGATTGCGTACATATAGAAACATGTGTATAAAGAGAGAAAAAAAACAACACATGTAGAAGTATATGAAGAAGACATACATTATCATATATATATATATATATATATATCAATAATAAGCACAATGTATGTAAAAATGGTCATAAGACCGGTGTACAAAAAGCTAAAAGAAGCTCCTAAAACAACATAGAAGGTAAATACTCCCCCTAACAAGATGAAACACAACTTCCTCTTACAAAGGCATGTATTTCTCCCCCTAACATGTAGAATCTTAGAAAGAACCCACCTTTTCTCGCCCTTTTTGTCATGGTGACAAAGGGTACAAGAAGCTATAAAACTTCACCCGAGAAACAAAAAGATGATCAAAGATGATCAATGGGGCACAAGGAATCCATATAAATGCATGAATGTAATGAAATAAGATGCTATCAAGAGAAAACCCAGAAATCTCGATGGATCGAGGATTTGTCGAGAATCTATCGAGCAGACAGAGAGCTCAGAAATTTTCCTCAATGGATCGAGAATCTATTGAGGATATGTTGAGATCACAAGAAGAAGGCTCGATAGAAAGGATATCTATCGAGCAGACAGAGAGCTCAGAAATTTTTCTCAATGGATCAAGAAGCTCAAGAGGATATGTCGAGATCACAAGAAAAAGGCTCGATAGAAAGGATATCTGTCGAGGAGCTGTCGAGCTTGAAGAAAAGAGCTTTTTCAAGAAGGGAAAAACACATAGAGATGAGTGCATAAAACAAGCTACTCACTCAAACATCAAACCAACATATTAAGCTCTCAAAACTCATCTCAAACAAGATGCAAAGCATATAGATCCACAAACACACTAAACAAGTCTAACCAATTTTATATCTCAAAACAAGTTAAAATAGTTTAGCAAGTGTATAGTAACACATGTATTCCTTGTGATGGCCAAATCACATTATACTTGCACATATATCAAGAGTAGCAAAGAGTTTGCATGTTTTGTGTGAAATATAGCAAAAGTTCATAAGTGTCTCATATTATGAAGATTTGAGACTAGAGAGAATCAAATAAGGCCACACACAATCATAACTATTTGATAAGGACTATCACCTTCGAGATACATCATATAACTTCCACATCTCCTAAAAACATGCTTACAACCATATTAAAAGCATTTTGATTCTTTTTGCTTTTATTTTTCATTGCATATTTTCTTTTTAAACATATCATGCATAGGTATATAAGAGAGAAAAGAAATACCCAATTATGTAAGCCAAAACATAACAATTTTGCTATGTCGAAGCACATAGATGTTATACATAATTGGCGGGTTTTAATGGTAAGATGGTTATTTATGCCTTTCTCTTAGGATTTTCTAGTCCTTCCCGTCAAAAGGAGTGATATGAGTATGAGAGGTAAGAGACGATCTTAATCGTACTCATCACAAACACGAGCCATAAAGCTCACTTGATTAGTTGTGCATTGAGATGCTCATATAAGCTACAAGAGATACAAAGTTTAGAAACTTTGTTTCAATGGCCATCCAGGGTACACACAAGTACCAATATACACAAACACACACTATTTTTGCATTTTTTTTTTCTCTTTTTGTTTTATTTTGAAAAACAAATATAATATAGACTAAACAACCAAACAAAAACAGACAAATAACATGAAAGTATGAAGATAGATGCAGATGCATGAAAGCATGATTCCAAAAGTAGATAAGAAATCAAGCAAAGAGAGTCATATTTTTGATATAAAGAATTAAAGCAAAAGACAACAGAAGAGACAATTACGTCTTAGGCTCCTTTCTATCCCCACACAACGCGAGTCTTTAGCTATGAAGATAAAAAGGCATGTGTCTTAGTATGTCTACTAAAGGACATAGAAGAATTAGAATTCTCCTGAAATTGAGTTAAAAAGCTCAAAACTTTTAATAACTCTCCAAACAAAGATGTAGTTCCTTGAGAGGAAA
This sequence comes from Quercus dentata, assembly GCA_028216015.1. Lineage (NCBI taxonomy): Eukaryota > Viridiplantae > Streptophyta > Magnoliopsida > Fagales > Fagaceae > Quercus > Quercus dentata. The sequence goes on along the minus strand of CP116452.1, from coordinate 16,569,260 downwards.
ACTGTGACCGTTTGGACACTTGCTTTTGATGATAAAACTTAAAGCAATTAGGACAAATGTGTCCAGAAAACACCACAATGGTGACAAACATGAGTAGTTTTAGGGGCCGGAGGAGTCAACATATCCTAAGTTAGCCTTATCGTAACTAGACTTTTAAGCACTCAATACCTCATCAAATTTTACACTAGACATCCTCTCTATTTAAGTTCTAGCTTGACTAAGCTCAACCTCGAGATTATTGACATCTCTTCTACTAAGGTGTTCTCCACAACAAGAGTCTCAACTAATCTTGTAGTCTCATCTAGTATGACTAACAATTCAACTCTATCAGTTTTTACCTCATTAAGCTCTTTTCTACAAAAATGAGAAGCCTTTTTCAGATTTTATAAATTTAGTGCATAGCTTATCATAGGCTTCCGGAAGGGTCAACTTCTTGGGTACTTCATCATCAAAAGAATCCTCACTATCACTAGCACTCTCCACAATCACCTTATCGGTTGTGGCAGCAAAAGCCATATAATGACTGCATTCATCCTCATACTCATTAGAAATATCACTCTCAAAATCACTCAAGGTAGCAACCAACCCTTTAACTTTTGAATTCTCGGTCTTTTCCTTTATAAGATAGTTTGGGCACTCTATCCTCATATGACCAAAACCTTGCACTCATGGCACTAGATAAGAGGTTTCTCATTCTTGCCCTTCCTAGAGGATTTAGATTTCCTGGGAGGTTTGTCCTTATCCTATTTCCTATATTGAAGAAGCTTGATAAACTCATTAGATATGAAGGTTAGATCCTCATCCTCATCATCATCTTCATCTTCATCTTTGCTTTCATCTTCATCTTAAGTGACATCAATCTCTTCCTCTATACCCTTAAGAGCCATGTTCCTACTCTTTCCACCTTTTCCCATTTTACCTAATCCCATCTCATAGGTTTGAAGGTTCCCTACTAGCTCAATCAAAGGAATTTGATCAATGTCCTTCACTTCTTCAATGGCAATGATCTTGGCATGGAATCTTTCGGTAGGGACCTAACGATTTTCCTAACATTTTGGGTTCAAAGCAATAGATTCTCCAAGATTGAAGGCAGAATTCATAATATCCTTGTATTTAGCATAGAACTCATCAAAGGTCTCATCCTCCTCCATCCTTATTTCTTCAAAACTACTAGTGAGTCTTTAAAGCTTCATAGTCTTTCTTGCCTTGGTACCTTCATAGGTGGTCTCAAGAATGGTCTATGCTTCCTTGGCAACTTTCGTGGATGATATTTTCTTGAATTCCTCATTGGTCACCCCACTAAACAAAGCATTCAAGGCCCCTTTGTTGAAATTTGCCACTTTTATTATTGCTTCACCCCAATCCATCTAAGCACTTCCTTTGGCTTAATCCAGCCAACTTCAACAACTTGCCATACTTTTTTACCTAAAGCCTACAAAAAAATTTCATGCAAACTTTCCAGTATGCATAATTAGTGCCATCAAATAAAGGAAGAATTAAAAGAGATTGTCCACAATCCATGAGGGAAACCTTCCTAAAAAGCAATTCACTATAGTAAAGAGAAGTTTCAGATCTAGTACAAATTCTTTGTCCCTAGACTCTACAAACCCCGTAGATGAATTTAAAATAGAAACCTTCTACCACTTCAGAACCTCTGAACTCTCTAGTATATGAACGCCACCAATGATACACAATCCTAGTACGTGACTAACTCCTTTGCACAAATCCTAGTACGTGACTAACTCCAACAACTTGAAGAAGATGTTGTTGGTTACAAAGTTCTTCACTTCATTAACAATAAAGATCAAGAAGTACTTGGTTACAAAACCTTAAGGCACAAAGATGCAGTAACTTCTTACAGAGAGAATAAGGCACTAGGTCACTTTCTGCATGTGTTTTCCATATATGACGGCTTTTAAAATAAACCTTATATATGTCCAGGATTATGAGAAAAAAACCCTACACATACATGTCAGCTAGGGCCAAAAATCAAATCTAAAAATTCTGATTTCATAAATCTCGCTTGATTAAGCTTTTGTCGAACTTCGTTCTTAAATCTAGGTAGATCTTTGTTTTACGTCGAGGTGTCTATCGAGCTTTAATGAACAACTTTTCTTCACTTATTTCTTGGTCCAATCTTCATGGATTTAATACTTGGCTTGAATAACATGTTTCTTGAAGTACTAAACCCATCCTAGATCTACCCAATTACAAGTACATTTTGTCAAAGGATTAGCCAATTACATAAAATATGTCCCTAACACAAACAATCAACTGGAAAATTGTACATACACAAAAATCATGCAAACTATGCAACCTCCAATTATTTTTATGTTTTCATGTTCTTAATTAAGGGCATGACTCATATACAAAGATCAATCTTGGCAAGTAAATTTGCCCATAATCATTCAAGAAGATCTCTCTCTCATAGATGTGTACGTACACTACACAGTTCTTAAAAAATGCATGCCCTACTTTTTGTTAATCAATGAAAAAACAAGACCTAAATAATTTAAGCCTCGCACTGTCGCTATAGGCTTCTCTAAAAAAGCAATATATATATATATATATATATATATGCTCATACAGTCTAAAACTGTGTAAGACCAAGGTCATTGTTGACCCAACAGCATATTTCTTTGTTAATCTTGATAAAGAAACTAATCTTACATATTTCATGTAAAAATTATCAAGAAAATGGAGATAGATTTTCTGCACCAACTGGGAATGGGACAGTAACTATCTATAGCCTTAGTCATGAACATCACGTGAGAATGCAAAGTTATCAACTCTAATATATCCATAAATTGTCTTGTTCACCATAGACATACATAATATCCAAAAAAAAATATTTTTTGCATGATGATAATGTTTCATAGAATAAAATTAATCTATTATCATCAAATTATGAATTCTAAATGTTGCTACAAGCATCTTAAATTCTGCCACCATCTTCAAATCATTAAAGAAGAACATTTTGCATTTAAAAAAAAAAAAAAAATTGTTACTACAAGTGTCCTAAATTTTAAATTACTAATATCTATAATATGACTCAAGAATTAACCTAAAAAGAACCTTAATTTTTTTCTCAATTATCACATCAAAGGGAAAAAAAAAAAAAAACAAATATTATTTTAAGCAACATCCACTTCATCAGTCGTATTATTTATTTTTAAAATATTTTAACGAATTATCCCCCAAAACAAACCCACATCCTCACACACTTCCAAGTTCACTACTCTACTATAGCAGCAATGAGATGGTAAAAAAAAAGGGACAGATTTGTTTTTACTAGCTGTGAGGGTTTACAGTTTTGTGTGGCTGTGTTGAGATAAGCATTGTTTTGTTAATATTAACTAAACAATGAGGCTGGCAGCAATATTAAGGAGAAAAAAGCAAAAGGCACATAGCTTGAGAATGAGAATGAAGAGGAAAATGTAAAAGCTTTGTTTTGAAATGGGCTAACATCTATTCTATTTGTAGAGAGTATGTCATTGTTCACTAGATTAATTACAAGTCTTTGGATAATTGGAGAGCTCAACTATTCTTTTATTTGAGGAGAAGTTTTACTTGTTAGACAAAGTTTAGGTCTTTTGAACAAATGGAGGGGCCAGTTGTAATTTTTTGAGGGGCCTATATCTTTTTGCTATATATGCTGTTGAAAAATTTTAAAATTTTGGGCAATGTGGCTCCGCCCCTAAATACAAGTCAATAATGGCCCTAGCATGCATTTCTTTTTCAACCAAAGCTGGATCAATCCCATCAGGCATGCAGCACCATGTGTTACTTTTCATTAGGTTCATATTGCATAAATATGAATAATTCTAGTACCAAACATTTCCGCACGTTTCTTGCAACAACTATTTTGAGTGACTGTTCATTTGTCACATCATTTGTCACTTTCATATTGATTCACTATTTTTTCTCTATCACTCAGTCAACCACTATGACATTTGTGATGAATGATGTGTAAAAGTGTCTAATACTAAAAAAAATTGAGATCCATTTGTTTAATTTTGCTTTGAGAAACAAGCTAAACTTGAACTTACAAGTTAAATTATTTGTTCACTAATCTTATTTATGAGTTATGTATGAGTAACTTATTCTCTCATTCAAAGTAAAAACTAAAAACTATGGTTAAAATTTTTTACCCATTTATAGTCAATGTTAATCATAAATTTTTTATCTTTGTAAATTGTAATCATTACAAGTTTAAAAAATGAAGTCAATGATAATCATTAGTTGCTTAATTCTAACCGATATATATACTAAGGGAAAAACTTAAATACAGTACCTTGGATACCCCTTTTAAAATTAAAACATATGTTCACTTAATAGTGCAACTTCCGTTTTCTTCTCCGTTTATTTCTTTTCCTTCTTTTTTTTTTTCCCTGTTTAGGACTAAGACTTCCCACAAGAAAACCCCAAAACCCTAAAACTATTTTCTTCTCTTTCTCTCTCTCTTTCCTTCTCTCTCACTTAAATTGGGTGAAATAGACGAATCTAGCTATCTGAATTCTCTATCTCACTCTGTTTTCGTAGATTGGTTGGCCGGCATTAAGAAAATTCGTTGGTATGTATTGGCTGAATCTCATTATAGGTTCTCAATTCTAGTTGCTGGGTTTGTTTTATTTTGAAGTTTGGTAGAGTTTTTCTTTGTTGATTATGATCCGGGTCTCAATTTTTGTTATTGGGTCTAGGTTATTATTGCATTGGTTTGTTTTGATTTGGGTTTTCAATTCTAGCTACTAGGTTTGTGTTATTTTGAGGTTTGGTAGAATTTTCCTTTGGCTATTTCTAATAAAGGTTTCAATTTTGGTTAATGGATCTGTCTTAGTATTGCTTTGGTTAATTTTGATTTGGGTTTTCAATTATAGTTGTTGAGTTTGTGTTATTTTGAGGTTTGGAAGAGCTTTCCTTTGGCTATTTCAGATGAAGGTTTCAATTTTGGTTAATGGGTTTGTCTTAGTATTGCTTTGGTTAATTTTAATTTGGAGTTTCAATTCTAGTTGCTAGGTTTGTGTTATTTTGAGGTTTGGAAGAGGTTTCCAATGGCTGAGTTCACCTTGATGAAGTGAGTTCTAATTTATTTTTTAATGTTTGATTTGCATATTTTGGAAGTTGCTAGATTGATATTAGCAATACTTGGAGATGTTTTAATGGCTAGTGAATTTTTTTGGTTTATTTGCCATATCTTCTAAGGCTGCTATGGTGACTAGCCATTAACATTGTAGCTTGATTTTTAAATGTGGTGTGGCATTGATTGGTAACTTTACGTCTTAAGACATAAAGTGAATTCTGTTTTTTACTTTAGTGAATTCTCTTTTGCAATATGACATGTGATATTTTTATTATGAGATTACAATTTAATAAAACATTGTTTACTTCATTTTAACAAAACATGATGATTTTGAATTTTTTATGGGATTTTGTAGTTGATCAAGGAAGTTTTGTTGGCTTTGAATGAAAGAAGTGGGTCAAGTCCATATGCTATAGAGAAGTACATGGAAGAGAAGCACAAGGATGTGCTTCCTCTGCAACTACAACAACAAAGGCCGTGTGAAGAAACACGATTTCTTGAAAAGGCTATGAAGAAGGTCACGAAGAAAGTTGGGCCTAAGAAGACAAAGAAATCAACACCTGCTAAGCCTAAACAACCCAAATTGATTAAGTCTCCTCTGCTAAGAGAGCCAAGAGGACCATTGCTTGAGTCTGTAGAGAAATTAGATAAAAATAAGTGGTGTTTGTTTTTTTGAAAATAGTTTAGGTCTCTATGTATATGAAGTCTATGGTTTTAATGAAGGAAGTGTTTGAGTTTGCTTAGTCTTTTTGTTTGTTTGTTTATGTTAGGATTAGTGCCCTAAATCCTATTGTATGATGCTATGTATGTTATTATGTATGACTTAATATTGTGATTAATAAAGTTGCTTTATTATTATCTAAAATGATGGTAACATGAATATTTGGACATTATCATATAATCCATGAGATGCATAGTATGTGATTTATGTGAAAAGTCATAGAAGATATAAATCACAAGTTCTTTGTAAACTCAGAATTTTAGTTTGTAGTCGATGATGAAATTGAGCATTTCATCTGTGAAGACTATAACATATCAACTAAGATGATTTGTCTTGATCATGGAAGTGAAGACTATAACATAATTGATGTATTGATATGTTTTAAGAGTTAAGACATATTATTGAATCGATTTGTGAGATTTATTATTCTCCTAAAGACGGTCAAATGAATAATAAATCTTACGACTTATATTTACATAAACTCTTAATCCCGAGAAAATAATAAACCCGATCATGGAGTGTAGGTTGCTTTGATATATCAGAAGTGAGATCTAAAGTAACGGTCAAAACCTCAATATGTTGGGCAGCCACATTTAGTGTTAATGGAACATATATTCTCAAGATAGAATTCATAATCTCTTAACGGAGATATAAAATATTCCTTTGAGATAAGTTTAATAGGTTCGGTTATTCAAAGAGTTAGGCCTAACCACTTTAGTAAGGAATCACTAAAGTATATATTTATGAAATTGAATTTCATAAATATATGATGAATAACTTAAAGGGTTAAACCGGGTACTCAAAGATTAAGATGTAGTAAACTACAAAGTGGCAAAAAAGATTTGACAAAAAAGCCCAAGGCCCATTGGAGCTAGAGTCTTATTTATTCCCTTTTGGTTCCACTCCAAGCCACATATTAAATCCCAATTGGAAAAGCTTAAAAGGCTAACCCAATTAGATAATCAGTTATAAGAAGAGAAACATACAAAATTTAGAAATGTGAACATGAAATGGTTTTGTATGTGAGTGTTGGACACTCTCTCATTCTCCCTTGAACAAATTCATAGAAACAAATTGAGAGACCACACTTCTTGGGCACAAGTGGAATTGGAGTGAAGTTTAAAAGTGTTCTCAAGAACTTCTGATCTTTGGTTTTGAAATTCACCACACCAAGGTATACTCTCTTATTCTTGAATTCTGAAATTTACATAGTACATGTTATCAATTGCAAATGAAGTAGATCTGTTAATTTTTTGCTACATATGTTTTGTATGCGATATAAACATGTATTTTTCCATCAAATGGTATCAGAGCGGTCTTCAATTTCAAATCTATATAACATGTTTTGTGAGTTTTGGATTTAGAGATAATAGTTTCATGATGATAGAAGATTATATATGTATTTAATTTTCTGCATGGTTATTGAATCTATGGTTTGATAAAACCGACATGGATGTTATGATGTTGTTTAAATTTGAATTCAAGTATGTTGAATTGAATTTAAGGCCATAACATCAATGGAATTCAGTTTTGATATCAAATTCTATCTATTATGTTCATATGGTGGTTGTTTGTTCATGAAAAATCGTTGAAAATTGTCTACATCTTCTCTTTAAAAACTGAAAACACGCATTTTTCGCAGGTAACCTTCTCGCGAAGTTACTCGCGAAAAATGCCTCTGAAGCACAAAACTTTTTGCGAGTAAGCTTTACTCGCAAAATAGTTGTGAGACAGTCGCGAAAGTTTCTATATAAATTTTGTGTTTTCACTATTTTCCCTTAACTCATTTTCGTAGGAAGAGCTGAGTCGCGAGATTCTCATGAAAATGCCTCTGAAGGGAATTTTGAATTTTTTTTAAGTGTTTTCAATTGTATAAAGAGCAAGGCTGTGTGTGATTAGATTACACATGTTTACAAAATAAAAACCTTTAATTAAAAACATCTAGTGGGAGAAAGATACAAGGGTTGGACCTCACGGCCTCCATTGTCGGTTTATAGTAGTATGATTAAGGACCTCGCCTTGGCGTATATGCCTTTCTCCCTTCGGAGGGTGTTTAATTCATGGAACTACAAATTAAACTTCTTAATGATGGATGATATGTGTTTTCACATTAAGAACAACCATGCTACCGTGGAGTTACTTAATGACTCACATAAAATTCAGTCAGTGGTGTACACTAGACTAAGTTTAATGTTAACCTCCCTTTAGAGCTATATCATTATTACTTAGAGGCTAAAGGAAATATGGCATGTTATTAGTGTTTGATAAGAGTTATCATGATAACACTAATAATGAGAATAGTTCTCAATCAATCATAGTGTTTATAATTTACTTGCTTCCAAGGAATTTTAAACATGGGATTGGGTTGTCGTTGCATATATTATATTATGGTTTTATTAAGGTTCAATACTATATGTTTATATGCTAAATTGATAATGTCCATTTACTTATTATATTCATGTTTATTATTTTCAGATTTGATCATGGCATCATTTAGCCCACTTGTTACTATTCTTAATCAAAACAAACTAATGGATCCAACTATGTTATTTGGAAAAGAAATGTGTTTACTCAACCATGTCCTAGTTTTCCTTCAGTAGATGCTCCTCCTGAGGAAAAACAGCGATATGATCGTTGGCAGAAATCTAATGAGATGGCAAAGTGCTACATCCTAGCATCCATTTCAAATGTTCTCTGACATTAAATGCAGGATGCGTAACTAGCTTCGAACATAATGCTAAGTCTGAAGGAGATGTTTGTTGAGCAAGGCCATTCTGTAAGGCAAGAAACTATGAGGCAAATTTATAATACCAAAATGGTCAAGGCGAGTTCAGTTAGGGAGCATTGTCTTACAATGATCTCTAATTTGAATAAACTGGAAGTTTTAGGTGCCAATATTGATGGAGAATCCCAAGTGGATATGATACTCCAGTCAAGGAATTCAAGGAATTCAAACTCAATTATAATATGAATAGAAATATTTATTCATTGTCCGAATTAATGAATGAGTTGGTAGCGGCGGAAGGCATTCTTGGTACTTCTAGTGTTGATGCTAAGATGGCTCAAGCTTCTACTTCTCAACATAAGTCGAAAGGCAAAGGTAATAAGAAGAAGAAGAAGGACTCCACCAAGCAAGATGGTAAACAAATTGCCTTAGGGGTTGTCAAAAAAGGAAAGAAGATCAAAGGAAAGTGTTTCCATTGTGGTGAGAAAGGACATTGGAAGAGGAATTGTCCAAAATTCTAAGTCGCCAATAATAAGGGTATGAAAAATTCATTCCTCCTTGAAATATGTTTAGTACAAAGTCCCACAGATTCCTGGTGTGTGGATTCAGGTTGTAGTAATCATATCTACAATTCTTTGTAGGGGTTCCAGGAGACCAAAAAGCTTAATGAAGGGGAATTGTTTCTTACTTTGGGTGATGGAAGCAGGATTCGGTTGTAGTGTTGGAGTTGTTAATTTATGCTTTGAGTCTAGGGTTTTAATATTGAAGACTGTCTATATATACCTAATATTCGTAGGAATTTAATTTCTACAACTTATTTAGGTAAACATGGATATTGTGTTATCCTTAAAGACAATGTTGTAATAAAGAAGAGTAAAGTGTTTATCTGTTCTAGCAATATTGTGGATGGTCTTTATATTTTAACTCCTAATAAGCATGAATTATATAATTCTAAATTAGATAATGACTTTCATGTAAGATCATTAAAGAGAAAGTTTCCTTATACTAATGATGCATATCTTTGGCACTTGCGTTTGGGTCAATTAATCCAAACAAAATTCAAAGACCGATCAAAGATGGACTCTTAGAGCCATTGGACTTTGATGAATTTCCAGTTTGTGAATCTTGTTTGGAAGGCAAAATGATCAAACGACCTTTCAATGCAAAAGGTAGAAGAGCCCAAGAGTTGCTTGAATTAGTTCATAAGGATGTTTGTGATCCTATGTCAACCCAAGCAAAAGGAGTTTATGAGTACTTCATCACTTTTACCGATGATTACTCAAGATATGGTTATGTGTACATAATGAAACGAAAGTCCGAAACCTTTGAAAAGTTCAAAGAGTTTAAGGCTGAAGTTGAGAATCAATTAGGTAAATGCATAAAGGCTATTCGATCTAATTGTGGTGGCAAATACCTTCTTGGGATTTTCAAGGATTACTTAACTAAAAATGGGATTGTCCCAATTGACTGCACCTAGAACTCCCCAACAAAATGGTATAGCAGAAAAAAGGAATAGGACTCTTTTAGAAATGGTTAGATCCATGATGAGTTACTCAACTTTAAAGATTTCTTTTTAGGGTTATGCCTTAAATACGGCAATACATCAATTTAGTTCCATCAAAATCTATTCCCAAAACACCCACGGAATTGTGGAGTGGGCGTAAGCCTAGTATGAAATATCTCCACATTTGGGCTTGTCATACACATGTATTAAAAAGGAAGCCTGATAAATTGGAACCAAAATCATAAGTGTGTTTACTTGTAGGTTATCCAAAAGAAACTAGGGGTTATTTATTCTATAGTCGTAAGGATAACAAAGTTTTTGTGAGTACAAATGCTAAATTCTTGGAAAATGACTATATGAATAATTTTACTCCTAGAAGTAGAGTTGTATTGGTTGAAATGAATGAACTGTAAATGAACAACCAATGGATGAAACTAGGGATGATGTGGCTGTATTAGATACACCACAAGATATTACTCATGAGATAACTAGTACACAAGTGCCTCGTCGTAGTGGGATAATTGTTCGGCCTCCTATAATATTTATAGGTTTGGAAGAAACTTATGAAGCTATCTCAGAAGAGGCTGAATCGGATCCCTACACTTATGAAGAGGCAATGAATGATACAGATGCACATCATTGGGTCAAAACTATGAAATTTGAATTAGATTCTATGTATTCCAATCAAGTTTGGGATCTTGTATAGGCACCTAACGACATTAAACTTGTTGGTTGCAAATGGGTTTACAAGAGGAAGAGAGGGATAGATGGAAAGGTTGAAACCTTTAAAGCAAGGCTAGTGGTGAAAGGGTATACAAAAAAAAAAAAAAAAAAAAAAAAAAAAAAAGGTATTGATTATGAAAAAACATTTTCACCAGTAGCAATGCTTAAATCTATCAGAATTCTCTCATCCATTGATGCTCATTATGATTATGAGATTTGGCAAATTGATGTCAAGACTGCTTTTCTAAATGGCAATCTTGAAGAAGAAATCTATATGATGCAACAAGAAGGTTTCATAGCAAAAAACCAAGAGCATATGGTATGCAAGTTGAAAAGGTCCATTTATGGACTTAAGCAAGCATCTAGGTCGTGGAACATCGATTTGATCAAGCAATCTAGTCATTTGGTTTTGAACAAAATCTTGATGAACCATGTGTGTACAAAAGACACCGAGATAAGTAATAATGTTCCTAGTACTTTATGTTGATGATATTCTACTCATTGGAAATGATATAGGGGTAATGTCATTGGTAAAGGTTTGGTTGTCAAGCCAATTTGATATGAAGGACTTGGGTGAGGCTAACTTTATTCTAAGGATCAAGCTTTGGCAAGATCGCAAGAATAAAATGTTAGGCTTATCACAAGCTGGATATATAGATAAGGTTCTAGAACAGTTTAGCATGCAAAACTCCAAGAAAGGATTACTTCCTTTTAGACATGGAGTTCCTCTCCTCACGATGACCAAAAGCCTAAGACTCAAGAGGAAGAAAATATGATGAGACAAGTTTCTTATGCTTCTGCAGTAGGAAGTCTCATGTATGTCATGCTTTATACTAGACCAGATATTTGTTATTCGGTTGGCATGGTCAACCGATATCAATCAAATCCAAGACCAAAACATTGGCAAGCAGTAAAGCATATTCTTAAGTATCTACGAAGAACGAGAGATTATATGCTTGTTTACTAGTATGAGAATTTGATCCCCATTGGCTATATAGATTCGGACTTTCAATCAGATCTAGATTTCAGAAAGTCCACTTCAAGTTGTCTGTTCACCTTGGGAGGTGGAGCCATAAGTTGGAAGAGTGTTAAGCAATCTTATATTGCGGACTCCACCATGGAAGCTGAATATGTTGTTGCTTGTGAAGTGGCAAAAGAAGTTGTCGGCTCAAGAAATTCCTTTCTCGATCTTGGTGTAGTGAGAATGGAGCAAGATCCTATCACATTGTTTTGCGACAATGGTGGAGCAGTTGCACAATCCAAAGATCCAAAGAATCATAAGAAGGGAAAGCACATTGAGAGAAAATAGCACATCATTCAAGACATTGTTGCTCGTGGAGATGTAGTAGTTGCAAAAATTAAAAGTGCAAATAATCTAGCAGATCCCTTTACCAAAGCCTTGCCTCAAAGGACTTTCAAGTCACATTTGGAGGGAATAGGAGTTAGATTAGTGCACAATAGTCTTAAGGGCAAGTGGGAGATTGTTAGGATTAGTGCCCTAAAATCCTATTGTATGATACTATGTATGTTATTATGCATGACTTAATGTTGTGATTAATAAAGTTACTTTATTATTATCCAAATTGATGGTAACATTAATATTTGGACATTATCATATAGTCCATGAGATGCATAGTATGTGATTTATGTGAAATGTCATAGAAGATATAAATCACAAGTTTTTGTAAACTCAGAATTTTAGTTTTTATAATCGGTGATGAAATTGGGCATTTCATCTGCGAAGATTATAACATATCAACTAAAATGATTTGTCTTGATCATGGAAGTGAAGACTTTTAGTTGATGTGTTGATATGTTTTAAGAGTTAATACATATTGAACTGGACCGTTGTGAGATTTATTATTCTCCTAAAGACGATCAAATGAATAATAAATCTCACGACTTATATTTACATGAACTCTTAATCCTGAGAGAATAATGAACCCGATCATGGAGTGTAGGTTGCTTTGATATATCGGGAGTGAGATCTAAAGTAACGGTCAAAACCTCAATATGTTGGGCAACTACATTTAGTGTTGATGGAATATATATTCTCAAGATAGAATTCATAATCTCTTAACGGAGATACAAAATATTCCATTGAGATAAGTTTAATGGATTCGGTTATTCAGAGAGTTAAGCCTAACCACTTTAGTAAGGAATTACTAAAGTATATATTTATGAAATTGGATTTCATAAATATATGATAAATAACTTAAAAGGTTAAACTGAATACTCAAAGATTAAGATGTAGTAATCTACAAAGTGACAGTCTACATTTATGACTTTGTATTACTATGAATATTTTCTCAAGGGGTTGCATGAACAATAAAGTCTTGGGATATAATTATTAATAAGGCCTAGAATGCAATTATATTTATATAGTGGTATTAAATATAATTAATAGTAACTTTGGACTCGTCAAGAGTTGACAGAAAAGCCCAAGGCCCATTGGAGCTAGAGTCTTATTTGTTCCCTTTTGGTCCTACTCCAAGCCATATACTAAAGCCCAATTGGAAATGCTCAAAAGGCTAGCCCAATTAGATAATCAGTTAAAAGGAGAGAAATATACAAAATTTTGAAATGTGAACATGAAATGGTTTTGTATGTGAGTGTTGGACACTCTCTCGTTCTCTCTTGAACAAATTAATAGAAACTATTTGAAAGACCACACTTCTTGGGCACAAGTGAAATTGGAGTGAAGATTAGAAGTGTTCTCAAGAACTTCGATCTTTGGTTTTGAAATTCACCACACCAAGGTACATTATCTTATTCTTGAATTCTGAAATTTACATAGTACATGTTATCAATTATGAATGAAGTAGATTCGTTAATTTTCCGCTGCATATGTTTTGTATGCGATATAAACATGTATTTTTCCATCAGTTTAGACATCAATGCTGAATAGAACTGACTTTTCTTTGCTTCCTTTGTAAAATGGGTTGCTAATTTTTTGAACTTTTATCTTGTTTAGTCATTCATTGGCTTAATCAATTGTTAGTTCTTCTTTGTTAAGGTTTTTTTTTTTTTTTTTTTTTTGAGTTATAAGTGGGCATTTACGCCATTTCATTTGAATTTATTGTGAGTTTTGGCTCTATGTTCACCACAGGTTGCCTCATCCTTTATAAAAAGAGTCCACCAGCCTTCATTTGCCTACACTTAAAGATAATAGTGGGAACTAAGAGCTATGTGTATAGATGTGCAATTCATTTGTGTGGAAGTGCATATTTGTGTATATGAGAATAATTTTCTATGATGTGAAATGATATTGTTAGTTTAGTATTGGCTGGACATGTTGTTAAACTAAGAAATATATCAGTTTTTAATTTAGTTCATAAACACACTTCCAAGCTGGGTTTCTGATATCCAAAATACCAAAGTAGGTACTATTTTTCCAAGCGAGTCTTGCATGAAGTGGAGATATGATCTTGAAGGCAAAGCATATAACTAGTATAGCAATTGGCTACATTCATTTATGATCCAATAAGTACAGCCCTCATCCAAAATCAAGAAGACCCTAAGATTTTCAAGTACACTAATTAAATAATCCACACAAAAAATTGTACATGTACAACAATTGGCAATATTTAGCTCAAAAGAAATGAATGATGCAATCTGTAATATTATGACCACATTTATTTATTACCACGTTCACCATTAGATACATAAGCAAGCCTGGCAATTGCATCAATGAGTGCAATTGCATCAAGAAAATAGTAGCCCACATGCTACAGGCAGCAACTATCCAATGCAGAAATCCAGTAGCTACCTAGTGCAAAGAAGCCAATGCAGAGGGAAAAAATAGCAATACCCCACTGCATGCAGCAGCAAGACCCGACACTATGTATTAAGAAAAATATGGTAGTGCTTGAAGTGTGGGCAAAAGCAGGTTCAAGTTTGAGATGATTGTAATAAATAAAGTAAGGCAAAAACAGTTCAAGTAATCAAAAGGCCAGAGTGAATTTGGACCAAAAAAAAGTATCCAATATTGAAGAAGTTACACTTGATGAATTATAATAATAAAAGTACCCAAAACACGCATCAATAAATAAACCGATATGCGACAACAAAACAAAGTAATGTCACATGTAGCAATTAGTAAACAAATTATTGATCACATGCTATAGAACACAGTGGTCTGCCAAGAAAACTCCTTGTCCATGTTATAAAGCACAGTGATCCGCCACACTAAACTCCTTTCCCATGCCAAAAAATTGTTGATTCATCCAAAGCCACAATAATCTTCTTGCAATCTAAACTCCTTGCCCATGCTACAAAACACAATGGTCTACCAAAAAAAAAACTCATAATTTATTAATCACATCAATAGATAGTCTATAGCCTAATTCTTGAAATTTTCATTTATACTAAAAAATATATATGTGCACAACATACCTTGTTAATGGTAAGCTGTAAATACTACCATCACACTAAGTACACATCCATGGAATCTAATGACTACCAGTACCACTATCCCTTGTAGAATAATCAGACGCAATGCTTGATGCCTACCATTTCCAAGTAAAATTGAAATAGAATAACCACTAAGCGGAAACAAAATAAGAGTAACTTCCAAAAGAAATAAGCACCACTTAGATTCTTTCCTTCAATAAAACAAAATATAAGACACCTCCAAGTATGAAAATAATATTTAAAGATCATAGAATATATGTGCAAGAAAATTACATGTGTTACTTGTGTATAGTCAACAGATAAAGAAGCTAGGATGTTGTGGTGAGTACTTCTCACAAGAGTTTCTCCACAAGGATGCCTCCTTTTCCTAGATCATTTTTCAATAAAACTTTTAGGCCGACCTTTAACACAAGATGTTAGGTTCTAAAGTTTAGGACTTTATGTATTTAGAACTCTAATTTGTATTGTTGGCAAACCATGATCAAAAAATGCGTTTAGAAGTGTTTAAAGCTAGCTCAAAGTTGTATGTCAATGTAAAGTTGGAATCGAGTGTAAAGCAGGAAGCACTGTGGCTTTTCGGCTGGCTCGATCGATCGAAGCTTAGGCTCGACCGATCGAAGCTCGGGCAGATCGCTTTTCTGCAGAATTTTCCAACTCAGCCCTAGTTGTTTTAAAACGTTTTTAGGGTTTCTTATTTCTCCTAAGTATAAAAGGCAAACCCTAGCCACGTTTTAGTGTTGCTCATATTGCGGTTTGTGTAAATCTCTTGTGAGATCTAGAGGAGCTTTCCTTTACACAAACTTAGGGTTTTCAAGGAGGAGATATTTTTCTACACCTTGATGATCAATTCGATTGCTGCCATTAAAGCTTAAAGAATACACAAGCAGGGGTGCTTGTAGCTGGTGGGAATCCAAGAAAGAAGGAGTCCGTGGATTCGGAGCTTGCACGTGGTCGTGTCGGTAAGTTCTACTAGTTGGTAGCATTAGGAAGTCGAGCGGGGGTGCTTGTAAGTCCTTTTGTATGAACTTCGATTCTTTCAAGATAGTGGATTCAAGTTTACCTTGAGGATAGCTAGGTCAAATCCTCCCCGGTTTTTACCGGTTTGGTTTCTGGGTGATCATATCGTGTGTTATTTATTTTCCGCTGCTTTGCATGATTTGATCTTTATTATTGTGATAACCTAGACTTATTTAATTGGACTAAGTAACAACTTGGCTAATTACCTAGGTTTAATCAATTGTTTAAGGGGTCTAAAAACTGTCACAAGATGTGCCTTTTTTTTCTTAATCCCGATTGCTTTATAAGCTGTTATGACAGTGCAACATCTACATGTTCATTATGAGAAGGATCCATCCCAATTTTATTGGAAGGTAAATCTGGTTTTTTTTTTTTTCAAAATCCTTTCCACATCAAGATTTAATTCAACCATTTTCCTAGCTAAAAACATAGATGCTTCGTCGGTTTCGGCAACCTTACTTGCAATGTTAATTGCATTATGACACAAATCTTTGTATCGATTTGTTGTATCCAACTTAGGATCTTCTTTCAGAATGCAACCATAGCTATCTAGTACACATCGAACTCTCGCTTGCTTAGTCCACTGCTTCAAAATGTATCGAGAAGGAAGTAGTTTTATATTTTGAATACCTAGCACCTTTAATGCATGACTACATAAAAACCAGAAAACTCAAATTTGTTACAACCGCAAAACATCTGTTTGGTCTATAGAATTGAAGATAACCTTATGTTCTCGAGTACTCCGATACATGCAAACCTTGTACTCAAATAATGGTGAAATATCATAGCATGTATCAACAACCATGTCCAAAGACTTCTTATACTCTTCTTGAAAGAAATTAAAGATTTTGGGTGTGTAAACATCCCTTAAGTTCTTCAATAAAAGAACTTCCACTCTCAAAACTAGCAAACGCTAGCTCATGTCATAATTGGAATCCAACTCATTAGGGCGTAGGTCTTCAAGTAACCTTTCAAAATGACTAAAAAATTCCAACACATTATTGGTTGACTTTAGATAATATCTCAAGTGACTATTGAAGCTTTCACTCAATTGTGTGGTTGTTATATTTATGCAAAAATGATTTCTACCATATACCATTTACCATTTTTCTCTAACTTCAAAAATGAATTTCAGCCAGCTATTTTCTTGAAGACTGTGAGAGTGCTTTTTCTCTAGCATTCAGGCCCAAGGATCCTTGGCCGAATAGTTGTAGTTTGGTGGACCGGGCTTTGATTCACCGCAGCTAAAGGGCTATATAAGAATCAAGTGTTTCACAGGGCATGCTTTCTACAATACATGTAAACTAACAAACACAAGGATATTTGTATTGAACAACAATCACAACAGCAAAGTAATGCAAAGAACAAAACAGTAAAAGCACAAAGTAATGGTTAGGGATCCTCAAATCAGTAAAGAATATTTCATTGACTTTTCTTTATTATGATTACAGGACGCTCACTAAGACGTGATACAAGGTTCAAGTAAGCTCAAAAATTACAGTCATAAATGGTTATTCTAACCTTTAAGACTTGCAAAGTTTGATTCTTTTTGAATCCGAGTATGTGCTATAGTGGCTTTCTCTAGGATACCAGGAAGTGATTTCACTAGTTTTCTCTGAGTTTTCTCTTTCTCAATAGTATTTTCTCAATGATTCTCCTTTCTCCAAAAATTCCTCCTTTCTTCGCCATCCTTCCTCCCTTTTTATAGTGTTATTATGGAGTCCCAGGGGAACTATTGATTCCCCTGTTTTGCCATCTAAGTACCAGAGTATGTGTTGTGTCCATCGCCCAGAAGGTGTAGTTTCCCTGTTCTTCATTCTTTCCTTCCTTTTAGTTTTTTTTCTTTGAAAGTCCATGGTCGACTACCTATTTTGAGCACGCCGAGGTCACGCTATTCATGGTCCAGCTTTTGGCCGTCCTTCTTCTTTATCTTTTTTCTCAAATGGGCGAACACCACTCTACCGATTTGAAAGCCTTTCGCTACTACTCCCTTTTTTATACTTCTTCATTCTGGTTCCCCGAGGTGCTACCCACTTGCGCTATGAGAAGTCGCTGGGTTTTTCTCTTCTTTTTCTTGCTGGGTCACTTGACACTTGAGAAGGACGTGCCCTTTCCTCTGTTTCTTGTGTTCTTTTTTGTCTTTTTCTTTTGAACTATCTTAATTCTTTCTTGACTGTATTTACACGTCCTCGAGGGATCCCGAGCCTTTGACAGTCTACGAGGATCCCGGCTCAGCTTTCTTCTTCAATCTTCGACATGGGCTTCTTTTCTTTTTCTTTCTTCTTTTCTCATAATCTTCCGGGCTTGCCCTTTTTTCTTCTTGATGCTTTTTGGGCTTCAAGCCTCTTGGGCTTACCATTTCTTCTCTTTTCCATGGCCCCTTGCGCTTATTTCTTTGGGCTTGGGTACTGTGACTTTTTAGACCTCAACAAAGACCATGTTTATCTAACATTGATTCCCATGCTTGAAAAAAAGTATCCTCATACTCATGATCACACATACAACTTTTAAATTCGGTAGCAAATGAATTTGAACTCGAAAAATACTGTTGAGTTTTTTGAGAGCATTTTGATATATATGCCATCGACATAAACGATGATGAGATTTTGGTAACACTTCTGCAATTGCTTTAGCCATTGCTGGTTCTTGATCAGTAAAAATTGCAACTAGCTTCTTTCCACACGATGCTTTTAAGAGGGTTCGAAATAACCACGAAAAAGTTTCAGCTATTTCATCATACAACAATGCAACACCAAAGACCACAGATTGTCTATGATGATTCACTCCAATTATAGGTGCCAATGGACTATGGTTTTTATTGGTTCGATACATAGCATCAAAACAAACTACATCACCAAATAAATCGTAATCCACAAATATTTTAGGATCTGCCGAAAATATATTAGTTATTTGATCATCAACATCCAACTGTATCTCATAGAAAAATGAAGCATTTTCAAACTTTCTCATCTCAAAATAATGAATAAGGGTAAATGCTTCTCCCTCTTTCATTTCCCTCATCCGTTTAGATTGTAAATGATTCTCGATATCTTTAAGAGTAAAACCAAGATTTTCTCTACCTCCGACTTGTTTACTCATGAACTCAAAAAGTAATTTTTGCTTAATCCCAGAGCGATTTGCTAATTCAGCTTCACCTGCTTGGGCAGGTGATATCTTCCTTTATGATGGCAATTTATGTTTACTCCGTGGAGTTACAACTTCATGATTGTGTTTCTGTTCAAAAAGGGTAATACGATATTTACCATTTTTTTGACGACTGATAACCATTTGGGCTTCACAACCACATCTTAATTCCATTCTAGATTTCTTTCCATCATATGCAACTTCCTTCTTTTAACCAACTTTAAAACAACAAAACTTGCGGGATATGATAGTTGTTTTATCTGCCTTACTTCTGTTCAACCAATCTCTACAAATATTGAATCCAACATATCCAACATATATATTATAATATAGATATGCCTCATCCTCTTAATCAAACTCCATTCCAATTTTTGGAGTTATATCTTCTTTAGTGTCTACATTTTCTCCAATTTTTGGAGCTGTATCTTCCTCTGAATCAATAGACATAACTTCTTCAAGGTTGCTCTTCCCATCTTTCTCCATAACCTATAAATTAACAAACACAATTTATTGCTTTTGATGAACTAAGTTCACTAAAAATATTTTTAAAAAAAATACTACAATATATAATGGAATTGTTGAAAGAAGTTTAAAAAAAAAAAAATTTTGCAATGTATATTTATGAAGAAAGAATCAATAGTATATTAATCTAGTAATGTTTATGTTTTGCAATGTTTTGCTAATATCAATCCAGCAACTTCCAAAATATGCAAATCAAGATATTTAAATTTAATTCTCTAAGATTAGTATATGATTGCTATTCTAAGAATCTTTTGCCTTTCCAATTTCAAATTTTTGATTTGAACTATCAATCAAACACCAAAGACAAACATCAAAAATTGAAAAAAAAAAAATTAGAACTCAGCTTCATCAAGGTGGACTCAGCCATTGGAAAACTCTTTCAAATCGCAAAATAACACAAACCCAAAAACTAAAATTGAAACCCCAAATTAAAATTAACCAAAGCAATACTGTGATGGACCAATTAACCAAAATTGAAACCTTCATCAGAAATAGCCAAAGGAAAACTCTTCCAAACCTCAAAATAATTCAAACTCAGCAACTATAATTGAAAATCCAACAAACCAAAGCAATAATAACATAGACCCAATAACAAAAATTGATACCTAGATCATAATCAACAAAGAAAAACTCTACCAAACCTCAAAATAACACAAGCCCAGCAACTAGAATTGAAAACATATAATAAGATTCAACCAATATATACCAACGAATTTTCTTAGTACCACCAACCAATCAATGCGAAAACAAAGCGAGATAGAGAATTCAGAGAGCTAGATTTGTCTATTTCATCTAACTGAGTGAGAGAGAAAAAAGAAAAAGAGAAAGAGAAGAACAGAGAGAGGAGAGAGATAATGGTAGGAGCAAAGAGTGTTTGGCGGGAGTTCAAGAGTCGAATGTCTTAGTGCGGAATGGGGAAAATAAAAGAAGGTGATAGGCCATAAACCTGAATGACCCCTTGTGATAGAAATTAATTAATTAATTAGCCAAGTTATTAATTAATCAATTTATCATGCAAATGCGTGGTAGTACAAACAAATCACCAATAAACTAAATATGCAGCGAAAAATAAAAGACGCGGTGATTTGTTTACGAATGGGGAAAACCTAACGGCAAAAACCCCACCGGATGATTTTCAGGTCAACACTCCCGAAACTCCACTATTATCACAACAAGTGGTTACAAGTAAAGGAATACAAATACCTTACTAACCTACGGTTGAACCCTTACCCCAATACCCAATTGGAATTATTCTCAGAGTGAGCTCCCTTTCGGATGCATGACTCGAAGACGCAACTTCAATCACCAACTAAAAAGGTTGTTGGTTGCAAAGTTCTTGAGTTCATCCAAACGATGAAGATCAAGAAGATGCTTGGTCACAAAACCCTACAGTGCACATACACAGCAACTTCTTCAAGAGAAAGAGATAAACTATGGCAAGAACTTCGTCTCTAGTCATAATTTGCTTGAACAGAGTTTGCTCAAAGCTTGTGCAACTTGTGAACACTTTGACGGCCCTTAAACCGATCCTTTTATATGTCTAGGTTTAGGAGAAAAGAAGGCCCAAAGACATTCACGGATCCCAAGAAAATCATATTGAATTTCTGAAAATCTTAAACCTCGACAAATAACAAGTGTCAAGCATTGTATCAAGAAGGTGTCAAGCACACCGAATGTAGAACAACTTTCTTAAGCTCGATAGATGCGATTTTTTCGACCAAATTTGTCAAGATTTAACGATTTTGCATTCTGAACTTGTTTTCTTGAACAGAATTGAAAGCTTCAATACTAGATCTTGAAACAAGGTTTCTTGAAGTATTTAAAATATCCTAAATCTACCCAAATACAAGTAAAATGCGTTTTGTCAAAGGATAAGCCAATTACATAAAATCATGACATATGTTCTTAACAAGTGAAACACATATGTCCTAACAGAAGGAAAAGAAATAAACAAAAAGAAAATGGTAGTTTCACTATTAAGTAAGTGGGCAGGTGTTTTAATTTTAAAAGTGGTACCTAAGGTACTGTACCTAAATTTTGCCCGTATACTAATCATATTGTTTAAGTAAATTAGACCTATATAGTTCAGTTATCACCTCTACTTATAATACATGTATCACCCATCTTTGAAACTGGGTTTTGATTCTTTTATCTCCATTATTTCATATCTCTTTTCTTATAGCTATTTTTATATGTTAGAACGTAGATATTCTCGCATTTATTGTAGATATGTGTATAAAATAGTAAAGGTAAGTGAAAGAATATATATATATATATATATATATATATAGATATATAATTTGATAACTACAAGACCCTTAACAACTCGTGCTCTATTGGATCTATACAGTTCAGTTACCACCTCTAGTTATAATACAAGTATCACCCATCTTTGAAAATGGGTTTTTGATTCTCTTACCACCATTATTTCACATCTCTTTTTCTATATTTTTTTTATCTGTTAAAATATAGATATTCTCCCATCTATTGTGGATATGTATATAAAATAGTAAAGGTAAGTGAAATAATATTTAGCCTTGTTAAAAGCTTGTGTTTTTTTTATTCAAATTGACCCCACCCCGATTATGATGATGATTCCATGATTTTATGGCTGGTTGGAAGCCATAGCTTTCATCATGTACCTCTCCTTTTTTTCAACATGGACAACAACGTGGATGATTTTATATGCACGGGCAGCACAGCTATGTTACCACTTATAATAAGTTTATCACCGATATTCTTTGAAAATTTTATGCACAAACCTCAAAGTCCAATCACTATCTCTTCAAAAACAGGTCCAATCAGTCTCCTAGCTAGTTAAGTACGTCCTACTTTAAACAAGAGAGAAACCAAAAAAAAAAAAAAAAGTACCAAAATGTATGAACCACAGCCATAGGAAAGACGATGCCAAAATGAAGTTTTGTCTCGTAACGGTTGGCGAAATTGACAAAAAGCCTTATGCTCATAAATTTATTCACATGGAAAGCCTGCTTAGTGCTCACACTGCTGGAAATAGATGTATGGTCTATTAACTGAACCTAAATGATATGTCCTCAAATTTTTCGTACCTATGGTAATAAAATCAAGATATCAATCAGTTTTTTATATAAGTAAGAATTAAACCCTTTTTGTGTGTAGACAAGAATTGAACCACAGATCTCTTATTCAACCATCAAATACTTTACTAGTTGAATTAACTGGAACTCACACCAAATAAAAATAATTGTTTTCTTAAGAAAGTTATTGAAATCACTAAAACTTCTTAAAAAATCGTTTTGTGACAAACATTTGGTTATCAAATAATCATGACCCTCAATAGTTTAAAGAAGAGAGAAGGTGAAGAGAGGACATTTCTTCTATTTTAGAGAGAGAGAGAGAGGACATTGTTTTAGGTTTAATATCTCAAAGGATGGAACTACTGACCTTTAAATACTTGAATTTGTCATATAGAAACCACATATTTAATTTTCATCCTTCAAAGATTACGAGTATAATAGAACAAATCAAATTAGAATTTTCTATTTCTCAATCTTTTCAGTTGCTTCTACGCAATTGAGATTGAAAATATTGAGAAAAAAAAGTTGTTCATAATTACTAGTAAAGGCTTCGAAAAGAGTTATGGATTGATAATTCTTTTAGAAATAAAATGGATTTATTCTTATCAAACACGAGAAAGGTAATAAAAAATTTTGGTAAAAGACAATGTTTCTATAAGATAATGACCTAAAAAAAAAAAATTATTTCTCTAGTGACCTCAATTAGTGAAGGAGAAAGGATTTTCCCCAATAAGTGCAAACTCAAACTAAATAAAAAGTATTATTCTGTACAGAAGAATTCTTGTTTCAAATTAATACCCTGTTATAATTATTCTCAATGATTTTCCATATTTAAATAGTATTATATCAATATTTTTGCTCTCCTTATCAATGCTTACAAAAAAAAAAGTTGATTAACCAAACTAATTCTTAAATTAAAATATAAATTCATACTTATTAAAACAAAACAACATTTAGTACCAATTAATAAATTCAACTAAACCCATTAATAATTGAACAAATATAATATCCAAGAAACTTATTAATCAAAATTTATCAAATCATTGGTAATACAATTAATTGCAATTAAATTAAATAAATTATAAGAAGAAAACGTTTCATTGCTACAATATTCAAATATAGAGAAATAGGTAAATAGACATTTAAAAAAATTCAAACAATCAAATAATCCAACTTAGACTCAAGACTCAGGAGTAGAGCAGCTCACATTTTAGACGAAAGTAGACTCTGATAGGTAGAAGTATGTTCGACAAAAACTTTTAGCTTTTCTATTTTGTTTCATTTTCTATTAAAAAAATAACAAATTTTTTTTTATATAAATAAATTAATTTTTAACTTTTTGTTACATGTTCGGCCAAAAATATTTATATCAAAAACTATATCTTTTGATTAAGTTACTAAAAACTAGATACTAAACCGACAAAAATCGGTTGATTCACAAGGGGTAAAAAATTACTCTCTCTCTCTCTCTCTCTCTCTCTCTCTCTCTCTCTCTCTCTCTCTCTCTCTCTCTCTCTCTCTCTCTCTCTCTCTCTCTCTCTCTCGAGCTTGCAGCATAACTGGACAAGAATAGGCTATCTGGACAAGAATAGGCTATTTGGTTTCCATGCAGACTCCATCACCACATGCGTCACTTGAAAACGAATGCCGGCCACTAGAAAACAAGTATATGTTAAGTAATACTTTTTTAAAGTACGTACACTTTTTTCTTTCCTGAATATATAAATATATATATAGAGAGAGAGAGAAATGTTAACAAGCACAGGACAACGCTTGTTAACATTTCCCTTTTTCGGTCTCATTAACAAAAAGAAGAAAGTTGTTCAAAAAATTTTCAAAAAAGATAAAAAAAAATTGTTAAAAACTGTCCAAAAATCTGAAAAACTACCCAAAAAAAAAAAAATGTTGTTAACGGACACCTTACGGCACCGTTAACACAACCCTCCACACACACACACACACACACACATATATATAGTGAGCGTTTAGATTGAAATGAATCCGGCGTCTGAGTTTTCAAAGTTCTACGTTTTCCTTCTTTTTTTTTTTTTTTTTTTGGCCCGCATTTGTTGACTTTGGGAGACAAATTTTACTTTTATGAACAGTGTATGCACTGTTCATATCTTGTGCATACACTGTTCACGTATTAAAAAATATTAAAAATGGGTCTCACAAGACTATTTACACATTTAAAAATTATTTTCTTCTGAGTGTTTTCAGTTTTTCAGTTTTTTAGCAACAATAAGTTCAATCCAAACGGACCCATAATGTTCTAATAATTACTCTTTAATTGTCCTTTCCCTCTCTACCCACTCTCTGCATGGAAACATTTTTCCCTAACCATTTCACATGCTTTCTCTCCAAAGTAATTTACTTTTTAAATAAACGTTGTAAAAGTTTGAATAAAATATAAAGAAATAGTAACTTGCATTTTTTTTTCCATAGAATTAATCATGTGCTCGAATTAGCTCGACCACTTCAATTACCTGGGGCTTTGCTCCTATTCATTGTCAAACAAGGTGTGGTTTGGATCGGGATTATTTTGTCAACGTTTGTGTTTGCATCTGCGTTTGTCTCTCTCTCCTGTTTTTTTTTTTTTTTAGCCGTTGTTCAAGAAGATAGTGCGGACAGTAGTTGTAATATTTGACTTTTCAACCCTTTTCAACACATCAATGGGTCCCGTGAATAATGTACAAGACCCACAAATCTCACTTTTCAACAATTTTTTATTAAAAATGGGTCTCATTACTATTCACATATTTAAAAATTATTTTGCTATAGTATTTTCAATTTTTAATTTTAGCTAAATAAGTTCTGTCAAAACCTATGTATGCAACGTCCAATTATTTTATGTTTTCATGTTCTTATTTTGTGACCCTTGGGTCTGGATTCTCAAAAAAAAAAAAAAAATTTAAGGGCATGGCTCATATACAGAGATCAATCTTGTCAGATAAATTTGCCCATAATCATTCAAGAGGATCTCTCTCAGATGTGTGTACGTACACTACACTGTTCTTAAAAAATGCATGCCCTACTTTTTGTCAATCAGTGAAAAAACAGGACCTCAATAATTCAAGCCTCGCACTTTCACTATAGGCTTCTCTGAAAAGCAATATATATATATATATATATATAGGGACACGATTATTTAACGGCCTAAGAATGATGTTGGGCTCGTATGTAAAAGATCTCTCACAATATGATTTGTAGAGAATGGGCTTAAAAGGCTTGCCTTTGATCATGGGGCGATGGTCCGGTCCCGATTTTAGGGAGGCTCATGTAGAAAAAGGGTTCGGCCTAAACATCCAAGCCCTACAACGTTGTAGCCTGAGGGATTGGACTCCTCGGACTTTGTCCGAGGAGCATCAGGTTCTTCCCCTTCTTTTTTCCTCCCCCTTTCTCTTGGCTTTCGTTTCCTTTTATACCAGTATTCCTCCTTCTCTTTAGGGTCCACGTGTAAGCTTTATCTTCGGGGCAGAAGACTTGTCCTATCGGCCCATACCTCAAGTGGTTGGGAGTAGACGTAAAGGTTGAATAGCATGATCAAGAATAGGGGTTTGTCGGACACAGAGTTTTCTGCCACAGTATTGGCAGTCTTTTCACTTATCCTACCCGTGCATTAAACTCGTCCTTGACAATAGGTCTCCTCGGATCAGGCCCTGGGCCTTGATATAGGGCGGGCCTGGGCCATGAATTTTACGGCCCACAATATATATATATGGGCCCGGTTAATGTGTGTCCTAAGCTTTCTATTTTTGAAAACATTTTTTTAGGAATTGAAAAAGCTGTCATTACTTTTCCAATTTTCGAGAAAAATTTTTCCAAAATTGGAAATTTAGTAAAATCCTATATATATATATATATATATATATATATGCTCATACAGTCTAAAACTGTGTGAGACCAAGGTCGTTGCAGACCCAACAGCATATTTCTTTGTTAATCTTGATAAAGAATCTATTTCATGTAGTGCTTATATATTTCATGTAAAAATTCTGAGGAAACTGGAGATGGATCTTCTGCAACAACTAGGAATGGGACAGTACAGTAACCATCTGTAGCCTTAGCCATGAACATCACGTGGGAATGCAAGATCAATAATGGCCCCAGTATGCATTTCTTTTTCAACCAAAGCTGGATCCCATCAGGCATGCAGCACAATGTGTTACTTTTCATTTGGTTTGTATCGCGCGTGAATATGAATAATTTTAGTACCAATCATTCCCGTACATTTCTTGTAACAAATGTTTTATATGATTGTTTGTTTGTTACTTTCATATTAATTTTTTTTTTTTTTTATATCATTCATAGTGAACCACGTATGACATTTGTGACGAATAATTTGCCAAAATGTGTGGTCTTAGACTATACATGATTGTTATTGTATAGCAAGGAATAATAATAAAAAGGAGTTAGTGATGAGAAATTAAATTGACTCGATCAACCGGTACAAGCACACAAAACAAAACGTAAAATAGAATATACCCTTCCAAGTTGGTCATTGTTCGTATTCATCAATATGTACACCCAGCTCAGCTGTCACACAAAATTAACAAAACATAAAACAAAATAAACCCAGCAAGGTAAAATGGATGTCTCTGTGTGATTCTATAAGTGTAGATAGTTACTTCATATTTTTGGAAATGGCTCTTTCTACTTTCTGATGGAGTGAGATCGATGATGTTTTGTTTTCACATTAATTATTGAAAAAGAACAGATCCAGCTCATTGTGCTGACTGATAAGTAAGAACCAACCTTCGTACACACATAATAAATGAACCTGAGAATCCAACTCCAACTGGGCCATGCTTGGGATTGTAATAAATTTCTATGACATAAAACTGAGTCTAATACTAAAAAAATTGAGATCCATTTGTTTTATTTTGCTTTGAGAAACAAGCTAAACTTGAAGTTACAAGTTAAATAATTTGTTCACTAATCTTATTTATGAGTTGTGTATGATTAAGTTATTCTCTCATTCGAAGTAAAAACTAAACACTATAATTAAAAAATTTTACCCATTTATAGTCAATGTTAATCATAAATCTTTTATCTTTGTAAATTGTAATCATTACAAGTTTAAAAAATGAAGTCGGTGATAATCATTAGTTCCTTATATACTAATCATATTGTTTGAGTTAAGTAATAAATCAAATAGTACTAATTTTCATTGGCGAACTTTATAACTGATAATCATTATTAGCTGCTCAATTATCACTTATTTGAATTTGGCTTATATTTTCTAAAGAAAATAACAAAACTATTATCTATTCCAAGTTGAACTATATATAAACACATGCAGATATGTTCTTTTATTTTGAGTGCCCCAGTCGTATACATGGAACATACAAACCTTCAAAGCAAAATAAAATGGGTACCTTCCTAGGAGAACTAGCACAGAATGGTTCAGAATATAGTGTGGTGGCTACACATTGGGTTTATTGTAGCCCAACATTTTAGCAACACTGGTCCACAATAATATACTTGGGCAAACATTGAATTCTAGCTCATTTTTTTTAGAAATCTATCCAACTTGAACTGAAATTATTTATTGTTAGCCCATGATGATGCTTGCCTATGAATTATTATTCCGTGCGGAAAAGCCCAATAGATGGCCCAAAACATAATTGGGGCAGCCCGGCAGAGAAGTTTTTGGGTTGGTAAGTGGGAAACAGCTACATTTGATGAATAAATGGAAGGAGAATTTGGATTGATTATTAGGATTTTGTGGAGTTCTTTAAGGTACCTCTGTCATTAAGGGTGCGTTTGGTACATTGAATATGGATTACAACAGGAATGGTAATCTTTATTACCAAGAATAAAATGTGTTGTAATGGAATAACTAAACCTATTCATTAATTTGGTTGTGAGTTGTAATATTAGAATAAAACTAATGATCTATTTTAGGAAAAATCTCATTCATACAATTATATTTCTTAGAAAATAACATATTTTAGATAGATGAGTTATTTTTTTATGATTTTTTATTTCCATAATTGTTAGGTGGATATGGAAAGTTTATTTATTTGAAAATATATTAATGTTAAAAATGATTACATCTACTAAGGAATAACTATTACAACCCTTTTAGAGAGGAATAGTTATTCCTCATTTTAAAGAATAGCTATTCATAAGGAATGACTATTCTCTGTAATAAAAACATAACCAAACTATTGAATAGCTAAACCATAGGAATAACTATTACATTCAAGATCTTATTACGAGTCTACCAAACATGCCATAAGTTTTTAAAATTTTATCCATAAATTTTGAAATTAATAAATTAAATTTTGTCATAATATTAATAATTTAAATAATGAAAAATTATGAGTCACTTTTTAAAAAATTTAATGATATGGAAAAATCTAATTTATTCATTTCAAAATGAATAAAATAATATTTAGGGGGCCTTTTGGTAGAATTACCTTAAAAAATTTATAGGATTTTAATTTTTTTTAAATCTTACTTAATATTTTGAGTGACGATCCACAACTTATGGGAGTTTTTTATAGTTTTATTTGAGTTTAAATTTCTACTTCTTTTTTTCATTTATAATTTCTTGAATTAAACACCGTCCGAGTAAATATGTTTCTTGATTTTTTTTTTTTTTTTTTTTGGTTTTAAAAACAATATAGGCCAAAGGCATCCAATTCTAAAAGATGATTGTTATGTAGGCTATATTCCGACCCACCTTTGGTCACTTCTCTCTCTTTGTCTTTATATGTGTTATTGTATACCACGTTTTTAGAAAAATTTAGATTGTGTTCAAACTCAATTTCAAAAGTCTAATATTGAGCTCAAACTTAACTTAACCAATGAATCTAGCCAAACCATAATGAGCTCAAGATCTAGAGAGCATGAGTTTAAACATCGTTTATAAGTTTGACATCGACCTTGAACATTCTCTACCAGGTCTCAACTGGGTTAGGTCCTTGGGTCCTACTTTTTCACATTTGTAAATAAATCTTATACGGTTATACCTACTTGGCTACTTATATTTTTCAATTTTTTTTTTCAAAAAATCTTATACAGACAAGGAAACCACGTTGCATACAACTATAAACTGCCGTTTTACATGGGTTTAAACTTTAAAGTAAGGCAACTGGCACTGAAACCCAAACTCACGCAACCTCCGACATCAACAGCTCACCTATCTCCAATTTTCTCTCCTTTTTAAGACACACACACATACATATACAATTGGAAGATTCTGAATCCAAACACTGGATCTGCTTAGCACTTTTATCTTTCAAGCACAAAAAAATGCATGGTAAAGGATCCAATACCCGCCTTTCAACTATGGCTTCTCGGTCTCGAATCCCAACTCTCTTGCTCTTCATGTTCTCTACCTTCGCTACCATCTATGTTGCTGGCCGGTCAGCTCTCTTTTTTTCAATGGTTTTTGTGAATTTGCATTTCTTACTAATGCAAAGTTTCTAACTTTTGAATTTTTTTTTTTTTTTTTTTTTTTTTTTTTTTTTTTGGTCTCAATTTTTGGTGGGGTTGGTGTATAGGCTATGGCAGGACTCGCAGAACCGGGTTTATTTGATCAAAGAGCTTGATAGGGTAACTGGGTTGGTGGGTATTCCTTGTAATGCTTCAATTTTACTTCTTTGTGCTTGTTTTGGAATTTTTATGTTTATTTGGGATTTGGGTTTGTAAAATCAATGCACATTTGTTGGAGCTTTGCAAAAGTTAAATGATTGTTGCAATTTGTCAGATCACTAATGGCATTGTTAAATTTCTAGTCTGAAATATCTATTGTGAATACATGCAATGCGGGCTAATTCTAGTTTGGGCAATTGTTCCATCATTCAGCCTTGGAAAATTATGCTAACTGCATAATTCTTACACTAGTTTCAGTAACCTATCATAGAAGGGGTTAATGACATAATCTGGATGTCCCATATGTAACAATTTTCATTTAATAATTGGTACATTGTTCACAATGGGGTTGCTGTACAATTAAAATTTCGATTGCTCCTCATTTCACACATGAATATCTCACATATATACCAGCGCAAATGCTTGATTCTCTTTGAATTAATTAAATTAACCGGTGATTTTATTTTTTTCTACTTTAGGGGAAAACTGCCATATCAGTGGATGATACATTGAAAATCATAGCCTGCAGGTAAGCTGGTATTCATGTGTCATTTGGTTTTATATATCAGGACTCAGGTTGGAACAACATCAACCCGAGTCCTGATTATACTTATCAAAAATATATATTGTTCTTCGAATATACTTATGATCCTTAACTGCTGTTTAGTTGAGATTTTCCATAATTATTTTAAAACTTTGCCATGGGTCTGATGTATGCTGCTTTGCTTGTTAGGGAACAACATAAGAAGCTATCAGCCCTTGAGATGGAGCTGGCAGCAGCTAGACAGGAGGGTTTTGCTTCATCGCAATCAACAGAGGCTAATGAGATTACTTCTAAGAAAAGGCCTCTAGTAGTTATAGGAATATTCACAAGGTTTGGCCGCAGAAACAATAGAGATGCAATCCGAAAGGCATGGATGGGAACTGGTAAAATATTTTTATTCTCTTTTGGATAACATGCTCTATATCTTGGAATGGTAATCTTCTTTTTGTCCATCTCATATGTGTTTGATATCATCCAGTCTTACATGCTCTATAATTGCATTACATAGACAGGATAATTGTAGAACTAGAACAGTAAATGAATATGACAGTATTCAAGGGTTCTATATGGAATTAGGAATGATCACATAAGTGTATAAATCTGCAACTACAAGTAGGATTTGTGTGGCTATATTGTAGTATTTAAGATTTTTGGCAATTAGAATTTCCCATGGTAGCCATTGGGTTATGCATTTATGAATCTATATGGAAGGACTAATCTGGAAGCATGTTGCCAAACAAGTAAAAACTTCTGGCTGGTTTTGGGTAGGTCATCTAAGCCTGATCTATAGAAACAAGCAAAAAGAGGTGTTAGGATGTTAAATGCATAAAAGAACAGTTACTTTATTTCAAGATGTCCTAGTTGGATCCTAGAGGAAAGCATCATGGAGACTAAATTACTTTAGTTATCAGGAATGCATAAAAAACATTAAAAAAGATAAGTTAAAGCCAAATAATTTGTGGATGTGATCAGAAAACTCATGGGATTGATGTAGTGGTTAACTGTAGTAGACTTTTTTTTATAAATAACTGTAGTAGACGTATTCTCTGCAGCATAAATAGTTTTATAATTATTGGACTATGTTCATACCCTCTCAATAATAGATGATATACTTGAGGATTTGTCTGCCTTGTAGCACTGTAGCTTGCATGTATTATCCTTTGCGGTCAGGCTAAGTTGCATATGAGTTGTGTATAAATTATTTGATTCTGGAACATTCTTTCTTTCCAAATCATTTTATTTCAAGTAAGCAATTATTTCTTTAAAATTTATAAGAGTTGTGAACCAATTGCTTCAACTTTGCAGGTGCAGCTTTGAAAAAAATGGAGAACAACAAGGGAATAGTTGCACGATTTGTCATTGGAAGAAGGTTTTCTTCTTTTTTTTGTTATTTTGTTTTCTTCTGTTGTGACCCATACCAAAGAAAAGTATGGTGGTGGCTATAGCCTTTTCTTCTGATGATATTTTCCCTTGCAGTGCAAATCATGGGGATAGTTCAGACAAGAGCGTTGACATTGAAAGCAGACAGAATAATGACTTCATTATTCTTGTATGTCATCAAACTAATTATAAGTGCTTCTCCTAGATTTAAATTCCTTAATTTTTAATGGGTTCTTCCTATTAAAAGATGGTTAATCCTGCAAAGTGAATTGTGAGACAACCAATGAGTACAAAATAGAGAATTAGAGAATATGATAAAAAAGCAGCATGATTCCAAAGAAAATAGAAATATTGTGGGTACACAACTGTTGTAGTTCCCAAATATGTCAAAAGTCTAGTTTGATCGTGAATTACATGCTCTGCTCTGCCTCTTCTTTCTGTGTAGAGATATAGAACCGAGGGTAGGGAACAAGATCCAAACAACATAAGCTCATTTACCTGATCATTTTCACCCTTCTTGTTGGCAGGATAACCATGTGGAGGCAGATGAGGAGCTTCCAAAGAAGACTAAACTATTCTTTGCTCATGCTGCAGATAAATGGGATGCTGAGTTTTACGCTAAAGTCAATGATGACGTTTATGTAAATATTGGTTAGTACTATCTTTAATTAGATGGATTAATGGGTAAAATTCAAACCAGTAGGTGGATTAAGTGTTTTAT
Source organism: Quercus dentata (assembly GCA_028216015.1). NCBI lineage: Eukaryota > Viridiplantae > Streptophyta > Magnoliopsida > Fagales > Fagaceae > Quercus > Quercus dentata. The sequence goes on along the minus strand of CP116452.1, from coordinate 16,536,105 downwards.
TCACTTTTACTGTATAAAGGTAGAAAGATGAGTAAGTTATACACAACTCTGATATTCTAAAGACACCTGCTAATGGCATGTGTAGTAGTTATGCACAACTGTGATATGCCCAAAGACATGCTAATGGCATACGTAGACCTCCCAAAATAATAATAAAGTTGGTTATGAAATCATCTATAGAATTAGAAATTTGATTATTGGTGAAATTACATTGTAATCATATTGTTTATGGGGGAGCCAATGAGCCCTAGCTCAACTGCCACCTCCTCATGTAAGTGTTAGGTGGAGGGTGAGGTCATGGAGTCAAGACCATCGGGTGCGTGTGTAACTTACCAATAAAATATTGTTTATTGGGGATTTCAAATTAAACCCTATAGTTTAATAAGTTACAAATCAAATCCTATAGTTTTATAAGTTATAAATTAACCCTGAACTTTTAAATCCTTTTCAATCCAAACCTTGAGTCCTATGGTCAATGATGGAGAGAGAAAGAAGAAGGGGCCTGAATTGAAAAGATTTCAAAAGTTCAGGGTTTTATTTGTAACTTATAAAGGTATATATGGTTTAATTTGAAACATCCCCTGAACTATAGGGTTTAATTTGTAACTTATGAAACTATAGAGAAAGAAGAAAGGGTTTGAATTGAAACACTTTTAAAAGTTGATTGTTTAATTTGAAACTTATAAAGCTATATGGTTTAATTTGAAACATCCCCTAAACTAGAGGGTTTAATTTGTAACTTTTGAAACTATGGGATTTAATTAAAACCTTCTCTAAATTATAGTATTTAAAATGTAATTTTCCCTAGACTATCTACCTTCAATGTTTGGCATCCATCTAGTGTTTTCTCTTCTCACAAGACATATAGGAAACTTTGGTTACTGTTCATTTTTATGGATTTTCTATATTTAGGGTTTCTTATCAACGATGTATTATAGAAAGAGTCTTTTTCAGATTTTGATAAAATTTCAGTCTGTACGAGAACATGTTTTCATGGCCCATATTTTTTTTCCTGCACAGATGCCCTGGGCACTACACTTGCCACTCATTTGGACAAACCTCGTGTATATATTGGATGCATGAAATCAGGAGAAGTTTTTTCGGAACCGTGAGTCTGGCCTTAAAATCTAAGTATAAATTGCTCAGAAGATACAAGTTGAATTAAAATTTGAAGATCTTCTGTACTTCTCATACTTATAGTTACTGGACATTTTCAGGAACCATAAATGGTATGAACCAGATTGGTGGAAATTTGGCGATAAAAAATCGTAAGTAATACTGCAACTTACTACATCTTGTAATTCAACATAAGAGAAAGAGTTACTGCATTTCATGATTGTTACATGAGCAAGTTATGAAAATGTCACCGACTAGTTTGAAAAATACAATTTGGACAAATTTTGACCAATGTAGTTGCTTGCAGATGTTGCTGGAACATGTGTTTCTATGTCACACACTATTTAGCTTGGCTAAACATGCATTATGTGCTTAAACTCACACATTTGGAAATTTATTTCCATAAACAAGATTACTTTCTAACTTTTCTGCCTCTTCTTTCTTTGGGATTTGATTATCAACTATAGTATTATGCTAGATGAATGTATAATGAAGGTAGAGGCCTTGATACCCACCTAGTCAAGTGAGTTCTGGTTAAAAATGAATCCATGGAGCACCTTGGTTTCCTTAGTTTGCTTTTCCTGCCAAATAGATTGTTTGATGGTCATAATAATCATGCGAACATGACTAATTTAATTGCATGATCTACATTTTACAGCTATTCATTTAAGAATGATAAGAGTATGATTATTTGTTTCCCTTCCATCCCAAATCAGTCTTCATGCTTAAAAAAGTCAACATTTTTAACTTTTCAAAGGAGAAAAGAGATAGTCAACAGTAAGGAAAACTAATAAGTGGGTCATCACTAATTTAACCGTGCCCAACCAGTATTACACTTGTCTTATTTTTTAATTGTGATGGATAATTAATTAGGGGCAATTTAGGAAAAGTGGATACAAGGGATGGCATGGGTTGGGCTTAGTGGGTTTTTTTATCTAACTTAACTGACCTAATAGTAAGGGTTTGGATTTAGCTTTAAATCTGCTGGGTTTTGGGAAGGGTTCAGTTTTTATGCCCTAGGTACTCAAACCCAACCTGATTGTGCATATAAATTACTATATTATCCCTTCTATTAGTTTTGACTTACACACACACAAAAAAAAAAAACCCCAAGATATTTGTAACAATTTAGGTGGTGTTTTGGTTCCTAAATATCTTTTGGATGGATAGAACTTAAAACTATGTGATGTAAAAAACAGTAACATTAAATTGGATTTTCAGTATGTTTTTAGTGGGTTGAACATTATGAGTTGTGATGACAATTGAGTAGTTATAATGCTTGAACATTAGATTATAATAAAAATATGGTTTAATTTAGTGTAGAAGTGTGTACTAATACATTCATTGAAGGAGTAGCAAAATATATATATATATTCACAATTTTGCGCCCTGAAACTCAAATAAATTTTTTGCATCCTACAGATACTTTCGCCATGCTTCAGGTGAGCTATATGTCATATCACAGGCTTTGGCAAAATTTATATCAATAAATAGGTCAGTTCCTTTCTTTTTTGGCTCATTGGTTTTATAAATTATAAGCAATCACTTTATGAAGCAAGAACTAAATCAAGGTCTATTGAGTATGCAGATCTATTCTCCGTACCTATGCCCATGATGATGTCAGTGCTGGATCCTGGTTTATTGGGCTCGATGTCAAACATGTTGATGAATCAAAGTTTTGCTGCTCATCTTGGTCATCTGGTCTCTCTCTCTCTCTCTCTCTCTCTCTCTATTTGTGTGTGTGCATATGGCCATGCTTGCAATAAAATTTTAAATGTTAATTGAATAATTCTTGCAGTAGTATCAAACTCAATACCGCTTATCTAAGTTAAACCTTTTACTTCTCTCATAAGATTTATGGCCTGTTTAAGGGCCTCCTTCCACTGAACAACAATATATCCGTATAAAATAAATGCTGGAATGGAAATCTGCCTATTGATCAATTAAAATTACTCTCTTTTTTTCAGGAGCTATATGTGCAGGTGTTTGATTTGATTAACTTCAAAGATCATTAAATGGAAAAATGAACCAGGTGCTGTTGGATTGTTTTGAAGTTGTTGCTATGCATCTCAGCTGTTTTCAGTCTTCTTGATGTGAAGTTTTGATAGAAAAAAGCATTTCGCTCTGAAAATTTTGACAAAACAGGGCACCTCTCATTGAAATCTCTCTGTCCCATCGCTTGAAATATTGAAAACAGTCTTGGTTAAATCTGTGTACATTCTGGAGATAGGAGCAATCAGCGGTGCAGTATTAGCACACAATGATTGCGGAAGACAGGCAACCCAAACCAATAATAGAAAAGTGAAGAATACAAATTTTTTTGTTACATGATTTATTGTTACTGTCTTCTTGCTTCATTGTTAGTATTTTTAGGCTAACTTTTTCATTTGGGTGCACAAAGCGTGTGGCACATCCTCATGTGGAAAAGAGGGGGGTGTGGAGGATTGATTATATTGAGTGATTCTTTTTCATGTTGGAACTTATGAGTTATGAGAAGTAGATGTAGTTTTCATACAATCATGTTGTTTGCTGCACTTTATGGCACAATACAATGAAATTTATTTACTTCTGCTGACCATTTCTAGAGCATTCAGTAAGACATCTAGTGGGGATGGCAACTTTGACCGTTTCATGTCCATTGCCAAGAAGCATAAACACGGGAACTTGATTATTTTTGCCTGCTAAGTTGGATCCAATGTTTGATAAACTCATACAAATTCCAACCAAAGTTGAGACATGCGAAAGCTCCTCAAGTTAATACCCCCTTAATGTGTATAGTAAACCTTATGAACCATTTGTATATGCTGTATAACAAAAGACACCAGTCTGGAGCAGAAAAGTTCTTCTACCCACCCGATCCAATGTAGTCTGTTTCATTAAAAACACAACCATTTAATCCATCATCCATCCCACACAAGGTTGTGTTGGAAGGATGATGCATATCCCAGCGAATGTTACTTGATCCCAATTACCAATTAATTACACATTTAGTGCAGATCGAATAATTTTTATAAAAAAAAAAAAATAGTTGAAGATTTACATACTTGAGGATATGGTCAAAGGGAAAAATCTTGATGTGTCGCGACTTGTCTTTATTAGAAGATTACATGGAAGCTCGGCATATTGAGAATAACTAAAGCCCTATCTCTTTGCATCCACTAAATGACGACAAAAAATAACTCAACTTTATCGACCAAATGGAAAAATGAGATCAGGATGCAAGAACCCGATGAATCTTCTTACAAAATGCAAAGTGCCAACTTTAACTAAAAATAAGGTTACTTTTTTTTTTTTTTTTTTTTTTTTTTTTTTTTTTTTTTTTGAGGAACAAAAATAAGGTTACTTTATTGAAGTTACTTTGTAAAAGTTAAGTTATTTTATTAAAGTTGATCAATTAACAACTACTTTTTTATTATCTATTATCTTTACATTCTTTTCTTCTGTAAAAAAAAAAAAATATGTTGTCTCAAGGTCCCATGAGAGATGAGACCTCTCTCACAACATGTGTAGGTTCCACACACACGTCCCATGTGTTGTGAGACAAAGGTCTCATTGAGAAACAACCTCTTTTGTAGATATCACCAAATGTACTAAATATAAACACTAGCAAAGCTTTAAACTCTTATTATGTTAATTGTATCTACCAAAATCTTGACTTAAAATCAAATTTACTAAATACATAGCATTAAATACCTTTGACCCTATGGTTTGATTAACCAAAACATCTTTCCAAGAAATAAAATATTCTTAGTCTTAGTATTCGCATAGACACTATAGCTCAATTAGCAGTTGTAGATAAAATGCTCTTCCGAAAATATTGATGCTTATGAAGAGTATTATTGACTTATTGCCATAAAAGGAACTGATAGTAGAGAAACGAAAATAAGATATAAAAATTTTCTTTTTTATTCATGTCATTCTCATTTCTTCTCAGATATCAAGTGGTAAATAGAGACGTTTCTTCGAGCAAAAACCACTTAGTTCTGAAGACAGGATAGTCATGTTTATTAAAATCTTTATTTAATAATAATAATAAGTTTTCATTTTTTTTTTTTTTTTTTTTTTGAGAAACTAATAAGTTATCACTTAGTTGTTAAAGAATGTAGTGTGACTCAGCTAAGGTGCCCCCTTGAGTAAAATCTCTGTCCATGAGAAGAGAGGGGAAATAAAATAAATACATAAAACCTTCTGCTGTTGAACAAAACCTGTTTAATTTATTTACACAATATATAAAGGAATTCTTCTACATGATAAGATAGTCACAATACACTATTGTATGGAAAATGTTAAAAATGAACGAAATGGAACCATCCTTCGACATTGTACTAACAAAACCCATAATGTTTTTCATCATCAGAATAAAGCCACAATTCTCAAACAACGACCCAACTGTTTGTATAAAACCAATACTCTAATATTCACTAGTACACACACTCACACAGCAACGTGTTTCCTGTATCCTTACGTTGAACTTTTAAGGAAATGAGTTATTGCCTTGTCTGTATCGTTGTCAAACATGACTAAGGCTTCTGCAACATTGCTCGACGAAAATCCCATTTCTCGGAGGAGACCGTAGCCTTTGACAAATTCCTGAACCTTCAGCAAGTGAAAGCAAAGACATTCGTTTTAATCATCTACTAGAAGAATCAAATTTAAATGCAAAGCTGAGGCAGATCACCAGGTATAAAAGCAAGAAAAGATAAGAAGGTCCACACTAACTAGTACATATAAAACACGAAATCTTTCTTGAGCCAAAGATATTTCCATGAAATAAATGAATAATAGGAATTCCATCATAAGACTATGATCATTCAATAAAATAGATGAATAATAGGACTTCAGTCATTTTTGGTAACAAGTGAACCCCAAGGTGCAAATGCCAGAAAAAATAATTACAATTGAACCTATCTTCCTTTTCTTTGCCTATCCATTTTGAACTTGGACTTGGTTAGGAAACTTGTGGCCTTTGGACAAGCACAATACAATGGCCCTCCTCTGAAGATAAAACTCCAGAAGACCATGGCAATATGTCCTTAACAGTCACCCTTACAAACAACAACAATTGGACTAAGAGATGTTCCAATATTCAATGTACATGTGCCACACATCCAAAAAGATAACTATACAAATGTCGTCATCAATTCTTTACCCACACCACAGGAATAACTTCAACATAAAGCCCATTCTTTAGAACCCACTTATGGTGCAAAACATCCAGGAAATTCAGTACACATCATAACACCCCCCCCAATTTTCTCATCCCCACAGTACTTCAGGTGTAACAATTTTTTGATAGGTACTTCAGGTGTTACAATAAAAGTTAAAATCAAGAATAGACTCAGGAGCATACCTTGGTTGGATTGTCTCCATAATTTGCAACTGCAAGAGGAACGGCTTCTCGGTTGAGCCCCATAGTAATATATTTGTTCACCACAGGATCTCCAACAGGGTGCTGCTGCAATTTACAATACGATCAATTCATAGCCCAAAAGTGGAAAGCTAATGTAATTTACAATCCTATTTCTTTTTTTTTTGATAAGTTCATTTACAATCCTTCCTGAAGACAATGTATTTGTCTAAAGTAATAAACCATAAGAACACTTTTTTTGGCTGAATAGTCACAAACAATTAGGTAACGAGGGCTTTGCATATGAACCCCTTATTAAATATATGGGAAACTCCAAACCATGATGAAATTGTTCCTTCACAGTAATTATTGTGACAATTAGAAAATCAGGTAAAGTGATTATAAAAAGCAAATATCACAAGCTAGTATAGCATTGAAAGAAAAATGCAAAAATCTCTATAGAAAATGAGCCTACCATTGAAGATGTAGACTCCGTATTTCTAGATGGAAGGTTTTCCGGCCCAAACCTGCTCCAATTCTGGCTGTCCTTCTCTGCTTCAGCTAAAATTTTTCTCTCAAATTCAAAGTCAAACTGGAAATTGCTCCGGGGAATATCTCCTATTTGTGTTGACAATTGAGGCTACAAGATAAGCAAAAAAAAAGCTTAGTCCAATTTAAAGAGCATATGAAGTAACTCTTCCCCCTTCTCATTTTTCCACACTTTCTCAGCTACAAACAATATAACTAATGCAAAGTAGACAATTCAAACACTTGCTCATGCGAGTAGCATTTCTATCTATAATTAAGAAGTTACGATTGTCAAAACTCATAAACACTTCAAGAATTTTCAATTAATCAGACCGGTCCAGTACAAAGTTAAAAATAGTTAATAGCCTGATCCTGAGACACATGAAGGACCACTGTGATATTAACATGTTTTTATAATCTTAATGCAGACCCCTACTAATTAGATGGCTAGTCTCCTCCAAAATCAGAACTCATCCCCTTACAATAAAAGATCATAAATCCCCCCTAAAAATCTATTTAAGTTCCTAAAAAAGAATAGCATAATTGTATCGCAGTTCATCAAACTGGGACACATTACAAGTATAAAAAAGAAAAAAAAAATGAACAAGAACCAGATAGCCACTATGAAAGGCCAATTCCAAGCCAAATATTTTCTTTCTTTTACCCCCTTAAAACATGGTATTGGGTTGTGAGCAATCATCAAAATACAAGCTCTTTGTTTTACTTAATTATCATAGCTCACCAGTTGGAAATAATGGTGAAGTTTATAATATGCAGGATTGGCATTTTTGGATATTGCATGTAGGTTTCATCAATCTTTGGTGTACTTTCTGCATTATTTTGAATCATCAATTACTTAAGGGAAAAGATTGTCAAAGTGTCAGGTATTTTATGGGACTGCATTTCATGTGACGTGAAACTTCAGATTCTAGAGTTTTGATATCAAAAGGACTTATATAATGAAGAGACATCATACCAGGAAAGGGTGGGGCAAGTTGAATATAATGAGAAAAGTCAAAGTGATCAAGCTGTGAGTCTTTGACTAAAAATTGTAGACTATGGCGGGAATGTGTAGTCAAGGAGTAGGAGATACTTGTAGTGCAAAATTATCATTATATTATGACCTTTGTAATCAAGTGTATATATCAATAGAACTCTTGTTACATATGTCTATGTTTCTATCTCTTTTTTTTTTTTTTTTTTTGAAAGTTGGCTTGATTTTCATTAAAACCAGAAAGAGAGTTACAGTCAAACAAGGATCTGCAGAAGTAGAACCAAAAAGACTAAGCACTACAATACACCTGTTTGGATTAACAAAGAAATAAAAGGAGTAACATCCTTCCATAGTTGGGAGCTTTCTGTCCTGCGAGGATGTGGGGCTAACTCGTGCGCACCTTGATTGAAGTCTCTACATATGTTTCTATCTCTTGTACTATTACTCTACAAGATATGGAATTACCCTTACGAAGAAATGAAAAATTTGCCGAAATATAGAGTTAAAAATGGCCCAGCCATCCTCAAACGATACTACTAAAAAATTACACAGAAAATAAAAATTCATTAAACGTATTTTCATAATGTTAATAATATATTACATATATGATCACTGTTTAACTAAACAAATATTCATACATGCACGCACAAAACCAACATCTTTAAGTATCTTCTAAGCCAATTACAAAAAATATCAAAAATTTGCTACAAACTTTGCAAATAAATGTCTAAGTTGCCCTACAAGCTAGATTATATCAAATCTCTATCAATAGTTAAACTGAAAATTAGCGAATTTTGCATTGCTAACTTCAAGATACATTTTTTTCAATCGGTCATGGGATACTTCAAAACCTTTTCTTCTAAACAAATGGGCAAAAATTAGTGCATGGAACTTCGCATAAAGCTTGCACTTGATTTCTTAAACAACACTTGTACCCGTCTTTAGACCTTTTTCAAGGTTAGGCTGCTCCAACTCATTTTCAACAAAAAGAAAAATCAAATGCATAATGTACATCAGAAAGGGAAAAAAATCCACAAAGAAAAATTTCTTAAAAATCCATACAATCAAGTCAAAAGCTCTACATTTTTTTAGCAAATACACTGACAAACTTCAAGTGGTCTATATACTTAGTCATGAAACTGAACTAACATAAGAACAAAAACATTATCTTCTATTAAACATACCTTTTATTTGAAAAACTGAACCAACATAAGAACAAAAGCAATATCTTCTATCAAACATACCTTCTATTTGAAAGGGAATTGGGTAAGAAGCTAAGCAAAATTCCAAACACTTTTGTGTAAAAAGAACATGAGTTCAAAAAGGCTTGTTCCTACATGCACATTGCATCAAGCCTGAGCCTTGAGGTCCAATAAAAGTTTTTAAAATTATAGTATTTATTGAAACTAACAAAATGAAAAAGGCCATTTAATAATAAAAATTTAGATGACACATATTTCTGCTTTTATATGCAGTAAGCCAAATGTTCAATGTTTCAAACCCCCTTCACACAAGCATTTTGACCTATCAACTCAAAAGCCCATTTAATAATGTGATGCATACAAACATTACAAGATCAATTGAAATCATATAAAGTTACAAACATTACAAGATCCACCTCATCTTTGGAGGATCCCCCAAAAATGTGGACATTAGGTTTGTAAGTTATAAAACCACCATCTTTTAGCTGTTATATATTGTAACATTGATCATGACTGATGTGCCATTTGCCAAATATTGAAGCCACAAAAATAGCCTAAAGAGATTTATCAACCAAGAGGCATGTCTTCACTTTGAGTAAGTTTTCCAAGCATGGTACAATATGTAAAACTTAGATGGGGTGAGTCAAGCAATTTTAGCACATAGTTTATAAAAGACTCTCACTGAATGAAGTGAAACGAAAAAGAAAAAGAAAAAGTCTATTAGAAAAAATGAGCTGTTTTTTCCCAGTGGCACAACCATTAAAAACTTAAATAAATATTTATAAAAGATGATACTTTAGAATTTAAAAAGGAATTAACAATGGTGTTCCAGTGACTTCTTTCAGCTTTGAAATTAAATTTACATTTCAATTCAATAATATAATGAATGGCCAAAATTTTTGTGTAAACTAAAATGTAGGAGTAGAGGAAAAGTTAGAGTTTTCCTTGATCATTAAAGTTTATGCATATTTTAATACCATACTAGAACAACAAAAAATCCCAACTAAGAGATCTTGCAGGCTATTGTGATTATTCTTTCATGGAACAGATGTACTCTCCAATTATTCATTCCCACTAACTGGAAGTATTATTGAAATACAATATTCCGCCACCACTTGGCTACACTTTAGTAAGACCCCATGCCATAAACATACGGATTGCATAATTTTTAATTATCTGATAAGCTCTTTCCCATAATTTCTTAAAAGAAAAGTAATACTAGAATTTAATAGATTCTTCAAAATTATAGCAACATAATAAGTTTCTGAATGGATTAACTACTATATGAAATCTAGATCACATAAGTTAAGAATGAAAACTACTTAAAGTACATGTCATCACCAGAAGTATCTACGTGTTATAGATGACAAAATTGCAAGAGATGTAACCTTGCAAATGGTTCCTTTGAATCAGCAGTCTGCAATGTTCCTCTTGAAAGCACAAGAGGCTTAGCATCAACAATTTCTGAATCACTCCTGAGATTCTCAATTGTACATAAAAAAAAAATAAATAAATTATCTACATATTACACCACAAAATCCAAACCCAAATTTCACAAAAATCAAAACTGAAAATTAAATAAATAACCTAAATGTTAAGTATCCAAATTCAAACCCAAAATTTCACAACAATCAAAACAAAAAAATCAAATAAATAACTTACCAAGCAAAATGGGGATGGGTATGGGTATGGGTATGGTGAGGAAAAATGAATGGGTATGGGGGTGGCAAGGGGAGAGAGGGAGAAAGGATCTTGTGGTGAGGGAGAGTGAGCCGATGGGTATAAGTCGACGGTGAGAGAGAGAGCCGATGGGTATGGGAGGAGAGGAGTCGATGGCTGGGCTCAGCCTCATTGGCGTCGTCATTGGTGGTGGGCTCGACTCGACAAGTCGGAGCTAGGCTCGGTGTAAGCGACTAAATTTCTCGATTCGAAATGAGTCGAACAAGTAAAATAGTTTCACAAATGCGAATTTTGTATTGATGATTGTGTGGTACAATTCTCTGATTACAAAAGAGTTATCCTCTGATTCGATCTCCTTAAAAGATTTGTTGATTGGATTTGTGATGATGTGATTTTGTTCTCAACACAAGATATCCTTCAATTTGGTTGAGGAATGGATCGAAGATCTTTGGAACAGAATTACAATGAATCTGCGGCTATGAGCTTGTTAGAAATCCTTTGTTCTTCGTGTTCTTTGTGTTCTTCGTGTGTTCTTGGGCGTTCGTCGTCTTGAAGGTTTGTTGTGGAAGTTCTCAGGGGCTTTAGAGGCTTGAATGTGGAGTGGAGCTGATTTGTGGTTGTTTAAGGTTTTGAAGGCTTTTGAGCTTGATTCCGTGAACTTTGAGATCTAGGCAGATAGTTTGGATGATTCTCGCTCGAATGTTCTTTGTATTTGAAGATTTGTGGTGGAAGTTCTTTCTGGGCTTTGGAGGCTTGAATCAGAGCTTCACTGTTTTATGATTTGTTGATGTTTTCGGACCTTTGAGCTTGATTCCCGCAAACTTTTGGATCTAGGCGGATGATCCGGATGATTCTCGTCAATGTTCTTCGATTTTGGGGTGAAGTTCTTGAAGTTCTTGAAGGCTTTGAGGCTTGATCTTCGCAGAGTTTTTTCACTTCGAATTCTCGGTCCTTCTAAATGTCTCGGGAAGGCTTCTATTTATAGGAGTTTTGGGGTGGGTGAGCGACACGTGGCGGAGCTTGATTGGTGACACATGTCACGGCTTGATTGGTCCGCTTAAGTCATCGCTTACACGTGCGAGGTTGCTTGAGTCATCGCTTACACGTGCGAGGTTGCTTGAGTCATCGCTTACACGTGCGAGGTCGCTTGAGTCATCGCTTACACGTGCGTTGATGCGTGATTGGCTCTTGCATGACACTTGGCAAATTTCTGTTGGCTTCCGAATAGTGATAGCAAAACCTAGCAACAATACATGGTGTTCTGTAATTGGCTGTATTTTGTGGACTTAGTAATGTGATGTGTCACCTTGTGATAGGTCGGGAATTTTCCCTCTCTACACTCGGCTCTGCTCGTCGGCGCCGGCGGGGTTGTGTGTGTGAATGTGAGAGGCCGTGTGAGAGATAGAGGAAACCCGCAGTGTGAGGTGAGCGAGGAGGCGAGTTCGTGGGTGAGGGATCGAGCTTGAATCCATGAGAGCAAGGAGCCGAGTTCGTGGGTTAGGGATTTCAATTTGTGTGGTGAGCGAGGAGCCGAGTTAAAAAGTCGGGGCACCGTGACGACGGGGCGAGAGAGAACCTTGGAGAAGAGAGTGAGAAAGAGAGCTTGAATTTGAAATGTTCAGATGGGTTTGGTGAGAGAGAAACTATGGTTTGTCCGGTTGCGTTAAAGGGCCTCTAGTTTAAGTGTAGTTAAGTGTGGTTTGGGTTAAGTGGGTTAATTTATGACGTGGCACATTTTTGGTCCTTGATATAATGCAAAGCGATCCTGTTCGTGAACTGGAGCCTCTCCATTTCAAGGGGAAATGGAGAGGATCCGGATCCAAATATCTTATGTTTGATTAAATATTTTATTATAAAACAAACAACGTAAAATATGAAAAATATTTTTGTATATATTTTACCTCAAAACACTCAAAACAAATAAAACGGAAGTAAACAAGAAAAAGAGAGATGAAACTTGGAATTGGAATTTTACATGTATGACATACATAAAACTTTTCAATATCTTCTTTTTCTCTTTTCGTTCCAAACATACCATATTGTACGTGACCGACATATGGTAATTTTTTCCAACAGTCTTACAAACGTTACCGACCCTGTTACTCACTTCATTAAATCAAAGGAGATCTGATGGGTATTCCCTTTCTACTTCTTCTTCGGTAACTTTGAAAATGTCCAACTCCGCTGACAGGTGTCGTAGAGGTAGAAGCTCCTCTTGAGTTAACTGTACTTATGACCTGTAATAAAATTATTCGTGCTAGTAAGAAAACTATTCAAATAGAGAAATACTAGGTTGGTAATATTTTCACAATATTTTCATAATAAATTTTAAGTGGTAAGTTATTATTGGTTGTTATGAATTGGTAAAAAGTAATTTAAGTTGTGAATTCAAATTTAAATCAATAATAACTTACCATATGTAATTTGTTGTAAAAATATTGTGAACTTAACCTTTCTTGTTAAAATAAATCGAATTAAAACATTAAGAAACAAAATATATTGAAAGTAAAGATCTTACTTTAACCTTTCAAAAGAAAAAAATACCTTACTTTGCATTGGATGGAACAAAACTTAATCGAATCCCTGATCCTAGCTCGATTTAGTTGATAGCCACATGCTTGACAAGTGTAAACATCATTACCGTCAATTTCTTGCAATTCTTTCTGTCTTGAGTGAAGAAAAACAACCTCTTGTTCATGACACATCTTAGAAAATATATCGGAGACATCAACTGAACTAAGATATTTAATTTTGAGTGCATTTTCTGGAGCTTTCACCACCTAAAAAAAAACCGAAAATAAAAGGGTAAGATAGACATTATGACTACAAGAAGTTGGGGTAAAATAGACATTACGTAATAAAAATCAACCACCATGAGTAGGAAAAATAAAACTTACTTGAACAACTTCGTGACCTCCATGCTTGTTGGGGTTATTTTTACAATTTTTACAGAAAGCATTGTTATCTTCACAATCTTTGCAGAAAAAAGTAGTCAAGTGTTTACATTGATGATCCGCTGCAGTACAAACTTCATAAAATTCGGTACCTAATAGATGCGTTATCCATGGAGGTGGAAAGTTGGCAGTCATATCTATAGAGTACGATTCTTCCTCCAATTAAAATAGTTAAGCTACCGTTTATGGAGCTAATGCAATACGAAATACAAGATGGAAAATTGCGAAGAGAGACTGAGACTAAAAAGACACAAGACAGAGAGAATATTGTGGACGGTGGTGGAAGCAGTGAGGGTATAAAATAGATTCAAAGAGAATAGGAGTTGAGAGACACAAGATAAAAGAGTGAAAGGATGGAGAGAAAACTAAGACCGGAGTCGCAGAGAGTTGCATGTACCCTTAGGCATTGGGAAAAAGAATGAGAAAATGCCTAGAGAAAGTGACGAAGTCAAATTATTTATAGAGAAAGCAACAGCAAGATTATCCATGGAGCAATGCTTTCCCTTCTCTCACGTGAATCCCATGAGAGAAGACTAAGATTGGAGTTCCACAGGTTTGCACGCAGCTAGCCTTGCTGTAGCTTTTAGTCATACGGATGAAAAATGAAAAAATGCGTAGAAAACGTCAAAGAGAGCACGTCAAATACAACTTTTGTCTCTCATAATCTCCTAACTCCTAAGAAGTCTGACCCTTCTTTATCTCTCCCCAACAAGCCTCTCTCTTCCTCCCATCACCAACGCCACATGAGCATCAGAAGCATCGAAATTAAAGCTTGCTGGAGAAGAAGGGGCAAAACAGGACAATGGACTAGGAATTAAAAAGAGCAAAATATCTTAGCAGATTTATGGGAAGCAAAGCAAGCTATACCGTGCGAGGAAGGTAGGTGTGCAGTTTACCATTGTTGGCCTTAACTCAACCTTCTCTTGGACGGAAGCCAATGGGGTTTCGGCTAGTACACCACTCAAGTCCTTGTCCAACATGCCAAGAATGATATAATTCCCCAAGCACAGACTCGCATCTTGTCCATTTTGGGGTTTTTTTTTTCTATATTAAAAAAAGAAAAAAGTCTTCTCTCTAATCAAACTGTATTTCTCATTTCCTTTTAGGTTGTGGAAATTTTTGACTTTGTAAAATCTTTTGAATCGTTTTTCAATTAGATGTTAATGTTATGACCGGTTTTGTGGTAACATTGCTAGTGGGTATATTTGCATTAAAAAGATCTTTTGTACCATTGATGCTCTGAAACCCAAGCTGTATTATTTTGAGCCTAACACCGTGACAGCCTGAGAAGGTGTCCAACCATCTCCACTACCCCATAAAATGTTCTCACCATAAGATCCTTTAGAGTTTAGAGTGCTTCAAAGCACAGTTGGATCACCTTTGGTTAGTTTACCATTGTGCATAGCGTGCAAGTTTTGCATCCCACACCAATGGTTGGAGTCCAAGTGCTAAACGAGCTGCATTATGAGGGTCCAAAAGTATAGGGCTTGTTTTGCCCTGTTTTCTCCAACAAGCTTTAATTTCGGTGCCTTTGATGCTCATATGGCGGTGGTGATGGAGAAGAAGAAGAGTGAGGCTTGTTGGGGAGAGAGAGAGAGGGTCAAACTTCCTGGGAAAGACAAAAGTTGTATTTCACGTGCTCTATTTGTAACCCTTGGATTGTGTCCTTGCCACGTGTTGCTCATCGGTTTTAAAACGGGAGAAAACGGGTGACTTCCAAACTGGAGGTGAGCCGTTCCCCCAGATTATAACATGGAATGTCTGAGTTGGTTTGCATGCCCTCTTATTTATTTATTTATTTTTGAGAAAGAGATATTGCCCTCTTAGCTCTTATTATTATTATTATTATTTTTTTTTTTTTTTTTTTTGAGAAACAGACATTGCCTTTGTATTGTAATTCATTACACCATAATTTTGTTACGAGAAAAATTCAAACCGGATTAGGCGTAATAGGTCACTTCATCCAATTGAAATTTGCCACCTCATATTATTGTAAAAATAAAATAATAGATTAATGACAACCACAAACAATAACCCCTAATACAATCTCCAGAAAATCAAATCCTCCTTAGCTGAGAATCCTCCAGCAACATTGTCGGACTTGAAGAGTCATCTCCTTCCTATAATTTTCTTCCTTCATAAAAACTCATTTTCAATTTTAACAAATCAACATTTTGTTTTTAGATTTGCTTGAAGTTCCTCTTTTAATTTCGGGGTTTTTTGTTTTTTGTTTTTTTGGGTGAATGAAGCACTCTTCAGTTTACAATTATTGCAACAAAAAAATAATGGATGTAATATATATAATATTGCATCTTTAGGTTGTTTTTCGTTGTAATAGTAACTTAAATTCATTACATCAATATGAGATTGTAATAATAATTATTATGTTACATCGAAATGTGATGTTGTAATAGGTAACTCTTATTTTACATTGAGATATATTGTTGCAATAGGTAATCTTTTATTTCACATCGAACTATATTGTTGTAATAGGTTAAATCTTTATTTCACAACAAATACAATTTATTACATCTTGTAAGTATTACTGCAACTTATTGCATCTTGTAATTCAACATAAGATGCATTTCATGATTGTTACATGAGCAAGTTATGAAAATGTCACTGACCAGTTTGAAAAATACAATTTGGTCAAATTTGACCAATGTAGTTGCTTGCAGATGTTGTTGGAACATGTCTTGCTATGTCACACACTATTTAACTTGGCTAAACGTGCATCATGTGCAACTCACACATTTGGAAATCTCTTTCCTTAAAGAAGATTACTTCCTAACTTTTCTGTCTCCTTTCTTTGGGATTTGATTATCAACTATAGTATTATGCTAGATGAATGTATAATGAAGGTAGAGGCCTTGATACCCACCTAATCAAACGAGTTCTGGTTAAAAATGAATCCGTGAAGCACCTTGGTTTTCTTAGTTTGCTTTTCCTGCCAAATAGATTGTTTGATGGTCATAATAATCATGTGAGCATGACTAATTTAATTGCATGATCTACATTTTACAGCTATTCATTTAAGAATGATAAGAGTATGATTATTTGTTTCTCTTCCATCCCTAATCAGTCTTCATGCTTAAAAAAGTCAACATTTTTAACTTTTCAAAGGAGAAAAGAGATAGTCAACAGTAAGGAAAACTAATAAGTGGGTCATCACTAATTTAAACATGCCCAACCAGTATTACACTTGTCTTATTTTTTAATTGTGATGGATAATTAATTAGGAGCAATTTAGGAAAAGTGGATACAAGGGATGGCATGGGTTGGGCTTAGCCAGGGACAGACCCAGGTGGGGGCCCGGGCCCCCTGGACCAAAAATTTTAGTAGCTAAAATTTTCAAAAGAAAAAAAAAAAAAGACTTGGGCCCCTATCCCAGCCGGCCAGCCCAGTCAAGACTCAAGAGCCCATGTTAATCTAAAAAAAAAAAAAAAAAAAAAAAAAACTAATCACGCAGGACTCTTGCATGATTAGTTTTTATGATAATGGCCGAATTAGAGAGACATTGGAGTTGTTGGAAACTACAAGCTTCCTTTTATTATAACACATCATGCAAAATAATGCTTCCTATTCTTCTTTCCTTTTTCTTATTTACTTTTTAATTAATTTTTTTATACAAGCAATAATGTGAAAATAGAATGGATATCCGGAGTTACTTAGGCTTAGCTCAACTTTAGAATCTCGAAAGACATTAAAATCTTTCAGAAGTAGTGATCTTTGTTTGTTGGTAAAGAATTTCTATCCACAAGATTTCACAGATTATGACAAACAAATATTGGAGAAGGAGGTTTATCATTTTGAACATAATGTAGTCCAAGATCCAAAATTTTAAAAATTGATCAGTTTATCTCGAGTTGTGTCAATGGTTAGTGAGAACTAGAAACTCAAAACACTACAAACTTGTTTATAGAATGGAGAGACTTGTGCTTACTTTTCCGGTTTTCTACCGCAACTACAGAGGTAGCATTTTCGATTATGAAAGTTGTTAAAACTAACCTTGAAACAAAATGGAAAATGATTTTTTGACAAACTCTTTGATATTATACATTGAAAATGATATAGTTTCGACATTTAGTTTGGATTCAATAAGAGATGATTTTAAAGATTTGAAAGAGCATAAAGTTCCCTTTTCATAGATGATTGTATTAAGAAATAATAGTGTTTCATGTCTTTTGTTTTTATTGGTAGATGATTGTGTCTTAATACATTAAGAAACAATGATTTTTGAGTATTTGTCTTGATTGATAGTTTATTAATACTATATGGATGCGTATTTGAAATTTTTTTTTTTTTTTTGCTTATCTCAGACCCCCGACTTGAAATATTGGATCCATCCTTGGCTTAGTGGGTTTTTTTGTCTAACCTAATCAACCTAATAGTAAAGGGTTTGGATTTAGCTTTAAATCTGCTGGGTTTTGGGAAGGGTTCACTTTTGATGCCCTAGGTACTCGAACCCAACTTGATTGTGCATGTAAATTCTTGTATTATCCCTTCTATTAGTTTTTACTTACACACACACACACACACAAAAAAAAAAAAAAAAAAACCCTAAGATATTTGTAACAATTTAGGTGGTGTTTTGGTTTCTAAATATCTTTTGGATGGATAGAACTTAAAACTATATGATGTAAAAAACAGTAACGTTATATTGAATTTTCAGTATTTTTTTAGTGGGTTGAACATTATGAGTTGTGATGACAATTGAGTAGTTATAATGCTCGATTTCCTTCACATTATACTAAAAATATGGTTTAACTTAGTGTAGAAGTGTGTACTAATACATTCATTGAAGGAGTAGCAATATATGTACATATATATATATATATATATATATATATATATATATTCACAATTTTGCGCCCTGAAACTCAAGTAAGTTTTTTGCATCCTACAGATACTTTCGCCATGCTTCAGGTGAGCTATATGTCATATCACAGGCTTTGGCAAAATTTGTATCAATAAATAGGTCAGTTCCTTTCTTTTTTGGCTCATTGGTTATATAAATTATAAGCAATCGCTTTATGAAGCAAAAGAACTAAATCAAGGTCTATTGAGTATGCAGATCTATTCTCCGTACCTATGCCCATGATGATGTCAGTGCTGGATCCTGGTTTATTGGGCTCGATGTCAAACATGTAGATGAATCAAAGTTTTGCTGCTCATCTTGGTCAGCAGGTCTCTCTCTCTCTCTCTCTCTCTCTCTCTCTCTCTATATATATATATATATATGTGTGTGTGTGTGTGGCCATGATTGCAATTAAATATTAATTGAATAATTCTTGCAGTAGTACCAAACTCAATATTGCTTATCTAAGTTAAACCTTTTTTATAGCCTGTCTAAAGGCCTCCTGCCTCTGAATAGCGGTAGATCTGTAATAACATAAATGCTGGAATGGAATTCTGCCTATTGATCATTTTTTTTTTCAGGAGCTATATGTGCAGGTGTTTGATTTCATTAACTTTAGAGATTCTTAAATGGAAAAAAGAACCAGATGCAGTTGGATTGTTTTGAAGGTGTTAATATGCATCTCACAGCTGTTTTCAGTCTTCTTGATGTGAAGTTTTGATAGAAAAAAGCATTACGCTCTGAAAATTTTGACAAAACAGGGCACCTCTCATTGAAATCTCTCTTTCCCATCGCTTGAAATATTGAAAACAGTCTTGGTTAAATCTGTATACATTCTGGAGATAGGAGCAATCAGCAATGCAGTATTAGCACACAATGATTGCGGAAGACAGGCAACCCAAACCGATAATAGAAAAGTGAAGAATACAAATTTTTTTGTTACATGATTTATTGTTACTCTCTTCTTGCTCCATTGTTAGTATTTTTAGGCTAACTTTTTCATTTGGGTGCACAAAGCGTTTGGCACATCCTCACGTGGAAATGAAGGGAAGAAGGGGGGGAGGAGGGGGGAGTGATTCTTTTTCATGTTGGAGCTTATGAGAAGTAGATGTAGTTTTCATACAACCATGTCGTTTGCTGTACTTTACGGCACAATACAATGAAATTTATTTCCTTCTGCTGACTATTTCTAGAGCATTGAGTAAGACATCTTGTGGGGATGGCAAATTTGACTGTTTCATATCAATTGCCAAGAAGCATAAACAAGAGAACTTGATTATTTTTGCCTGCTAAGTTGGATCCAATGTTTGATAAACTCTGACAAATTCCAACTAAAGTTGAGACATGCGAATGCTCCTCAAGTTAATACCCCCTGAATGTGTATAGTAAACCTTTTGAACTATTTCTACATGCTGTATCACAAAAGACACCAGTCGGGGCAGAAAAGGTATTCTACCCACCCGATCCAATGTAGTCTGTTTCATTAAAAACACAACCATTTAATCCATCATCCATCCAACACAAGGTTGTGTTGGAAGGATGATACATATCCCAGAGAATGTTACTTGATCCCAATTACCAATTAATTACACATTTAGTGCAAATTGAATAATTAAAAAAAAAAAAAAAATAGTTGAAGATTTACATATTTGAGGATATGGTCACAAGGAAAAATCTTGATGTGTCGCAACTTGTCTTTATTAGAAGATGATATAGAAGCTCGGCATATTGAGGATAACTAAAATCTTATCTATTTGCATCCACTAAATGACGAAAAAAAAATATCTCAACTTTATTGTCCATATGAAAAAATGAGATCGGCATCTTGTGCCGATGAATTTTCTTATAGAATGCAAAGTACCAACTTAAATAAAAATAAGATTATTTTATTAAAGTTACTTTGTAAAAGCTAGATTACTTTATTAAAGTTGATCAATTAACCACTTTTTTATTTTTCTTAGAGAAAAAAAAAAAAAAAAAACTACTTTTTTATTATCTATTATCTTTACATTCTCTTCTTCCGTAAAAAGAAAAAAATATATTACCTTAAGGTCCCATGAGAGATGAGACCTCTCTCACAACATGTGTAAGTTCCACACACACAATTCCCATGTGTTGTGAGAAGAAGGTCTCATTGGGAAACAACCTCTTTTTGTAGAGATCACCGAATGTACTAAATATAAACACCTGCATAGCTTTAAACCCTTATGTTAATTGTATCTACCAAAATCTTGACTTACAATCAAATTTACTTAATACATAGCACTAAATACCTTTGATCCTATGGTTTGATTAACCAAAACATCTTTTCAAGAAATAAAATATTCTTATAGTCTTAGTGTTCTCATAGACACTATAGCTCCAATTAGCCGTTGTAGATAGAATGCTCTTCCGAAAAATAGATGCCTACGAAAATACAACATAAAGCAATTTTCCTTTTTTATTCATGTCGTTCTCATTTCTTCTCAGATATTTAGTGGTAAATAGAGCCGTTTCTTCGAGCAAAACCCACTTACTTCTGTAAGACAGGATAGTCGTGTTTATTAAAATCTTTATTTAGTTATAATAATTTCTCTTCTTCTTATTTTAAAGAAACCATTAAGTTATCACTTGGTTGTTAAAGAATGTAGTGTGACTCAGCTCAGGTGAGTCTTAGAGTAAAACTTGTGTCCATGAGAAGAGAGAGGGGAAATAAAATAAACGCATAAAACCTTCTGCTGTTGAACAAAACCTGTTTTAATTTATTTACATAATATATAAAGGAATTCTACTACATGATAAGACAGTCACAATACACTATTCTATGGAAGATGTTAAAATGAACGAAATGGGATCATCCTTCGACATTGTACTAACAAAACCCATAATGTTTTTCATCATCAGAATAAAGCCACAATTCTCAAACAAAGACAACTGTTTGTATAAAACCATTACTCTAATATTCACTAGTACACACAGCTACGTGAATCCTGTATCCTTACGTTGAACTGTTAAGGAAATGAGCTATTGCCTTGTCTGTATCGTTGTCAAACATGACTAAGGCTTCTGCAACATTGCTCGACGAAAATCCCATTTCTCGGAGGAGCCCGTAGCCTTTGACAAATTCCTGAACCTTCAGCAAGTGAAAGCAAAGACATTCGTTTTAATCATCTACTAGAAGAATCAAATTTAAATGCAAAGCTGAGGCAGATCACCAGGTATAAGAGCAAGAAAAGATAAGAAGGTCCACACTAACTAGTACATACAAAAAACGAAATCTTTCTTGAGCCAAAGATATTTCCATGAAATAAATGAATAATAGGAATTCCATCGTAAGACTATGATCATTCAACAAAATAGATGTATAATAGGACTTCAGTCATTTTTGGTAATAAGTGAACCCCAAGGTGCAAATGCTAGAAAAAATAATTACAATTGAACCTCTCTTCCTTTTCTTTGCCTGTCCATTTTGAACTTGGACTTGGTTAGGAACCTTGTGGCCTTTGGACAAGCACAATACAATGGCCCTCCTCTGAAGGTAAAACTCCAAAAGACCATGGCAATATGTCCTTAACAGTCACCCTTACAAACAACAACAATTGGAGTAAGAGATGTTCCAATATTAAATGTACATGAGCCACACATCCAAAAAGATAACTATACAAATGTCATCATCAATTCTTTACCCACACCGCAGGAATAACTTCAACATAAAGCCCATTCTTTAGAACTCACTTATGGTGCAAACCATCCAGGAAAGTCAGTACACATCACAACCCCCCACCCCCTCTCCTCCCCTCCCCCAAAATTTTTCTCATCCCCACAGTACTTCAGGTGTAACAATTTTTTGATAGGTACTTCAGGTGTTACAATAAAAGTTAAAATCAAGAAAAGACTCAGGAGCATACCTTGGTTGGATTGTCTCCATAATTTGCAACTGCAAGAGGAACGGCTTCTCGGTTGAGCCCCATAGTAATATATTTGTTCACCACAGGATCTCCAACAGGGCGCTGCTGCAATTTGCAATACAATCACTTCATACCTCAAAAGTGGAAAGCTAATGTAATTTACAATCCTTTTTCTTTTTTTTTGATAAGTTCATTTACAATCCTTCCTGAAGACATTGTATTTGTCTAAAGTACTAAACCATAAGAACACTTTTTATTTTTGGCTGAATAGTCACAAACAATTAGGTAATGAGGGCTTTGCATATGAACCCCTGATTAAATATATGGGAAACTCCAAACCATGATGAAATTGTTCCTTCACAGTAATTATTGTGACAATTAGAAAATCAGGTAAAGTGATTATAAAAAGCAAATATCACAAGCTAGTATAGCATTGAAAGAAAAATCAAAAATCTCTATAGAAAATGAGCCTACCATTGAAGATGTAGACTCTGTATTTCTAGATGGAAGGTTTTCCGGCCCAAACCTGCTCCAATTCTGGCTGTCCTTCTCTGCTTCAGCTAAAATTTTTCTCTCAAATTCAAAGTCAAACTGGAAATTGCTCCGGGGAATATCTCCTATTTGTGTTGACAATTGAGGCTACAAGATAAGGAAAAAAAAGCTTAGTCCAATTTAGAGAGCATATGAAGTAACTCTTCCCCCTTCTCATTTTTCCACACTTTCTCAGCTACAAACAATGTAACTAATGCAAAGTAGACAATTCAAACACTTGCTCATGCAAGTAGCATTTCTATCTATAATTAAGAAGTTACGATTGTCAAAACTCATAAACACTTCAAGAATTTTCAATTAATCAGACCGGTCCAGTACAAAGTTAAAAATAGTTAATAGCCTGATGAAGGACCACTGTGAGATTAACATGTTTTTATAATCTTAATGCAGACCTACTTATTAGATGGCTAGTCTCCTCCAAAATCAGAACTCATCCCCTTACAATAAAAGATCATAAATCCCCCCCCCCCCCCTAAAAATCTATTTAAGTTCCTAAAAAAGAATAGCATAATTGTATCGCAGTTCATCAAACTGGTCCACATTACAAGTATAAAAAAGAAAAAAAAAATGAACAAGAACCAGATAGCCACTATGAAAGGCCAATTCCAAGCCAAATAAATAACAGTGATGTACAAATAGCATATAAGCTCACTCAACCAAATACTAGATAGTGTGCATTTGTTAATGAACCATCAAAAAAATCAGTTTTTTTTTTTCTTTTCCTATAAAAAGTTTCTAAAAATATATCCTAAACCAATCCGTTAACTTTTCCAAAATAACAATCAAACAACGTTAGGATTAGAAGCAAAACATCATCAACAGCAGCATATGAGTTTTGTGAGCACAAAGCATTTTGTCTAATAGCAAATGAAAAAAGCGTAAATTAAATTAGGAATAGAAAGTTACCGGAGGAGTGATCCGATATTGGGGTTTGATGGCAACCCTAATGCCCAATCCAGCTGCAACAAATTTAGACATATAATTATTAACAAAATTAAAAAAAGAAGAGGAGGTAAATGAAGAGAGAGAGAGAGAGAGAGTGAAATTACAAGAAGGGGAGGAGTGGTGGTGCTGGTGGTGGGAAGAGGTGCGGGTTGGCGGAGGGTTCATGGTGGGACCGGGTTGACCCACCCGGGGATATAAGGATGAGCCTCCTCCTCCTCCTCCTCCTCCTCCTCCTCCTCCGTACATTGGATGGTTGGATGGTGCCGATGATGTGGAGGATGTACGGTACATCGGTGAGTCGTATGTTGATCCGGACCTGTTCCTGTAATCGTAGTCCATCTTTTTTTTATATATAATTTGAGAGAGAGATTGGTGAGAGTCAGAGATCTCTGGATAAAGTAAAATCTCAAACACTACGCGTATAACGAAATAGACAAGGGAAAGAAAGAGAGTAGGAAGATGAAACTTGGACTAAAGCTAATTTGCCAATTTCTCTTTTCGCGCGTGCGGGAAAATATTGGACTAAACACTCAGCCCAAATTTACCTATTTTTAAAATATATATATATATATATTGGATTAACAACCTATTAACCGAAATAATATTTTATATTATACCACCATATTTAGTTATATTTAGATAACACTGTAATTTAGGCAAATGGATATTTTTTTTAATATATATATATATATTTTCTTTTCCTTTGATCCTTGTGCTGCCTTTCTTGTTTCTCTAATTCTCTCTTACTGTTTAACAAATCACACTTCCTTTATGAGAAATGCTAGGGATGGCAAAAATACCTTACTCCCCCTTGAGTGGACTTTTCCCACCTAAATGAGGTGGAAATGAAACACTCATTATCCGACCCAGTCTCACCTCACTGTCATTCTTAGCATCCAAGTGCCAAAATAAATTTTTTCCAAATAAAAATACTAAAGATACTACAAATTTCAGCATTAAGAGTCCCAAATTCACGTTGGTTTTGGCACTAAGAATTTTAAATTTATAATTATTCCATAAACCTCTAAATAACTACTCTAATGCACCAAAACATTTTTAAAAACTTAAAATGTAAAACTCTTTTTCCTTTTCACTGAGAAAAAACGAGCTTCAACATGACATTGACTCTATTTACAAGGAAGACTACAAGAAAGTTTTATAACAATTCTTTCCACCTTCCAAAGTGAGGTCATTTATTCTCGCTTTCAATATGCTATAATTTAAGGAAAGGGATAAACATTTTAAAAACAAATAAACAAATGTGCACACACAAAGGAAAAGTGAAGATTAGCTTCCTCTTTCATGCCCAAAAAGAAATTGATAAATATCTACAGGGATGAAAAGCAATATGGTCATTGAGCAAATACTAATTTATCACTAACCAACTAGATAAAGAAAAGGCACCAATTGTAAAAGGAACAGATACAACTTACAACTTACAAGGCACTTCAGAACTAGAGATACACTAAAGGTTAAGAGGGCTACACAATTACAAATTAAATATGTGGTCACTTGCACCAAATATGGCAGCATTAAACTGTCTAGTATTCAAGTCACTTCCCTCCAAAGCACTACCAAACCTGTCAAGCCACTGAGTTGGGCTTGGGTTGTCACTCTCCTCTACCCACTCTGAGGTCATATCAATGTCATCAAATTGAATAGGATCAGCTTCTAAAGACTTTGTTCTCATCTGTCTTGCCAACTTCAGATTGTAATTTATATATACAAGGTCATTCAGTGTTTCTTTATCGATCTTATTCCGCTTCTCAGAGTGGATTTGCTGAAATGTGTTCCAATGCCTCTCAAAAGTGAAACTGCTACAAACTTGACTTAGTATTCTAATGGCAACTCGTTGCAAAACAGGTGCAGAATCGCCATATTGTTCCCACCAAAGCCCTACAATGAAACTAGCAGCAAGTTTCAGGACAACATAAAAGCTTAGAAGGGACCAAAAAAGCTGGAAGGCTGCATATTACAAGGCCCAATGCGTGTTTAGCTGCAAGTTTGCTAATTCAACAACTAAGAAGTGTAGACACACACAGAGACATTACTATAATGATATACAAGCCATCAATCCATGAAGGTGGCAAAAAAACTAAATATGAGAAAATCCAAACAATTTTCTGTCAAACCTAGTTGATGGTATTAAGAAAAGTAGAAGGCACAGCAGCATCTTTGGGTCTGAATATTTACATCTGACTGGCATAACTAAGAACTCATATGAAAATGCTTGATGGTATAAGAAATGTATATGACATCAGAATACATATACATCCGACTATTTCAAATGAGAAGATTGATCAAATGTTTCTTTTATTATAAGATTGACTAACCTTTTGGTCTCTTTGTTCAAGAATTTATCACATTATCAAATTACACTTAGCTTTACCTAGATTTTAACTATTCAGAGATAAATATATATATTAAATTTATGCAGAAAAAAGTATTATTAAATCTGACATCTATTATTTTTATGGTAAAGCCAAACCCTAAATTTTATTGGAACTCCTGATCCATAAATCTTACTTCTCAATCCAGTTCAAATTTGTGTCTGAACTAAACAATTAATTCTACAAGCTTCCAACCTGGGACTTCGAAATACTATTGTTTAAGCAGGATTCACCTAAAATAGGATATTTCTACAGCTAAGCGATCATTCCAACCATGATAGTCATAATGATGCACTATAATGGGATTGCAGTTGGTGTACAGGATGCAATCTGCTCCTCACATCTGTCTATTCCACTAAGATGCTGAAAAAATGTATAGCATACAACTCACTCTTTGATGCTTATAGACATCTTATAGAATACAAAATCATGTGCTTACCAGGTGGAACGGTGTCTCTAGCTTCCTTTGCTAAGTTACAAGCAAACATCCCTCTCACCTTAGTAAAGGTACATATTTGATTCGTGATGTCACGTCTCATATCAGGCATAGGAAGTAGAATCTCCAGAACTTTGTAAAGATCTTCTTTCATAGCTGGAATAAATTTCATTTCTGGATTATACTGGATACTAGGGTTCAAAAATGCTGCTGCTGCATGTAAGGGTGAATGGAGTTGTTCCCGCCACTTTCTATCTACTATATCTAAGAATATCTTGCACTTATTCTCATCCATTATATAGTATGTCCTTATCGATTCCTTGGCCCTGGTCATTAGCTCATAAATGGAACCCACAGCTGGTTTCCCTGCAGATACTTCCCTCAACACTTTCAGAAAAGGCTCGGAGATGGCCACACTTTCTTCAACTGCCCTCCAGAAATCATTATCCTCAACAATGGCAATACAATTTATGCTCTGCGGTTTATTTGTGTATGAGGAGTTCGTAGAATACTCAGGGCTATTGAACATAACCTTCAGTCTAGACCTTTGCTTCAACAAAGACTGCAGTGAGAGGAAGTTGGATATGGACTTTGTGATACCAGTCTTAATAAGTTCCTGTGCCCCAGTATACTGTTTCATCAAATCAAGCATCAAAGCACTATTATATATAAACTTTGTTATGGTTTGTGCTTGTAAGATACATCTGTTTACCCAATCTACCTTTGAAATTTCCTCCAAGATAAGATTCAAACATTGAGAGGCACAGTGAGACACAAAAATGGTTCTGTAGTTCTGCATGATATGGCTTGCAATACCAGTATAATTGAAACTACTATCCATGATAATTTGCACAACATTTTCTGGGCCAAAATCTTGAATAACAGAATCAAATAAATCAGCAAGGTATTTTGTGTTCTTGAAATATGAAGATGCATCTACAGATTTGTGGAAAAAGGTCCTGGAAGGAGACGAAACTAAAAAGTTAATCAGAGCTCTTGATTTATTGTCAGTCCATGTGTCTGCAATAATGGTACAACCTGTGGTTGTCCATTCTTTTTCTACATCTTTCAATTGTAGGCTCACCTCTGACTTTATCCTTTCCAACCATATAGTCTTCAGTATCTCTGCTGATGGACCTGTAAATCCAGGACCACACTTTGCTACTGCATCAATCATAAGCTGATAAGATGAAGATCGAGCAACACTGAAGTCCAGCTTATTCTCAAAAAAGAAAAGAGCAATATTTTTCTCTGCATTTTCTTGGTTGTTCAAGGATGGAGGAGCCATTGGTGATACAGTAGGGAAGACTTTCTGAATTGGAGATACGACTGACTCCAAAGGCATAGAAGCTTTAACCATGGATATATTGCCAGGAGGTTTGGCTTCTACTAGCTTTGGCTTTGTAACACAAGAACTTTCTTTAATCTCCTCCTTTTGTGCTATTATAGCTCTCACCCTGTCAGTAACATCATCTCTCACTTTGGTACATGGATTTACACCTTTACTTGGAAGTCGAGATAGATGATGCTTCAATCTACTGATTCCACCATTCAAAACTCTCTGGCAAAATTTGCATCTCACCTTATTTCCTTCCAATTTCTCAGCATATTCCCAGCAAATATCTTTTTCTCGAACCACTGCCAGAAGAAAAATGTATAATTAGTTCATATAAATGTTAGTAGTTTCTGCTTTCTTGATATCTCCCACCAAAACAAAC
This sequence comes from Quercus dentata, assembly GCA_028216015.1. Classification (NCBI taxonomy): domain Eukaryota; kingdom Viridiplantae; phylum Streptophyta; class Magnoliopsida; order Fagales; family Fagaceae; genus Quercus; species Quercus dentata. The sequence goes on along the minus strand of CP116452.1, from coordinate 16,507,498 downwards.
TAACCATAGAGAGTTGACACAATTAACTTCAAAAAAAAGCTGTCTTCAACTTAAGAAGCAATATATACATATTTGAAATATTAATTTGGGAAAAATAAACAGTATACAATTATGTAAAGACACAGTTATCAAGCAATTGACAGTGTTATCAAGATATAATCACACTAAATCATAAACTTTCCAGTTGTTTAAAGCATTTATTTTATTACACAGGACTGCAATTCTACATGCACTATATTCTTAACAACAATCATAATGGCATAAAAAACAAGGACTTACTGAGGGTGTAGAAGGCCGTATAATTCTCCTGTAGGTCAACCTACACAGGAAGCAAGCCAAAACTGAATATAAGTAGCTGGATAATCATGCATATAAAACATGAATTAGTTAAGTTTTCAAACATTGCCAAGAGCCCAAGAAAAGGACGAACCTAAGGAAAATACACAAGCCCTCCTGATGTAGCAACCCAAAAAAAAGTACTTATTGCACACTCAAGAATACACAAGCAATCATCAGAGTAACACGGATGACAGCACATTTTGAATAAGATCAAATTCACTACCAATATCATTGAAATTCTTAAAATGTAGATATAAGATAAGTAATCTCAATGAAATGTGTGATCATTACTTCAATGACATAGATAAACGATAAATGTTATAGTTATATAGCTCAAATTATGTCCCCTATAAACTGATTGAAACAGAATCAACACAATCAAGCACAAATATATTGTCAATGTCTTGGCCAACTTCCACACTGCTATAGTCATATAGTTCAAATTTTTGTGTTTTTTCTTCTCATTTTTTTTTTTTTTTAACCCAGAATTGTGAGCATGGTTGGCACATGAATTCATGAATTCCAATGAAACCCAGTTCTGAAATAAATCTTATTGCCTCCTAAATTCTCATCCCAGCTTCACAAATTTCGATAAAATTTTAACCTCTCTCTTTTCAAATAAATCCAACACACTATGAAAAAGATACATAAACAGTAAAACAGATACAGACAAAAAAAAAAAAAAAAAAAAATTTGGGTTTCCTTCCAAATCTGCTTATAGAAATCAACCAAGCTCCAAATTCTATTTCCCATAATGGATCTTCGATTAGGTTATGTAAAACAACTTACATTTTCCCTGGAATTTGCAGACCCAGTTTGCATTTTACCAAAAAAAAAAAAAAGTTTCGAACTTTCCTTTACTTTCCTCCATTTTCTCACAAACCAAACAAGTAATAGTTCAGATTTGCAGTAAATCTGAGCCATATAATAGCTGAAAATGTTTTCAAATTATAAGAGCACAAAATATAAAAAACAGTTACTAAAAATTAAAAAAGAGCCAAAACGGTTTGGGAGAGAAATTAAAAATAAGAAAAAAAAAAAAAAAAGTGAAAGAGAAATAGCGAGAAATTTAAGGAGCTTACTGAGAGAAAGAGATTGGTCTTCTCGACGGAGAGATAATCGGAAGTTTGCTGAAGATTCTGGTTCTTTTTTTTGATTTTATCGCGATATTTTTAAGGGGTGTTAGGGCGGATTTTTCTTTTTATTTTTTTTGGGGGTTTTTGTCTTTTAATAAATCCTCTCTTTTCTCGTTTTCTTCGAATTTTTGAATTTCTTTTTTTATATTATCTTTTTGTTTCTGGCGATATATCGCCCGGAAAGTGTGTGAATCAAGCCAATTAGGAGTGAACACGTGGATAAGGATTTTTGAGAGAGTGATGAGGGTGAGTTACGACGTCGTTTTATGTGAGTTTGGAAATTTAAGAAAAAAGAATTGGGCGATGGAAGCTACTCTTTTGTATCAGAGCCAGGTTTCGATCCTGGGACCTGTGGGTTATGGGCCCACCACGCTTCCGCTGCGCCACTCTGATTTGTTGATATATCTCCCAATTATAAAATATATATACCATAGGTTTAATGAAAAATGCATGATTTAGTTGGGCATTGGTCTGTTACGAAATTTTAGGCTTGACAATAGAAAACATAATCTTTTGCCTTTTGTTTTGCAGGCCACAAGGAAGATATATTCCTTTTTGCTTTTATGGACTAATAAATTAAAAACAATGATTCATATGCCTATGGCCCTAAGTTGGTACTCTCCTTTTTGCGCATGTCAATTTTGAAGTAAAATATATTCCATTGAGGGTAAAATCCTTTTACAAAAGGTTATAAAATATTTTACCTTTAAAATTTTGGTAAAATATTTTATAAAAACACATAGTAGATTCCCCTCTCCTCCATCTAGTGGCTAGTTCATTGATTTTTGATGCCAACAGTCCAATAACCGGAAACATTATTTCGCCAATGTCCAATGGTCGAAGCTGCCATTTCAATGACCAGTGTCTACAATCCAATCACTGGAGACCACTTCGACAATAAGCCACTAGTTTTGGTGATTTGCTTAAAAAACTTTACATGTCATATCAAACACCTAAAAATGTTTTATATGTAAAATATTTTATGTTTGAAGATATTTACTTTAAAACAAACCGGGCATTTGTGTTGGAATAAACCACTAGGAATGAGTGAAGAGTTTTCTCCATTAGCTTCTTGTCATCAAATACAAATCATCTATACCACTTTTTGTATTACACTTTATGTTCTACCAATCATGGTATACCATGTATTCACTTGACTTTCCTTATAAAATAATAAAAGTTTAACATAGAAAAAATTTAAACAAATGGCATACCATGATTTTTTTTTTTTTTTTTTTCCAAAAGTGGGCTACCCATCCATTGAGGGTGGGCGTGCACTTTAACCCAAGGGCAAGGGGCATGCGAGATATTGACTCCAAGATGGACAAATTAACATACTAACCACATCCCATTTAGCCAATCCGAACATACTAAGTTACTCGATTACAAGCTTATTTTCTACTAAGCTTGGTATACCATGATTGGTAGAACATAAAATGGAACACAAAATGTGATACAAAGAATTTGTATTCTTTGTTATCATTATTTGAGTGGGTTGTTTATGTGGAATACAAATCCCCTGTCCCATTTACCATATATAAAAGTTTAACATGGAAAAAAAGATCCAAAAAAATAAAAGTGGAATAAAAATAATTTCTCTCACTTGCTATATATTCATATTACTTTCCTTATAAAATAAAATTAGAAAAGTTAAAAGAATTTGTTGTGAAAATCGAAAAAAATCAACAAAAGACATATATTCATTCCACTTTTCTTTTCTTTTCTTTTATATATATATATATATATATATATATATATATATATATATAAGATTTTGCAGTGAAAATGAAAAAAAAAAAAAAAAAAAAAGAATTTGCAAAGGAAGCCTGCTTTTTTATATCAGAGCCAGGTTTCGATCCTGGGACCTGTGGGTTATGGGCCCACCACGCTTCCGCTGCGCCACTCTGATTGGTTAATATGTACTTTTTTTCCATTAGTTTTATACACTATTTTACAAAAAAAAAAAAAAATGCCCGGTTCAATTGGGCCTCTGGCCTGTTAATGATTTTCAGGTTAACAATACAAAACCTATTTTTGTTTTGTTTTGCGCGTCAAAAGAAAGACATGGACCTTCTTTTCTTTTCTTTTTTGTGCCCAAACAAAAGAAAAAAATTATTAATATGCCTTTAAGTTGGTACTCTCCTTTTTGTGCATGTCAATTTTTGTGAAGGGATGAGTGATAACCACTAGGAATAAAAATCCTTTGTCTAACATGCTATATATTCATATAATTTTCCTTATAAAAAAATAAAAAATAAATAAAAAAAACTAAAAGATTTTGTAGTGGAAATGGGAAAAAAATCAACAAAGACAAATATTCATTTGACTTCATTTATAAAATAAATAAAAAGATGTTTAAAATCGAAAAATAATGATAATAATAGAATTTGCAATGGAAGCCTACTCTTTTATATCAGAGCCAGGTTTCGATCCTGGGACCTGTGGGTTATGGGCCCACCACGCTTCCGCTGCGCCACTCTGATGGGTTGATATGTACTTTTTTTCAATCATATTTATACACTATTCTTTTATTTTTAAATGCCCGGTTTAGTTGGGCCTTTGGCCTGTTAAGGAATTTCAGGCTTAACAATACAAAACCTTTTTCTTTTTTTTTTTTTTGCGGGTCAAAAGAAAGACATGGACTTTTTTTGGGTCCAAAAAAAAGAAAAACAATTATTAAGATACCTTTAAAAGTTGGTACTCTCCTTTTTGTGCATGTCAATTTTTGTGATGGGCACTGGGACTGGAAGATGAGTTTTGTTTTCTTCATTAGCTTCTTGTTATTATCACTTTTTTAGGTGGGTGACCAACATTATTCTTTAGTCAATGAACATGACTTCTTTGAATTTTCTCTATTGATTAGAGTTAAGAATTTCTCAGCTGTGTTCCATTTGAACTGTTCAAAATTTTTAATTCTAATCAATAGAGAAAATTTGTGATTACAATTAGAATAAGCAAAACCCCACGCTTCCTCAATGTCTCTGATTTTCAATTCCGTTCGAATTGGGTTTTCATGTCAACTTCTTTTTCTATTTTCAAACAAAGCTTTGTTGAGTGCAATGTGGATAAATTTAACTTTAAGAAAAATTTTTTTTTTTTTTTTTTTTTTTTTTTTTTTTTTTTTGCATTTTGACAAATTTTATAATTCGGAATTTGGACCTGACCTGGAAAACGTAGCACTTTCTCAACTTTTTTCCTCAATTGTTTGATTAAATTATGAACTTCTGGACATGGTTGTGTTAGGTAACGTACATGATTAATTTTTGTAAAAGCATATAATATTAGACATATTAACATCTCGTATATGTCCAAGCATGTTGGCCTAATTTGGTTAGCTGGGAATCTTATATATAATAATTTGAATTATTAAAGATAATGACATGTACATGTATATTGAAAAATATGGATGATCAAAATAAATGTATCGCATTGAATCATTGGTAATGGAAATATAGTAGGACATATAGAAAGTGATATTATCATATAGGAGAAATTACAACTTACCTACATGTGGTTTGGTTAAAATTTTAAGTTGTCTATCTATGGTTTGAAATTTGACATTTTACCGACTTGAGGTTAGCTCAATTAGATTTTTGTAACTCATCTCTGTTAAAAACAGGCTAAATATGTAATTTTGCTCCACTTTTATGTCTCTCTCCTCAAAAAATACAAAAAATATAAAAATACAATATCAAATAAGATAAAAAAAAAATCCGGTGGAACACTTGCATCATGGGATTTCAAATCACAGGTCTTAAATTTTGGTCAATTTTCAAATGAGTAAAATGTCAAATTCCAAACCATTGAAACCATAGGTAGACAATTTAAATTTCGATTAAACCACGTGTGGGTAAGTTGTAATTTGCCTTATTATATATATAATAATGGTTTAGTATAAGACTAAATTTTGGACTCATTCATCCTTGTGGTCCATGAAGTACTATGTTCAAGATTCATGCCATGTTCTTTTAATTTTGTAAGGCAATTTCGTTTTTAAAACTCTATCATGACATGAATATGATGATCATTGCGGTCGTATTTTTAAGCATTATGATGTAGAGGAATGAAAAAGAATGCGACAACAAGATTGCTATAATCATCTCATGGAGGCATAAACAATCTCACTGACAATTTAGTGAAATATATAAATAACATATATAAGACAAAGAAGAATGTATTTGTTTTGAAACAGAGCAGTTGATAAAGGTTTTGATAAACCTTGCTCCTCAACCAGCTAATGGCACATATCTCTGTCGAAACAATATATTGCTATCTTACATTTTTGTTTGGTAAAATACAATGTGAATTTCATCACTACCCATAGACTAATTAAATTCCTGTAAAAAACTGTCCCTAAGTTTTCTCTTTTCTTTTGCATGTCCTTTGGAAAGAAATAGGATGTACCATTTGGTTCATAGACCATTAATATAATGCACACGTACCTCTACAACCTTTAGGTCTTTTCTTTTGTTTTATGGCTTTGGTTTATTTCAAAACGTAAGTGCCTTGAACCCAACACTCACCTTTGTAGGGTTATTTCTGGTTGATGGCTAGTTTAGCAAGTTAACACGAATTAATTTATTTATTAATTATGTCAAAATGGCTTGACCCATTTTGACGCAAATCCATATATTCATGTCTTGTTCGCGAGTCATGTTAAATATCATCACCCTTATTCTATTGTCCATTTTCTAAAAATTGAAAATAAAAATAATTAATTAAATCTTTCCTGCAATTGATTTCATTTGAATGAATATATTAACACGTGGTTTTAAAAGTTACAATTTATAAACTTGTACTTAGTTATATTTGTTTTTTCATTCATTAATTCAATATGTTGAGATTGTAATTTGTTTAATGGATTTACTTTTACAATAAACTTGTTTTAAACGTGTATTTTTTTTTTTTATCAATTTTGGATTAATCTTTATTAAAGGATTAAACCTCATTCAAGTGAAATATAATTTTTTTTTTTTATACTAAGTATTAGCAAAACCATATTCAATCCATATGATTGATGGAGAAACGGTAAATAGTAACCTGATTGATGGAGACACCGTAAGCAGTTATTACACATAGCTTGTTTAGTTGTGCAAATTGCAAAGTGCTAATCATGTTTTAATTTGGTTGAAATGATAGAAAAGTGGGATGATGGAAAATATTTTAATTTTCCACCATGTGAATTTAGTTGGAAGGAAAAAAAGTAGAATAATGTAAGATAAATATAAATTACATTTGTTTGGTTGAGAAGAATAATGAAAGAAAAAAATATAATTTGTGTAAATTTACTAAAAATGGTTTGGAATGGGAAAAAAATTGATAATTGATGGGTTAAAAAAAAAGTTGAATGGAATGGCAGTTAAGTCATTTTGACTTACCTCCCTATTTTCATCTAAGTTTTCTTCATGATTTGAAGAGAAAACAATTGATGGATTTGAGTGAAAAACACTTGAGTCCACTTTTTTTTTTTTAATTGTTAATTAAACAATGAAAATTTTCAATATTCCACTTATTTTCCACCGAAAGTTTTTCATTCTTCATGTTTACACCTCGACCAAATATTGACTTAAGGAGAGTTTTAAAGAATTTTGGGGAAAAAAAAAAGGAGATACGTCAAAAATAGTTGGTGAAATTGGAAAAGGTTTTTAACCCCGCCAAAAAAAAATTATTTTATAGCTTTAGGGGGGGAAAATTTGATATATAGAATTTTTGAAAAAATAAATGTTTTACTATTCTTTGATAAGGAAGTTTTTCTATTCATTGTCCACGCTTTATAATTGCAAAGTTTTAAAGTACCATATATACTATTCTCTATTTTGTAAATAGAGAGAGAGAGAAACACCTAAACACCTAATCTTTATTACTTTGGGACCCTCTAGTTTGGCTTTTACGAAAACAAATAGCATGATTTTGGGTGATAATTACAGTGTCTAGAAAGTCAATTTTTGACCATTTTATCACATGCTGCCATGTCTCATGCGACTAACTATTTGAAGAACAAATGAACTGGATAGTCTGGATCCCAATACCTCTCCATAATTTACCATATTTTCTTTTTGTATCATACTGTGATAAAAAGGAACAATATAGTACTTTTTCTTCCTAGATTCTCTCTTCTTTAATTGAATCTTTGATTGACTACTCTTATTTTTCTTTTTTTATTAAGGAGAAGAGTTGCCCCATAAATTTTATATCCAATTGCACAGAACTGCTTGAGAGCATTTCTATTTTTTATTCACAGATTTTCTCTACCACTTCTTGAGTCCACTATATGAATGTGCCATATAGCATCAAAGACTCTCACTTTCACACATAAACCTTATATTTTTTTTTTTTTTTTTTGTTAATTATAGTAAAACTAATTACAAATTGAATCTTCCCTCCACCACTTATTGTAACAATTATCAAAAAAGAATTTTTAAATTTAAAATCCTTGGAAAAGAGTCTAATTTAATTGATAACTATATAGTTAATTAGAGTTTTCTCATATGCAATGCAAGTATTAGTTAACAATGTTAGTTACTGCCTTTTCCAAGTAGCTACTCTTTTTAGTTTAAATGATAAAATTTACGTAGCTATTCATTTGATTGATAGTTTTGTTTAAAATTGTTTTGGTTTCGATAATGACTGGTGGTTATTTTGGGGAGAGTCTCCTCAAGTTTTGTTGCTGTTCTTAAATTAAAAAATTAACATAAAAATGTAGATTTATTATTGAATTACATCATTCTAGCTCTCATTTGTGAACTTTGCAGGGTTACATGTACCATGTGGTGCCTTTAAAACCAATTTGGAAATTGGTAGAGTTGGTGGCGTGTTTAAGTTTGTAATAGGTGTCATAGTGTTTACTAATTGAATATGAGACTCTAACATTAACTTGACATTTATTTAGAGAAATTAAACAACTAAATGGAAGATTTTTGTGTTTGTATGTTTTTGCTTTTGTTTATTGTGTTTGCGTACCTTAGTATGCATGCGGGTGGGATAATAAATTTGTGCAATCCTGTTAGTTGGATGACATAAGTTAACAATTCTTATTGAGAAAAGTATTTAGTAGTTCCATCGGATTTATTGTTTTTTATGTTTTTTTTTAATTATACAAGTCAACTATATATCAATAATGTGTTCTCCATTACTAAATTTTGGTTATATATATATATATATATATATATAGTTTTTCAATTAGCCCATACATTGCACAAGTAAGAGAGTAGTATTCAATATTTTGAATTCAAAACTTGAAAGGCTAATAAATGCGCATGAATTGAAAGAGAACTTTTATATTTCATTTTCTTAAACAATATAAAAGGCTTTATTAATTAAACAAAGAGCTAGAGAATTGTTATAACTATTCTACATTGAATCAATATAACCTCTCTCAAAAAAGACCAAACTTCAAGTACATACAGTGCAATAATTAACACTATCAATCTATCACTGGAACACACACATATATATGAGAAATGATATGTCCACAACATTTTTATAACAAATCTGATGGGTTGTTACTGGTTATTATTGTTGGGGCAAAAAAGTAATCTTAGTGTTAGGTTCAAATTTGAATTAATAACAACTAACCACCTATGATTTGTTGTGAAAATGTTGTAAACGTAGCACCTCTCTTTATATATATTTATATATATAAATATATATATATATATATATATATCATCCACTTCAAATTCAGATCTCAGTCGAAACTCACAAGTTAACTAGATTAGCATATATAATATAATGGGTCGTGATAAAATAGGGTCTAAGCTTAAATATTGCCATGGTAGTGATAAAAAAAAAAATAGGATTGAAGTTGGAAGCTTAATTATGCATATAGAAAGTAAAAGGAAATAGAAAAAATTAAATAATTATGCAGATATAGTAACGGTCCCAGTTAGGCACAAGCAGACACACACACACACCCAAGCTTGGCTTGCACACTTGAAATACTGACAGAACTGAGCAATATTTTAATATTGCTTTTTTATCTAATTATTTTGATCATTAATTTTTTTTTTTCACTTTAAACTATTAAAAATATTTTTTTTTTTGTCCTAAAATTGTATTAAAAAAAAATTTTTGTATCACTAAATTATTGAAAAAGTGTTTGGGATGAATTTTTATTTTAATAAAATTTAAAAATCAAAATAATATTATAGTAATTAATTAATTAATTTTCTTGATGAACAACATTGCTTGCTGGTTTAATAGACAGGGAGCAGCATATCGTGCAGTAACTTCGCACGTGGAAGTAGGTTCAGCTGTGTCACTGTCACGACCATCTCCATTGATTGGATGAAGCTTGAAAATTAATAACTATATATATATATATTTTTTTTTTTTTAGGAAAATAACTATATATATTTAAAGTATATTGTTGTAAACTTTTTTTTTTAGCTTGGAAATTATGAAAATAAAATAGTGAGTTCATATGAATTTCATAATTTCGCCACTTACAAATTACTATATAGTAAAATTATGGCAAAATTATGAAAAAATTTATAACAGTCAAATTAATTATTCACACGAGAGATGACTTTTTTTTTTTTTTTTTTTTTTTTTTTTTTGGGATAAACACAAGAGAGATGACTTAGAACTTAGAAGTCAACTATTCATTTTATTAGACTGTGACTAAACGCTCCAATCCTATAGTAAACAGAATCGTACAATTCTCCTTTTTTTTTAATTAATTTTTTTATTATTCATTCTCTTTTTCCCGGCTACCCAATGAGAAAGAAAAAAGTGTACAATTCAATTTGGTAGGTTACCGAACTTACCTGTGGCAAGTTTTTTCAAATTTCAAACTTTATATGTTTCAAAAAAATTAAAAAAAAAAAGGTGTTATCTCCTTAATATATTGAGATTATTTGTAATTAGTTTCTTAAGAGATCTTTTAATTCTTAGAATTTGAGAATAATTTATATTGTAAGCGCTTTCCTTGTACTTCTTATTTAAGTTTAATGCAAGTATTAAGATGATTTAGGCACTTGCTTCGAATTAGTTTGCTTATATTTAAGAATTGAAATAAATGAAAATCATTCATATCCTTTCCTCTTAATTTTGAAAAAAGAAAAAGAGAGTGTATAATTTCTTAAAGTAATTTTACTCTAATGCACGCGCCTCTATGGTAAGTGGACTTATCATTAATACCTAACTATATATAATAGTAATATATATCTCATTCAATTCATTTATTTATTATTTTTGATGGATTATTCAATTCATTTAAGTTACCCACTTACCCGCCTCACCGCCCACAATTAGTATAACTTTTTTTTTTTTTTAACTAAATTTATATATACTATAATTTCATTTTCTTTGCTACGATCACAACTACCAGTCACATACAACTCTTTATATATATATAGAAAGTACCCAATAAAAAAACCATTAACAAACAAACAAAATTTCTTTCTAAGAAGAAGAATAACTAAATAAGAACAATCACTGCTAAAATTCTCGAGCTCAATAACTATGTTTAATTGCTACCTATCTTCTTAAACTTTCTTTATTTTCATGAACTCTCTCTCTCTCTCTTCGCCCACATGCACCCTCCTGTTCGTGCGCTACAAAGAAAATAATATCATAGAAACAGAGAACTTCTTTGGCACACAGCTTGCTTGGCTTCTCTCAATGATTATCTAAATGGTTTTCTTATTTTCTTTGCATGTGACACTGCTTATTTAACAAGCATACACCAGCTCATCCTCCATCATTACGTACCATTATCATTGCAGTGTTCCCCAGTACGGTTTTTTTTTTACTCTGGTAACTGTTTCTGAAAGTCCAAGAATATGTACAAAGCTTTAACTGGCTATTCAATACTTGCAAGAAAGGGAACAAGTTTGGTCTGATCTGGAGCCATGAAGTAAGTTTTTGTGTGTGTTTGTTTGTGTCTTTCTTTCAACTGTATATTTTCTGGTGTTTCTCTTTGAATTCTTTATTTGGAATCTTTTGATGATCATGAAAGAAATGAAAGCAAACCAAAAAGAAAGGAACCTTTTGTGCCTATTATCTGTTAGTATGAAACAAAGAGTTCTGTTAGGCTCAATAGAGTAGCTATTCTTGGGTTCTAAATTCTAAATTTTGAAATGTCTAAATTTTGAAGCTTTTGAATTCTGTCTGCTCTTATGTAAGAGACCTTTGGGGGTTTGTGAAGGAGCAGAGAGCCAAAGTCAATAGAAGACAAACAAAATACAAATTTTCTAGATAAAACTGCTTATCTTGACAAAGTAGAGCACGGGCAGAATATTTATAAAAGTCAATCTTTCATAACAAAATTTCCAATAAATGTACCTACAGTTAATGATTATTTTATTAGCATATTCTTTATGTTTGGCTTTCAGACTCTAATTCATCTTCTGCTAAATTCCATGTAGATGTGAGCAAGTTTTGACTACACAGTTTCATTTGAACTGCAAATTTGCTTGACCACTTGGTTCTGCAACTCTGATTGAGAAAATGAACAGCAAAAAGGCCTTCTTGTTCATTTTATTTTTTGTGTCAATTTTCTCACAAATTGCTGCTGACCCAGTTGAAGATAAACAAGCATTGCTTGATTTCTTTCACAATATCTCACACTCCCACTCTCTCAATTGGAAGGAGAAAACTTCTGTATGCAAAACCTGGACAGGAGTGACCTGTAACAGTAATCAGTCCAGAGTCATAGCCGTCCGATTGCCAGGAGCTGGTTTACAGGGTCCAATTCCATCCAACACACTCAGTCGTTTATCAGCAATTCAGTTTCTAAGCCTCAGATTGAATGCCATATCAGGTCCTTTCCCCTCTGATTTCTCCAAGCTTGTAAACTTGAACTCCCTTCATCTTCAATATAACAAGTTCTCTGGCCCATTGCCTTCGGATTTCTCAGTTTGGCAGAATCTTTCGATCATTGATTTATCAGACAATGGCTTTAATGGGACTATCCCTTCATCAATTTCAAATTTGACTCACCTCACATATTTGAATCTTTCTAACAACTCTCTTTCGGGTGAAATTCCTGATCTCAATATTCCTAGTTTGCAACTGCTAAGTTTGGCCAACAATAGTCTTACTGGAAGCGTGCCAAAATCCCTTCAGAGATTTCCAAGTTCTATGTTTTCAGGTAACAATCTTACAATGGAAAATGCTCCTTCTCCTGCTTTTCCGGTTCAACCACCTAGTGCTCAACCATCAAAGAAAGGCATAAAACTTAGTGAACCTGCAATATTGGGTATAGTCATCGTTGGTTGTGTTCTGCTGTTTGTGATTGCTGCTGTTTTTATGATGCTTTGTTGTGCAAATGGAAGAAAAGATGGGGTTCAAGGGAAGGAGAAAAAGAAAGAAGCCTCTTTAAAGAAAGGTGCTTCTGAGAAACCAGATAAAAGTGAGAAGCTAGTCTTTTTTGAGGGGACTAATCTTGCATTTGATTTGGAGGACTTGCTGAGAGCATCCGCTGAGGTGCTTGGCAAGGGAACATTTGGGACAACATATAAGGCAGCTCTGGAGGATGCAGGTACCGTGGTGGTGAAGAGGCTTAAGGAAGTGAGTGTAGGGAAACGCGAGTTTGAGCAGCAGATGGAGGTGATTGGAAGTATTAGGCATGAAAATGTAGCTGCATTAAGGGCATATTACTATTCCAAGGAAGAGAAGCTTGTGGTGTATGATTACTATGACCAAGGGAGCGTGTCTGCAATGTTACATGGTATGTTACACCTTTCCTTTTCCCCTACCTTGCCAAAGTAGAAAATGTATATAATGTGAGGTAATGGAAATTGTGAATCATCATTTGTAGTGTTACTTCCCTGTGAACTGCTTCCTGCTTGTTGCGCTAAAGCCTGATCATAAATTTGGGTCGAGATAAAAACAGAACCTTAGGTTATAGGTGGAATTTGCTAATTACTAGTTTTTTTGCATGTAAGCTTAAACATAAATAATCATTGAGATCACAAGGTCCTGTCTGACTGCTTTTAGTGGAGGTTTCTTGATTAAAGTAGGATTTCGTATGAAAATTCAGCTGTTCTAAATGCCAGCATGTATGAACATCGAAAAGGAAACATAAGGTAGAATTATATGAAGCTGTTCTCTCAATTCTTTTACAGTCCACCTTTGTAGTTTTGTACTTTTATTGTCCTTGCAATATTTTCTTGGGTTAAAATATATACCGTTTTAAATTCTCAGGTTATCCTTGTTATAAAGATGTTAATGCATCTACAAATTTTCAGGTAAAAGAGGAGAGGAGGGCCGGATTCCATTAGACTGGGAGACTCGGCTAAGAATTGCAATTGGTGCAGCAAGAGGCATTGCTTATGTCCACACACAAAGTGGTGGGAACAAACTTGTCCATGGAAATCTAAAAGCCTCTAACATTTTCCTCAACTCCGAAAGATATGGTTGTGTATCTGATGTGGGTCTAGTAGCATTGATGAATCCAATGCCAGCACCAATGAGGGCTGCAGGATACCGAGCCCCAGAAGTCACAGACACCCGGAAGGCAACCCAAGCATCTGATGTATACAGCTTTGGGGTCTTGTTGCTTGAGCTCCTCACTGGAAAGTCCCCTATACAAACCACAGGTGGTCATGAAATTGTTCACTTGGTCAGGTGGGTGAATTCTGTTGTTAGGGAGGAGTGGACAGCAGAAGTGTTTGATATAGAACTTTTGAGGTATCCTAATATAGAGGAAGAAATGGTAGAGATGTTACAAATTGGGATGACTTGTGTTGCAAGAATGCCAGAGGACAGACCAAAAATGCCGGATGTTGTGAAACTGGTAGAAGAAGTTCGTCGAGTGAATACAGGAAGTCGACCATCAGCTGAGCTTCGGCCAGAGATTACAAACCCCACACCTATTGCAGCTGATATAGGAGCAGCCACTGCATTAGCATCTTCCTCCACAACACTTTGAAATTCTTTTTAGTAATTGGTTGTTGCTATGATATATACTTTTCTATTTTCCATTTCAAATTCATAATTAATTGAAATTGAGTTGGGGGAACGCTTTTGATCTGGGGTTGTTTGTGTATCTTAAATTATGTGACGAACTTGATGCCAAGATTAATTTTAGCTACCTTGTCCAGCTAAAGCTTTAAAGTTGACTTGCTTTCTTGGCTGTCCTATTCTTTGGTTAGGACTTGAGTAGTTAGGCATGTGGAGTTTAGTTGTCATTGCTAATATAAACCAATTTGTTATTGTATTATTTATTTAAGTGCTTAGAAGTTATGCATGTGGAATTTAATGGCCATTGCTAATAAAAAACAGTTTATCTGTGCTTGTACACTAGAGCAGATCAGTGCAGGATATATGCTTTCTAGATCCACATAATTTCGAGCGTCTATTGGCTCATAAGTCATAAGTCAAAACCTACCTACTTAATTGGATTTAAGTATATATAATTATATAGCAAACCAATCCCCATTCCCCACCCACCATTGAAAATTATTCCAAACAGACCCCATTTTTTAAGAAATAAGCAACAAGAAGATCATCCACTGGACAGAGAAAGAGTCGTGTAAGAAAGGTCTTCCAGAGTTTAGATAGACATATAGTATCATACAACTATGACGTGGCTCACAGAGTATAACCGCATGCACTGACTCAGGATAGATTCGGAGGTCAATTATCATCTTTCTTTCAATTTCCAAACTGCTTGGAGATTTTCCGTATTTTATGGTCATAAACTAAGGTATCTGAGGCAGCTGTTTCTTTAAAACAAATTGCTTGTATTTGCTTCCTTCATAATCATTCTTCTGCCAGGAGGATTATATGGATTATCACAAGAAAAGGAAAACCATGAGACATACATCACAAGAAATGTCAGTCAAACGATTTTTAGATCAATTTGAATAAATCTATATAACCACATTCAATGATCTCATACATCCAGATGAAACTGGTTTGAAGTTGGAAAAAATTACAATATCTTCTTTTATACAAGATTACACACAGGATATTTGAACTCAAAAGCAAACCAAAAAAAAAAAAAACTATGTATTTCTCAATGATGCTTGATGCCGAGCGCAACCTTTGGATGCCATGTTTAAAGAATCACTCGTCTTTACTATATTTCCAATCCCTTGCAGAGTCCACAACACGTGATGGCAAAGGAATGAAGTGCAACTCATTTTCTCAAGATTCTTGTTTTAACACCTCCTGAAATAGACATACAAAATGGCTTTAGAAACACTTGAAACCAGTATAACCAAACCAAAGTTGTAAATGCGGTATAGCTAGAGTAATATATCCAAATGATCCAAAATTATTTCTTTACAAAAAGTTCCACAGCCCACAGACCTTCAACTTCCTCGAATTGTACTTCCTTTGTCAATTCAGCACTTGCCTGATACTCAAAACTACAAGAGTTATGGAGCAACAAGTTAGTAAGAGCAATTTTAAAAACAAATTTCAATTATAACTCTACTGCAAAAACTCATTGAGGGAAAAAAGATTTTGCCAAAAAAGAATATATTGAAACTCATAAGATAGCACTATTTCAAATAATGATGAATGTGAGCAATAATTTTTTTTTTTTTTGTTGGATTAGTAATGAATGTGAGCAATAATATTGCAGGTATATCAAAATTCCAATATATTCTAAAACCTATAAACTAAAATCACTACACCAGCACCATTATCTTTTTGTAAAATAAAAGAAGACCACTCCATCAACTCTCACCCAACAAATCTCTCCACATACATAATTATATAGAAGCCATATATGAAGTATCCTACCTATTTTCTCACTTCATAAAGCAAAAACGGATCTTCCTATTGCCTACAGCTTCTAACAAGAGTGCAGTAAAAGATATTTATATGCACCATTTATGAAAATTAATGGACCCTGTAGAGGAATCTATTGATTCTCTCCCTAGTTGTCAGACCATAGGTATATCATTATCCACATTGAGGCAAAAGTTTGGAAATAAAACTAAAGTCTAAAGAAGATTATGATTTCCTTCTTATTATACTATTACATGCTGTGGGTGAGTGTTTGTGTGCAGAAATCAGTGACAGGCCTTAGAAGCAACTCCTAAAGACATTCAGTATGTAAACATATTAATGCAAAACTTAATCAGTGACAGAACTTCAGCTTCTGTAAATCCAAACAATGACTACAGCAAAACTTAAGCAGATCATCAAATAATCTGGGTGAACCCCACCTATCAACGATGAGTGGTCCTACAGAAAAGTGGAATGGTGTGTTCAGATGAATTAGCTGGAAGAAAACCTCATGGCCACAAAGTGAAATGGAAAGGTTTCATAGATTTCCCAAGGTTCTTAAATTCTCCCTGATGAAAGCACACATACATGGCAAAACTAAACCTTGAATGCTTGATGCAAACTTCTAAAGACAGTAGAACATAAACATTCCATTCATATAAACAATGATGATCTCACATGAAAACAAACACAAAAAAAAACCCTGAAATAAGAAACAGAAAGGGTGTTAGCTTTCTTTTACCTATTTGAAAAAGCCACCTCAACTTCACCCGACGCACTCTTAGTAGCTTCAACTAACACAGTGACAATTTCAGTCTTCCGGGTACTGGCCATGAGTATATCATACTCCGTAGGAATGATTATTGCAAAGAAATTGTCACTTAGTTCACTCAAACACATCTTCTCCACAGCTGCCAGGGAAATCCTCCGTTTAAGTGCATCAGTCTCAGGGTCAAGAATGTAAATGGCAAAGTCAGTAATTAATAAGATACGCCGTTTCATCTTCCCTGAACCAGTGAACTTCAAGACTTTATCGGCAAATACAACTTGCTTGTCACCTGAGGAGATAAACAAATGGAGATAAACAAATGGAGTAGCATTTAGACATACAACCATTAAATAGACAAATCTCTCTATTGTGCATGGATGTTTTTTTCCTGCCTTTTCAGGTTGGGGAGCTGATGAGAGACTGCAAAATACTTCTACTTAATATTCTATAATAAATATATGTTTCTAAAAAGAGTATTGAACCTACATACTTACACACAAAATTTATCATTCAGGAGTCCCAAAATTAAGGAAACTCCAGAAAATTCCAGAAAATGTACATGTAATGAATAGATTATATATCAACTTTCAAATTGGGGTTTAGGTCTGTCTACAATCAACACAGGTTAGGTAAGTGATGAAAGACAGCAAGACAGATTTGCAAAATAGGAAATAAAAGGGGAAATAAGAAAGAAGAAGAATGATTCTAGACTTCACCACCTAAGGGTTCTTGGAAGCACCACCAAGCTTAAAGAAACATCTCTAATCAAAATTATTCATTCAAATTGCACAACCTCAAACTATTCCTAGAGTCCCTTTTTAATAGAAAAGACAAGCCATCCTTCGTTTAAAGGCAGTCCCCCACTCATCTCTTGGCACATCCTAATATGTTGATAGTCATTCTTCAAGTTTTTCTTTGTAAAGATCGTGACTCCTGCTATCATATCTAGCATATCATCTAACCTTGGAATAGGAAAGTGATATTTCACAGTGATCTTGTTATTGCATGACTATCCACACAAATTTGCCAAAAATACATCCTTCTTAGGGGTTTTGACTTAACTTTGACAAACAAACCCTTTATGAAGCAATTTTTCTAGTTGCCTCTTTATCTCAACATGTTAATGTCTCATCCTATAGTGAGGAAAGTTTGGGAAAGCTACTCCTGGGATAAAGTCTATAGCATGTTGGGTGTCAGGCATAGGTGGCAGCTGGTCTGGGAGTTCTTCCAGAAAATTTTTTTACAAGTACAAATTAAATTGACTAAAAGAAGAAGAAAAGCTTCTCCAAGAAAACATGCTGTGTACTAAAGGTGCATTGAAATCAAGTAAAATTGCAATAATCAAGAAAATCCAGAAATTAGAGAATGAATATGTTAATCTAATGTTATTAGGAGAAAAGAATTTGAAGGATACAATGTAAGGGGTTAGAGCAGTTTCAGGGGGTATTTGAATGGTTTTCCATCAATAATGAAAAGGGTGATACAATGGTGATTTCCCATCTCCTCTTTGTTGATGATACACTCATCTTTTATAAAGACAATGTATTTCAACTTCGTTTTTTAAGATGTATCTTTTTTTGTTTCAAGGTTGAGGATCAATCTGAGCAAATAGGAATTGTTCAATGGGTTCAATTTCGAATGTTGAGGAGCTGGACAGTTACCTTGGTTGTTGTGTTTCTTCTCTTCCCATTGGGTCTGCCTTTGGGAGCTCCATTCAAGGCAAAGCACATTTGGGATTCTTTTCTGGAAAAGATGCAAAAGATATTGCCTGGTAGGAAAAAAATATACCTTTCTAAAGGGGGCAGGCTCACTCTAATCAAGAGTATGTTATCTAGCCTTCCAACTTACTTACTGTCTGTGTTCCCTATGCCAGCAGGTGTGGCTAAAAGATTGGAAAACTCCAAAGGAATTCTCTGTTTTTTTGGGGGGGGGTGTATAGGTGACGAGTTCAAATTTCATTTAATCAATTATAAGGGTTTCTACCCCGATTAGCAATTGTGGGTTAGGTATAAAGAATCTGTTTCTTTTTAATAAATTTCTGTTGGGAAAGTGGTTGTGGCAGTACGAGGGGGAACATAATGCGCTGTGGAGTAAGATGATAGATGTGAAAGTATGGCACCACTTGACAAAGTTGGTGTCCTGCTGAGGTTAGGGGACTGTATGGGGTGTGCTTGTGGAAGAATATTTGTCAAGGCTGGGACAGATTCTCTCATTTTGTCACATAAGATGTTAGGGATGCACTTAAAACTTGCATTTGACTTGATTTGTGGACCAGTGAGACTACTCTTTAGGAGAGGTAACCCAACCTCTTCAACTAGCTTGCAACAGGATGCTAAAGTAGCATATTAATTAGAATACAGAAATGGTTGTTGTTCTTGGAACCTTCCCTTCATTCAAGTGGTGAATGATTAGGAGCTGGATTCTATGACACTTGACATAACTGCTACACTTACATGCTGCAAAGATTCAGCATGGGGAGGCAGATGAAATATCTGAAGCCTGTCAAAATGGAAGAGCATTTGGAAAGTTTTTGTACCACCAAGGGTGTCTTTCTTCTTGTGGTGTGTGACATTAGGCAAGAACTTGACCACAGAACTTGAGGGAAAGAGACATCATCATTATGAGCTGTTGTTTTGTGTAAAAGACATGGTGTGAATGTGCCTCACCTGTTTCTCCATTGAAGTGGCTCGTGAATTGTGGTCATTGATTCTTTCCATGTTTGGGGTTGCCTAGGCTATGCCATTTTCTGTCATAAAACTGTTCGCTTATTGGGAGGGATCATTTGATAAAATGTTAAAGGGAGGATTTAGAAGGCAGTTCCTTTATGCATAATCTAGTGTCTTTGGAGAAAGAATAATGCCTGCTGCTTTGATGGTGAAGAACAAGACTTGGCTAAGTTGAAGTTCTTATTGCTAAAGACCCTTTATGAATGGATAACCTCAAGTTGATTCTCTACTGTGGACTGTTTAGAGTTTTTAGATTCTTTACACTTTATATTGCAGAAAGATTACTAAATTCTCCAAGTTGGTTCAACCATGCAATAAATGAGGGACTGTTTATATGTATGATCATTATTGTTCTATTTCATTGAAAATTTTATTTAATTTTGATTTTTTTGCAGAAGGATTTTTTTTTTTTTTATCCCTAAATTTTAAATATTTAACAAAGAAAACTCTAGTTTTCCTATGTAAAATATTTTTGGAGTAATGTTATTGTGTTGTGTTGTTTGATTTTGAACAGGCATTATGATTGATCAGAAGTTGAACAAGATGATTAGAGTCTTGCTGTGACTCAAAACTTAAGAGTCTCTTTTTTTTTTTTTTTTGATAAGTAAGAAAGATATAATCAGAGTCTCCATGCAAGAAAAACACAGAGCAAACCAGAAAATTACAAGAATGAAAAAAGAAAACAGGGAAAATGCATGCAAGGCAAAACTTAAGAGTCTCACTATGGCCTTCCAAGCTTTCTCACCTATAAGAATCTTGATGGAGTCTTACCTTTTAGACAAAATGCATGCTATATTTGATATCAAAGTCCACAGAGACAAGAAGCTAAGTTACATTCCTTTAGCTCACACAACTATTCAAAGAATCACAATCAGAAAATCTTTTTGATTAATTTCCCTAAACTCCCATAATCAACTTACACGTTAAACAACTCTATCAGACACTCAACTTGGATTATTTGATCAAACCCAATACACGAAAAGCACAAACTTTCGAGCACTCTACATTAGACATAATAGTAAAGCACACGTATTGATGGCACAAAATGAAGTACACAATGCACAACTATTACCGATATTAATGGCGAATAACATGTCATGTAACTCTAGAACAACTAGGAAGCACTATAACAGAAAGTAGTCTCCTTTACTTGCCATCAAAATGGTATCAGAATCAGACAATGATACAATGAACTCATCCCACATAAAATATATTAACATAACATCAGATACCCACATTACCAAATGCATATTTCCCAATTTTTTTAAAATTAAAATTGTTTATTTCAATTTTTGGATCAAAATAAAAGTTCCAAATTTTGATTAAACCAGAATGAAACTAAGCAAACCAAGATTGACCCATGTCAAATTTCACACTCAATTTCATGCCCACAACAAGAATTTAGTAAAAAAACCAAAACCCATTAAAAAACGAAACGAGTCGAACAAAAAGAGAAACGAACAAAGCTGACCTTGTTTCTGCAAAATTTTCATCAAGTAGGGATGTGAGGCCACGTCAATGTAGTCACCCTTATAGTCTCTGTGAAGCGAGGCTCTTCTGCGAACCTTGACGCCCATGAACGGTTCTTGATCTTCGGTGACGTTGATATCTGAGAGTCTGAGTCGCAATCCATTTCCCTCTGCGCCGTCCTCAGCGACGTCGTATTTGGGTTGTTGGGATTCGTCGATTTGGACCCGCCTATTCGATCTGATGCGATCCATTTTTTTTGCTTTTTTTCCGGGTTTGGGAACTGAGTCAGAGTCTGACTCGGTTTGAGTGAGTTGAGCGAGTTTGGTTTTGTAGCGGAGAGAAAATTTTGAGGGGGCTAAGCTGTTTCTGTGCTGTTTGGTGCGCGCACCATGTGGGGAAGGTGAGAGTCGAATCGATATTCTCAATCAAATGGCATAATTATTATTATTTATTTATAATCAATGGCATAATTATTGTTCATTAAAAAAAAGAGGCATAATTAATTTTAATAATTATAAATACAATTAATATATAAAATCGGTAAATAGTAAATAGTACCTTCTGTTAAATAAAATTGTAGATGTTTTTTTAAATTAATTTATGTAAATATTTTTACAAAATATTTACATATTTTTTATTTTAAAAAATATTTTTACGACTAATTACTTAAAAAAAAACAATGTCATAAACACAAAATAATGGCTAAGAGAGTCTTGTATCATAATGGAAGCTAAAGTATTTTTCACTTATTAAAAGTTTAAGTTAAGACATTCAAGATTCAAATTCTCAAAACACACACAAAACAATGTTAAAGGGTAATTAATTCTTCAAGCATAAAGCATAAACATAGAAACAAACAAATAATTTTGAACTTCACATTCAATCATATCAAGTGCATAAAGGCACAATGAATTCATATAAATTGCTTAAATAAATAAGTTTTTGTTAACAATCTTGTATCTTAATTGATTGACATTTTTTAGTTTTTTCAATAGAAACATTTATAATTCAAATAATCTCAATTGATTGACACCATTACCGTTACTCTCCGCCACTACTGACAGCCTATTGCTACTAGTCTTTGCCAACATTGGAAGCCAATTGCCTTGCTGCTACTAGTAGTTTTTGTAGCATTTTTAACCAAACAATTGAAATTTTTTTGACCTTATGTAATTTTATGCTTTGGAAAAATATTTTATGTCGATCCAAATCAATATTGCCTAAGGTGCGGGTTCAAATACGTGTCATTTATTGTGAACAATGTTATAAGATTTTATTTTTATTTATTTATTTTATGAATAAGAAAATCATACCAGCCAAAATAAAAATAATACATCTCGAACAACAAAAATAACAACCCCCAAGCAGACAAAGCACCATCACAACATTTTCCCCATAAAACACCTAAACAACTACCTAAACACAAGCAATAACATCTACTCCAAAATTAGAAGACTACACTGAAACAACACCTCTACCATACAACCCCAAGAACCAGAAACAACAACATCTATGGGTCAACAAATGAACCAATCAAAACCAAAAAAAAAAAAAAAATGCCAAATCAATCAGTATGTAACTACAGGCTAGCAAATAGAACAATAATCTTACAGCTGTGAATTTCAATGTTACACTTTTTTTTAGAAGAATTTAATATACCCTTGATTATAATAAATTTGATATAATTTCTAAAGATGCAATCCTGGTCAATTAAACCAAAAAAAAAAATGATTAAGAGGCTTATGATTTAATGTCATAATTGCAACTGAATTTTTTTTATATAAAGATCCCCAAATCTTATTTGTAATGCTAACATGACAGTATTATTTAGTGTAAATAATACAATTAACTGAATCATTAAATATAATAAGGCTTCCAATTGTCGTTAATCCCAAACTTGGTTAGAGCCGAAACCAATAATTCCATCTCAACACATAAGAGCATTCTCATTAAGAATGCTAAAAGTGCTATTAATAACATTAAACACACAAAAAACAAACTACATCAAAGATGTTAAATCTTATAATTTTTAACATCCAGCTACAATGGGCTACTATAAATGACAGCCCATTTGTAGCAAAAATCTCAAAACATAAAATAGTTTTTTTTATTAGGTTTCTCTCTCTTTCTCAATAAAATATAATTTCTCTCTCTCCCTCATTTTTTTCTCTCAATCCGATCTCAGCCTTCTTCCTTCTCTATTTTTTGTCTCTCTCAAAGACACCTCTCTTCTCCCTCATTGGGTTCATGGTCGGCATTCTTGAGTTGGCATCGGCCTTTTTGGTTGGAGTTGAGATCGTAGAGGGTGGGCGGCTGGAGTGGTGGTTATTTTTATGGCTAGGGTGGGTTTTGGCTGGGGTTTTGTGTTGGGTTTTGGGTGTAGAAAACTAATTTGAAGAATGGAAGAACAAGGGAAGGGCGGTGGGTGGTGTTGCTCGATGGGTCTCTTTGGGTTATTGATGGTGTTTTTTTATTTTTTATTTTTACTTAGGTTGATGGGTAACGGTGGTGGGTTTGTGGTTGGTGTGTCGTGGTTGTGTTGTGGGTAGTGTTGTATGGGTAGAAACCAGTGGGTTGTCTTTGTAGGTTAAGGTTGGTGGGTTGTGTTGTGGGTGGTGTCGTGGACGACATTGTGGGTTGTCTTTGTGGGTTTGTGGTGGCTTGGGTGATGAGAATACAAAAGAATAAAAAATGATAAATAAATAATATTTTAATGAAATGGTAAAAAAAAAAAATAGAAGTTTTGATATTAGGTGTATTGAAAAGTCATATGTTAAATGGTGTAAAGTTAGGTTTTTAGATGCTAAATGCTAAAATTTTTAAAACCCTATGCTCTAAAACAAAGAACCCAATCCAATTTTGTTCAACAATTGCAAAACAATAACTTTCATCCTTATTATTTTATTTTATTATATTTTTTTAGAAATAACTTTCATCCGTAATTGACTTGTCTTCTCTTCTTTGCCTTTCAACTATGACAAAGTATATTTTTATTTTTGACCAATTCATATGCTATGCCAGCACATTTCTTTCTTGCACCTTATGCTGTTTGAGAAAATAGGAATATGTACTTTACGTGTTTTATCATTTTAGTGCCCATTAATTTAAGCCACCACCTTTTGTCTTAATTGCGAACGTTTTTATTATTATTATTATTATTATTATTTTGTTAGCTTATAAATCATTAAACCACAAATAAAAGAGGTCCACCTTCTACGTATGTGGTTAAAAGGAACAAAAAGAAGGATTCCAAACCCATCCATAACATCATATGTGTAGAAGTTTGATTTATATCTTCTTTTTTATTTTTATTTTTTAATTACAATTGTAACGTTTATATTTTTTTCTTCAAAATGTTGAATAGAGAAAATTTCTTTCTCAAAAAAAGAAAAGAAAAGAAAAGAAAATTTGGTCACAGAACGCGGTTGTGTAAGTTGGCAAATCATAGGCATATTATTAGATGGATTGCTATTTAAGAAATTCAAAAAAAATTGAAAAAAAAATTTATAAAAAGAAAACCGTAAATTTATTAAGTAAAAATAATCAAATCAACTATAATTACAGCTTTAAGATATGATAAAATATCTTTCATCCAAACTGAAAAATTACTAACATAACTGGTGAGAATTGGTGCGTCATTGAAAATGATGTTGTGCCAAAAGAGGTTAATAGTCTGTTTCGATATCACTTATTTCGTTGAAACCGAAAATTTATTGTTGAAAATATTATAGATAAATGTAAAAGTTAATTAAAATAATACAATAAAATTTATGAATAATAAAAAAATATAATAAAATTATAAATAATAATAAAAAAATAAATTAAATAGTGAAATAATTTTTATTTTTTATTAGCATCTAAACTGAGACTAAACCTCATCCGATAAATTAAAAAAAACGGCTAATTTTTAAAAAAGGTATATAAATAAATAAATAATTTGAAGGGAGCGTGAGCGTGAGTCTGAGTCGGCAAATGAAAATGAATTGAAGAGAAGTCCACTTTCGGCGTAAAAAGGGAAACAGCAATCATATCGTAAAGAAGACGCAAACGCGGGACGGGACCCACTATCAAATTATAAAAAAACCAAAACAACTCTCACCCAATCAAACTCTTCCTTCTTTCTTTCTTCTTCTCTCTTTCCACCATTTCCATTTCAGAGAGAAGAGAAAGTAAATAAAAAAAAAAGAGAGGAGGAAGGAAAGGAAAGGATATCTCTCTTTGTACGGCTCCTCCATCCTCTTCAACCTCTTTCTCTCTCTAGCTCTATATCTCTCTCTCTATATATATTGGTGTTTACGGTCGAGACGAGAGTAGTGTTGCGTGTTTTAGATTTTTGGATTGGTGATCTTTTGTTGAGGGTTTGGGGATCTTGTGAAATTAGGGTTTCTCGATATGGCTTCCAAGCGGATCTTGAAGGAGCTCAAGGATTTGCAGAAGGATCCTCCTACTTCTTGCAGCGCCGGTACTTCATTCTCTCTCTTATCTTCAACTTTGTTTATGGTAGCTTTGTCTTGCTTGATCTCTGTAGTTTTATCTTTATTTTTACTTATCCTTTTTTTTTGCTGTAACTTAAATTATTGCCGATTTGTTTTTTTTTTAATTATTATTTTTGGTTGATTTGCGAGCTTTGTAGCTCAACTGACACCTTCTGGTGTTTTCAACAGATACCTCATAATATAAATCCCACCTACCCCAGCTATTGAATTATCAAAAAGTAGAAAAAAAAAATTCAAAATTGTTGAGTGTATATGTATTTTTTAAAATGAAAAGATAAATATGGAGAAGATGCATGGATTATGATCTGAATTCATTGCAAAATGTGTCCAATTTTGTGTATGGAAATTGGGTCATCGGCGTCTGAGTTGGCGGTTGCCCCATGTTGATGTTGTATGGTTGGTTAAGGTTTTGTCTAATCTGTGAATTTTAGGCTGTTGGGTTTGAAAGGGTTATGGTATTTTTAGAGATTTTTGTGTGATGATGGAACGGATTAGGAAATCAAAGCTAAAAGTAGAAAAATTCTCTCTCCAATAATGGGTAAGTTTAGTGTGTACTAATTTTGTACTGCTTTTGGCATTGATGATGGGTTTTAACACAGTTTGAAAATGCAATTTCTTGATTGCTGATTGGTGGTGTGTGTGTGAAAGGAGCGGGGATTTATTGAGCACCTGTTGCTTCATTATCCAGTGGCTACTGGTATGTGGTCTTTTGTGTTTGTTTTGTTTGAGATATATTGTGGGATGCCTAGGACTCTGTTTGAGATGTTGGAGTGTTGGTAAGGAAGATTTCACTGGTATAAAGTCTCAAAGATTTGGAGGGTTATGTGGACAATATGGCGAGACAGAAGAACATTGGATGGAGTTGCAAGTCCTATATATGCTATCAAACAGACGTTTTTTGAGGTCCTTGTACACTTGGATGTGCGTGCCTTGGACAACATTCCCGCTTCATCTTTTCTTGACTTTCTATTGTATTTAATTATGTGATTGTAATTCTTTAGGAGTGGTTTGCTATGCATTCTGTGCATGTGAACCGTCTCCTCTTCTGAATAATATAATTTTTACTTAGCAAGAGAGGGGGTAAAAAGGATTGTTGGGGGGGGGGGGGGGTTAACATATTTTGGAGTACTTATGTCATTTTCAGAGATTATGCATGACATTGTAGTCTTCTCATATAATTTCGGTTTAAATGTACCTAGTTACCGTCAGCCACTATGACCTTGGAATTATTCATATATCTTGAGGCAATCAAACCTTGATCTTTTGAATGGGATGGAATTTAATATGTATTGCAATTGTGCATTTATGAAGAAGGGTAGATTCAAGGAACTCTCGATTCCATTATTTTTGGTAGTACTTGTTTTGTTTAATAACACTAGGACTTTATCATGCGCAGGCTTTATTGCCAGGATCCATTTTAAGGTACTACTGCAACACTCACAGATGTTCACTTTCTATAGTTCCTTTTTTATTTTTATATTTTTTATTGGATAAAGGACAACATTTTATTAACATAAAAGAACAAAGTCTCCAAGCAGTAAGTGACGGCACAAGTCAAATGACCACACAAAGCTCAACTAACTAAGAATAGAAACACACACTCTCCAGAGACTGCACACAACCCTGTTTTGCAGGAAATTCTTGAACCTACTATCTCCCACAAGCCTAAGTCTAAAATCACTTCTTATATACTTGAGGACGCTCTCCTCAGAGAGGATATTACAACTGTAGACACAGGCATCTCCCTTGATCAAAAGATAGAGATAGTGTCAGCAAAAGACTCTCTACTTATTCATATCTTTTTCCTTCAAACCATGGACTCCCCAATGCACTGCATCATTCTAGCTTAACAGGTTGCATACTGCAGAGACAACCTTAAAATCTGAATGCAAATTTTCTTAGAGAAAGGCATTTGAAAAAAAAACAGTGAATGTTTCCTTGCTAACCCCAAGCTAGTAATCTTTCTATAGTAGTCAATCTATCTTTGGTTGCTAACCATGCCACAAAAGCATGCTTAAGGATATTACCTTTCACCAGATGAGATTTGCCCACTCCTCCTCCTGATGTTTAACCTGGATTGCTTCCCAAGTAGACTTACAAGAGAAAATATTTGATGAAGGGAGCCAGAGTACAGAATCTGACTGGCCAGGTCTAATATGAAGAGATCCTGCTTGAATTGACACAAGATCATTTGATCTAGCAGGTTGCCAACACCATTGACCATCTTTTAGAATACTTGATATTTTTGCATTTACAGTACTTGCAGCACTATGCAACTCCTGGTGGTCAAACCTATTGTAAAGAACCCCCAAAGAAGGCAATTTTCCAACCATTAAAAAACTGTCACCTGACTTAATCATTTGCTTAAGCACAGCTTTAGGCACTGAGTTCAATTCAGGAGCTTTCTAATTCTGCAGTCCCAGGAACAAACCTGAGGCACAACCACCATCCAAAAACCTTACCCTTCAAAAGAGTTGATGAATCTAAATAATTTATAGTATGTTTGCATAAATTGGGATGAAGTTGGACCACCATTATTATCTCTTAAGTTTGTGGTACAAAAACTGAATTTATGAGTGTAATGGTTCAGCCGGTAAACTCTTTTTTAGTAAGATCTTTAATTTATTTTAAAATATAACTTACCATTAAATTTATTAAATTTTAAGAAGTGCCACCTTTTCTTCTTATTATTTTTTTAAAGAGTTTTATAGTTGGCCCACACAAATGTTTTTTATGGGTGCAAACTATGAAGGGTATTCTAGTGCTGAACATATAGCACTCAAATATTTTCTAAATTTTAGTGGGAGCAATTGCCTCAACTCAATGTAAGGTAGTTTCACCCATGCTTTTGTAATGGCTGTCTAGGTGTTGAAGTTGGGACCAAAGAATTTGTTTTTCCTGCAAAAGTTTACTCTAGTTAAGGACTTTTGATAGCTTTGGATTTTTGTTCCATATAAATTGAAATTTGCAATTTGTTATGAACATCAATCATGAAGTTTTGCAATGATTTGAGGATCCTGTCTGGAGTTGGATGGGGAGAGGGATGGTAACCTTTGAATGGAGTTGGGAGAAGCATGTTTGGGTGGATTGTTATAGTGATACTGTCTACTTTGTGTTGACTGGACCAATGATCGGGCTATGCTACCATTCTCCTGGTTAAACTGGCAAATCTGGCTTGGTCTTCTAAATTTTAATATTCTTCTTGACCTGAGCTACCCACTGGGGTCAACGCATGGAAGTTTGATGGATCAGAAATCAAAAAGATGCTCTACAGTTTATCAAAAAAAAAAAAAAGATGCACCTACATTTCTAAGATTTGCAGGAAAAGAAAAATTCTTTTTTCTCTCAATACCCAAAACTGAAGGAAACTCTTGATCTAGTGTTACATTGGCAACCATATTCTCTCACTTTTTTTGGGTTTCTGTATTACGTCAATTGTCCATATGAGTTCTTTGCTGTATTATTGGAGCTAAAGCTAATGTATCTTCTTGTAAGAGGCGTAAAATTTGTGCTGCAGTATCCTTTAATTGTTCTTTTTTCATTTTATATACATTTATTTTTACTTATTGGCTCACAGTATTGATCTTGCAGGCCCCGTTGCCGAAGATATGTTTCACTGGCAAGCAACAATAATGGGTCCTCCAGACAGTCCTTATGCAGGGGGTGTTTTCCTAGTTACTATCCACTTTCCTCCAGACTACCCATTTAAGCCCCCCAAGGTACTTTGTTCCTGCTTTATGTTTATATTGGAAATTATTCATGCACTATCTTAAAGTGTACTTTATATAAATTTCCATCGTTCTTAGTTGCAACTCTGAAGTTTACTCATAGTGCTGCTGAGATTGAAGTGTGATTGGCTTTGAACTTAAGTTAATCTCTACTATAGTGTGCTGTAACATACTGAGTCTTTTTTAAGCTGTTATCGGTGTTACTTATTTTCTTTTTGTTTTTTTGGCTGCATTTACTTATTTTATGTTGGAAGCATTTATTGTGTTGTGTATTTATTTGAACTTTTTGAATGGAAAACAATTTATTGGTTTACATTTATTTGGTAATTGCACCAGAGGATTTGGCTTCAATTTCTAAAAAGAGGTGCCAATGTGAGTTTAGAATTTTGGGATGTATATTTAGGAAAGTCAAACATGCATGCCAATAATAATAATATTATTTATGTACATTGTGTTTTGAAGTATCATCAATCCTTGATGTAGCTCTCTCTGTCTGTTTGTCTGTTTCTCATACATTATGTATCATGCAGGTTGCATTCAGAACAAAGGTGTTTCACCCAAATATAAACAGCAATGGGAGCATTTGCCTTGACATCTTGAAGGAGCAATGGAGCCCTGCCCTTACCATTTCCAAGGTATTTGTCCTGTAACCTTGTAAGCACCATTTTGTATATGGAAAGGCCCTCATCCTAGAAGTTATGGATTACTGGTTATCATAATGCCATATTTCTGGCGGCTTACATATCAAAAGATTTTTTTGCAAGCTTATGATATTTTACAAATGAGAGTGTTCATCTTTGGCAGCTTTAATATGCTGAATCATTGTGACATAGAACTGATAGATTTATCTCCATTTCTTTGTATCTCTTGGTGGGTGGAATAGACAGGGTCAATTACAAATTATTAGTGCACCTGTATGTAAGGATGGTAATGGGCTGAGGCCGGATAGCTCTGTCCCCCTTTGTGGGGTGAGGAAAACTTGCATGAGGCTGGAGCAGGGCATGTTGGGACCAAGCCATTTTGCCATCCTATTGAGGTGGTGCCAACACTGATGAGTGTAAGAGAAATAAGAGAGAAAGGGGAAGGGTGATGGTGAGAGTACTAAGAGAGAAAGATGCATATTTTAGATGGTAATAGTAGCATGTTGAGAGCCATTTTGCCAAAGGTGCCAACACTATTTTAAGAGAAAGGGGAATGATGGTAACTGAGAGAGAAAGATGCATATTTTAGATGGTAAAATAAAATGATTAAGTTCTACATAAACTACATAAATAATTTAAACACACACTGTGAGATGGGGTGGGAAAAACCACTGACTGGGCTGGTCGGGTTGGAGCCCTGGGGGAGAAGGTGGGGAGGGAATATTTTGCCATTCATAGGGGGATAGTACTGATACAGCCGTTGAATGTTTTTTGTTAATAATGAGCCTATATGAAGTAGGGCATCATACTCACGTGTTTGCTTTCTGATGGATGTCGTTATTTGACATCTTAAAAAGTACCAATTATAATTTCATTTCTGTAGATTTTAATTTTTTGTGATTGATTTTATAGGTACCCCTAGAAATATTCCTTTGTCAAGCTTTCTCTATTCAATTTAACTGAGTAAAATCAATTTTCAGTGGGTAAAAATTGTTTGTTCTGTTCATCTTTAGGTGTTGCTTTCAATCTGTTCTTTGCTGACGGACCCAAATCCTGATGATCCTTTGGTGCCTGAGATTGCTCACATGTATAAGACAGACAGGAACAAATATGAAACAACTGCTAGGAGCTGGACCCAGAAGTATGCCATGGGCTAAACAAGCTTTGGTATGTGAGGGGAGGGCACCCTTGTTTTCTCTGTATTTTTCAGCCTATGTATCAATGTTTGTTGTATCCTCTACCCCAAAATGAACCAAAGAAGAGGTTCATAACATTTCTCAGTTAAAGATGAAAGAAACACAAACACATGTTTGATGTCTTGTTGTTGTATGGATAATTGGATCTTTAGCACAATGAAATATGTCTGTATTAACCTTGTTTCCATAATCCTTCTGATTAGTGAGGACTGCATCGCCATTATGGTTTCCTGTTTTTAATTTTCTGTTGGGAGAGGATTTTCTGGTTTTGTCTTTCGTTAAAAGGAGGAAGAATTTTCTGTTTTGATCATCCTAGTGATTCTTGATTAAGTATGGGATTCTATATGGGATTAGCTGAAAAGATAAGTTGGGCTTTAGCAATTCTTAATCCTGTCGAGTTATTGATATCCTTTGGATTGGATCCCAGCCCTGCATTTGGGGAGGGAATATATGTCTAGCTTTCTTTTATTGCTTGGCAATCGTAAAACAGAGAGAAGAAATGTGTGTTTTGATGACATAGCAAAATCCAACCTTTTTTTTTTTAGAGCAAAATCTAACTAATTCATTTTAATTGTAATAAGTGGAGTAGCCAGGATTTCTATTTAGAGAAGTAAAATTAATTTTAAAAATATTATTTGATATTAATAACAAAATAACTAAATTGCAAACTAATATACTCATAAAAAATCTAATATAAATGTAAGTAGTAATTCATTTTTTGTAAGTTGTAACTCATTTTTTCGCACGTTTAATCTACTCAAAAGTCTTTTTATATTTTGAAATTGTTGAATGACTTTTTACTCCTAATAGTCCTTTTAAAAAAAAAAAAAAAAATTAAATTCCTAATAGCTTATGCATTTGGTATAAATTGTATTGAGATTTAGTGCAATAGCAATAAACCATGCAATTAATCATAGGGTATAAAAAAAGATGTTAAAAAATAAAGTGAAAGTAAAATAGTAAAAAGTTGAAGGTTAAAAATTATTTTATTCAAGAGTTGAGATTAAGAATGACTTTTGAAAATTTTAATCTCAATCTTTAATTTGCTATTGCATGTTGTAATAACTATTGCATCGGATCTCAATTTGTATAGACTTATTTAACTTTTTGTTGGAAGCATGCTAAAATAGATTTGTATTTTGAAAATGAGAAAGTGAACTTTTTAAAAATGGTACATAAAAATAAAAAGTTTATAGAAAAAGCACATAAATACATAAAATTTAGACATTTAATTCTATTTCTTAAAATATGGAAGAGAAAATTGTAAAAAAAGCCTTGGGTATGTTTGGCCACTTTTTTTTTTATACCAATTTTCTACTTTCTAGGCCAACAAATTTGTTTGGTAACTCAAAATAGACGAAAAACAAAAATGATTTCGTGGGCGAAGAAAATTCATGGCCCAGGCCCGCTCTATATCAAGGCCCAGGGCCCGATCCGAGGAGACCTGTTGTCAAGGATGAGTTTAATGCACGGATAGGATAAGTGAAAAGATCGCCAATCCGTAGTAGAGAACTCTCCGTGCTCGACAAGCCCCTATTCTTGACCATGCTATTCAACCTTTACGTTTATTCCCAACCACTTGAGGTATGGGCCGATAGGACAAGCCCGCGCGCCCGAAGGTAAAACTTACGCGTGGATCCTAAAGAGAGGGAGGAATACGAGTATAAAAGGGAACGAAAGCCAAGAGAAAAGGGGGGGAAAGGGGAAGAACCTGATGCTTCTCGGATTAAGTCCGAGGAGTCCAACCCTCGGACTACAACGTTTGTAGGGCTTGGACGTTCAGGCCAAACCCTTTTTCTACATGAGCCCCCCTAAAATCGTGGCCGGATCATCGCCCCATGATCAAAAGCAAGCATTTTAAGCCCATTCTCTACAAATCATATTGTGAGGGATCTTCTATGTACGAGCCCAATGTCATTCTTGGGCCGTTCAACAATTGTGTCCCTACAGTTTCTTAATCTCAATTTTGCAAGAAAAACGAAAATAGGCGATAACTTGTTTTCAATTATGAAGTCTAGGCTTCGAGACCTAACTGAAACAAAAAAGTGAAACCAAAAGCACAATAACAAAGTCCAAATTAAACTTGCGGCCAAACCCAAACCCACTACTCTCTCCTCCCTTCTTCCACTTTCCTCTCCTCATCCATGAAATCATTTTTGGTTCACAGCTTGATGTGCAGAATCACCAAAGATGACAAACTTGAGCATCAATTAGCAGTGATACATGAAGAAATGACCTAGGCCTAGAGTTAAATGAGATTTCATGTTCAAGTTTTGGTCTTATGTTTTAAAGATACAATGCCTATACGTTCGGACTTTAGTGAGCTTGTTTTAGTCTGACAACAAATGCATGTACCTGCTATGCTGACATGTGATTGTTTAGACACATCTTTCTCTCTCTTATTTTTTCTAAATAAAAAATTCATAAATTAGCTTAAAAAATAATATATAATATATTAGTTCATCACTTAGTTAATGGTCTGTTCTTCCCCCCAAAAATATGTTAAAAAGTCACAAGAAATTCCCATTCTTGTTTTAATAAACTAACCAAATGTGTTTTTAATTTTGGAAACACAATAAAATTTTTTTTCCAAAACAAGTTTTTGGAAGCAAAAAACAAAAATAATTATCAAACATAACCTTAGCTTCTTATACTATTTAACTTATTTACTATTTTACCCATCAAAACCTAGATAAAAAAAAAAAAGATAAAAAAATATAGAGGCGGCTTCAGGGAAAATTGGGATAAACCGATTTTGTTATTATTATTTTTTGAGTAAATAAGTAATATTCTTTATGAAATAAGTAAATAACAACAACAAACTTTGTTAATATTCTTTATAATAAGTAAATAAGTAATATTCTTTAGATTTTGTTATTATTATACCCACAAAAACAACAACAAACAATTTTAAAAGCTCGTTTGGTATGTATGTTTAAACAATAATTTTCAATTTTTTTAAAAATACGTAAAAAAATATAAAAATATGTATAATATTATTTAAAAATTAAAAATATATATTTAAATACATGTATCAAACACCTCCTAAGTGAGTCAAGCTAAAAACTAAAAGCTTTCAATGTGTCACGGTCCTCACGGAGCAGGGCACCTCCTTTAGGAGTGAACTTTCAATGTGTCACGGAGCAGGGCACTTCCTTTAGGAATTAGTTCAATGTGTCACGGTTCTCAATCCCCTCCTTTATTTTGTGTGCCAGTAT
This sequence comes from Quercus dentata, assembly GCA_028216015.1. Taxonomy (NCBI): domain Eukaryota; kingdom Viridiplantae; phylum Streptophyta; class Magnoliopsida; order Fagales; family Fagaceae; genus Quercus; species Quercus dentata. The sequence goes on along the minus strand of CP116452.1, from coordinate 16,473,091 downwards.
TTAGTTGAAGTTAGGAGTGAACTTTTGTACCTTTTTTTCTCTGTCAGGATTCTAGACCAGACTGAGCTCGACCTTTCAAAATTCAAATACCACCTCCCCAAGTGTTAGGTAAAAGGTCTTGAGTTTTGCTACAATTTCGGCGTGATAAATTTTGAACGGTTATTTATTACTTTTACACGGACAAATTAATTTTTCTTCTCTACCACCTTTCCCCGTCAAGTGTTAGGTAAAAAAGTATTGAGTTTTGCTACAATTTTCACGTGATAAATTTTGAATGGTTATTTACACGGACAAATTATTTTTTCTTCTCTACCACCTACCCCGTCAAGTGTTAGGTAAAAGGTCTTGAGTTTTGTTACGATTTTCATTTGATAAATTTTGAAAGGTTATTTATTACTTTTACACGGATAAATTATTTTTTTTCTTTATGTAGGGTTTTTTTGAATACCATTTATTGTTAAAAATTAAAAACTTAAAATTGAAAATATTATAACAAAATAATTTTTAAATATGTGAATAATACCATGAGATTCAGTTTTAAAGAAAAATTTACTGAAATCTATACTTGCGAGTTCTATGAACAATACACGGAACTCACAGAAAAAAAAGCAAACGCGCATTTTCAATGGAATCCAAACCCAGCCTTCGAGTCTGCTTGCCATATCAAAATTGTGGCCCAAAAAAAAAAAAAAAGTTGTGGCACTTAATTTTCTCTTATTGTTACTAATGGCATATTAATGAGAGGAGACCAACTTTTGAGCTTGTCAAGGAGACCTTTTATATATATATATATATATAAAGAACTACAACCAATTCCATACTTATTTTCAAACCTATCTTATTATGATTTGTTACTTTTACATAAATTTATCACTTTTTTTTTCACTACTCACAGTCAACCATATAGTTATGAAAATATATGCGAAATTGGGTGTGGTCTTAGATTTTTATATATATATATATATATATATATATATATAGAGTAAAAATAAAATCGACAAACTTGGAAATGAATTTTAGTAAATGTAACGGCTAAAAATATTTATGCTCTCACCTTACACATGAACAACCAGCGGACAGTCAAATGACTCAAACCCCAAACACATGACATTGTCCCAATTTGCTGAAACTAATTTCCTTGTATAAAGGCCTATTGAAAGTTGAAACTTCAAAGAAGCACGTGGGAGATAAGAGGCAAATAAATTAGTAAATACTTGCAACATGCATTTGTCAAAGAAATCCTCAACTAACTCTCTTTCCAACTTATTTGGAAAATCAATGAGGGTTTCATTGTTCATGGCCATTAGAGCAACTAGTTTTTCACCCCATGTATATGCATGGATCCATTTAAAAATATACAATAAGATGCATAATATAATTTATATATATATAATTTAAATATTATTGATAATTATTTTTATATTTTGTTAACTCTTTAAAAAATTTTGTAAGGATATTATTAGGTATAAAATATAAATTGTCATTTTTAAATAAAAAAAATTATTGTGAAACACTTTTTTTTAAAATTTTTTTTACGATTAATTTATTTTAGATTATTTTTTTTGTACTTAAAAAACTCATTTGGATGAATATTTATGATGTGGTCCCACATTTGATTTTAAAATTAAGAAATAAAACTCTTTAAGAATAAATAATTTAGGACACATGACGCAAAATTTGAACTCTAATTTGGAATTCTAATTTAAATTTCTTTCAGTTTCAACTATTGTTATATATATATATATATATAGAGAGAGAGAGAGAGAGAGAGTAAAATATTCTGATTTTTGTTTATCTCATGGATGATCGAAAGCGTTGTCAATTAACACATTTCATTTTATGAAAGATTCTAAAAAATAGTTTTAGGTTTTTCTTTTCCTTTACGTGAGCATCCAAAACTGTCCAAAACTTTTTAAGTATTTGACTAATTCTTGGATGCGTGTAATTCATATAAAACCCATTTTAGTGATATCCAGGTGTTGACGAAAAGACTTATGCTCATAAAATCACATGAGACTTGAAAATCACTGTATCAACCCTCAGCATTAAATTCACACCTCTTACCTATAGCTACATGCCATGGTTATAGCAATAATCTTAGGTATCTTAATACTCTCTAATGTAACTTTCACTGCCACCATAACTGCCTTTGACTCTTCTTTATCTGTACATACAAATATACATAATATTCTATAAAGAAAAACCTCAACCAGTAATATCTACCGAAGTGGTGGGCTACTGGGACGGAATCATAACCTTCAGTTAGGAGGCAGTTGCTGTGTGGCGGTCTCAACTTTTGATTCCACTATTTAGTTGTTGAGTTTTTTTTTTTTTTTTTTTTTGTATGTGTGTGGGTAAGAACAAAATTATTTTTGTTTAGAATTTTTTAAAGGATAAGGTTATTTATTTTGAATAAAATTAGCTAATTGAGCTTAATTTTGTTTTTAGTTTTAATGGTAATTTTTTTTGTTGAGCTTTTTTTTTTTTTTTTTTTTTTTTTTTTGGGCTTGTATATTTTGTTTTAGATTTTAGATCTATAAAATTTTTTTATGATCACTAAAATGAGGAAAATGTTAGAGCTACAAGTTTTTTTTTTTTTTTTTTATTATAAATTACTGATGTGATAAGTGGTTACTAGTAAGTAAAAAAAATTGATGTGAATGGTGTACCCATATGTGAACCAATAAGAATTTGCTATCAAAACAGTTTGTAAAAATGTTATAAAAAAGTTTGTAAGTATAACATTACTCTTAAAAGAATCAATGATATTGTTAAAGGAAAGAAAATATAATTTTATAGAACAAAATTGCTAAAATTAATACACATATATAATAATAATATATATATAATATAAAAAAAAAAAAAAAAAAAGGAGGGGGGGTCCATTGCCCCCATAGTCCAAGGGGGGTTCCGTGCCCTGGTGGGCTATTTGGACTGAGAGACAAAGACAAGTCGGGTCCATCTGAAAGCAACTATTCTTTCTCATTGGCTATTGAAGAACTGCACGCCTTTCTCAAGTTCCTGCCACAAACTCCATCTTCATTCTTCAGCACGCAAATATGCTGGTGACACTTCAAAAAGTATCTGAGTGCCTAAGTGAGTTGGGCAATATTGCCTTGCCATTACGAAATTGTTCCAGGCATTGAACAATCATCTCAGAATGTGTCATATAAATTACATGAGTATTTGTCGCTTAATATTAGGGATCACAATTTGGCTTCTTGCAACTGTTCTAAAAACATGTTAGCAAGGACGATAGTGAATGTCATAAAAGACTTGATTAGGGATTAACCTATTAAATCTAGGTCATAGACCTCTTGGATCAACCTTGAGCCAACCTAATAATTTTAAATCAATGATAATCAAATGACATTTTATTTTATTTTTTTACATTCTCGATGGAAAGGCTTGGTGTTTGAATTATGTTTATCATGTTAATAGTAAAAGGGTTTATAGAATCCATAGGATTAATCAAGGAGGTCTAATTATTGGGAAAACAGAAAATAAGACAAGTTTATGGTTAAGTGTCATTATTATATCATTATTATTTTGTTTCTCAAACTTATCTTATTTTCAAAATAAGATAATAACGATTACGTATTTTTTTTTGTCAACTTTATCTTAAAATATGGGCAGCGTATCATTTTCATTGACGTTGCTTATTTGAATGATGATTCTTATATTTATCTTCAACCCCAAATAATGAAACTTGCAATTTTTTAAAAAAAAATATTAGAATTATGGATTATATATATATATATAAAAGAGTATGGATGTAAAAAGTGTAATAAGCGAAAACAAAATTGTTTGTAAAAAGTTTTTTTTTGAAGATAATACTTGTTTCACATAAACTGTTTTACACAGTATATATATATATATATATATATATATATATATATATATATATATATATATATATATATATATATATATATATATATATATAAAACCTAAAATTGTTAAATTGGATTGTGTGTAAAACTAGTTTGTGCGTAATAAACACAATCCTAACAAGTGTGTATGGTTTTTTTTTTTTTTAAAAAAAAAAAAAATTAACTAAACACACAAAAAGAATGAAGACAATGGATTAAGAACATAAAAGTATACCATCTAGGTCTAAAATAAAATTGTGTTACTGGCTTTGTTCAATGACTAAAACTTTGAGAAGCACAAACACATATACAAGTATGGATATGGATACAAGTATGATACGGTGAAATAAACAATTTTTTTAAAAATTATATCATTACATGGTTGATACATCGTTAATATAACATGAATAAGAAATGAGTACGATAGGCTAAATGAAGTATATGCACTTCTTAGACGAAACCCTAATATTGGCTAGTGAGTTGACAATTATTCTCAACTAATAAATTGATTCGTACCGAACAAATTTTGAACGTGTTAAAATTTGTTGGCTATTTATAAAGCCGTCGTCGCAAAGACACCAGTATTAAAGAGGCCCAGAAAGTCAAAGTTGTTTGGAAGAATTCATATTTAGGTAGTTGAAAGAATTGATAAGTCATTAATAAGCACAGGAGTCCATAAAATCACTCATAAATGATAAATCTCAACCTCCACCCATCCCTCACCTTTTTTTGAATTAATGAACAGAACCATTGTCCTTTTCATGAAATTGAGAGCCAGCCAATCTCTTTCCTAGCGATCTTTTTTTTTTTTTTTTTTTTTTTAGGTTTCTCACAATCTATCCTCAAAACTTTCAACCAGAGACTAATCATTGTTCGTGCCGGATCGGCCCACGAAGGGGTAAAGCACTGGTCCAGGGATTCTTTTCAAAGTGCGGGTAGCAGGACTCGAACTAGGGAGCACACCTAGTCGAGCCAAGTACAAACACTCTGAGACCAAGCGCCGAACCGCTTGGCCAACCCCACTGGGTTTTTCTTAGCCATCTTTTGAAGTTAAGACTTAAGATTATCTGTTCCTCACACAAAAAAAAAAAAAAAAAAAAAAAAAAAAAAGACTTAAGATTATCAACGTATATACATCCCTAGCTAGAGTGATAATTGATGATTTTTTTGATGATGACTTTAATAATAATAATAATTTTTTTTTTGAGAAACCAGACTGGAACACTAGATTGGGCTATTATTGAAATAAGAAAAACTTTAAGAAACATCAACAAGAACCAAAGGAACAAACTCCTCCGGAATGTCTTCTAGCCAAACTTGAAAATCTAAAACTGCCTTAGCTTTTTTTGCCAGTGCATCGACAACTTTATTACAATTGCGACAAACATAATTAAACTTCGAAAACCTCAACTGGCATGGACGAAGCTATATATCAACTAGGGGGGCAATGGCCGCCCCTAAATATATATTTTTAAAATTATTAGTATATTAATAGGTATTAATTTTAGCAATTTTGTTTAATAAAATTACACTTTGCCCCCCTTAACAATGTCATCAATTCTTTTACGAGTAATGTTATAACTATAAAAATTTTTATAACATTTTTACAAACCTTAACAATGTCATTAATTCTTTTACGAGTAATGTTATAACTATAAAAATTTTTATAATATTTTTACAAACTATTGAAATAGCAAATTTTTATTGGTTTGCACACTTGCATAATTTTTTACTTACCAATAACCACTTATCACATTAGAAATTTATAAAATTTTTGTAATTTTAGCATTTTTCATCTTTTAAAGGCCATAAAAATTAATAGATTAAATCTAAAACAAAATATATAAGACCAAAAAAATTAACCCAACAACAAAAATTACCAATAATAAAGCTAAAAAAAAAAAAAAAAAATCCAATTAACATATTTTACCCAAAACAAACCACATGACCCTTTAAAAAATTTTAAACAAAAATCCTTAGTGATAAAGCAATAGAATCAAAAACCGGAGTTGCCACACACATCGAGCAGTACAGTCATCCCCTAATTCCAAGTTTTGGCTTCGTCCTTGTAAACTGGACTGCCTCATGAAGAATATCATCAATAATGTGACCATTAATGGATTGGTTAGCACTACCATCTGAAAGTCCTTTGATCACAGTCTGCGAGTCACCTTCGAAAGCACCTTGTGTAGACTTAGTTCCTTGGCAAACTCAATGGCTCGACGGCATGCTAGTGCTTCGACTTGTGTATATCATGATGAAATGACACTTATTAAGGTTATGGATTATATATAAAGTGATAGTTTTCAATCTTTTATGAATAGTTATGGTCATGACCGTTGCGAGTCATTTTAGTGGAAGCCACCAAACTTGAAGTATACAAGTGAAGTTTTCTGGAAGAAAAAAAAAAAAAAAAAAAAAAAGAGATTTCGGTTGTATTTGGGATTAGAGTTTAAAGTCAGTTTATTTTTACTAGTATTTAGCTTATTTTTGTTACTATTCATGGGTTCCACTTACTATTTTAATTAGCTTTACTTTTATCTACAGTACTTTCAGTAAAAAGTTTTCAGTTTCAACCAAATAAAATGTTTCCAAACGAATCCAAAGTGTCGGTGGCGGCTGTTTTAAGATTTTTTTTTTTTAGGATGGTTACTAAAAAATTTAAATTATACAAAATCTAATCAAGTAATAATTTGAATTTTTACTAAGAAATGAAAATTATACAAAATCTAATAAAATGATAACTTGAATATTTGCTATAATTGCGAGTCGAGTCACTAAGGAGAGCAAAATTATTGTGCTTGTAAAGCCAAAAAGAATATAACTGTCATCACCATCAAGGAGAACTCACGACCATAATATTTTTCTTGGTACCATTTTTAAGGAAAAATGAAATTATAAATTATTTTTATTGAATAAGTTGAACGATCTACAAATTTGAATGATTAGCGAATTTTATCTTTTTGTTTTATAATAGGATTTTTGTTGAATAATTTGTTCACTTCTTGTTGTTTGGTCGTGTCTTGTTCTTGTTTGGTTTATGTTTGTTGTTATTTGGGCTAATATTTATTGTTGTTATATAAGCTTTTTTATTTAGAAAAGGGATTAAGGGTTATATTTGGGGGACAAAATTAATTTTGGAGTAATGCTGCGTTCATAATACTTTTACAATAAATTTTATGCAAAAAGCTATTATTAGTGGGTAAAAAAATAATATCAGTATTGGATCCAAATTAGAATCAATAATAGTTTACCACATTGGATTGATTTTGAAAATGTTGTGAATATAGTATTAATCTATTTTTTTTAACCCAAAATTTTGTAATTCTCAAGTTATGGTGTTCAACATTTTTATTAAAATGGTCACAATGGTTTAGTTTAGCCTATAATATTTTTTTGGAAAGTGTGTGTGTATGTATATATTATTTATTTATTTATTTTTGCAAGTTAGGGTGATCCTGTGATCATCATTCTTGCATGTATAGCCACTAGTGTGAAGTGTAGACATACATAAGTCTAAAACAGAATAGGTTAAAGTTAGAGTAAGCAAAATGTGATTGGAGTGGTCTACTTAAAAATCTAAAAATGATAACGACCCTTAAACTGAAGTTTTTCTGAAACTTGGTAAGAGTAACATCAATTGGAATGTGGTTACAACACTTTCAAATAGCAGAATAGCAGGAACCTGACTTTAATGAAATCTAGTTAAAATGGGTTTAATGGGCAATATCAAGCGGTTGATACACGGTTAGTTGAGCATAAATTTTTCAAAGTCTCACTCAGGTTGGAATAAAGCTCTTTGTTATGTTTGGAGCCTGGAGGATGAGTTTTCGTATTCTTAATGAGGTTCATTTTAAAGTTAAATGTCCGTGCAACACATGGGCGGCGCTACAGGTTATTCAGGGGGTTCAAATGAACCCCCTGACTTCAATATATATATATTATACAAAATATTTTTTTAAGTTTAATACTTTAATTTATTCTTAAATTTTTTTTTTTCACCTTGACTCAAATCTTGTACACCCTTGTTACAAGTATTTCAGCCTCTAAGTAAAGATAATAAGTTTATATCATATGTGTGTGAGTGTGTCAAATATATTACTTTTTACTGTAATGCTATTTGTGTGAATTATGATATGTGTATATTATAAATATATGATATAACTTTATATAATTTAATAATTAGAAAATAGAGAATTTTTTTTTTTTTTTTACATGTTTATATATTGTTATCATGTTATATTAACTTTTTTATTTATTATAAAGTTAGTAAATTCAAGAAGAAAAAAAATTGTAAAGTTAGTGATTGTTTAAGCATTTGATTGGTTAAGTAGACACATAGTGTATAATATTATATAATATGAATAAGTATGATTGTGCGTGTTAATAATTAATACAGAGTCAATGAAATGAGAATTGAGATTAGTCATTTATTTTAAAATATTTTTATAAAAACAAAGACAAATAGGTAATAACAATTGCATAAAGATAAAAATGTTAGGCAAACTTAACAAAATAAAATGGTCATAAGCTCGTAGAGCTACCCACATTAGCAATAAACACTCATAATGAACTATCACGTAATAATTCAAAATTTGAAAACTTGTAAAAAGAAATTGTAGAACTTCATGTTTTATTATTAGTTTTTTGTCGATAACTTGATATATTCAAATTCTCTTTTTATTAAAATTTTTTAAATTTAAGTTTCTTAATGACCCCCTAAACAAAATTTTTGGAGCCGCCACTAATGTAACATGGAAATAAAAGGGAACTTCACTTATGTGAGCATGGAAGTGCCGAAGTGGTGCCACTTCTAAACAAGAGTAAGATTTTTCTCTTGTAAATGTTCCCTAAATTGAGAAGAGCACAAGGCCATAAAAATCGTAGAACAACATAGGATTTCATAAAAACTGTGGACATTCTTATGTATGTGTTGTTTCTGATTCTGAGATATATATAAGAGTTTTGGCTTAAGTCGCTATTAACTCTCTAGGAGTCTTGAGACAATTACACTAAGAAGAAGTTTAAATTGAAAGAGTGTCAATTAAATTTTTCAGTGAGAGATCATAGTACAACCTAGTGGAAGTGGAAGAGTATTGTTATCTCTTCGGCAGAGATAGAGTGGAAGAAACAATAGAAAAGCAAGTGGAAAATATTTGTTGTGATTTTGCCAGTCTTCCGTTAGAAATTTCTTGACCGAGAGACTATTGAAAGTTTTCATTTGACGATTTTTAGTGTTTCATTAGGCACTTGCACAACTTAGTGGCAAGAGAAATTAGGCAGGATTGTGATTTCTCTGCAGAATTTAATGCTGAGAGTTTTGCCACTTAATATTAAAAAGTTTGTAGACGTTGGGAAATAGTTTTCAACTATTTTCTAACAGCTATAACACTTCATTTGTGACTTTTCATGGTTTATTTATACTGTTAAAACTCTAATTATTAAAAGAAACATTGGTTTCTCTTATATGAAAATAAAAAATTTAAGAAACACTAGAAATTTTGTGGGTTTCTCCAAAATTGTTATTTTTAGGACCCAATATGCTTAGTTGTATTATGTGGACAAATTTGCAATAGTCCTTTAACAACATTGAGAGAAAATATTGTCAATGGACAATTTCCATCCTAGGGATGTAGATGTTATATTTGAATCACATACACTCTCATTTATTATCTCAACTCTCTTCTTGTTTATCTACCTGTCCAACACAAATTTCTATATAACAAGACCAAGGGGTACATTTAACCATTCAAATCATTTTTGTAAAAGAAAATTATGATACACCTATAATAATACACCTACTCTTGCACAGACATAAAAAAATAATTGAAATCATGACTTTCAATTTAAGAAGGGTTATGCTAGTGTCCTTAGGACATTCGTTAACAATCAATTTTAGGAAAATTTTGACATTACTTTTATAGGAAATGAAAAAAACTATCAAAACATTAATTTTTTTTTTTTTTCATAAAAATTTTCTTTAACTGGATTCTTAATTAATGCCTTAAGAGCACCCATTAGTATTTTTCATTTAAGAAATCACGACTTTCATTCATTTTTTTTTATTGGTGTACAAAAATGTGTGTATTAGTGAGTATATAATAAATACTACTCTTTTGCTATTGGTTCATACTCAAGAAGATAGGGCTTACGAGTTAGAATTATTCAAGTATATTACTGTAATGTAACAAAAGAGGGGAAAGTGGTTGGCTCTCAATTTCAAATCGTTTCGTTTGGGAGGGGTGGTGGGGCTTGAGATTTATGAGCCATTAATTATGGCAGATGCATGATGTAATGGACTATTGATGTTTATCACTATCTAGAAGAGGGTTCAAATCAATGATATTGACACTTCCAAGTACCAACCAAAAAAAAAAAAAAAAAATTCATCACATTTTTTGTACGATGGTCACTTTATAAGTACAAATATTTGTAGGATATGGAGTGATAAGAACTTAAGTTCAAGTCTTCGAGAAAAAATTTCACACACATATTATATTAAATTAAATTAGAGTAGAATTTTTATGCTATAAAAAAGAAAAAAGAAAAAAAGAAAACACTTTTCCAATCAATTATAGTTTTGGTCTTCCTGCTCAACGACAAAATTAATGCTCAACGGCAAAATTAAATATCTAGGACTACATTTTTCCACTAGTGGTATTTAATCTTCCAATGGATTGTAGGGACAATGGTTGTTGAAGTGTATCTTTATACACGTACACGTACGTACATACATACATACATACATACATACATATATATATATATATATATATATTTATACTCTTTCCGTCCTATTTTGTTTGTCCTCTATTCTATTTTGGGATGTCCCAAAATATTGTTCTATTTCTAAAAATAAAAGTCATTAATTTACTAATGTTCCAATTATATCCCTATTAATTTATTAATTCAATTTTTTGATAAATTTATTTAAGAGTAGTTTTGGAAACTTATATATTTTTAAAATGTAGACCAAACAATAAATGATGTTCTCTTAAAAAGTTTGATTTTTCAAACAGGACAAACAAAATGGGACGGATGGAGTACTTAAATTAGGTTTTTTATTCATAAGTTTGTTAACAAACATATTATTGTATTGGAAAATTATTAGGTACTTTTTGAGTACTATAAATATGTACTTTTCCCTCTTACACAAATGATGGATCTCATTATGAATTTAATTAGTAGGATTTACCATTTATGTGAGAGAAGAAAACATGCATTTATGTTATTCTGAAAATACATAATAATTTCCCGTATTTGAATCTAATTTGTTTTATTGTCAAGTCTAAACATAGGCAAAAATATAACTTGTTTGTTAAATAAATAAAATTAAACAAAGTATTTTCTTAAACCGAAACCGAATTATGCCCTAGTTTCATTCCTATTCCATATTGATACCAAAGTTGAGGCAAATCAGTTCGTTGGGAGTTGAGCGATAAAAATGGGTCTTCAGCATTTTCACATGTCCACTTCACATACAGTCTCACATATTGTTCTTATAAGTATTAATCCCCATCTGGATAATCATCTAACAAAGCCTTACTTAGAAGTAACAAAGTTACAAAACCTCCCATAGTCCCATTTCTCTCTCTCATGGAGCTTCTCATTTTACTCTATGCTCTCCCTATCTTCTATTTCTTGTTCATGATAGGGAAGCGGGCTTATGCAAGAGGAGACCAAGAATGTTACATTCTTGACTACCAGTGCTATAAGCCCACCATTGACAGAATAATAGACACTGAATTCTGTCATGAGATCATCAAGAGGACCAAGGAACTTGGTCTCCCAGAGTTGAAGTTCCTCCTACAAGCCACTGTGAGCTCCGGCATTGGTGAGAAAACTTATGCACCAAAAATCGTGTTTGAGGGCAGGGAACAGAATCCCACTGTTCTTGATGGCGTCTTAGAGATGGAAGAGTTTTTCCATGACAGTGTTGCAAAGCTCTTCGCTAAGACAGGCATTCAACCCTCAGAAATTGATGTGCTTTTGGTTAACGTGTCCATGCTCACCACGGTTCCTTCTTTAGCCGCTAGGCTTATCAACCATTACAAAATGAGAGATGACATCAAAGTCTATAATCTCACTGGGATGGGCTGCAGTGCTAGCCTTATCTCAGTTGATGTAGTCAGAAACATCTTTAAATCCAACAAGAACTTGAATGCTCTTGTTGTCACTACCGAGTCTATGGCTCCAAATTGGTATGCAGGTACTGATAGATCAATGTTGCTTGCCAATTGTTTGTTCCGGATCGGTGGGTGTGCTATCCTTTTGACTAACAAAAGGGCCTTAAAACACAAAGCCATGTTCAAATTAAATTGTCTACTTAGGACACACCATGGGGCTAGAGACGAGTCATATAATTGTTGCATTCAAAAAGAAGATGAGCAAGGGAGGTTAGGTTTTCACCTAGGCAAGAATCTCCCTAAAGTTGGTACAGTAGCTTTAGTTGATCATCTGAAAGAGCTAGCACCTAAGATTTTACCAAAGAGTGAATTACTTAGGTTTATGGTCATGTTCCTTGTCCAAAAAATGAGTAAAACCTCTAGTGTAGCTGGTGGGAAAACAAAACCTGTAATCAACTTTAAGACTGGTGTTGATCATTTTTGCCTCCATGCGGGTGGAAGGGCTGTCATAGATGGGGTCAAATTGAGCTTGGGTCTTAATGAATATGATATAGAGCCTTCAAGGATGACCATGCACCGTTTTGGTAACACTTCAGCTTCTAGTCTTTGGTATGTTCTTGGGTACATGGAAGCCAAGAAAAGGCTCAAAAAGGGTGATAAAGTGTGGATGATAAGCTTGGGTGCTGGCTTTGAATGCAACAGTGGTTTGTGGGAGGTGGTGAGGAATTTGGATTTGGATGATGAAAATCCATGGAAGGACTGCATTGAAGGGTACCCACCTGTGACCTTGGTCAACCCTTTCATGGAGAAGTTCGGTTGGATCAACCAGGAGGACCCAGCCACCTTCATACGCCCAGAGTAAAACAGGTTAAAACTTAAAACACTTTTGACTATGCCCATCTTCTCAAAGTTTTCTTTCTTACAATATTTTCAATCATGTTTGTGTGTGTTTATAAATAAATATATATATATATATATATATATATATATACACACATACAAAGAGAAATGTTAAGGGAAGTTTTGAAAGTATTAGTTAAAAAAATATTTTTAAAAACTTTTTTAAAAAAAAAGAAGAAGATTATTTTTGACAGTTTTTTATATTTTTAGTGATATAAGCATCAAAATTTTCTTGAAACAATTAATTAATAAATATTCTTAGGGCACCAGTTAATCGGACCCGTATATAAATAAGGGAGGTTTTTTTGGTACAAATATAATGCCATATCACATACTTGTGGGTTTCAGTTTGTTTAATCGGTAAAGTTTCTGATGGTTGAATAAGAAATTTAGAGTTTAATTCATTCCTATACCAAAAACCAATTGATGTCTTAGTTTAATGATAAAGAACTATCATCAAGAATGAATATCATAAGTTGAAATTTTCTCAAAAAAAAAAAAAAAAAATCCTAGTATTTCCTCTCTAAAAAAAAAAAAAAGTACCACACACTTTGCCATAACCATTTATATAAAATATTGTGATTAATTATCAGTTACTATTATATAAATTTAATATTTTTTTTTCAGTACTCACAATTTTACATAAAATAGTTGTGATAAAACGTGTGTTTGTGTCTGGCAGTAGCATTATTGATAACCAAAAGATGGTTCTTAGAGCATCAGTATTGAAGAATGCTACTCTATCTTATTTTACCATCTCAAAAAGTTAGTTTATCAATTATACCATATTATTTTACAATACATCCTACATCCAAAAACTTTATTATTTTACTTTTTCATTAAAATATATTTTTTTAATCTTTCTTTATTATTTCTTTCACATCATCACTTTTTTTCAACTAAGGGGTGGAATAAAATAAATATATATATATATATATATATTTTTAGCATAGTGCAACAGTACAATTCTAAGTTTAGAATTGTACTGTAGCACTATTGCAAAAAATTTTGCAATAGTGAGATATAGCATTTTTTGATGCAAATATTTTTTAGCTATGAAATGTCAAAAAGACCTTAGATATGGCATTAGCATTCTTCGATGCTAATACTCTAATTAGGGTTGCATTCCTTGGCGGATTTCATCACCCAATATGTGTGTTGCTTCTAACATGATAAGAGTCTGCCACGTGTTTAAGGCCTATCATTTTCTAGTTTACTTTTTTGTACTTTCAGGTTTGATAGCAACACTGCTTTATATGAGTTAGAAAGAATTAAGAAAATTTTGATTTAGACCCCAGTTTTTTTTTTTATAGAGTTTGAATCTATAGCATCAGCTTTAAATGATAGTTCTTTATCATCAGATCAAGACTCTAAATTTAATTATACAACAGATGAAACAAATTAAGTATTTAAGCCAGTTAACCAATTATGTGAATTTGATTAGAAAATTTTAATTACCATAAGCATGCAATATCACCATATGAAAAGCTATAAATGGTAAACTAATCAACACAACATATGATGACGAAGTGAAAAATATAAGTTGGATGCATCTAAAGGAAAAACTATTAAAATAAGAAATTCAATAAATAGAATCAAAATTTACAATTTGGAATAAACCCTTATTTCTAAACTCTACCCTATAAAAAACTTACTGTACATGTTGTGACCCCAAATCAACTCCAAGCCGCTTGGCCCTTCTATTATGAATACTTTCCATAAACCATGTCCATGACTCCAATAACCACTTGTTAATGGTTTAATCTGTGACAATCTGGGCAATTGGTAAGTAGGCTTACCTCGTCATAGAGGCCTTACTTCTAGTTTAGCTTCGGAGTTATGACTTATGAACCATTAGGGATTACTTGTCTTTGGCATGGAACTTGGGATACCAAAATATTATATTAAAATTAGACTCCTTACAAATATAAAAATATATTGTACTTCTTATCATTCTTCATTTCTTCAATTAATGCCTTAATTTTTGATTGCAGGACTATTCTAGCTAGGCCCTAGCTGATATATTGATATAGCACATTACCATGAAGCTACACATGTGCTGATAGGTTAGCTATCTTTGGAAACTAATAAACAGGAGTTTGTCATTGGACATGCTCTCCATTTATGTATTTCGTATATTTATGAAAAGTCCAGGATCTACAAACCTTGGACTAACATAAACATGTATTTTCAATTATTTTTCTTTTATATTTAAAAGATTATATGTAATAGATGTCTGAAAAAAATGTCTCAGATATGATATTAAGCTTTTATTTATCTAGTAACCTGCCTCTTCTAATTTTTTTATTTGGGATTTCAAGCCAAAAATGATTGATTTTGGACTAAGTAGCAAAATGATGATTAGTGATATGAGTATATGCAATATAAGCAAATGACAACTAACAATGCCAAACGTACATTATGACAATTCATATTTTACACTACTAGCTAGGTACTTCTAGTCTTCTTCACTTTATTCCTCTTTTCTTCTTATTCATCGCTACTCCCAATTTTTTTTTTTTATTAAAGACATTTTCTTTGTTTAGAAGATAACAATGTTTCTTGTTATTCATTTTCATTGCTACTAGGAAGCCTCTGGTAAAAATTTTAGCTTAGCCATCTTCTTCATTTAATTTATTTATTTTAATATTTCAATTAAAGTTTGAAATTACGATCTTTTTATTAATTTATAAATTTCTTATATACGGCCATTTGTAGGTGCAATGAGAGTTTCATTGTTCATTACATTTAGAGGAATAGGGTAAAATATTTTGATTACTGTTTAACTCACAAATATTTTGATTATTTTTAGAGCATTTGACTAACTAGAAGTGTAAGTGTAATTCCTTAATTTGGTCATACACACTGTGTAATTATATAAAAGAATGCCTTTGAGATGGTATTGAGATGTTGATCAAAATTCAAAAGATTTGAGCTTAAACCTCATAAATCACATAAGCTTGAAATTAAATCACTTAGACCAACCATTGGCGATAAATTCACATCTTTTTATCTACATGCCATTGTTATAGAAATAATTTTTGGTATCTGAGTACTCCGTCTAATCTAACTTTTGTCCCGTAGAAGTTTCCGATGTCAAAATGCTTTAACACCAATCTTTTACAAAGAAAAACCTCAAAGTATCTACAATGTTTCTATCTTTTTAGTTAAAAAAAGAAAAGAAAAGAAAAAGTAACGTTAAAGTGATGGGCTATTTTGATTTACAATAGTCGGGCCCATGGGCCCATCTAAAAGCAACTCCTCTCTTAGTGCAGCACTTCACGTTCTCCTTATTTATTATTATTTTTTTAGAGAGACAAGTTTATGTTCTACTTTAATTTGGCTTTAGCTAATTTTCGTGATTTTCATTTATGTTTTAGTTGCACTTCACGTTTTACTTCTAATTTGGGTCAATTTGGCTCAGCTAATTCTATCTTCATTCTTCAGCAGGCAATTTGGTTGTGGCACTTCCAAAAATATCAAAGTGCCTATTCGAATTGAGGCAATGCCTTACTTTGACCAAAACACACTGAACAATCATCTATGAACATGTCCTATAAATTACATTTTGTAATTGTCATTTCATTATCAATTCAATTTGTCATTAATTTGTGTCAGTTTTCAGTAACCCTTGTCAATTCTGGAGCTACCTAATTAAGTTGCATATATTAACTCGTATTCCTGTGTCAAAGAAACACCCATCCCATGACCCTACTATGCATTCCAAAATATAAACCATATGTTGTAAGGGCAAAGTCAAACTTAGCCACAAAATTAATCACAACTACCAACCATATTGAATGAAACCTGTCAAGGATCATAGAACTCCTGGGATTCAGATTTTTTAGATTTCTTAAGGTATTACCAAATAGATTTTCTTAAAACTTAACAATTCTTTAATAATTTAATGGTCTAAATTTTGCCATATCAATATTCCACTAACAATAATCTTAATTGTTTTGTTTGTAACATTATTTTATTATTTTAAGAGTATTGTTAGTGGAATACTGACATGACAGAATCTAAACCCTCAAATCATAAAAGAGTGGTTATGATTTAAGAAAATCTATTGGTAGAGTACCGTAAGAAATCTAGAAGATCTGAATCCAACCTGCTGAATGATATTGATAGAATCAATTAGTTGCATTTAGCCAATGGCCTTTCTAGCATGTGAGAAGAGGAGACAAGGTTCAATCTCTATTCACGTGGATGAGAATGGGATTTATCCCACAACCACAAGCAAAATTAAGAACATATATTTATGCCTATCAACCCCTGCTAGCTCCTAGGGGAGTAAGGGTCATAAATAGACTCCCTTGAATCTATCATGATTCTTGAGTCTACTTGTGGTTTTAACTTTTAAGCCAATGAACTTTTAGATTATGAGAGAAAGGGGGGTTTTAACTTTTAAGCCAATGAACTTTTAGATTATGAGAGAAAGGGGTGGATTTAATCTTAATGGCATCATAAGCACTAATATCAGTTGTGCTATTCCAAATGTCATTTTGACATACAAAAATTTATTTTATTTATTTTACTGCATCATTCTACAATACACCATAAATCAAATATTCTATTTTAACATTACAACACATTAAAATAATATAAACAACTAATAAAAAAATTATTTAATTTCTTTAAACTCAAAACCTCTCTCTCTCTAGACTCACCACCACCGAGAGAAAAAAAAAATTTTATGTTTGAAACCCACCACCATTGGAGAAAAAGAAAAAAGAAAAGAAAAAACCAGAACACCTAACCCACCTCCACCAAATTCCATGAGGCTCTTTTCTTTTTTTGGTTTTGTGTCATAATTTTTTTTCCATATCAATTTGAGGTTTACACATTTGTCTATTAATATCACACTTTGCGAACTACTAAGACAATCAAAAGTGTCATGAGTTTAACTCCAAAAAAGAACACTGAAATGACATTAAAATTATATGTTCATATGTGGATTTGTTCATTTTTTGGAGTTAGACTAATGGCACTTCTAGTTGTTTCAGTAGTTCACAAATGCGTGATATTAATGGAAAAATGGTAAACCTCAAATTGATATGAAAAAAAATTATAAAACTAAAAAAAAAAAAAAAAAAGAATCTTATCACATGCATGAATCGTGTGTGATAAGGCTAGTTATTATTAGCCCAAATTATTGTGGGCCAACTTAAAACTTTAAATGCACAAACTTTAAAAAGTTTAATACTATTATATAACAAAAAATTGTTCAAATTTTAGGTTGCAATGGATATTGGATATATGTGGCTCCACCACTTGTGAACAAGTTATGATTGTTAGAGTGCTTCTTTATTGTTATACCATTTTATATATTTTTATTGAATTAATATTTTGAAAATCATATCACTACATTATATATTCTCTATATTTTTAACATTGACAAAAATCTTCATGTCAATAGAATGATATTTACCTTTTGATCCATATAATTATGTTTTGTATATAATCTTAAAGTTCAAAACATGAAATTTAAATATTATATAGATAAGGTAATTATTAATCACTTATCATCTTGATATTTGCATGCATTTAAAGTATAAAGAGACAATGTAATCCGATTGATTTGTCAAAAAACAATCCAATAAATGTTATTTAATGGTGTAATATGGGTACACTAGATATAAACAAATCCAATAATGCGTATTAGTGTAAGTCTGGAATCTATTAAAAGTGTTAAGAAAGTGATAAGTTGGCTATAAAGATAATGTTTCGTTCAGGGAGATGGGTGCAATGGCGGAGCCAGGAATTTATTTTTGGGGGCTTTTTTTTTTTTCTTTATATATATTAATAGTAATGTAAGTACAATTCAATATACATGTTAAATATTTTATAACTTAATGTGTGCTAGAAATACGTATTTATTAAAATTAAACAATCAAAAGACAATATTAGTAAAGAGAATGAGTCAATAGTTTTTAATTTGTCCATAAACCTAGATTTTATAAATAAATTATCACCATAATAAAGTATAATGATTAAGATTTATATATATATATATATATATATATGGATTTTACTAATGTGTGCTCATTAATTTCTATTTTTGGAAAAAAATTTCTCGAGAATTAAAAAAGTAATGATAGCTTTTACAATTTCCGAGAAAATGTTTCAAAAAGAAAGAAAGTTTAATGTGTGCTCTTGGGCACACATTAACCGGACCCTATATATATATATATGCAAAGCTGAGAGAAAATCTAATTAAATTTCAATTGAATTTTAATTATGATCTAATTTTGCGTCATGTGTCTCATTTAAAATTTTTAATTTGTGTGCCAATTGAGTTATTAAGTCCAAAAGTCGAGGAGTGCATCACACAAATTTATAACATTGTTTGGCTAAAGGGGTATTTGCTGTTTCCCTATACATATATGTAAGCTAAGAATACAATTAGTCACCTTGATTAATGATTGATTTTTGTCCAATTGCTTGAATAACCCTCTTTATAGAGCAAGTTCAAGGCCAGTCATCCTAGAAGGAAGGCATGCACACTAGTGACACTACTATAATGTCCGTACAAGCATTATGGAGAGGCTTCGATGTTAACTTTGATATGAGGTTGCTCTATTGTTAATGAATGCTTGAAGTTGATGAAGAACGCAATAGGGATCTTTGATTTGGTATAAAATTTATCATCTTTCTTTCTATCTCTCTTTGTTTATTATATTTTTTAAATTATCATTCTCTTTGTTCACTTCTAAATCTAGAAACTATGGTTTTTTCCTATGCAAATGTGAATAATTTATTATTCATTTGCATTGTTTTAGGACCCACAAGATATATCAAGCCTACAATCAAATACTACCAATACAAGAACAAGAGCTCCAGGAGATAGCAAAGATTTCACTTCCTTATCCTTTCTCATAAACATCACAAAGCCAAGCCAAAGACAAAATTGAGTGACGATTCAGCCTCACCAACTTCTACAGTTTCGTTTCTTATGGTGTATGTTGCTTTCGTATTATATTACCTTATTTATTTATTTATTTATTATTAATTTCTTAAAAAAAAAACCATATATTATATCCCATGTTTTTCAGTGTTAGGCTCAATTAGTTTGATTTCAATATTGAAAATGGTTATCATCGTAGGAGATAGAGGAATATGCAAAAATATTTTTATCTTTATTTATACTAATCGCTTTCCCTCTCCTTGGAAGATCGAAAATTTTGATTCCTTTTAAGGGTTTTCAATTTTGGAAAATTATATTATTTGGTTTCTCAAACCTTAAAAAAAACCTAAAAAATTGTTTGTTTGTTTGTTTTTTTTTTTTTTTTTTTTTGGCTTCTCAATTTGTGTTCGAGAAAATGCTTGAATGTGGTGGAACCCAAATACCCAAATATTTATTATAAGCTTGGTTGTCTATCTATTTGTTAGTCTCTATCTTTCAAACTATTGATTACTTTATTTTGTTGAATTATTTGGGTTGTGCTTGATTTCATCATGGTTTCACTAATTTTTGCAGATAAGCATGAGTGGCCTTTTTTTCTATTAAATAAGCAACGTCTCACTCAAAAAAGTCGTTGGTTTGTAAGTGAAGGGTTTGAGTGCCGATTTTAAGATTTTGCATATTAATTTTTTTTTTGGGTGCAGGGTGCATATAATTTGTGGGAATTTGTATGGTTTTTGGTGTTTTAGCTGCTTTTAGGAGGACTAATTTTGATATTGTCAAGTCACTGTGGCATTATTTATGTTGTTGTATCATGACACTGTAGCAGTTTATTAATTAATGGTTTTTGCCTTTTTGAGGTTTTCTTTTTGGGGAGTTTAAAGAAATTAATTAAGATATCATTATTATTATTTTTTTGTTGAGAAACATTAAGACATCATTATTGAACTGGAAAGAATTAATCAATTTCTATTTTCCTTTTAACTACCTTTTTTATAAATAAATAAAAATTTATTGCTACTTGATTAGAAAGATACCCCTCTTCAAATTTCACCTTATTATGAGTAAATGAAGTGTCTACAAAGGCGCCTCAATTTTATGTCTTATCCAACTATGGTCACAATGTGCATTGTGCATTTTCTAACTCCCTTAATTTTATATATACAAGCTTGGATAATTTGACATGACTGTAAAGCATAATATGTGTAATTCTTTAAGGGAGTGAAAATTAATCCCCCTTTCCTGGTTTTTATGGGCTATCTCATTTTAAATGAATCAAAACAAAATTATGGGCCCTCAAAATTATGTTCCCCCACAGTGCTTCTTCCCTAGAACTTGGTTGCAACATTAAAACCATACCGTTTAATTATATTTTCGATATTTAAAGTCCAAGTCCATTTCATTATTTTCTTCTATGCTTGCAGGTATAAATGAAACTTGACAAGTTTTAAGAAATCCACTGCAACGAGTGCGTAAGATTTAATGGGAACAATTGGTTATCTAGCACACATTGTGAGTTGTCCTATTATTGCTCTGTTAAGTTTCATATTACTACTATTAAAGAACAATAAGGATTCTACTTACAGAACAAAATTTGATTTTTAATTCCATGTCCTTTAGTTTTATGGAATGACTTTTCCTTACACAAATTTTGGCTTCATTTTTGCAACGTTTTTGCACAATATATTACTAGCTATAATAGTCAAACACAAAGAATCTGTTTGGGATCCGCTTATTTTGTTGAAATTGAAAACTTTTTGTTAAAAATACTGTAAATAAATGTAAAAGTTAGCTAAAATAATACAGTGAGACTCATGAATAGTAACAAAAAGTGCAGTAGGACTCATGAATAGTACGTAGCAAAAATAAACTAAATAGTAAAATAAGCTGATTTTTTAATTTGGAGCCAAACAGACACAAAATGGAATTGTAATAAATTTAATTATGATTGAAGATTAAAAAATGTGGTTGGAAACACTTAAAGTAGAACAAAGTGTGAGTTTATAAATTTGTCTTTAGGTATGTGACTTTTGTGAGATGCAAACTTACATTAAAAAAAAAAATACTTGGATAGTATCTTCAAGAATTATTTTCTGCTTATTGTACTTTTTTGAAGGTTTTCCTTACACTCGTAATAATTTTTGTTTTCTATTCCAGAGAAACCATTTTTGGTCCATGATTGTCATTATTTTGCTTTTTGGAATTAAAACTAAGAAAAAATCCAATTAGATTCTAAATTGAATGTATAATTTAGTGTCATATGCCCTATCTAAGTTTTCAATTATTTTGCGAAGTAAGTTTTTTAGGAAATTTTTGCTAAGTTGTAGGGATATTGGGCCCAAGAGCTCACTATCACCGTATGTACTTGGCCTAAGGTCCAAGCCGAGGACTAGAGATCGTCCAAGAAGGGGTAAACGCTGTCAAGGGACTCCATGTTAATGGATGACAAGATTAGTTTTGGTCACAATGGCACAAAAGGGTAGGCCGAGGACGAATGTCACCTCGGGTAAACAAAGCCGAGATTTGAATAGGTGGTTTGCCGTCCATAAGGACGTTCTGGAAATTCTGCAGACACAAATAAGCATTGCAAAAACAAAGTACAGAGGGGAGTCCTAAATTATCTAGGGAAAAAGTTGTTACCACCGCATTAAAGACTTTGCTAACTAACTTCTTTGGCTGCATTAATGTGGAGAAGACCCCTTGAACAAATTTGGATTGGCCACCCCAACGCACAAAGAAGCTAGAGGGAAGTGTCCGATGGGACAAGCGCTCAATTAGAGGCCCAGATGATCAACAAGTGGAAGGCCAAGATCGTTTAAAGGAAACTATATAATAGAAGAGACCCACGATGAAAAGGGTCGGGATCGAAAAAAGAGAGGGAAAATTACTGTAGCATCTAGAACTGACTTTGTAATCAGGCTTGAAAGAAATACATAAGAACAGATCTTCTTGGACTTTGCCGAGGACGATTTTCTTCAATATAAACATGTTCATTCACATCTTTTTCTCCTTTAAACCTATTTTCTAGTTAGTCTAATCCATTAGAGCCTAGTTCTCCAACCCATTCTCTACAAATTTTTCTAGTTAGTCTAATCCATTAGAGCCTAGTTCTCCAACCCATTCTCTACAAATTTATTGTTTTGGGATTTTTGAATCAAAGTCCATTCATACCTTAAGCTAGGATCTCAAATCTGGTCCTTATATAAGTTATTAAGGGTAAGATACAAGGGAGCTACCTTCATTTTTTTTTTTTTTTTTTCAAATTTCACTAAAGGAATTTAATACATGTTACACAAAAGCTGAGGGTGAATGAGAAAAAAATTGCATCATTTAAATGGACCGCATTTGTAATGCTCAATGTGAAAATCGAGACGACCATCTTATCATTACTACTATTAAATGTTTTTGTGTCGTGCATAAGCACAAGTTACATGCTAGTATATATTAATAATAAAAGATGAGAGAAAATCTAATTAAATTTCAAATTGGAATTTAATTAGAGTCTAATTTTGTGTCACATGTCTCATTTAATCTAAGCTTTTAAAATTTTGTACCAAGTGAGTTAATTCAGTGTAAAAATTGAATTTAAATTAGAGTTTAATTTTGTGTTATGTGTCCCATCTATTTTAAAATTTTTAATTTTTGTACCAAGTGAGTTAATTCAGTGTAGAAAACGAGTAGTCCAATATAAATAAACCATAAAAACATAATCATATATCTATAAAATTAAAGGAAGAGAGAGTTTGAATGATTTTATATTTATGAGCCATTTTTTTGTGTAACTAAAAATAATTCAAATTTATAAGTCATTTATATAATATACCATGACTATTTACGGTCCATTACTAACTAGGTCACACACACACACACACACATATATAATCAAAGCATAGAGAAAATTCATTTTAATCAAAATTGGAATTTGCATTTGTTAGCTTTCCATAAAAATTAAATTGTTTAGATTTTTGCTGATATTTTTTTTCTGAACTAATGAGCATATTTTTAATCTTGTTTCTTTTTAGATATTTTGTATGTGAAGATCTTGAATGTAACAAATTGTAATTGAGCTGAACGATCTCATGCACCTATCTCCATTCAATTTCGGAGATACTATTGGACCAATTTATTCTTTTATTTTGAGTTGTATTTAGTAGAATTTCATGGACAATAATTGTAAATTGATATTGTATATGTAATATACAATATCAATTATGTACATAATAGTAGTGTAACAAGAAATTTGGCATAACCAATATCACGAAAATTAAAAGGAAAAACCGTTTTAGCATTTCCAAATGTCCTGGTTGAAAAAAAGTCATGTATGTATAATTCATCATTCTCATGCGTAAGCACGGGTTAAATACTAGTGTTAAATAGTAGACAAACAATCATTTCGAATTTCAATACTAAAAAAATACTAAAAAGAAACAACTAATTTCATGTTACATATATATATATATATATATATAGTAGTATATTTTTATCAGGTTTACTAATAATTTATTATATTATATTTATAATGTCTTATAATTTATTTATTATTTTAATAACAATGAAATATATAGAAGAAAAGTCCAATTAAAAGAAGATGAAAAAAAAAAAAAAAAAAACCTTGAGATTCTACACCAATACACTTGCTTTTGTAGGCTTTTCCTCTTAACCATACACATGGTTGGAGGTATTAACTAATTGGATGGTTGGATTAAAACTACAAGTGTTAACACCACTTGCTTCATTAATAATGGAAGAAGTGTAGAAGAAACCAAAAAAAAAAAAAAAAAAAAAAAAAAAAAGATCAATTGAGAGACCAGAGAGATAGATAAAATGTCAAAGAGTCACCTGTTTTGAGTGCCAGAACCTGGTGGTGCAAATAGGTATCCAAGCTGTTTGTAAGTAAGTCCTAGAATTGTTTTTAAACTAAGAAAATTTTTAAAAATTTCTTTTATTTTTTTTTCTTTTATTTGCTGAAATAACGATAAATGTCTAAATATTTTAAGTTTTTAATACATATCACAATATTTTTCATAATACTTTTCTAATAAATCTTAAATGACAAGTTTTTATTGGTTGTTAATAGTGAAAAAATAAAATTTTAATAGTGGGTTCAAATTAGAATCAATGTGAATATATTATGAAAATGTCGTGGACGCCTGCTTCTCTTATACTTCTTTACTAGTTGCTAATCCGTGTGATGCTTTGGAATAACTATAGAATGAGTTTTAGAAAAAAAAAAAAAAAAAAGTCATTTTTTTAGTTGGAGTAGTAAGCAAAAATGCATAAAATTAAAAAAAAAAAAAATGATATTGAAAGAAATAACACAAAGTTTTATTAGTTAGGCAAAAGAGAGCAATTATGTTTTATTTATTATTTTTTTGTGGGAAGGAATAAGAGTCTTACATAATGACTAATGTAAGATTAATTACTTTTCTTCATATTGTGTGTTTTTTCTTATAATGTTTTGTCTTGTTGTTGCTTTTATTTTTAAATATAATTTTTATAATTGTTTTGATTGTATGGTAGAAATAAAGAAATAAACATATACTGTTTATTAAAATCACAATCTAATACAATTTTTAAATCCAAAAATTTCTAATAATTCCCATGGCACAAAGATTTCCTGGTCAATTCTCCCATTGGTGTTAACATGCTTCTCTTCTTCGTACTCACTTAACTTTCATGAAAGTTAATACAAATATCTTTCAGATTTGACCCGGTCAACTTCTATAAGGAGCATTCCATGGGTTTAATAAAGTCATCAAAGATATGTTATTTTACATAAGCAAATTAAAATTCATAAAAACAATCTATGAAGCCAATTTGATCTCCAAGACCCTAAAATGGATGTTCCTTATGCATGAACTAAACACGCAGTATGAATAATGACCTTTATATAATACTTACACTGTAAATCTGTGATGCTGCACATTCGTCGATCATTGATTGGGTTTCTAAATTTTGATGTTTATTATTTTTGTTTAGAATGGTTTTTTTTTTTTTAATTGATAAGAATGGATTGGTGATGAAAGACGTTTTCTTTTTCTTTTTTCATTTTTTCATTTTTTTTTTTTGTTGGTGAAAGTTCAAAAACGTGTACAAAAACACTTTTGAACGTTTAGACCCCCAAAAACCAACTTAACCAACACAAGCAATATGTCAAACAACTTTGGAAACTTAACATATGTTATAATATGGAATTGGTTAAACAACTATCTAAGCCATAATGAGATAATGTAAAGGAGATAGAGAGGAAGGAAGATGCAAAATAAAAGATAAAAAAAGAAAAAAGACCTCGGAAAAACTTCTCCGCCGCCCTCCAGCGGTAATCAATCCACTAGAAAATACGGTTGGGATACAAGGACAAGCAATAGACCCTCCAAGCCTAATCTACCCAATTAAGCCCTCCAAGCTTCTTTTGATGAACCTTTTTCTTTTCTAGCTTTTGATTCCGCTACTATGTAGGCATCAACCAATGAAGATTGGATTTTTCAGAGAAGATAATGGTGAGCAGGTTTGGTATAATGCCTCTCAAGGATTTGACAATGGAGAGGAAAAGGGAATTTGATGAGAAATAAAATTGTGGGTGAAACAAAAATCAAAATTCTCTCTGGAAGCTCTCTTTCAATCGTGGGTTAAAGGGTATTTATTATTTGAAATGTTTTTCAAAACTTTATTGACCTAGGCTTGACTAAGGAGTTTTATAAATAAGCTTGCATAACTGTTCATCTTCCAAAGATATTTATATAAGATCCAGCGGGTTGAAGCCGCGGCGTACACTGTTTTCTTGCACACTCTTGAGCAATCTTATATCTCACTCACTACCCTTACAACAATCCCACCTAAAACAAAAGGTTGCCTATTACAAGCAAATTTGCACGGAATAAAGCCAATTAGATGGTTATCAACCTTTTGGGTATGTGGTAGTGTGGTTTATACCAAAAGATATCATGCTTATTTGAATGAAGGATTTTCATAAATAAGTTGTAAAACCTTATTTATATAAGATATTTGTAATATATATACCAAAAGATATTGAAAGGTTATAACCTTTTGATCAAAAATTAAAAGGTTATTTATTTGAATATATCAAAAGATGTCTATTGATCAAAAAAATGTTTATTGAATGAAAATGTGTCTATTAACTGAAAATGTGTCTATTGACCGAAAATGTGCCTATTGGCCGAAAATGTGCCTATTGAATGAAAATGTGCCTATTAACCGAAAAGGTGGTTATTGGAAAATGAAAAGTTACAACTGTTCGATGTTTTTAAATATATACGTGTTCATAATGGCTTACCTTCCATGCAAAAAAAAAAAGAGTCAAAACTTAAACCAATATTATTTATGTTTAAAATGTAATGATTAACATAATGTCTCTAGCATAATTCTCCCAAATATGTAATTTTAAGCAATAAGTAGCAACTGCTCCATTTATATTTTCAATATCACCTTTAAAATCATAAGCAATCATATCCCCTGTCCTAATATCCAATATCAAATAGCCATATCATATATATATATAAAGTTTGACATTGTCTAGAAAAAATGCAATTATAAATATAGTGAATATATATATATATATATATATATATATATATATGGATTCAATACTTCACTTAGGGTCCATTTGGATACAAATTTGAAAATTGAAAAACGAAACGAAAACTGAAAAACACTGTAACAAAATAATTTTTAAATGTATGAATAGTACCGTGGGACCCATTTTTAATGAAAAAGTTGTTGAAAAGTGAAATTTGTGGGGTCAGAAACAAACACAATACGACGATGATTGATTGATTGGCTGAAAAAAGTGAGAAAAGTCAAACTTTGCGGCTCTTGTTCATTGAACAGTGCATGAACAGTAGCCGCAAGTCTCACAAATACATGAAAAAAAAATGGAAAGTCGCAGACGCAGACGCGCTAGGTTTTCAGCTCAATCCAAACATACTCTTAGTTTTGAATAGTAGGTTTACCTACCATCCATATGGAAGGAGGAAGCGAGAATATGATTCAAACACATATAATTCACACTAAACCAAGAGTCATGAAATATCCTCAATAATAATTCACACTAAACCTTCATAATATGATTCAAACACATATAAGAATAAAAATTAAATTAGAAACAATTAAAAACCTTATAAGAAGCGACAAAATAGAAAAACATGGAAAAAATTAAAATATTTTGAAAAGAGAGGGCTAACCGAATTTTTAGTAGCATCATCTTCGTGTTTGTATTTCTTGTAGCAAGGAGTTGAAGACTTTTTTTCAAGACCTCGTTCAGGTATTATAAGGAACATCTTTCCTTTCCATACAATAGTTAAAACAAAATAAATATTATATAATCCATAGAACTTCAAAAAACCATGAAAAATACAAACCTCTCTTGTAAGGTCAAATTCACATAATTAAGCCTATCACCATCTAATTTTTTACAATAAAATATGCAATTAGAATGGTTACAAAGTATCTCCCATATGCTACACACAGAAACCTAATCGAAAAAAGAAATGAAGAAAGAAAAAGCTATTTAACACTTTCTAAGAAGAAGAAAGCGGACTAGAGACACAGGAGAAGACATTACTATGTTGCATGCGTTAAAAATTTGTGGAGCACCTACCTTTAGAATTTGTGGAGGAAGATTTTAAAACTCAAATAATAAAACCAAAATACCTATAATGGAATATAGCGTTAAAACCTGCCAAAAATATATTTGTGAAAACCAAAGGTTCTCCACCGTACATAGAGAGATGGTGAAGAATCATAATGAACTTGAAGTTTTTGAGTTTTGTCTCAAGAAATATAAACTAAAATTTATTAGGAAATGTGTAAAATTTATAACCACCAGCGAGAACAATGCAACGACCACCAATATGCAACAATAGCAAAAGAATTGTACTGAAATGGTTTGTATAAGAACCAAATGAAATGATACATTGTTTTGTGTTTTTAATGGTAGACATGGCATTAATTTATGTAGTCACGTGACGTAATGAGAACTGGTTAACAAAAAGTCAAACGTTTTGGCTATTAGTTATTATATAGATATATAGATTTATAAAATAAAATATTTTTCCAAGATTTAGGAGGGCCAAAAGCATATCTAGCCATTGAAAATTGTAATTTAATAGGTTGGGATAACTCATATCTCAATATATGCGCAATGAGCATGATGGAATGGACTCCCATACGATTTTTAATTTGAATGAAGAATATATATACGTGTAGCATTTTCGTAAGGAAGAGGGGTGGTGGGGGTTGAGTTCTGTCAGCCATGAGTTATGTAACATGGAATGGACCAGTACTCTTATCACTTATTACCATTCTTATTATATAAGTGTTCTCCACTTGAATTCTTATCTCACAATGCCTAACTTAAAAGTAACAAAGTTACAAACCCTCCCAGAGTCCCATATCTCTCCTCTCTCTCACATGGAGCTTCTCATTTTACTCTATGCTCTCCCTATCTTCTATTTCTTGTTCATGATATGGAAGCGTGTTGATGCAAGAAGAGACCAAGAATGTTGCATTCTAGACTACCAATGCTATAAGCCCACTGATGACAGAATGCTAGACAGTGAATTGTGTTTGGCGGTCATCAAGAGGACCAAGAATCTTGGTCTCCTTGAGTACAAGTTCATCCTAAAAAAGGTTGTGAACTCCGGCATTGGTGAGCAAACGTATGCACCAAGAACCATTATTGCTGGAAGGGAACAGAATCCCACAATTCTTGACGCGATCTCAGAGATGGAAGAGTTTTTCCATGACAGTATTGCAAAGCTCTTGGCCAGAACCGCCATTTCTCCCTTGGAAATTGAGGTGCTTGTGGTTAAGGTTTCCATGCTCTCCTTGGTTCCTTCTTTAGCTGCTAGGATTATCAACCATTACAAGATGAGAGATGACATCAAAGTTTATAATCTCAGTGGGATGGGCTGCTGTGCTAGCCTTATCTCAGTTGACATAGTCAGAAACATCTTTAAGTCCAACAAGAACTTGTATGCTCTTGTTGTCACTACCGAGTCTATGGCTCCAAATTGGTATTCGGGTAATGACAAATCAATGATCCTTCCAAATTGTTTGTTCCGGTCTGGTGGGTGTGCAGTGCTTTTGACAAACAAAAGGGCCTTGAAACACAGAGCCATGTTCAGATTTAAGTGTCTAGTTAGGACACACCATGGGGCTAGAGACGAGTCATACGGTTGTTGCATGCAACAACAAGATGAGCAAGGGAGGTTAGGCGTTTTTCTAAGCAAGAATCTCCCTAAAGCAGCTACAAAAGCTTTTGTAGATAACTAAAGAGAGATATCACCTAGGATTTTACCAATAAGTGAATTACTTAGGTTTATGGTTTGTCCCTTATCCGAAAAATGAGTAAAACTCAAACCTCTAGTGAGGCTGGCCAGTGGGGGAACAAAACCTGTAATCAACTTTAAGACTGGTGTTGATCATTTTTGCCTCCACCCTGGTGGAAAGTCTGTCATAGATGGGGTTAAATTGAGCTTGGGGCTTAGTGAATATGATATAGAGCCGTCGAGGATGACACTGCACCGTTTTGGTAACACATCGGCTTCTAGCCTTTGGTATGTTCTTGGGTACATGGAAGCCAAGAAAAGGCTCAAAAAGGGAGATAGAGTACTGATGATAAGCTTTGGTGCTGGCTTTAAATGTAACAGCTGTGTGTGGGAGGTGGTGAGGGATTTGGATTTGAGTGATGCAAATATGTGGAAAGACTGCATTGAAGGGTATCCACCAGTGTCCATGGCCAACCCTTTCATGGAGAAGTTCGGTTGGATCAACCAGGAATTCGATCCAGACACCTTCAAAATCCCAGAGTAAAACAGATTTTAACATTTTAAACCATGCCCTTCTTCTTAAAGTGTCTTTATTACAGTATTTTACTATTTTTAATCATTTTTCTTTTTGTATAGCTATAAGAGAATGTTCTTATTATTATCGAAATCCTTTGGTAGATTTCATCACCCAATAAGTTGTGCTGATTCTAACATGGTTGAAGGGCTATCCTTTTCTAGTTTACTTCTTTGACTCTCAAGATTGATAACAGTACTTTTGAAAGAATTATGAAAATTTTAATTTAGATCCCGAAGTTAACATGTATCGGATTAAACAAATTAAGCTATATATAGTTAATCAATTATGTGAAACTGATTAGCACATGTTATTGTTAATTACCACAAGCATGTAATTTCACCAAATGAAAAGTTATTAGTAAAGCAATAAACACGACAGATATGGTGATGATATGGAAAACCGATTTGACACATTTAAAGGACAAAATACTATAAGGTTCTCTAAGACCAAGAAAAAATTTACTAAAATATAATTGTAGTTTAGATTTTGGAATAAATCCTTATTCCTAGACTCTATCACGTAGAAAACTTACTAATGTGACTTCATTAACCCATTAACCCACAACAAAACATGATTATAGTGAAATTTATAATTTAAATTATATGTACATTTTCACGGAATATGCCAACACAGTAAGGGTCCTAACAATTCTTATGAGATTTTCTCTTATTTGTATTAATATGGACAAATCCCTTATTATGCTCTAAAATGTGTCTGTAGGATGTCACCAAAGTGCCTTTTTTTTCCAAGTAAATTATGAAATTTCAAATTTTTTTCATTAACTTATAAATTTCTTATTTATGACCTGAAAATCAGGCCATTTGATCGTTCAATGAGAGTTTCATTGTTCATTACATTTAGAGAAGTATTGTAAAATATCCTTATTATTTTTTATATCACGGATGAGTATTTTTTGTTAACACATCTCCTTTATGAAATGTTCTAAAAATAGGTTCAAATGTTTTTGCTTTTGTTTTTTTTTTTAATCTTTAATGTGATTGTCCAAAACTTTTAGAGCATTTGACTAATCATTGTGTGTGTCATCCCTTTATTCCATACACACTAGATAATTGAGATGTTACGTACCTAGGTTATGATCAAAAGAATTAAACTTAGAATATCATAAATCACATAGACTTGAATATCACTCGACCAACAATTGGATTAAATTCAAACCTTTATATCTACATGCCATGGTTATAGCAATAATTTTTGGCATCTGAATATTCCGTCTAATCTAACTTTTGTCCCATAGAAGTTTCATCTGTCAAAATGCTTAACACCAATCTTTTGCAAAGAAGAACCTCAAGTAATCTACAATGTTTCTATCTTTTAATTAAAAAAGAAAAAAAAAAGTAATACATCTTGAAGTGATGGGCTATTGGATTGACAATAGTCTGGCCCATGGGCCCATCTAAAAGCAACTCCTTTCTTATGGCAGCACCTCATGTTTTTTTTTCTTTTTTTGAGAGAGAACTTATAGCAATTATTTTTGGTATCTGAAATTCTGAATACTCTCTCTCATCTAACCTTTGTTTTGTAGAAGTTTCAAATGTCAAAATGCTTTTAAAACCAATCTTTTCTTACAACCAAAAACACTCAACAACAACAATTAATCTATACTGAAGTGGTGGGTATTTGGATTGACACTAGTTGGGCCCATCTAAAAAAGCAACTCCTTTCTTATTATTGCAGCACTTCATGTTCTATTTTTGATTTGGCTCAGGGCTCAGCTAGTTTT
The DNA here is from genome assembly GCA_028216015.1 of Quercus dentata. NCBI lineage: Eukaryota > Viridiplantae > Streptophyta > Magnoliopsida > Fagales > Fagaceae > Quercus > Quercus dentata. The sequence continues at coordinate 16,440,682 of CP116452.1, read as the reverse complement.
CATGGTTTTCAATTATGTTTTTGTTGCCCTTAGCGTTTATTTCGAATATGGATCAATTTTTTTTCATCTTAAAGTCCCCGTGTTCTTTGCCACAAACTCTATCTTCGTTCTGCTTACCAAAAAAAAAAAAAAAACTCTATCTTCATTCTCCAGCAGGCAATTTGGTGGAAGCACTGCCAAAAAAATATCAAAGTGCCTATTCGAACTGAGGCAATGCCTTACTATATATCACTCAAATGCACCGAATAATCATCTAAGAACGTGTCAAATAAATTGCATTTTTTATTTTTCATTTTAATATCCATTCATATTTTTCATTAACTTATGTCATAACCCTTTGGAGTTAGGATTACTGACAATTGGAAGCTTGTCAATTATGGATCTACCTTAGTTGTATAACTGTGTAAGTCAATCGCAGTATAATTCAAACTGAAACAAGAAGAAAAATATAGGGGGTGTTTGATTTGTGTTTTCAAACAACAATTTTCAGTTTTTAAACAACATTACACGTATTTTCACACATTTTTTCACCTATAAGTATTTCCACACATGTTTTAGAACAACAATTTTTAGTTTTTAAACAACATAAGAAGAAAGAATCTTGTATTCGTTTATGATAGAAACTTTGCATCTATATTATTATTATCATTTTCTATAGTTGGAATAGAAATTCAACGTATGACATTGATCCATCACGATTGCTCTTTATCATTAATCCAAAACACTAATTAGTTTTTAGTGTAGATAAAGTTCGAATCCCAAATCTTTTATTACATCGGATTTTACCAACTCAGCTAATTGAAAATTACATAGATGTATTTCAGAGTCTGGAAACACCCACCCCAGCAGCCCACTATGCATTCCAAAACAAAAGAAAAAAGAACCAAGTTGTAAGGGTGAAGTCAAACTAGTCCACAAAATCAATCACATCTGCCAGCCAGATTGCATTGGACCTATCAGAGAACATATAGAACCCCCTGAATAATCCTGAATTAATTAATTGATTTTTAGCCAATGGCCTTTGAAGTATGAGGGGAGGACAGGCAAAGTTCAAACTATAATCACGTGGATAGGAATGAGATTTATCCTACAATAAAAAATTAAGAATATATGTTTATTGTACAAATCCTCCATAAACTCCGCTGAATCCAACCTTATTTCTATAAGTCTACTTGTAGTTTTAAGCCAATTAAGTTTTACTTTTTAGACTCTGAGGTAAAGGGTGAAGTGCTTGAACTCCAATAATGTGGATGCTAAGGGCCGACAGAGAATTTTATTAATGGAACCAATAATTATATGTGATTAGTGATTTAACCTTATTGACTCTCCAGGATCAACTATGAGTCAACTTAACTATATTTCACCAATGACTTTTAATCATATCGATGGTGTAAATAGTAAATAGTTTTATTTTCTGTGGGATTAATCAAGGGAGGTCCAACTCCAACCATTGGAACAGTAAAAGAGGAATAGTTTACAGGGGAAAAAACCATAAAATATGGTTAAGTGTTTTTTTATTTAGCATTATTAATTTATTATTACTACACTACCTTGGGAGGCGGCTTAGTGGTGACTAGTAAGAAGTTTTTATAACTTATTACATATACGAGTTTAGGAGTTGTATATTCGAATAGTAACACGCATCATTAATGCTCAGGTGGTCCCATGTCAAAATGCAATGCGAGGATTAAGTAGTGCGAGGACAGTTACCACTCCTACATTAAAAACTTATATTTATTTGCCTTCTTAAACTTATCTTTCATTTTAAAAAACAAAAAAATTGGGTAAGGCCATTAGGGTATGGGCTAGAGTATTGTTTTTATTTTCATTCACATTGCATATATATGATTCTTGTATTTGTCTTCAAATCCAAATAATGTTATTTGCACAAAATTTCATCTTCATTTAATTTTTTTTTTTTTTTTAAATCTTAAAAGTATGGATGAAACAATAGTAATATAGTATAGTGGGCGCAGACAAACCTGTTCGTAGAAGACTGTAAGGACCATTATTTGTTGAACTTCTTGTGGCTTGCTTTGGTTTTCAAGCATCAAAAAGTTTTTTTTTTTTTTTTTTTTTTTTTTTTTTTGTTAATAGTAAAAATTTGTTTTCTTTATTACACCTAAACTACCTCTTTTCTAATGAAAAATCATAAAACAATGAACGAAAAGTATCTTCTAAAAAAAAAAATTGAACGTAAAGTATTTATCATGTTATTGATCAAGATTATTTTATGTTGAACTTAGTTTCCGTTGTATGGGTTAGTCATACCTGATTCTTAAAAAAAAAAAAAAAAAAAAAACAGGTTTAGTCATACCTCGAGTCTGTATTGTGTCATGGGATTATGCTTTTTCTCATTAATAAATTGCAAATAATGTTTATATACAATTAATTATTCCGTACCGATCAAAATTTTTACCGTATCGTTCATAAAGCAGTCATCACAAAGATAAGAAGCCCAGAAAGTCAAAAATGAAGGACAATGCATGTCTAGGAGTACCTACACTACATTACATCGATTAATTTAAAATATTGTACTATAGTGTAGCTCCCCATAGAAAATTATCAATTAGTGAACTTTTTATTTTATTTTTATATCTTAATTAATTATTCAATTATTCTTCAAAATCTTACGACATGGCGACTCATTTTTTTAAATTATAATTTTTTTTTCAAAATATTATTTAATTACACGCGTTGAATCTTCAACCCCATTATAATTCGAGATTAAAATCTAAGCTCAAGATTAAAATAAATCCAGCAAACAAGTCGTGCCCACGAGTGGGGAGAGCATGGTCCCTAAAACCAGTTTCATTAAATTTATTTTTTTAAAAAATTAATTAATTACCTAATCTCAGTTCCATGTAGTACAGTGCTGTCTCTACTGAAAGACAAAGCACAAAGCTGAAAATCACTAGCTGATGACTTCGCTTATAGTGCATTTCTTGGAGGATCTTTATGTGGCGAATTGCCAAGTCCCCAATTGATTGGGTGCAAAATGCAAAGTGGTCACCAAGCTGGACATGTCTGATAATCAATGCTTAATTAATCACCCAATGATGGTCCTAATCATTATTAATATCTAATTATTGTCTAACTGCTATAGAAAATCAAGCTACTTAGTGATAAGTAAGTGACTACATTGCAGAAAGTTAAGTTGCATTGCAAATTTTTGTTCTTAAAATATGAAAGTGTCTCATGGAGTCCACTACTTTTCCACATAGGATTGCCCAATTAGCATTGTGATTTAAAGTACTTAAACATGTGGTTGACATGATTGAATACATATTGTCGTGTGTTTTTCTCAGCATCTATATGAAATTCTTAGTTATGAATTTAGCACATACCAATGTCTTTAGCATATTTAGCAAGATTCTAACAAAAACAAAAATACAAAATGGGACAAATGTTGAATTAGATTAAAGAAATTGATTTTTTCCTCACCGAATCTCTCTCATACTCCCATTTTTTGAGGCTTTATAGATTCAAAACGAAACATCCTAACCAAACCCATTAATACTTGTTGAAAGTTGAAACCACATATAGCACATATATATAAAAGAATAAGAACATGTCCCTCTTTAACACATCCCCTCATTTTGAGGCACAAAAAGTTGCATCTTTACCAATTCCACAACGTCATTTTCAGAGCTTTATGGATTCCAAACCAATTAGTAAAAGGTTCAATTGCACAAACTCCATTACCCATTACAAAATCCTTTGCATCTTTGTTAATTCATCATTCACATAAGATACTTAAAATTGAATATTTTGCTCAATTGGGGCCACCTCACCTCCATATGGGAAAGGACACGTGTCAATTCTCCGGCCATCCAAAAGGCGTAATTGACGCCGGTCATCACCACCAGAAGTGAACAGTAGTTCCATTTGGTTGGACCGACTGAACCGGTTACCTTCTATTTTGAAGCCTCGGGACAAAAGCCCAGTTAATGAATTCATGGGCTTTCCCAAAATCTTTTTCCACAAGATATGATTAAATATGAGTTGTACATATAAATTATTAGACATTTGACCGATTGGAGACAAAAATAAAAGATGAAATTCTGATAGGATATTTTTCCTTTGTTAGTGTTCAAAAATGACCTCAAGAATAGGTTAGTCTTAAAGGGTCCAATATTTTAATTTTTTTTCTTGCACTAAATTCTGTAAATGTTCTAAGAACAAGCGTATCTGATGCTGTGACTACGTGTCTAAGGCCAAGTGCTCTTCTTTGACCACTTCAGCACATGCCACATGATGCCCGCACGTCCTCTCTTAAATTAGTAATTTATTTGTTTTCAAGTTATTTTAGTGACTGTGGTTCCATCAACTTAATTGTTAAAAATTTATATGATTGAATAAAAGATTTTAAGTTTGATTATGTTATGACAATATTATTGTATGATGATAAAGAGTAATCATTATGAATAGGCGAGATATGTTGAAATCACAAGTAACTCAAGTTCAAGAAAGAGTGAGAAAGAATGAGAGATACATTCATGAGTACACTACACTATGATGTTGAATGTGAGTAATTGATCTATACATGAACATAAATTACATAATTGTACTTTTATTTTATTATATACCATATAAGTGAAATTAATCCTCTAGCTAGGCGGTGGCTATAATTACTTTTTTAAAGGAAAGTTGGTGTAATTTTAATGGGTATGATAATAGAGAAGATTCATTAAAGATGATACAACTACACTATTCTTAATAGTTATTGTTTGACATAAAGTATTCACTTGCTACGGAGAAAGAAATTAATAATAGTCATCTTTACTGATTTCCAACTTAATTCAGAGAAATTTAAATAAAGTATAGAAAACCAAAAAGAAAGAAAGAAAAGACAAAAAATGTTATATCAGAAGTGATTATTAGATTATACATTATAGTGAAAAGGAAGAATCGTTTTTCCTCTAACAATTTAACAAGATAAAGGATAACTTTATTTTAAACTTTAGATAAATTTGCAGAAGAATAATGTTCTGAAAGCCTACTTTTTTTCCTTCAAAGTGAAAGGGATAGAAATTCATTCTTCACAAAGTGTATTCACTCTTCAAATAATTTATAACTATTTTTTTCATTGCAACCGTGAAAGAGAAAAGAGATTTGCCTTAAATAATGCTTGAAAGAGAGAGAAACAGAGGGACCAACATCTCTTGCTTCAAAGGGAAGACTTGTTTCTCAATGAAGATTTTATTTATTTTCTTTAATATAATTCATCTAACTTCCCTGCCTCTCCATCAAAGTTCGAGCTAAGTTGTTTGTGTTCTAACACACACTGAACAATAATAAAGCTTCAAATTTGTGTGGGAGGTGGTCCTTCTTTTTAGAATAGATCTATCATTATTTTTTGTTTTGGGATTAATACATGATTTTCTCAACCCTACCCCAAACCGTGTTTGGTTAACTTATATCTACTTCATATATTTTTATCCCATCTTTATTAGAGTCCATGGTTAAGAAAAATAGTAAATTGATTTTCTTTTTCTTGTTTTGGATGATTAGTATAATAGATTGATTTATATAACTAATGGGCAATATTGATTAGAGAACTTCATGTTATTGATTGATTCCTTCATCTCTTAAATCACTTAATTTTCACATTAGTTTTAATTTGTATTCACAACTTAAAAATACAAGTGATTCTATGTTTAAAAAATAAGAGGAAGCAGAAAGAAAGAAGAAAAAATAATAAAGATGAAGCTATTTTGTGGGTTCATGTGCCGGGGTAAGATATGATCAGGACCACATAATACAATATAACTTGATGCTTCCAACATGTTAATATCTTTTAAGTATGGATGGTTCCACTTAGAGAAAATAAATAGTTTCCAAAAGCAACTCATAATCATGTAGCTGTTTAAGACTTTGTTCCTTATCGATATATTATAAGGTACGATTAATATAATATTTTTAAATTCATTCTCTCTACTTAATATTTTGGTTTTCATTATCATGACCATCCCCATAACTGCTCATATATTTGGACAAATAAATGAGAGTAAATTAAATAAAATTATGAGAGAGAAAAAAAAAAAATTGTAGTTGCTTAAGGCTTTGTGTTGTGCTTCTGCAATATAAGCTATGATCTAAACTACATAATATATATAATAAGTGCTATTTTGTTTTCTATTCATCTATTGGCTTTACTTTTCTTCAATTTATTTTGTCAACACTATGATTATCCGTATAGTTAATTTCTTCTTTGTAAAGAAAATTAAAAGTGGAAAAGAAATTAATCATATTCATGTAGCTCTTTGAGGGTAATGTTTTACGTGTATATAGGGTTCCCTCGTCCCTTCATCTATTTGCTCTAATTCTCCTAATTTGGTTGTTATTATTATAATAATCCTTGAATTTTCTTCTTCATAATGGTCTTGTTAATTTCGTAATGGTTTTTTCATTATATGCGTATATTGTTATATACTATTGTTACTTAATTATTCCTCTTGTATTCCAATATTCTTTCGATAGTTCTCTTGTATTTCAATATAATTCCTCATGTCTTGTATTATGCGTGTATAGTACATCATATCATGAGTATCGAAATCACACCCTTTCTTTGTTTGCTAATATTACGCGTATCAGCTTCCACATTAAATACTAAATATATAGTAAATGCAGATATCCTTCTCCTTGTTCATACATGCCACCGTAAACCTACAAATTTCAGCTTCTTATATGCCTATTATTAAACATAAAAGTTAACATGTTTTAATGAATGAAATAATGCATGCCATTTATAACTAGGGATATGGTGCTACTGCTTCGTATTGGATTTGATTGTAATTATACGTGTTGCACATTCTAGATAGCAGATTAATTATATTATAGGCCAAAATTGGTTTTAGTTTATTTGCTTTTGTAATATTTAGCTCACATCCAACGTATGTGGTTCCATAAATGAGTTGAATGAAACCAAAGTTTTGTCTGTTGAATGTTGTGTCCAAATAAGAAGTGTATTAAGAATTTAGAATTTTGGTCGATCTAGCCTAGAACATACAATCGTGATACATTTGATCACGTAGGGTTATAATAAATCAAATTGCTTATGAAACAATTCAAGCTCGACTTAGGCTAAAATTTATTTATGTTTGAAGGTTACAAATATTAACCAAGTTAAACTCAAACATAATAATATGTTCGTGAACATGCAAGCTCAATATAATTATATATAATATTATGTTTTTATATGTATATATGTCCAAAAATATACTTAGATATACTTGAGAATAGAATGTGTAAGTTTGTAACTAATTCATATAATATCAAATTCATATTTGTAGTTTGTTGATAATATAAACTGTTCATTCATAATAACATTCATAAATTTGTGAAGGAATATGAAATTTTAATCATGGTTTTACTATATATGGAAAAATAATAAATCAATAAAGTAACTCGTGAACAAGTTCTAATTTGTTCAATAAGAAAATGAACTAAGTTTAAATATGTAATCTTATTTGGTAATAAACTTGAACTCGAACTCGACCTGTGTTCAAAATAAAATCAAATGAATGAGTCTAAACTTTTAACATTCCATTCAACTTGACTCAACTCGTTTACAACCTCATTTCTTACTTCGATCCGTTGACACATAATAAGTAACACAATTAGCCGGTTCACTAAAATCAAGAAATAGACTTGTTGATGATTGAGGGGTCCGTTAGCAAGGTAACGAGTAATGAGTCAAGAACCCAACAAGTATCTTGGACTTGATGCTCATTGACTTATTATCCCTATAGCTACTTAACTGTAGCAAACCACCAAATATATATAACAAAAACATGCAGTACAAAGTAGATATATATTGGCAATATTGCAGTGGTAGAGATAGAAGAGATAGAGCAGTACACAAACACCAAAATTGTTTGAATTATATTTTATTTATATACAACTCGGAAGCAGACCACCCGGTGCTTTGTCGAATTTGGTGTACTTCCTTAGCTGTCTTTTGTAATAAGGTTCACTTGGCTCAAGGGTGATGGGCCACGCTCCAAGAACCTGCTTCATTGTTCATTTTGTCTTTGCTAATCCTTATGAATGATTATCTCTCTCTCTCTCTCTCTCTCTCTCTTTCTAAAACAAAAAACATGGGATCTTTAAACTCTTCTCTTGCACACAGACTGATGACTCGTTTTGCAACTCCCCCTTCCTTCCTTATCGTTTTTGCTTTTTATTTATTTGTTTTCCTTCTTTTGTTCTCACCCCTAGTGACACTCATTTAAGCTCGACACAATACTGTCGCAGCCAACTGGTAAAAGTATAAATGGAAGTGAATCTATTCCATTCACACACACACACACAAACACAAAAAAAAAAAAAAAAAAAAAAAAAAAAAAAGAGTAACAGGTTGGGGAGTTTTAAAAAGAGTCCTGATTTTATACAGTTTAAAACGAAACATAGAAAATAGTACAGATAATTTTTAATCGGTCACATAGAAGGAAAAGTCAAGTTTTGGCTTAGCTTGGTCTTTAAGATTAAAAGAATACCAATTTCTTGTGTTACTAAATCTTTCTTGATATTACCAAATGGAAAGGCACAACATGCATGGAATCAAAATTTGATTTTGAAGGAGCTAGGAAGGTCTCTCGTGGTCTAACCAATTAGAATTAGGATCAATATTGGGGAAAATATTGTATGTTTTGTTCTGTTGTAGCATCCAACATGTTCCATTATGGAAAGCTAAAAAAAAAAGGGTTTAAGTATGTCGGGAGCTTAATTTGGTTGTCCCAAAAAAATCTTGCACAAAACTTTTAAATATTTTCTTTTTTGCTTTTTTTCCAAATAACGTAGGGAAGGAATTATTTTCTTTTTATGGCAATTTTCATTGTCATGTTTTGGAATATATATTTATATATGTGTGGGTGGAGGGCAGGGGGTAAGTGATCTACTTAGGTTCTAAAGACAAAAATAAATTCAGGTCCTAGTTAAAAGTTTATTGTCATTAAATAAGAAATTTAGAAGTCGAATTTCACATTAAAAAAAACTGATTGATGTTTTAGTTTAATAATAAAAATCAATCATCATGGAGTGATCACTATAAATTAATAAAGACAATAATGATTCTTATTCGTCTACCCAAACACCGGTCCAACCACGAGTTAATTACGCTCCAAGAATCATATCCCAACCCTTATAAACCATATATGATTTGTAATTTATCAGTACAATAAAATCAATGGAACGGTTATTCATTAGCAACAAAAGAAGTTAGAAGGAGGAAAATACCAAGATACATGTAAAAAAATCTCTATAAAACAATGTCCATTTTGTTTGATCCTAGTTTTTCATGGTCCCAATAGTTTTATATATATATTGGAAAAAGAAATTAACGAATTAAAAACCCTAATATAACAATCACTTTATATAATAAAACATAAAATGTACTTTTTTTTAATTATTCAATGAATGAGCATTTCATTTAAAAGATTAAACAAATTAAACGACTCAAAAATTAGGATATCATATCACATTTTATCTCCCAAACCAAACGTGATAAACAGACTAGGGGTCTATTTGGTTACTACTTATTTGTTGAAAATCGAAAAATCGAAAACTTATTGTTAAAAACATTGTAGCAAAGTAATTTTTATAGGGGTGAATAGTATTGTGGGACCCGAATTTACCTAGAAATCTGCGTTTAATGAGTTTGGTGGTCCGTGAACAGTACTCATGGGACCTACTAAAAAAACACAAAACACATGCATTGAGCAAAATGCCCAATCCAAACGCACGCTTAGACCCCATAAAATGTACTTTGACGCTTTAGAAAAAGTAGCTTAACTTCTTGTGGCTACATGCACGTTAAGTTCTTAGTAAAGGACGAACTTTGATTTGGTCTTAACGTAGAACACATTTTTCATAGTTTTTTTTTTTTTTTTTAAATTTTGTGTGTGAGTAAAGTAGGAAAAAGTTAATGTAAGAAAACTATTTTTCATTCATTCCAAACATAAAATACCCAGCTCTGAAACAAGACCACATGAGCCACTGTAATTTAGTCCACAAAGTCCTAGAGATGTGTTCCCATGAATATTCATGTGAACACAAAATGGTACTAACTACTAAAACATCATCACGTGAGAGTGAGACCACGATTCACATAATTAACTCCATATGGTCCATTTTTCACTTGCAGGCGTGCTACGCATGACGACTCATATATGTTTGCCCACAAAATTCATACAATAACGTTTCACGCATGAAAATTAAAAAATAGCCTATATAATGGTTTCAAATACATATATATCTAAAGGCAAACGGGTGGTATATAATCCAAATCGGCAATTCCATGGATTTTTGAAATCTGAGCATGTATTGTGTGTACCTAATTGTGATTGTGAGAGCTTAACAACCAATCATGGGGTACGTACCACATAATTAAGCATGCGTGTGCATGGGTAAACATATCAATGCCGGGTCAAGCACATAAATATATTGCAATTTTTTTTAGAGTTCTAGTTTTGTCACTTAGGTCTTTAGTTATCTAAACAAGTCGGCTTATTTGTTTGTTGTATCGTTTGTAGATTTTATGATTTTGATTCAAGTCCAACTCTTTATTGATTTGATTGGTAAAGTATTTTATCGTCGAATAAGAGATTTGAGAGTCGAATTCCGTCAACATAAAAAACCAATTGATATCTTAAACATGATGATAAGAGCAATCACCACAGAGTAAAAGCCATAGATTGGAATTTTATCAAATCTATTTTTTTTTTTAAAGGACAAAGTTTATCTATAAAATTGGTTATAGCCTTATACTACTGCCTTACTCAATATCTTTTTATTGAATATGAATTTTGACAAATCCACCATTAGATCATATCTTCTTCTTATATCTTTTATGTTATATCATTTATACTTGCAAAATTTATAGAAAATTAAAGATCTATTACCAATAAATTGTTTAAATTGCAAGTTTTTATAGTTTAAAATTATGTATAAAATATAAGTTTATAGATCATATAGTGAAAAATATCCGATTGACACATAATTTGATATGTGTATTAAGGGCGTAAAGAATATGCAAATTAACGTTAGATTTTCAAAATATGTAGTAATGTTTATTTTATTGAATAAGATTGTAGCATTTGTAGCTAAATTTTATCAAAAAAATCTCTTTATTTTTCCTATATATATGTATGTATATCTTCAAATTTTCAGCAGTAAACCATGGCTTTCATCCATTCCCAAAGAAAAAAATTCCTGTCTGCATTTTTGCAAGCAGGAAGATAGAGTAGATTATGTTCTTTTCTTTTGGAAGTTCAATTTATCTTAGTTCCTCACTCCTTGCAGGCTTTAGCATAGGATGCAAATTGATGGTGACAATTTTTTATTTTTATTTTTTTAAATTATTTGGTGATCGAGAATGTGACGGCGAGAATGTGACGGCGACAATTTGAAAGTCTTAAACAGAGATAATACTCCATTGCATCTTAGATTATCGGACACAAAAAATCGAGTAATTGTTTTAAAAATTTTCTTTGTTTTAATTTATTTTTCTGGTTCCCATGTTATAGTAGTTTTCCTAATAATCCTATAAATCTCCACCTATATAAAGTGTTAAACCCATTACTTTTTAATTGAATTACGTACCTTTAAGCCCAAACCTTGGACTACTCGTTTAATTTGCTCTAACAATCCAATTTTAGCCACTATGCCCCATAGTAAGATACGCATATTATACAGTATTATAATTAGCAAAACTTTAGAAAATAATATTATTAAAAGACAATTTAAGTTAATTGTACTTTATATTACCTAAATAGTTCAATGTATGAAATAAAATATATCTTTAAAATAAAAAATTATTAAAAACAAATTTTTAATTCCTTACATAAAACAAATTTAAAAAAAAAAAAAAATAAAACATTTTCACATTTTTATTATAATATTTTGTAGTAATATTTAATTTCTCTTAAAACCTAAACCTAAATAAAAGGATTAAATATTTATGTCTTGCTTTATGATGTATTTGATTAAAAAATAAACAATAAATAAATCACATAGTAGTAATTTAAATCTTAAAACCTAAAATAAATTGGACTATAAATAAACAAACTAACCTTAAAAAGCTGAACTTTATAAGCTAAAATCTATATCGTGAGTTGTAGATCTTGAATGCTACTTGCTCATGGGGCGTTAAGGGCTTCCTACATCTCAAAGAGAGAGAGCTATGAAACCAAAGAAAATATAAAGCTTAAGAAACACAAATACTAAAATCAAAGAGATAAAATTTTCAGAGGACAAAATATTATAGATAATTTAAAAAATTTTGGTTTAATTCTTGAACAAACTCTATAAAATTCATACTAATAAAATATTTTATGAAAGTTGCCCTTAATTAGAATTTAAGTTTAATTCTTGAACCTAATTGGAAATTGATTATATGAGTATTCAACCATAAACAAAGTACTATGTATTAATTAATATATAAACAAAACTAACCTTACAAAAGCTGAACTTTATAAGCTAAAATCTATACCGTGCGTTGTAGATCTATACCGTGCGTTGTAGATCTTGAATGCTAAAAGGCTTAAAATACCGGAGAGAGAGAGTTTGAGAGGGCCAAAAATAGTGACTTTATATTTCTTAACCTTGAGAAAAAGAGGGGTGAGTAAGATTGCAGGGTTTTGTAGATCTTGAACCACTTTAGGGCTTCCCACCGTCCTGGAGAAAGATAGAGTTTGAAGAAACCGTGGTTTTATATTTCTTAACTTGAGAGAGGGGTAAGGTTGCTAGGGTTTTGAGGAGTTATAATTTTTATTTATTTATTATTTTTTAAATATTGTGCTTTTTAAATATTCTCCTAAAATTGTGGTGCCGGACCAACGCCCGGTTTTATATATATATATAGATTATAATTAGCAACATTTTAATATTCAAATCATATTATAATTGTTTATCTTTCAATGTATGTCAATATATACTAAAATAAAATTATTAAAATTAAATTTTTAATTCCATGTTTTATTATTTATATCAAAATTAACATTTTCACATTTTTATTATAATATTTTGAGTATTTGATTTACTAAATTAATGGAATATAATTTGGGTGATTAGATCTTAATGTCATATTATATGTGTATGATTTTAAATAAACAATAAATAAATCATTTTAAATCATAGTAATAATAATTACTCATAAAAAATATTAATAATAATTAGCAAAAAATCTTTATTTTTATTACTAAATATGAAACTCAATAATTATAATAAGTAATAATAAACATTCAAGCTCAAAAATATAAAGCAAAAAATGTATAGATATATTAAGGAAGATTAGACATTGTGGGGACCCAAAGTTTCATTGATAAAAGTGGTATAGGAACAAACTTTAAAGATCAAAAATAGAAAAGTTGACTTAATAAGATAAGACCCAAGCACCGAAGAAGGAATTCTTAGGCTTTATCAACCATCCCCAACAATGGGCCGGGATTAGACTGATTGGACGAGGAAAAATTGACCCTACACGTGGACGAGGTGGAACGTAGGAGCTATAAAAGAAAAGGTAAAAGGGCAAAGGGGGAGAGGGCCAAAAGTAATCTCCCATCTCACCTCTAAAAAACTCGGGGTGAGAATACCTTGACAATGTACGCACACCACCACAAAAAAAAACCCACCCCGGTAACCGGGAAAGACCTTAGTGCTCTCGAGTCCGAGGAGTGTTCAGGTTATGAAGTTGTAGGGCTTGGAACCACTCCCAAGCCCTTTCTTACTCGAGTTCCCTAAAACTGATGGGACAAGCCCCGTGACCAAAAAGCCTTTCAAGCCCACTCTCTACAAATCATATTGTGAAGGATCTTTGAATGCAAACCCAACCTCATTAAAGTTAAAAAAATCCCTACAACAATAATTGATTTATTTATTATTTCACCCTTTTTTGCTAATAAAGTAAATTAAGGAATATAATAAACAATATATCCTTCATTCAGATGTTAATTTTCCTTGAACACAACAAATGCTAGGTGGCAATATGTATGATGCATGGAAAAATTTAATATAATAAAAAAAATCTTTATTTTTATTACTAAATATGAAACTCAATAATTATAATAAGTAATAATAAACATTCACTATATATAGAAGAAAAAAATGTATATATATATTAATCAGTATTAGACATTTATTATGATTGTGCTTATATATAAAATTATATATTCAAACATTTAAAGAAAATATGATGGGCTAAGATTCTAATTAATGGTTTAAATATAGAATATAATTTAAATTTATATATAAAATTTTATATTTATTAAAATAATAACATGTAAAATTATATGACCTCAAAAGCACATGTAGTATATATAATATTATGAGGTCAACATTTTTTTTTTTTTTGGAAATATTACGAGGTCAATCAAAAGTCAAATATTTTCGATTCTATATATATTATAGATTATAGATTAGTTAAAATATTGAATAATAATTAAGGAATTTTTTTTTTGCTTTAGATAATTTTTTTTCTTTTTAGAATCATATACCTAGATAACATAAGTATATTACCAGTACAGAATATATCCTGACATAAGTTTATTTTCATTTTCATTTTTTCATTTTTTCATTTTTTATGCTAAAATTTTTACACTTTTTTATTAAAAAAAATATTGAACCGAATGTAATGGTTTTGTATATCCGTACCATATATGTTTCATTTTTTTTTTTTTTTTTTTTTTTTTGAGTGAGAGTTTCAACCTATGGCATCCGCTCTTAATAATTGCTCTTTATCATCGGACCAAGACACCAATCGGTTTTTGGTGTAGGCGGAAATTGAACCCCAGATCTCTTATTCAACCGTCAGAGACTTTACTAGTTGAGTTATTTGGAACCCACCATATATGTTTCATATAGTGTATTACAACCAAAAAAAACTATGACCACTGCACAAACTATTAATTTTTGTTTTCTATACATGGAAAGAAAATAAAGCAAATTATGTGCTGATAATTTCTTTATCACAACAGGAGATTACGCGGCATAGGCACAGTTGAGTTGTACTCAATATATATATATATATATATATATATATATATATATATATATATGACTGTTTTCTAGTGTATGCTACAGAAGTCTAGCTAGTAATTGATATCAACAAAATATGTCAGTATACAGCGAATTCATAAAAGTTACTTAGAACGTTAAATTTTGATTCAATTATTACCTTATTAATGAGAGCTTCTTTTTTTTTTTTTTTTTTCATCTCATAAATAGAATTTAAACTCCAAGGTTCAATTATGCACTAAAAAAAACCCAAAAAAACCTACAATGTTCAAACGCCAATAACAAAGTTGCAAACATAGGTTCCAGTTAGCTCAACTAGTAAAGTATTTGATAGTTGTATAAAAGATTTGGAATTTAATCCCCGTTTACACCAAAAATCGATTGGTGTCTTGGTCCGATGATAAATAGATATTATCATGAGCAAACGTCATAAGTTGAAACTCTCTCTCAAATAAAAAAAAAAAAAAAAAAAAAAAACAAACAAACAAACAAACAAAGTTGCAATTTATAGACCATATTTGAACATGCAATCCACTAAAAAAAATCGAAATTGAAAAAAAAGAAAGGGTTTATAAATGTATTAAAATTATATGTGAGGTGTTTTTATTTATATATGAGAGCAAACATAACCCTAGCTAGCCCCATTTTTCTATTCTAAAAGAGAAATGAAGATTGTTTTATATAGTTTGTGTTCAGGTTAACAGTTTTGTTGGTAACTGTTAACATTTTCATTAGAAACATTAAAAAGTGTCATACTAAAAATTATTAACAATTAATTCCTATAATTTTAATACCTAGCAATAGCATAAAAATAGAAAGAATAAAAGAGATTCTACCAAATAATTAGTGAACTATAAGGATAACATGAAGTTGGCAAATCCCGCTTAGTGTAACACACATTCAATAAAATTCTAAAATCTCTGCTTTTGTGTGTGTGTGTGTGGAGTTATTCACTTATTTTAGGACTACAATAAATTCTACATTCATTTCTATAACTGTCTTATGTGTAGATTGTGATTAGCTACTCACATAAACTCGTATTTCTTTTTATAGGACTATAATCAATTATATAGTTATTTTTACAACTGTCTTATGTGTAGATTACAATTAGTTACCGACCACTTTCACATAAATTCATCATTCTTTTTTTTTTCTACCACTCATAATCATCAATATTAAATTATTGTGAAAATGAGTATAGAATTAGTTGGTCTTAAATTTCTTTTCCTCTTTTTAGCAAAAGGCAAAAAAAGCACTTTTATTTTTTTATTTTTTATGACTCAAACACATTATTCTTTTTTTAGGATTACAATTAATTCTATATTCTTTCTAACAACTGTTTTATGTGTAGATTCAAATTAACTACCGGTTATTTTCACATATATTCATCATTCTCTTTTTTTCTACTACAATATTAGATTCTGGTGAAAATGATCATAGAATTGGTCGGTCTTAAATTCTCCTTCTTTGTAAAGAAAATATATAATAATAAAAAAAATAAAATAAAAAATCAATTTGTTCTGTGCATGCTCACCGCGTACGTAAATCCATAAATTACCAATAAAAGTAGTACTTGACCGTTTTCAGTAATGAATCTTGAATGCAAAAGTTGTATAATGCATGGGCAATTGTACATTGTAAAAATGTCCATATATAATTTTTCATTCAAAGCTGCTTTTGTATAATGCAAAAGTTGTAATAGTTCAGAATGTAAATTAATTGTCACCCACTGTTGAACCAAACCAATAAACTGTAGAAACCATCAACTTAATTCTCTGTATCGAATCGCAGATTCACATTCATGAATATCTCACTCACACACACACTTTTGGGACCCCACTCGTTAGGTGTCTACAACGCCCATCATGACCAATATTGTACATTGTGGGGAAAAAAAAAAATGGAGATTTTGAGTTGACAAGTGGCAACAATTTTAATGGAAAAATACTTTATTTTTTTGTTTTTAACTTAACTAATTTACCAGACCGACGAGATAAGATTTGAGAAAGACTATTAGGCATTTCAAAAAAAAAAAAAAAAAAGAAAAAAAGAAAGAATATTAGTACTAGGTAGGATTGGCTTGCACGCGCCACTAAACTTAGTTCGTATTATGACCACTAAATTAACTCTCTATAATAATTCTCAAAATCTGAGTAAAGTCATTGTCTCTTTTAAACTTTTTTTTTTCCCTACTGTTTTTTCCTGGACAAAAAGAAGTTTTGTTTGATCTGTCAAAGTCATAAATAAATAAAAGGAAGCCTGTTTGTTTTACTTAATTTTCAACTCAATTAGAACAAAGTAATTCTGCTAAAACTTCAAACATAAACAATTTCAAGATCATCCCATCTAGAGTCAAACATTGTAGGATTTTTTTCTTCTTTTCCTTTTGTAAAATAAGGAACATTAAATTCAAGGGTTAAAATAACTATAAATTTAAGATTTAATTTAAATATTTATCATGAGATATCAAACTTATGAATTCATATTCTTGGTAATAGTTAGTATCTCATGTGGTGTAATACATGAAAAATTTAAGAAAATATAATTTTATTAATCTTTTTATTTATAAATATGAAATTTGGTAATTATGTTAGTTATATTTAGTCATTTATTATGGTTATAAATGTATATGAGATTATCTATTTCACTATTTAAAGAAAATATGATGTGGAAAAATTTTAATAGAGTGTTTTAATAAATAAATAGAATTTAAATTCAATTAAAAATACATATTGGAATAATGGTGTGTAAAATTGTGAGGTTACAAAAGTTTATATGATAAAATAATACAACGTCAACTAAAAGTCAAAATATTTTAGTTTTTTTTTTTTTTCCTTTTGCATTATTGTCAAATAAAGCTTTTGTAAAAGATTATAGAATCTTATTAAATGTGGATTTTACTAACATATGAATTTAGAGTATCCATTAATAAACCATTTTAGAAAAAAATTTTATGGAAAAATGAAAAAAGTTGTTTTCTAGAATGGATGATTAATGAATGCCCTAAAGACAGGCATTAACCAAACCTTAAATTATTTGTGTTTAATTTGCTGTATACTATGAGCATAAAATTCAACAATCAAAATTAGTTAAGCTCTATCCTAAACTTATTACATGAAATTGATCCATTAGTAGCCAAGTTTTGTGTTGAGAGCAAATATCAACTATCAAATTAACTTGATGTTGTAAAGGTATGTAGGGACACGATTATTTAACGGCCCAAGAGTGACGTTGGGCTCGCACATGAAAGATCCCTCACAATATGATTTGTAGAGAGTGGGCTTAAAAGGTTGGTTTTTTATCACGGGGTGATGATCCGGACCTGATTTTAGGGGAACTCATGTAGAAAAAGGGGTTGGGCTTGAACATTTAAGCCCTACAACATCGTATCCCGAGGGATTGTACTCCTCGGACTCGGTCCGAGGAACATTAAGGTCTTTTCCCGGTTACCCGGCGGTGAGTTTTTGTAGTGGTGTGCATACATTGTCAAGGTATTCTCACCCCTGGAGTTTTTCTCCTGGAGGTGAGATGGGAGGTTCTAATTTTTGGCCATCCTCTCTCCTTCTTCTGGCTTTCGTTTTCTTTTATACTCGCATTCCTCCCTCCCTTTAGGGTCCATGTGTGAGCTTTTTCTTCGGGCAGAAGACTTGTCCTATCCGCCCATACCTCCGGTGGGGCCGGGAGTAGACGTAAAGGTTGAATAGCTTGGTCAAGAACAGGGGCTTGTCAGGCACAGAGTTCTCTCTTGCAGTATGTGTGTCTTTTCACCTATCCTATCCGTACATTAAACTCTTTCTTGACAATAGGTCTCCTCGGATCAGGCCTTGGGCCTTGATATAGGGCGGGCCTGGGCCATGAATTTTCTGGCCCACAAGGTATATTTAATATGTTGTAATAAAATTAAAAAAAAAAGATTATATTTCCTACAAAATCCAAATGCATAATGAAAAGGATTTTCAAAAAATTTCCATTTTTTGGATCAATTAGAATCTGAATACGTCTAGCTAGTCTTGTAAAAAGGGAAGGACCTAAAATCAGTAATTTTCAAAGTTCTTACATAAAAATGAAAATTGAAAAGGAGCTATCATTTGTAAGCTTTGAATTCATTACTCTGAATTTTACTGAGTAAATCTAAAATTTGTGTAGATTTCAATTTGATTAATATAAAAATTTTAAGTGATTATTTTATATTAATCTTGTATTAGAAACACACTTTTATGAAAAATTTATTTTTAGATTTAATTACAAGTTGCTCAAATTCTACCGCGAATTGAAAATCTAAATATATTTATCATTGAATTTTGTTATGGTAATTTCCAAACATGTAAAAAAGGTATCTATAGTCGTAAATGTAAAAAAAAAAAAAAAAAAATGCATAATATAAATAAGGAAAATGTTAATTGATGCCCTTTTGTGAGTAGTTAACAATCTATTTTAAGAAAATTTTTACAAGAAAAGAAAAAGAAAACAATTAGTATTTTGACAATTTTTTTTATTTCTCATAGAAGTTGTGTAAAAAATTTTCTAAAATAGATTGTTAATTATTAACTTAAAGACATTCGTTAAAACATAAACCAATAAATAAATAGCCTTGTCACAACTCACAAGCCTTATGGGCATGTCCAAAAGCATTTTTTCTATATTATATATTAAAAAAAAAAAGCAACTGTTTTTACATTATAATCACAGGAATATAATTGAAGTACTAATTTAATATCTTTAAAAATACCAATTTAATACAATCTGAATTTTAAATTTTAAATTTCTCGATTTAACTTTTATAAACCTTCTTATCCATAAATTTTAGGATTAATTTTAGAAATACAAAGAATCAATTCAAAACTACTATTTTTTTTTTAAAGGAAATATATAAATCACTATATTTAATACCTGTAATTAAGGTGTGGAAAATAGTACTAGGAATTAGGACCATATATGGCACGGGCTTTAAGGGCGCGTGAGCTTAGCATATCTCGGAAGAAGGAACAATGAGCACAGAAATTACCCAGAGACGTACAAAACCAAATTATATATGGCGGCGAAATCTAGGTTGCTCGCCACGTTAGTTCTAGCTGTAAAAAGTAAATATTAACTTAAAAAGTAAAATCTGAACAATATAATCAAAACTCAAAAACTTTTTTTTTAAAAAAAAATTGGGTTACAAATATGAACACCCACCGAGCCAGCACAAAATGAATTGTCTTCACACATTGGTTATTTTACTCAAATACCCTCCAAAAAGTAAATTAATTACCTTAATTAACCACACATTCATACAAGGTAATTATAGGTCTTTTTATGGGTAGAGACTTCCTAACTGGTCAGAAACTAAAATTTTGACCAAAAAAAATTGGCAGGGCCGGGTATCTTGGGCCTCACGTGACTGGCCATCACAGAGTTCGAGATGAGTCATATGCTGACTCAGACCCGTCTGATACATCTCATTGGCCCAGATCTTGCCACGAGTGAAGTATTAAAACGTGTCATGATCTTAAGCCATCATTGGGATGCGGCGGACCGCATACTATCACTTTTGGTTTTTCAACCGGAATCTTTGGCCCGACCCACTAGCTCCCTAATATGACCCTACCCCCCACATTTTTGAATTTTTATTTTTGAAAAAAAAGATAAAATAAAATTGAATAGTATTTTAATTAATTAATTAATTTAATGTCAATAAAGGTTTTAGTATCCTGGGTTTTACAATTTCGGCTGTTGGATCCTATAAAACAGCAATTTCAGTGTTTCGGTTTCCACCGCAACTGAACTCTTTTTGCTTTGGCTTCTCATACTCACCATCTTTTACTACTTCACTATTTCTCTTGTCACAGAATCTTTTTCTCTCTTTACACACTGCAAACTTCAAATCTCTCATTATTTCTTCTCTGTGTACTTTGTGGGTTTGATTTCTAAACCGCAAAGATTTTCATTTCCCTTCCAAATTTTGATCAAAAACTCATATTTTTCCCAAACGGGTAAAGAGTATCAAAGAAAGTCTATACATAGTTGTTGATCCTTGATATCCAAGGCAGGTGTATATCTCTGAATCATATGTTATTTTCTTTCCTTTCTTGGTTTCCTGGAGCAAACCCATTTAAAGTCTCTGCCTTGCTGGAAAACTTTTTCCATTAGAGCTCTTCTGTGGTTATCACAAAAAGTCTTTTGTTTGCTTTCAAGTAAATCCTTTTTTGGCTCAGTGGTGATCTTTCTATCTATTTAGTCTTCTTGTTCACGATTCTTAGGCTTTCTCGAACCTCTTTATTCTTTCATTCGCTTTTCCTTTCGATGCGAATAGTCCGAATCTGATCAGAGAGAAAAAAGAGAGAAATGGACCAGAGTATCCTATGTCCAATCAAGTACACAGAACACCGGAAAGTGACAAAAAAGCACACAAAGCCACATAAAGCGGTCTCCGATGGCCGGAAACATATAGAGCCCAGAGTTGTTCGGATATCCGTGACCGACCCAGATGCCACGGACTCATCCAGCGACGAAGAAGAGCAAGAAAACTACTTCTTCCTCCGCCGGCAGCGCGTGAAGCGGTACGTGAACGAGATCAACATCGAAACCAGCTGCAAAGCCGCTGTGGTATCGAACCCGAGGAAAAGACCCGCGGTTGAGTCCGCGGCCAGTCCTATCAGAAAAGTCCGGCCGGTTAGTAGAGCTTCTTCAACTACTACTACTACTACTCCGCCGAACGGCAGAAAGTTCCGTGGCGTTCGGCAAAGGCCTTGGGGAAAATGGGCGGCCGAGATTCGAGATCCGGCGAGGCGTGTACGGCTTTGGTTGGGGACTTACGAGACTGCAGAAGAGGCTGCCATGGTTTATGATAATGCAGCCATTAAACTCCGAGGCCCTGACGCTTTAACGAATTTCGTTACTCCACCGCCACCGCCGAGACCAAAGCCCGAAATCAATGTCGCTTCCGTTTCGGGTTACGACTCGGGCGATGAGTTTCACAACCTGTCTTCACCGACCTCTGTGCTTCAATACAGAACTCAGTCCAGTGAAGAAGAAGAAGCCGAGCCGCCGAAACAGGAACCTGAACCGGTTCACGAACCGGTACAGAACAGTGAACCCCAACAGCAGCAACATGAACAACAACTGGTTGTTGAAGACATGTTTCAAGAATGTCAAGGCGAAACGAGTGTGTCCGATGATTTGGGTGACTTTTTGCAGTTCGACTTGCCTTGTTTCGGCGATGCGTTCAACTTTTCGGCACCCGATTTGCCGATGCTTTCGGAGCCCCCTCTTTTCTTTGATGAGCCAATACCGGACGATATATTTAAGGACGATTTCGGTGCGTTATTCGGTGATAGTTTCGGGTCTACTTCAACGTCGACAACGATGAACCAAGGTGATGATTATTTTGATGACATTTTGTTTGGATTGGACCCTCTTGTGGAGCTATGACTTATGAGTGAGTCACTGTGAGTGACAGACTCTTTGGAATGAGTGATTGTTGTCGCCGTTGCCGATTTCTCGGCAGATTTTGAACCGGTTACAACAGTAATATCGGCTAGTTTTTTTTTTTTTTTTTTATATTTATTTTTTAAATATTAATATTATGGAGCAATAGGTTGTATTAGTACTAATTATCTATTTAAATATCTCTGCTTAAATTAGCAGAGATATGAGTGGAGTTTTGTTTTAATTTTTATTCATAAAGTTTTGTTAAGAGTGTATAATTTTCAGGGATTAATGGAAAAAAGTGTAAGTTATTAAGTCATTTTCAATATTCAATACTTTTTTTTTTTTAATGTTTCGATATTTCACTCAAAATTAAGTGCTGCATTTGTTAGATTCTTTATTTAGGCATTAAATTAAAAGGTGTATAAATTAGAGGTTGTTTACATGGAAAAACGTATTTGGTTTTTTCCAATTTTATGGTTCAATAATGTGACAGCACTTTATGACTTTTTTTTTTAATGGGTCAAATTTATGGGAATGCCACAATGGCATTCCTTTTGTATTTGTCCCCACACGAGCAGGCGCAATTAGCGGGCAAGGCCGGTCGATTTAGTCTGAGTCTGCTTACCCTTGTGTGTAATGTGAATCCATCCATGTCTTTTTAACCTTTCATTTTATGCCTTTCTTCTAAACTAACTAGTTCTTTTTCTATGTATGTAAAGCATGGTACACAGCCTAATAAAGGTTTTCATTTTTATATTATATATAATCTCTGATTGATTCTTTTATCTCTAAGTATTGAAATGTGGTTGAAAAGACATATATACGATATAATTAAATCAAATCCAGATTCTAGGAGATCTGGAATACGAATTCCGCCTACACTAAAAATCAAAATTAGCCATCTTTATCAATCATGACGAGGGGAGACGAGATCGTTATACGAATAAATTCTATGAATTTATCCTAGCAGTCAAAAACCAGAGAAAAGGGTAAATCTGGTTTCTCACTAAATAAGGCATTATGATACTCACTCGGCCACTTGTGTTGTGAAAGTTAAATGGGGTTAGGAAAATTGGGATATAGCTGGCACATGATGCTGCTGGCAATAAACATTTATGTGACCTGTGACAATAAGACTTATATACACGTTGTAAATGACCAATAAGGAAGTTTATACTATAGCTGGCAATTAATGGGGTTGGGATTGATTAATGATAATTACCAATCCTCCAACTTTGTGTACTAAAACTTATACTAATTAATAAGTTTCACAAAGTCAAAAGAGGAAATAGAATTAGAGACTAATAATTGGGTTGGATTTTGATCTTGATTTTGATTTTTTGTTTGGGTTCAATTGATTAATGATAATTCAATATGTAAGGTGGAAATTAAAAGAATATTTAAAGTGACATGAAGAGCACGTACAAAGTACAAACTACAGTGTGTTGTACTATGGCCAGTCTTATTCTACACGTTTGAGAAACGCTTCCTTGAAAATAAGACAGCTTTCAGTCAAGGGAGCACACAACTAAATAAATTCTTGGAAGCTATACTTCAGTCAGGTGAGCATTTCTAAACAATTTCTTAGAAATTGGTCGTAATTGGGGTGTACATGTTTTAGACAATTTTTGTTTATATATGTATTTGTTGGAAACATGTTATAGGCACTTAGTACTTTCATCATAGTTTGTTTTTGAAATAATATAGATCATTTTATGATAATGTGTCAACAATATTTTTATAATATTTTCATAACAAACTATAAATAGTAAATTATTATTGATTTTAATTTGAATTTACTATTTAATTTTTTTTTATCCATTCGTAACAATATTTAAGATTTGTTGTGAAAATATTATAAAAATATTATAAACATATATAACATTTCTCTTCATAATTCCACAAGTTTCATGTGTTAACATGTGTAAATGACATTCAATCATATATCGATTTTTTTTTTCAATAGATAAAGACTTTATCCCCTCATTTGATAAGTTTAATCCCCTCACTCTTATTACTACTATTTGTTCCAATTTGATCAATTTTATGTGATTTTGGAAGGTAAAACCATTAATAACCACAAAAGTTTTTGTTTCATTATCAAATATAGGTACACATATCTTCGCATACTATTTATTTATCAATATATGATGTTTTGTTATAATTAATATCTACGCTAAAATCTATTCATAAATTGCAGTCAACCAATTATCAAACTTTTCCTATTAAAAAAAAAAAATCAAACTTTTACCACATTAAAAATAAAAAATTATCAACCTTTATGGAAAAGTCAAATCAATCTTTTATGGAAAAGCCAAATATTGAGGAGTTAGTTATAACTAAGGTCATACTTCTCCACCATCTTTTTTGCGTATATTTAATTTATGGAAAATTTAATGGTACTCTCTTTCTCTCTCTGTCTCTCTCTCAACTTTAAGAAAAATCATTTGAAGCTATGCTCTATGTGGGTAATGGAAGTTATTAATCATAATTTATTTTTTTGGAAAGATTTTATTATGATTTATTTTCATAATCTTAACAAAAGTACCAGAATAATCTTCTCTAAAAATATGTAGTCATTTAAATAAATGACTTTTTTTTTTTTTTTTTTTTTTTTTTTAAATTAGCCTCAAATATTACATGTGTATCAGTGTATGTGACATATAATTTGAACTATGTGACATATATATTTACATACACATGCATAAATATGTGTATCATGTATTAATCCCCCAAGTCAAATTTTGACAGTATGAGATTGGGATTGGGATTAGGGTTTGGTTCTTAATTTGGGGTCGATTTATGAATTTTGGATACAAATTTCATCTAAGTTTTAGCAAAACCCTACACGAATTTGAGGTTTTCGAACTCATTTAATTGTGCTATCTTCTCAATAAAAATAATCTATATTAAATGAACACTTGGCTTTAGCTTTGTTTGATGCAAAAAGTCAAGTTCTCGAGGGACTTATCCTCAACTTTTCAAATAGTTTATTAGTTTTTCAAAATATTTAAAGGGCACAGCAGCCCTACCAAATTTGCACACATGTGTATCTCCAAGTCTATTCCTCTAGTTTCTAATTAAAGACAGCACAATATACCACCATGTGGAAGATAGATGTTATTCTTTTAGAGCCGAAATAAAAGTATTCAAAGCAAATATAAACACATGAATATTCACATTGACATAATCATAATTGTAACCCATGGTATGCTGTTGCAACCGATGAAAATTCCTATGATGACCCCCTTTTGTTTGGGAAGAAGGTTGCGTGAGTTTGATTCGTCATCATGTTAGCAAGTGTCCATTTTTCTCTTTCACACACAGCAGCTTCATGCCCAGTGATGAAAGATTGAAAATGGTGATGAATAATTTTTAGGGCAATCTGTACACTTTTGTTTGTCACAGGAAACATGAAAGCTATCTCTGTAAACCTGCGTGATATTATGAGCATACTTGCAGGTCCTTGTGCATTGATACTTGCTTGACCAATACTCAAAGATGCATAGGAAAATGACTAAGCAAAAAGTTCTATCATGATTATTATGTCTTATTAATAGCAGTGTTTACTCCCACGCGCTCTTTACAATCATCACTTTAAACTTGGAAAAGCAAAAAATCATAATCATTTTGCCTTAATTAATATTTCTTAATTAAATTTCTTTCCTTTTGTTTCCCTCCCCCTCTTGCTTGCTTTCTATAGCCCATAAATGGATTACAATGTTCTAGAGATCTTAGGGTAGTTTTATCTTAGAGTTTCTAAAATTTTATTTATTCATTTTGAAATGAGTAATTTTGATTTTATCATGTTATCAATAATTTAAATAGATATCAAATTAATGATAATCTACATTTTATTTAAATGTTGATAATATGATAAAATTCGATCCACTTATTTCAAAATAAATAAATAGAATTTTAAAAACTTCAAGATAAAGCTATCCAAATATCCTATTTAAACAAAAATATATTTGTACACATTCGCGGTGGCATTCGGGTATGTAAAATGCGTCTTTATCCTGTCATCTTTTCAAGACAAGAAAAATCTATGTAGGACAATAAGGAGCAGATAGGATAAGACTATAAGATTTTTCGTCATCCGATCCCTAAACAAAAAATCAAAAAGCCTTCAAACAAAATCTTATATATATTGGCAACCCTCACACATTTTCAAATAAAAATATCCTCTAAATTCATATCGGTTTGATTCACTTGCAATAAGATGGGTTATGTGATGGGTCTTGGTTACCAAATTTGGTTATTATCAAGCAATTGGTGAGAAAGAAAATATTCAGATTACAAGAACAATAATTTACTCTTTTTTTTTTTTCAAGGAACAACTTTTATATATACAAAAAAAAGGCCTTCTTTGATGCATAAATTTCATAGGATCTTCCAATTGGTTCTACTACATAATGCAAGATGGCAAATTGGTATTATTATATTCTAAATCAGTTTATAATGTGTTTAAAGTGCTATTTTAAAGGACAAAGTTTTTATGCAAATCACTATGTCACGATTAAAAAACTCACCTACATGGTTTTTTTTTTTTTTTTTTTTTTTATTTTTTTAATTTATTTTTATTTTTATTTTATTTTTTACTTTTCAAGGAACAACTTTGTATATACAAAAAAAAAAAGGCCTTCTTTGATGCATAAAGTTCATAGGATCTTCCAATTGTTTCTACTACATTATGCAAGATGGCAAATTGATATTATTATATTCTAAATCAGTTTATAATGTGTTTAAAGTGCTATTTTAAAGGACAAAGTTTTTATGCAAACCACTACAGTTAAAAAACTCACATATATGTATTATTTAAGCAAGTCACATGACTCATTAAAAATGTCATATGATTATAAAGTATAAATACAGGTGGATGATTTTTTTAAGCACCGCATAGTGAGTTGCATAAAAATTTTTACAACTCAATTTACATAAAAACCTTGCTCAATTTTGAATGGGGAAAAAGCAAAAAAATATTTATAAGTGCTGGCTACTTTGTTATATTGATCTTTACTCCATTGGATCAAGTACTTTGGGTTTGGGGTCGATTGGTATGAACTTGACGATAAGAACTTTCTCTTTAGGTTTGATCAGTCATGAATTGGTCCCCCATTATGGTGGATGCCGGTTGGTACAAATTCTAGTATATCAAAATTTGGGCAATAATATAGATAGCTTGGTTGTAGTTTGGGTCTTACCTAAAAGGTTGTAGTTTGGGTGTGACCCATGACATGTGATAATCTGTACCATGTAGCTTTAAATGTTTAGGTAATGGTAATTGTGGGAACGTGTTCTTTCTATTCCTTTCACAACTTGGTGATTCATTGTGGTCTTGTGGGGTATTAAAATTTTATTGTATAAGAACCAAAAAGTCACACATATATTCATGAAAATGAAATGTGCATGGTGCTATCTCTTCTGCACGCCTAAATTGCTACATAGATGATACTCATTACAACGAACCAAACAAATGGGGATGTAGAAGTTTCATTCCTAGAAAGTGTGTAATATCAATCTTCTTCTTTCTTATTTATTTATTTTTTTTTTTTTTAAGAAAGGTAATCCATCTAATTTACAAATTTTTTGTTGTTGCTCGTGCAAAATTGCTTTGTCACATTGCTTACAATTTTTAGCTGAGGTATTCTTTGTTTAAGAATTTTATTAGTGGGGAAAAAAGCTTTTGTCTTCTAAAGGGACGAAGAAAAATGAGTTAAAATTGACTTTAATATGATATTTAAAACAATGCTTTACAAGAATACCTAAAATAATACTTTCACAGAATAATTCATTAGGCTACAAGCCTACAAACCTACAAGGCTATTTCTATTTGATTATCGTATTTTCAAATAACATTGGGATGCTTTTTCAAATAATTATGTTTTCTTTATATGAGATTAAAAAAAAAAAAAAAAAAAAAAGTTTAAAAAGTCATTTTTGTATTCGCTGTTCTTTTAAAAGAAGTGTCTAACACTAACAGTGCCACTTCTTTTGAAAGAATAAAAAGGCCATTTCATAATATAAAAAAAAAAAAAAGGCCATTTCAAGATTCCAATACTGCTTTTGTAGTTGTGGAACTCAAGGAGTGTTGATAAGTGATAACATGTTAACATCTTGATAAGGTTCTGGTTTAAAAAGTGCAAATAAATCGTTTAAGATGGCAAAATAATTTTTGAAATTATCCTCAAAACTTTAATTGAAGCAACATGATTAAGAGTGTTAAGAATGCTTTTTTTTTTTTTCCCCTATTTTTTTAACTATCATTTTAGGAGAGAGCTTTATATACATAAACACTTAGAATAGATTAGAATAGAATTTTTATTTTGTATAAAAAAATGACAAAATTTAGTTACAAAATTGGTTATATCTAAGACTACAACTTTAATCAATATATTTTTTTGGAGGTTAATTTTGACAAATCCACCAAATAGATTACATTTTCTTCTTATATCCTTCATACTTGCAAAATTTCTAGAAAATTAAAGATCAATAGTTATATCATCAATAAATTATTTAAATTGTAAATTTTTGTAATTTAAAATTATGCATAAAATATAATCTTATAGATCATATAGTAAATAATATTAGATTGTAACAAAATTTGACATATGTATTAAAAGCGTAAAGAACATGCAATCCAACGATTAGATTTTCAAAATATATAATAATGTTAATGATATTGAGTAAGGTTGTAACCTTAAAAAAAACTCTTGCTCCATGGTGGAATGCACACCATGGGTTGGCAGCAAATGCAAATGTTAGAATGAAATGGCATCCTGTTCCTGTATATGAGATTATTATGCTCTATTTCTCTGGCTTGTAACAAAAAAAATATATATATATATATATATATGTGTGTGTGTGTGTGTGTATGTATCTTTAAAAAGTTATAAAGTGCTCATATATCATATAAGATACAATGTGTGATAAATGAAAATTGATTCATAATACAAAATTTCATTTTCATTTTAGTTGTTGATTTGAATGTATAAGTTGCGTTAATCTTGTAATAGGAATATTGATTTTCACCAAGGTTGTCAAAATCGAGATCTTACGTAGAATCGTTAAAGGTAGGTGAGATTATAGGTTGTAGGATCAGATCGTAAATCGTAAGATCTTACATACTTTCAAATTTAAAGCAAAAAACACATTGATAATTGCTTTGTACATTGAATAATCATGTAAATTATAAATTCGTCCATAAAAAACTTAGTTTTGCATCATTTGATGTAATTTGTATGTCATACATCGCTAAATCTATACTAACAAAACAAATATATTTAAGTTTTGATCCAATGTATCTAAAAAGTTCAATAAATGTTTAATTAGCAACCAAATACCAAAATATTTATCAAAACATATGGAAAATATTTTTCAAGTTCTAAGTTCCAAGTTTGAAATCCAAAATAAGTTAGCAAATGGAAACTAGCTAACTATAATATGGAATCCAAAGGCAAAATGAATATTAAGGTGAAATGACTCAAATAAGCATTTAATTATTCTCATTCTAAGGTTTTTATAACCAACGTCCTAAATTCCTAATCATCATCATCTATTTCATCATCTATGTAGACATTATATATTTGTATACTAGAGCTAAAAAAACATCAAGATACAATAATTTCACACTTAATTATTCAAGTTATACCATTCAACAACAATTAAAGAGCAAGCTCAAAAAAATCAATCAATCAATATACAAATACAAGCGTAATTGATAAAATTCTAAAAAAAAATATATATTTTAGTAATATTAGAACACAAATTAGTATATTGATTAAACAAATTTAACAATATTATAACTTAAAAGGTAGCAAAGCCAACATCAAAATTTTCATTTAGAAATAATGAAGCATTCCTTCATTTTGATTACAAGCAAACTAGAAACTAGAAAACATTTGCTTAGGTTAACATAATTTTATAAAATAAAAAATAAAAAGTCATACCATCACAACATAAAAAAAATAAAATTCCTTAAAGTTTCATCAAAACAAAAAATTTATTCCATAAAAAAACCAAAAATTTATGTTTTTGGTAGGATTGGTAGGATCCCCTACGATCCTACTACGATCTTACAATTTTTACGATCCTAGTGCGATTCTAAATGTTTTGGTGAGGTGGGATCATAAAATCGTGTGATCCTACGATCCAAATCGCGATTTTGACAACCATGATTTTTACCATTATAATTTTTGTTGATAATATGATAGTTAAAGTAATGGAAGTAGTAAGATTTGAACACAAGATATTTTAGCCAAAAATACTAGGAGATATCATTTGAGTTATAAGATTTTTGACCCTATTATTATTTAATTAGTTTGTGTAATTTACTAATTTTAGAAAAATAAAAAATAAAAAAGATACCCGTAGGGTTTTTTTCGTAGGTAGACTTAACTCCATACAAACTTGTGAGTTCCAGTTAGCTTAATTGGGTAAAGTCTCTGATGGTTGAATAAGAGATTTGAAATTCAATCCCTACCCGCACTAAAAACCGATTGGTGTCTTAGTATGATGATAAAGAATTATCATTAAAAGCAAACGCCATAGATTGAAACTCTTTAAAAAAATTTCATACAAACTTGTCATGGGTCTTAAAAGATAATGACACGTTTAAATCAAAATAAATTTAACCCGAACTTTGACCAAAATGGGCTGTGGGGGCCATTTAGTCAGGAGGTATTATTAAGGCTGCACGAATTGGGCCTATGGCCCAATCCGAGGACATTAACTAATCCGAGAATGGCCAAATGAGGTTATAATGGAAATGATATAAAGAGAAAAATAAAGATAGTACGAGATAAGTCCAACAAACGTTTGAGGAGAAAAGCCATCTCGGGAACAAGGATCCGAGGTCAGTAAGAGTGTCATATCACCCTAGACTTTCTTCAAAGTTACATCACAATTAGGAGTTGGACGTTGGACAAGGGGTAAGTAAAGGGAGGCAATAAATATCTTCAAAAAGCTGCTACCTCCACATTAAATGCCTTCCAACTAACTTTTTGGCCGCATTAATATGGAGGTGATATCTGAATAGTGACTAAGCATCCTTACAGCTACTATTTGATGATTACGAGAGGTGTTGGATGTGATAAGAAGGAGCTCCTAGAATCCAACTTACACGTGTATGGTAGGGATAATACCAAGATTGTAATATATAACACGGGAAGGTGACCTAAAACGGGGATCAGAAAAAAATCGTAAAATTTAGGCAATAACATTGTGAGTTCTTGTAATCGTGTTCATCATCAAGATATTATGAGATAAGTTTCTCATTTTCGAGGACAAAATTTTTTACTTTACTTGTGCTTAACAACTTTAATTCAGCAACTTTTATGGTCCATTTTTTAGAGTAGAACTAATTCTTTCACCCATGCTCTATAAATTCATTGTTTGGGCTTGTTGGGCTTAAACCCAATCCCATACTGGGTCTAATTCAAAAACTGTCCTTACATGGACATTTGCCCATTTCACCCGGAAGATGTAGCAAAATGCCCATATTTTGAAACTATTTAGCAAAATGCCCCTATTTTGAAACTCGATTTTTAGAAAATTGAGTTTCAATGAAAAACTTGATTTCATGAAAATCGAGTAA
The DNA here is from genome assembly GCA_028216015.1 of Quercus dentata. Taxonomy (NCBI): domain Eukaryota; kingdom Viridiplantae; phylum Streptophyta; class Magnoliopsida; order Fagales; family Fagaceae; genus Quercus; species Quercus dentata. The sequence continues at coordinate 16,408,659 of CP116452.1, read as the reverse complement.
TGTGAGAAATTTTACATGAAACTCGAATTCCATGTATTTTTATTTATTTATTTTTTAAAAGTTTGATTTCACATAACTCTATTTTTTTAAAATCGAGTTTTTAATTGAAACTTGATTTTTAGAAAATCAAGTTTAGAACAAAGGCATTTTCCTAAATAGTTTGAGAATAGGGGCATTTTATTGGAAAATTTTGGCGAAAAGGGCAAATGCCCATTTTTGCCCTTGAACTTTATTATGATGGAATAGAACCCAACATGATCTGACCTAATTAAAAGCAAATTTATAATTTTTTGTACCACTTGTTAGTAAAAGTAATGACTAACCACTAAAATGTCATCCCTTCTTAAATTTTCTCTGACCTCAATTATTTCCATTGACATATATATTATATGGGAAATGCTAACGAATGTGCTTAGTGTATTGGTTAAGAATCCATTTAAACAAAGTTTTTATGGGAAAAGTAAAAAAAGTTATTAATGTTTTTTTTTTCTTCATAAAAGTGGTGTCAAAATTTTCCTAAAATGAATTATTAACCAATGCCCTAAGGGCACTTGTTAGTATAACCTATATTATATTTATAATCTACATTAACACTTTTTAGGTTTGTTCTTTGATATGGTTGTTACTTGTTCTTTGAAAATTTATTGAACTCAATAAATTGTCTGTCAAAATCATTATAAGTTCTAAATACATCTGTGCTATGGCAAGTAAAAGCCTTTATTATCCACATATGACAAATGAAGAGAAATCGCAATGTGAAAAATAGCAATATGATAAATCAACTTATATTGTTCCCAATAGCGTAATATCAATGTGATAAATGCTCTTGATTGGCATTGCATTGTTCCTACTTCGTACTACATCAATAATTAGAGTTCTTACAGCTTCTGGGAAGAGTAATTGCAAAAAGAATCTACATGAGGGGAAATATTTTTCTAGGATATAGCATGGTTTTGCGCTCCATACAACTCTAACTATGAAATCTGAATTTAGTTTCTTTTTGCGTGTTAAATAATGCTATTTTATTGAAATGCCACAATACTTTATCCCCCATTCCATTTGAATTGGACAGGAAAATGATTAAATTCGTACTACAATGCAAAGCTTCATTTATTAATTTATTTTTATATTTAGGGTATATTTGGATGGATTAAGTACCACATTCATCGAATATATATATATATATATATATATATATCCTTTTCACCGTTTATAGATTCTATTATTGTTGAAATTAACATAATGTGAAAGGGATGATACATAAATTCGATGCATGAAATATCATTTTAGAGAATAAAAGGGAAGATAGCTAGTGTATAGATTTTAGACACTCACAAGTAATAGAAAAGAAAAAATGGCAACCCGAGTAAAGAAATCATCCTAGTACATAATATATGTAAATATATATCAAATTTGGAAATATCCCCCACTACATGGTGCTTTTAACACCCTTGAGGATTAATTCTTTGGCCCCAAAAATGAACCACACACAAAACATGTGGAATTATAACTTGTAAGTTATAACAAAAAGCAATGCCTCTAGTCTAATGACATTCATTTAATAACGCAATTGTTGGCCATGAAGTCACATTTAAATCTAGTGCAATTAGATGGCTATAAATATTATATGACACAGAAAAACAAAAACAAAGAAGTTAAAAAAAACAGAAAGCTCGGGATGTTCGGTTGTTTTATTTAAATAACATAACACATATTTTCATAGTTCTTTTTCATTCACGTGTATTTTTACGACATTTAAACAATATTATTAAAATAATATTACCAAACGGTCTTTAGACAGAACCAAACAGAGATGTAAGTTCATGGCGTACAACACTAGGAGCTCTCACCAGCCTGGCTATGCCCATCAGTACAACACAAATAAATCATAACATTATGATTGCAAAACAGTGTTTTAAAATTTTAAAAACATTATCTTAGGATATTTTAATGAGCAATTATGATTATTTTCAGTCTCATCAGTTCCATGATGTTCCTCTTCACGTGAGACATTTATTTAGTTCTTTAATTTGCTTTTTTGTTAAATAAAATTTTCATGGTTAAATCAATGTGCCAAAATTGCAAGGTGCAAAAAAAGTTGCTGTAATTAATATATTTTGCTGATTACTTTTGGAAGGAACTGACAATTCTGGTAAAAACCAACTACTTCTAATGACAACTTTTTTCACGTACTGACTTACCGTTCGTACCCATATGCTTTCTTGCCTTAAAGACTCCAGCAATGGTTGTTGCCAAATTTACAAACTTCTCTTTTTAAAGTTACTTCCTTGCTAAACAAATCCTTTTTTTTTTTTTTTTTTTTTTTTTTTTTTTTTCTTTATTCTTTATTTTTTCCCCTCCCCCTTTTACCCCAAAAAGAACTACTACTCTTGGCTCTTCTTTGAGTATATTTGAAAATAGTTTATTTAGTTGAAGTTAAATATTTTTATTGAAAATATTATAAATAAAACTAAAAGGTTACTAAAATAGTACAGTGTGATCTATGAATAGTATTAAAAAGTGTAATAGAACCTATAAATAGTAGCAAAATAAACTAAACAGTAAAAAAAGTAAGATTTTTAAGCTAATGCCAAAGGCAACCTTGTTCTTCTCTTTCTTTTTTTTTTTTTTTGGGAAATTACATTTTACCACTTTAAACTATATTCCAAATTACACTTTGCATCCTAAACTATATCTCATGTTACACTTTGCACTTTGCCGTCAATTTTACCGTTATCTTGAAGCATCACATGAAAAGATCAAATTGTCCATTTTCTCAATTCCTTAAAAACAAATAAGAGATTATACTTTACCACTCTAAACTATACTCTCAATTATACTTTACACCCTAAAATTTGATTTTCCACCAAATTAACGGCAGAATTAATGATGGAGTGCAAAGTATAAAATTGATTATAGTTAAAGATGCTAACTGTGTATTTTAAAAGTTTATGATGCAAATTGTAATTTAGGGTATAGTTCAAATAGTAAAGTATAATTATCCTTTTTTTTTTTTTTTTTTTCCTCATAAATTTCTCTAATCACTTTAGAGTATTAGCATTAGGCTTCACAAAACAGCATTTCAACAAAAATATGGCTAATGACTCTTAAAACTACCTTGCAATATATAGGTTCAACATTTTGTTAAAAAATAAATATATATATATATATATATATATATATTTTGAGGAAATTTTGTTAAAATATTTGAAAATGATAGCTAGGTACCTGGTCCTCAATACATTTATTGTGGTATATTGTTCATCAACAAAAACTTTTATAATAATTTCTCTATCTGCCTCTCTTACACTCTCTTTCTCGAGCTCTCTTCTCTCTGACATTTATATTTGCTCTTTATCTTTTCTTTTTTTTTTTTTCCTTTTAATTTTCAAACTTTAGCCGACAAATTTTTCGAACATTGGGTTCTTTCATGAATCATTATAGTTGATTCAGTTGAAACCCTTTTCAGCTTTGAGGGACCATTATAAATGAATTGCTTCGTGGTTTGACTCCCTTTGAGTACTGTTGCCTCTGGCTTAATAAATTCCCTTCAACCTAGATTCAAAATATCAGTAAACATGCTATTTATGTACTGAGCAATTAGTCCCAGTTTTTTTTTTTTGGCTGAATTAGATAGTACCACTTTAATGTTTCAAATCTAAGCTCAACAAATTGAATCCTCGACAAGAATTAAACACGTTGTCTCCTCATTACAAAACATTTGGTTTATAAGACAAATTATTTATTGTACTAACATGTAACCTCATGTATATACATAAATACATTTAAAGATATACAATAAAATGTATAATACAATTCCTATATATATAATTTAAATACTATTGATAGTTATTTTTGTATTTTGTTAACTCTTTAAAAAATTTTGTAAGAATATTATTATGTATAAAATGTAAATTGTATATTTTTTTTTAATTATTGTGAAACACTTTTTTTTTTTTTTTTTTTTTACGATTCATTTATTTTAGACTTTTTGGTTTTTATACTTAATAACTCACTAAGATGAATATTTATGATATAGTCCCACATTTAATTTTAAAATTAAGAAATAAATTTTTTTTAAGAATAAATAATTTAGGACACTTGGCGCAAAATTAAAACTTTAATTTGAAATTTTAATTTGAATTTCTCTCAACTTCACATATATATATATATATATATATATATATAGATTTCTTGATTAAGTGTACCATTCGATATCAACTTTTTTAGCTATTTTTCCCTTTAAAAAAATATTATTTATCTTTTTGCTAAAAACGAACTAAATTATATTTGCATTTTGAAAAAGTGTGATTTTAAAAAATTGTATATAAAAGTTAAAAACTCATCAAATAAATTAACTGAAGGCAAACAGAAACTAATATTAACTATTGTTAACAAATGCCCTAAGATCACTTATTTAGAAACATTTTTTTGAAATTTTTTAAAAAACAATGCATATATAGGAACATATGGTGTTTTTAAGGTAAAATGCATTTGTAAATATTACATGGTTTTAAATATCTTTGCTAGATGAAAAAAAAAAAAAAAAAGTCTTTGTCGAGTACAATATTAATTTAATTGTTTTTTTTAAAGAAGTACAATATATGCTTCAAGCCTCTCTCCCTCTGTAATGATGTGTCACCTATTTAATGCAGGTTGCCGACATTGCTGGAAAGAAGGGCCGTGAAAGCGGGCACTTGTTCCGCTGAAGCTGAAGCTAAAAAACGGCTACATTGTAGGCTTTATAGATAGGGTAAACAACAGTGAAGGAAGTGATGAGCTCAGTCACTGAATCAATTTACTTTGCGTAGTTTGCATGTGAGTCGTGCCTGCCCAGTCTTTTCTCTATCACACACTGCAAGTAACTCTTGTAATGCAATTTAATGAACAAAGATAGCGACCACCTACCCCCCCATGGCGGGTTTTGGATGGTTGGTTCATTTGTTTATGATGTGACGTAAATTTATAAGTCTTTAAGTTCAACCTTCTACACTATTGTTCGTCAGGTTTTTAGAATGTCTCATTAGGTAAGAATAGTCTGATTAAAAATTGAAACACAACTTCTTTATATCAATAAAGTTGTTTGCACCTATGTTCTCCAATTCAACCTATGTTCACCAATGCTTTGGTCCCCCATTTAGGCATCACATCAGCCTATACTCTTAATGCATTTCCCAAGTAAGGGGTTTACGTTTTAAATTCAAAGCTTGTCAAACAATATAAAACTTAACTTGGATTTTTATTAGGTTTCCAAGACCATTTATTCAATTCTAAAAATCCTATATATATATATATATATATATTATTAATTTTCCATAATACCTTTTGTCAACTTATTTGCTTAAAACACATTTTCTTGAAAAATAAATTTAGAGCCACAACTTTTTTTTTTCAAAATTTTTAACAGCCATTAAAGTAACGAATTGTAAATAATAAACAATAAAGTAATGTCAGTGGCGAGCATTGTTCTTAGTTTTGAACCGAATTAGTTTTTCAACCAACTTTTTCTATAGTTTCTACAAGAAAAGCATTAAAAGAAATTGAGGAATAAAATCTAAAAAGATTAAAGGTTGTAAAACCTTTTCTTTGTCTTCTATCTAAGCATCAAACTCACCTTAATATATATTAGGGTCATGCTAACGAGTGCTCTTAGGGTATTGATTAAAAATCCAGATATAGAAAATTTTTATAGGAAAAAAAAAAAAAAATTAATGTTTTGATAATTTTTTTTTATTTCGCATAAAAATGATGTCAAAATTTTTTTAAAAATGGATTCTTAACCAGTGCCTCACTCATTAGTGTTTCCCTATATATTAATTCAAACTCAAAGATTAGCTTAACTGCTTAAGCTCCCATTTATTAGCACTGTGCACGAGATACACAATGACATATACATATAAATATGTGCATGTTGTATGACATATACTAATAATACCCAGGAAAAAGACACATAGAGATTAGTGTGTATTGTGGGTTCAATCATCAATGTAATTTGACAACATTGGAACACTATACACTACATAAATTCAATAAATAAAGAGCCTATATAGCTTAGTTTGACCCTTAGGTTGTGACCCACATGAAATGGCCTTAAAATTTGACAGAACAAGTCATATGCTTCCATTAAATTGTATTATAAATTTTTGTAGGCAATATCATAACCTTTTTAGGCCCAAGGATCTAATCAAGGTTGACTAATCAAAAATCGTGGAACATTAATCACCCACGTGTCCATATGTACGGTGGCCGCCTAATCTTACTTTAGAGGGTCCCACAAAATCACCTTGTTGGTTTTACTATCTTGCTTTTATTGGATACCTTATACCTATGCACACACACATGACATGTGAGCTTTAAAAATTTGATTTTTCCTTTTTTTCACAGAGAGAGTCCATATTTCAAGTGGGGGTCCCTAGCTAGCAGAGGATAAAGAAATTTAGAGAAAGACAATGGGGGTCGGTAACACGTGAAATGTGTATGGGGACCTCTGTAGTCTGTACCCAAATACAATTTGTCTCTAATTTTGTTTACGTGGTAATCATGATTCATGATCAAGGGGTCAGCATTTGGACAAGTGGCATTGGTATAAAGTGATGGCCATATTTATATAAATCAAATTTATCATCAGAGGATAGCAAAGGCAAGCCAAAGGCAAGTCTTCCATTGTACCTACCGACCGACAACACATGGTTCCGTGGTGGATTTTCCCTTTTTCTTTTGTGATCTTAATAATACTAAATATATTATAAATATTTATGACTAGAAAATTAAAAAAAAAAAAGAAGAAGCAAGTTCCACATGCATTAAGGCGCGTCACACACTACAAATTCATGTCAAAGACAATTCCTTTATTGTGGGATATTCCAAATTTTGAAAATGTGGTATATGAGTTTATATAAAAATAATCTAGAACTTAATTGATTAACTTGAATGTCCAATTACTCTCTTTGTTTATTGCGATTTTTTATTATTCCCAAATTACTTTTTAAATTTGAATATTTGGCTGCTTTAGAGGGTGCGTGACAAGAAGTTGAAAATGTTCAATCATACAATGTAACAAGTAACACATTGTTTAGATTGGTATGGTATAAGGAACTTTTTATTATGGTTCCCAAATCAAGTGTGTCCCACAACATTGTTTAGATTATTCCTTCACAATGGATAATCCACTCTCAATAGGTTTAAAAACCATAATATGAGAGAGAGAGAGACTGAGAGAGAGAGAGAGAGAGAGAGATAATAGGCCTAAGCTTTTGCATCATAATCCTATGCAAAATTAGTAGATAACTATGTATGTGTGTAAATCATCATGGTTATTGACTGCACGTGCATAGTGCATATGTATGAAAAGGGCATTTATATATTTCCACCTTATCTATCTCTACTATTAACAACACAATTCCTAATTTGGGAAAATTATTGTGTACTCTTGGAGTACCATAAATGCGCATCTCTTTCTCTCACATGAATGGTGGGTTCTACTAATTAAATTCATGGTGGTGGGACTCACCATTTATGTAAGAGGGGGGAGTACGCATTTATGGTACTCCGGGAGTACCTAATAATTTCCCCTAATTTGGGGTTCAAAAGTTTACGTACTAAAATACTTTCACACAAATTTTTAAACTTTCTAAAATATCCTTACTTTTAGTTAAATAATTTTAAATTAAGTTAAAAGAGTAATTTATTGTTCCTAAGTTTTAGATTTTTTTTTTATTTTTTTATTTTCTTCATTCAACCTAAAACTTAGAACACTATCTATCTTTATCTCTTTTCAAACACTATTCTATATTATCTTAACCCTTTCTTAAAAACAAAAAATACAAACGATTATTTATATATCACTTTTAGACATTATAACACTAAACCAAAAAAATAAATAAATAAATAAATAAAGAGCATTATTACATGTGCAAAATTCGTGTGACGAGTCTAATTAGATAACAACGTTTTGGATATTAAAGAGTGGACGACAGGCAACCATATTTGTCATCTTTTATGTTTTTAATAATTTGATTAGCATTAAAAAAATCTTAATTACCATGTATTCAAGGCATTTAATCATCATCTTTCAAATCAATTTTCATTCAATTAAAAGTGGATTGTCGGGTTGTACCACTTGCAAATTGCAGGCAAATTAGGAAGAAAAGTTGACCTTTGAATAAAAAAGCTGACTTTAGTAACACATAATTCCACATTTCTTATCAAAGCTGACCTAATATCTCAAACTACGACTTTATTTATATGATTTTTTTAGTGCAATCTCAAACAACTTTTACTCCTGCACCGAAAACACAAAATCTTTCATGTATGATTTTAGATTTGCAACAAGAGTGAAATGAGGAAGAAAAGTTAGACAAAAAAGAGAAAGGTGTTTTCTTCTTGTCTTTCAACTTCTAAAAAGAGAACTCCGTTTTGTGCTTTTCTACATTGGATTTTTCATTTTTTTTGTGTCATGCAGCATAATATCCAATGGGAAGCTATCAAAGAAAGTGTTTAAAACAGCTGCAAATTATGAGGGTAATTATGTGTTCAAACTTCAACTTTATAGTTTTTGCCTCTTAACAAATTATCAAAAGCAGAGTAAAAAAAAGGCAACAAAACTTTCCGACATTCCTTTCGTTAATGTTTTTTTTTGCCATTTACTTACGTACTGGCTTTAATCTCTGTCTCTCTCTCTCTATCTTTCTTATAATCAGATTGTGTTTTAAACATGAATATGATCAGTAATAAGAAAAAGTATTACGCGGCCAAGTGCCAAGAAAAAGGCTTTTTGCTCTTGATGGAATGTGATCTATAGTGACAAGGTATGAAATGAATGAAAGAAAAAAAATTTTGATCAAATTTGGTAGACAGGTCAACGTGGTTTGTGGCTTAATTGCCTCATTGACAATGTCATGCATTGACTCACACAAGGGATGGGTCCATGGCTAATTGGCCATGCACAGCAGCTATCATTCCTATTATTGGGCTGAGTTCATACAATGAAGTCATGTATAGGCTTACTACAGTGACATTTCAAACAAGAGTCAATCTTTGCAAAACTGGATTGGCTCTTCCAAATTTTAGCATGGACTTCTTGTCCTATTTGCTGTCGTTGTTAGTGTAGTTTGCTGGTGTATGTAGGTGGTGTTAGTTGTTTTTGTTTTTTGTTTTTATGCTTTTGTTCTTGTATTTTTCTTTTCTAATTTTCAGTTGGGTGATCGAAGGACTAGCAGATTGAGATAAACTCAAACTGGGCCTTCTTTGTTGTACATGACGCGAAATTGGCCTATCTAAATCAATCACACTGGTTAAACTCACAATATTTGAAACAATTTAGCAAAATACTCTTGTTTTTTAAACTCGATTTTTATAAAATCAAGTTCTATGTAAAACTCGATATTCTCAAAATCAAGTTCTATGTATATTTTTAAATGAAACTCGATATTAGTAATGTCGAGTTTGGCTTAAATTTCCAAAAAAATTTAAGTGGTAAAATATACATAAAACTCAACATTGCTAATGTTGAGACTTATAATTCAATTATGTTAAAATCAAGTTTTAAAAACAGAGATATTTTACTAAATAGTTTTAAAACATAGGCATTTTGTTGAATAATTTGTAAACTATGGACAAATACCCATTTTCTCCCAATATTTGGACCACCTGCGTCAATCACAACAAAGATTTAATTGGGGATAGTACAGTATATACTATATAGAGTGATACTTCAATTATTGAAATGAAGTAATACTAAATACACTTTCTAAGTTTAATAAATTTTATCCTGAATAGAAAAATAAATCAATTTCAAATAGAGAGAATCCCTTTCCAGCATTTAAATAGTTTGGTGTAGATGTGAGGCCCAATTATGTTGGATCATCACCATAGGAGGGAAGGAATCTTCGGGCCATAAGCTCAAAATCCTAAATGTGTAGCCCATGAGACTAGTAACCTACAACTACGAAGGGATATCTCCTGCAGAGAATGTGGACCCAAACACATGTGGCCTGTGGAGTCCACTGTCTGAGAGATGGGTGCACCATTAAGTTGTTACAGAGATAATTATCGCTACACCTAGAGGCTTGAGGCACCTCCCTTCTCTTAAAGGCAGTATCTTATGGAAACGTATGCAATGGCTCCTTCATAGTAAACCAGAGATGTGTGAAATCCACATGTTTTGAAGGAATTGCCCCATACAACAGCTATATTAGATCATTTTTCCTTGGTACATGTTCCTGACCAATTGACTCCCACTTTCTTTACATGCAAATATGAGCCACTGTCTAGAGTCTAGAGGCCAGCAAATTTATTATGACCTTGTGACTAACACTTGCTCCATTACACCTTTTTACGCATAGTAGTGTGTGTATGTGTTGGGTTTGGTCATGTTTGGCATATTTTTCAACTCAACCCGACCCCTTTGAGTTGAGAAATCTTCAACTCAATATGTGGCAGCTAAAAAAACCAACCCAATCCAATCCACAATAATCAGATATAGCCATATAGGGGCTATTTTGTTATGCTTAATTAAAACAAAAATAAAATAAACATTTCATTCGACAATTTAAGTGCATCCAATAAATGATTACATATTATACAATAAAATCCTAATATTCCAAGCTCATAAAAAATAATTCTAAAATAATAAAATAAATCAAATTAAAAAATCCAGATTTTTAAAAAAATTAGTGGTATTGGTTCGATTGGGTTTCTTTAGTACAAAATACGAACCTGATTCAATCCAAATTTCTAAAAATGAAAAATAAAAGGCCCAGCTCAACCCATCAATATTATTCATTTGCAAATCTTAAAGCATTCTCTAAAGTAAAGTAGTTTCTTGCTGTGGGTTGTAGTTGCCACATGGAGGTTGTTGCTGGTGGAGTGGTGGTGGAGGTGATTGTGGGTGGATGAAAGGTTGTTGTTTATTTTTTATTTAATTTTAATGAGTTTTTTATATTATTTTAATCAAATAGCTAAAAATATAGATTTATTGATGTATTGTAAAATGAAAAAGTAAAATAGATAAAATAATTTTTTTAGGTGCTAAATAGCTAGATTTTTAACTCCACCAATGTAGATGCTCTAATAAGTTAGTCGTCCAACCATTCCAGCTAAAAATTTCACTTCCACTGCATAGGCAAATGATATCCCAAACCACTCAGTTCTAAAACTCCATGCAATATCTAAACACTGTAATGGTTTTAACTTATATCATCCCTATTCTCCCAATTAGAGAAAAGGACGTTATAAGGGGTTAATTTCAAGTACGATAAATATGCAGAAACTTGCAAGGTGAGCTATTAATGTCCCATATTCTTTTCCTCAGTTTGTAGTTTAGGCAATTACAGTATAAGACTGAACATCATTCACGTATCTATATTAAGTTATTCCAAATTTGATTCGGAAGGCATTTATAATGTACCAAAAAATAAGTAGTGATAATGAATTGCTCAAGATTGTTAAAATTGTCAGTAATCACAATAAATTTAATCGGAGATGGAATATATTGGAAATCTCAAGGCATTCATTCACATACAGATAACTAACCTCAGTCAAAAGTTAGGATATACACAATGAATTCAAATGACTACCGGACAAGGACCAAATACACACATACGACTATCACTATTTAATGCCTCCATAGCAGCTCCAAGCCTCCAACAATATTCTACAAATTGAAAATGACATCCTAACTATTTTGCCAAAACTTTTAAAACATTCGTGGGAAGAGGTTGAGAGGCAACAAGGCCTTAAATCATTGGACTATCAACAACAACAACAACAACAACAACAAAGCCTTTGTCAAATTACTTTAGGATTGGCTATGAATAGACTAATCAGAGTCATCCACATAAAACTGTAGTAGATTTCAATTGTTCACCTTAACCCTTGCCTGCCAACACATCCAGCTGTCTCAAACGACCATCAGATGAAGATCCCTCCAGCCAAGAAGTCTGTCTCAGATTTCTGTTGTTGTAGATATTATCTTCATGCTTCTCAGGGAGTTGTTTATAAGCCAGCTGATGCAGTTGCAGCCATGCAATCATGCTAACTGCTACCAAAGCAGCATTGCCCACTATCCCACCCACGTGATCCAATTTAAGGGATTTCTTTACAAAATCAAAACTTGATAGAAGAACTTTGATCAGTATATTAGACCTCTTCCCTTCATGAGAAACAAATTTCTCACCAGATGGACTAAATGGTGGACCATATAGGTTTTCAGGTGAAACAAAGTGACCTCCATCACGTACATCTCCCACAAAAGTAAGAGCTTCTTCAATGACTTTGTATTTCTTACCATGATGTTCAGACAATCTCATTGCAAGAACAATACGGCTTTGTTCTAATCGGGCAATTGCAGCATCTCTCTCAGCCCGCTGCTGTGTTTGAACAGTCTGTGAAAGAGAACCACACAGAGTCGGTCAGCAAGTTGCAAATTGCAATTCCACAATAAAAGCTTCATTATAAATTCTATCATCAGCTAGAGACAACTTATGTCAACAATGCCATGCCCCAACTATCTACTCATGTATATATAATTCCACTATATACTACTCATTTTGCACAAGAATGTGACTTATCGTGTGAGAGTTAGAGGCTCTCCAGAAACCACTAGAAATTGAGAAAGAGGCACATGCCATGAATATCCAACAATAACAAGTCCTGTGTGGACAACTCCATGATTCCAGTCTTTCTTTCATTCTTGTCAAATTCAAATGCCATTCTCCATTTCAACTCCTTAATATGAATATGCAAGACATGTCAGCTGACAAAGGCTCTGTTTAGTGGGGCTTTATCAAGGGTGTTTCAGCTATTAAAAAGCAGAAACTATTTACATCTTGTTAGGAAACACAGAGGTGCTTCAGCTTTTTGTCAATTCCTTGAGAAGCCACCAAGCTTTTCACATTATTAAAAAGCTATAGACCTCCCAAAGTTACCATAATTCTCATCTTGAAATCAATTAATGCCACCCTATAATTCTTGACTTCCTAAACTTTTAGTTTGTTGCATTTCTCTTATCTTCCCCAAACTCAAACACTTGCACCATATTGTCATTGGCTCAAAACAACCAAACCCAATCAACTCAACAAAGTCATCTGAACTTCATGCAATTGGTGCATGAATTCCAGATTTAGTATCATGGACATTTATCAATCAAACCTAAGTCCCCCAATTTACTCAATTTTAACAGCCTTCTTACTTCCCCTTTTGATCACAATGAACAAGAAGACATTTAGACACTTTTTCATTAATTATTAACATATGTTTTCATTTTCTGCCCTGTATTAAATCAGTATTCAATTAATCTATCCAAAACAAATTGCTTACCCAAGTAAAGCATTTTCATATAAGATCCAAAAAATAATAAGAACCATACCAATGAGCAAAGTAGAGGGTCAGGTTGTGTATTGAAGACCCACTGGGTCCGTATGTATTTACAAAACCCAGATTTTCATTTATCTTTCCATAGTAACTGAACTCAAGCTTAATGTCAAGATAAATCAAGAAACTACAAGAAAAACAATCTATTACAATTTTTACTTACTAAGAAAGTGGTGGAAAAAAGATCTTTAAAGTTGATGTCTACCAACAAAACAACAACATTAGGAAAGAGTACTATATTTCCTTTCATTCTCCTCCATTCTCACAGCAAACAAACAGAATGTAATGAAAATACAAGATACCACCAGCGAAAAACCCAAGAAATGCAACTCACTTCAAAGTAACCAAGTTAAATTTTAAAATTCCTTAGAAGCACTAATCCCTTCCCTTTCCTTTTTCCTAAATCTTCTTGGTAATCAAACATGGTTCAACCCAAAAATACAAAATATATCAAACCAATAAACCATTCTCATTTCTACAAATTTTCATCCATCTCCCCACGTAAACGTCAACATCTCCAGTTCCCTTAAACTCATATCTCCACCACCTAAAGCCTAAATTATAGAGCAATATTATAACTCAATGGCACTGTCTGCTCCCATTTATGAGGAGAACCGGGGTTTCGAATCCCCTCTCTCCCATTGTCCTCATTGTTGCAAAATATTATAACTATCGAATCATCATCAACAACAACAACAATAAAACTCGACAAAGCCTTTTGCACTATTGTACATCATCAGTACACTATCACCTATTTCACGTTTTAAAAATGTGGACATCACACGTGAAATTGCAGACGATGTTGGGTATACAAAGTGTATATCAACGAGTGTGCGAGAACAATTACTCGCAACCTAATTGACCGAAATGACTTCATTTTTCGGATACCACTAAGCAGCTTAAATCTCTTTCTCTATCTCTACCCGATTATCTCTAGCAGCAACCAAATGTATATGAAATCAAATCCATAAGAAATTCAAAGCTATTGGCTCAAAGAAAAAAATCTCAAATATATAAAATCGAAGCCGATTCCTAAGTTGCATAAAAAGATCGAAGGAAACCCTAGAAAATGAGAGGACAGACTCACATGGAAGAACTCGAGCTGGTCCTCGAGGTTCTCGAGCGCGGTCCGAATCGCATTGAGACTCTTGGCTTCCTGGATGGCCGAGTCGTCATCGTCGACCCGGAAGTCCTTGACGAAAACGAACCCAGCCCGGCCGGTGTCCTCGACGGCGTCGTTTTCGAGGCTGAATTGCTTCTTTTTATTGATGTTGTTGTTGTGGTGCTTTCTGAGAGTTTTGACGGAGTTGAGAAAGTGAGTCCGCGAAATTGAGTGGATAGCGTCGCTGAGCTTGTCGTGAAGGTCCCAGATTTTCTCCAGAACCGCTTCGATTTCTTCCAGCTCCATGTCCCATTTCATCATCGATTTCTTTTTTAATTTTTGTCTTTTATTGCAATACGTCTATAAATAAAAGAAAAGGAAAAAAAGTGAGGGCGCGAATAAAGAAGGAAATTTGGGGGGAAGAAAAGAATCTTCTAGGGTTTGTTTGGATTTCTGTTTTAATTTTGTATTCCATCCAACTCCAACATGACCGCACGTCTTTTTTTTTTTTTTTTTTTTTTTTTTTTTTTTTGGTGTAATTAAGTGTTGTCGAGAGTTAAAGCTGTCCATAGATTAGTTTAACCTGGAACCGACCCGACCACTTTGGATCCCCAAGATCAAGACCTACCGACGATCAATAGGAGGGGTTAAATTAGGTGGGTCGGGCCTCCTCGGATGGCGATTGGTCCTTGGTTAGAGTTGGGTTAGCTGAAACTTGTTGAATATGGTTGGATCTTGAAGAGATTTGGTCAAATCTCTACGAGATCTCGTCTGGTTTCAAAGAGATTTGGACGGATCTTGACAAATTTAATAAAAAATAATCGAGAATTGCTCATATTGACAAAGAAGGACAAGATTTTGATGCATAGATCGACTAGAACCAAGTTTTAATGAGAAGACCTATTGTCTCGGTTGTAGGAGACAAAGACCATTTGCCGATCATCATTGGCGTTGGGTTAGCTCGAACAAGTTAGGCAATTGGGTTGATTTACGAGTCTAATTGGACACCCCTATTGATAGTCAAGAGACTTTAGACAACCTCTTATCTCATATTCTCAATTGACATTTTTTGGGGGAAAATTGGTAGAGTTACAAACAATTTTACAAATTGTTTTACAAACTATTGATATGGTAAGTCAAAAAAATGATGTTAATGGTAATTCCATATGAAAACTAGTAAAATTTTGTCACAATAACAGTTTGTAAAAAGATTGTAAAATATATAGTTGAGTTGATTAGTTTTTACTAGCTATCATTTAGACCCACCATTAACATTATTTTTTTATCTATTATTGATAATCTTCTACATCAATTGGATGTGAAGTTTATTAGTTTATTATTATTATTATTTTTTTTTTTTGTGTTTATAGACTTTCTCAGTACATAAACATTTAAAGTTAGAATTCTCCATCTCCATTATAACAATCAAAGTTATAAAAAAATAAATAAATAAAATTGAGAATTTTGACCGCTCTTCAATAGATCAAACATGTGTTTTTGACAACCTTTGAATCGTAGCTTAATCAATAGAAATAATATTCTTAGTAGATCCTTGACAATAGCTTGATCAATCAAGAATCAAGAATTGTGAAATTTGACATGTTTTAATTGAATCAATGTTGCCTTGCTTTTTGTGCTCTACTTGCAAACATATATAAGGCAGTTCAATGAGGGAAAAACCAAACCTAACTTGATCAACTTGTGAGTTTAGAAGGTGATATTCAACAACGGTGTTGGTATCATTTGAGATCAAGAATATAATTTGAAGCCACAAAATTAATCCCAATATGTTGCTATGGAGCCCGAACCTTCGAAGTAGTCCTTGGAGTTAGTCAAAGGGTTTGACTATGATTATGGAAGTGGTTCATAAGAAGGAAATATGAACAAAAAAAAGTAAAGATTAGATTTGAAGCTAATTGTGGGGTCACATTAATAGGTTTATTTACCGAATAGAATTTGGGATGATGGGTATGAACTAAAATTCACTTTTTATGGTTGTTAGGGTGGTATACTCCATAGTAGTTTTTCCTTTGAAGTTTGCCTCATTAGTTTTCCACTCTGTCATCATATTAATGTGTTATCTATTTATTACTTTGATTATCTTGCTTTATAGTGTTGGTGACTTGCTGATTTTGTCTTTTATATCTTAATAATTGTGATCACATAATTGGTAACAATAAATTGAGTAAGTTGTTGCATAATTAACTATGGGGTCTACACAATTACTTTTCAAATTCATTTAATCATGAACCTTAAGGATTTTAAGACTCTACCATCAATTTATCTAAAAAATTCCAAGGACTGGTAATCCATTTCCAAAAGGATGGTTGCCAAAAGTATTTCGCTAACAAAATGCTACATAATTTCACCATTACATGAAAAAAGAAAGAAAGTAGAAAATAAAACACATGAATTTCTTCCAAAAGAAAAAACATCCTTCCACTTTGCCGAAGCTTCATTGAAATCAAAAGTTCACTAACATTTTGCAGCTTTTATTACAGGAGACATTTTTCCCTAGACAACTATAAAAAAGACGAGTACACGACAAAGCGTAAACTATTGTCGTTTGCTCAGTTATTTGACTACTTAAATTACTATGAAGCACAAGTGCATTTCGGGACTCGGGTGTGGGTGCGGGACTCGGCAATTTTTGAAAAAGGTGGGTGTGGGTGCGGGTATGAACTAGATTGTAAAAATTCACTTTTTATGGTTGTTAGGGTAAGGGTATACTCCATAGTAGTTTTTCCTTTGAAGTGTGCCTCATTAGTTTTCCACTTTTTCATCATATTAATGTGTTATCTATTTATTACTTTGATTATCTTGCTTTATAGTGTTGGTGACTTGCTGATTTTGTGTTTTATATCTTAATAATTGTGATCACATAATTGGTAACAAATTGATTAAGTTGTTGCATAATTAACTATGGGGCCTACACAATTACTTTTCAAATTCATTTAATCATGGACCTTAAGGATTTTAAGACTCTACCATCAATTTATCTAAAAAATTCCAAGGACTGGTAATCCATTGCCAAAAAAGGATGGTTGCCAAAAGTATTTCGCTAACAAAATGCTACATAATTTCACCATTACAAAAAAAAAAAAGAAAGTAGAAAATAAAACACATGAATTTCTTCCAAAAAAAAAAAAAAACATCCTTCCACTTTGCCGAAACTTCGTTGAAATCAAAAGTTCACAAACATTTTGCAGCTTTTATTACAGGAGATATTTTTCAACTATAAAAAACGACAAAGCATAAAAAGTTATTTGACTACTTAAATTACTATGAAGCACAAGTGCGTTTTGGGACTCGGTGTGGCTCAGCAATTTTTGAAAAAGGTGGGTGTGGGTGCGGCGGGATGCGGCGATTAAAAAATTATTAAAAAAATTTTTATTTATATTTTTAATATATTGCTAAGTATACTTTTTCACATTATATAAACATATACCAAATTTAAGAGCAATAGTAGATAATAACTAAAACATGATGTTCATAAATTAAATACAACCCACAAAATTGAAACTAAAACATTCTATGATGTTCGGAAATTAGAATACAACTCACAAGTTTGAAACTAAAACAAAATAAAAGATAATCAACAAGACAATCAAACACCAACATCATTATCATCAAGATCAATAGCTTCACTTTGAACTTCACTTTCAATAGTAGTAACACTAGTGCTAGCATTTCCAATAACCATGGCCTCCAACTCTAGCTCATCAAGTGTAAAGGCTACATTCTCAAGAATTCTAGCTCCTCCATGTATGTCGCTCTCATTCCAAAAGTCTCCTACAATATCCCACATCTTTGTTACTGTATTTACGTACTCCTCATTATGCCTTGACAAGAGCCGAAGATTAGAATGCACATATATCAAATCCTCAACGCGTGCAGGAGCCATTTTGTTTCTTTTTAAGGAATGAATGAATTTGTATGTGCTCCAATTCCTCTTAACGCATGAGGATGAACAAGGTTGTCCAAAAAGTTTATGGACAAGGGTTTGAAGAGTTGGAAATGCAAAGCCATGGTATTGCCACCAAACCAAAGGTTGTAAGGCCCACTTATTTGCTAAGGCATCCGGTGAAGGAAACCTCCCTCCTAAAAATGCAGCAAACTCAAACTTCACCACCTTTAATTCATTCTTATCTTCAAAGTATATATCGATTCAAACACTTGCTCATTTCCATAGAAATTTCATGATCCCAATGTGGAGAGATGCGTTTTGGATTCTCCGAAAGCCATTCAATGGAGTAATACCTAGTTAAAGATTAAAAAACAAATATAGATGAAACGTGTGTTTTTTTACTAGAAGGGTGAACTAAGGAAAATAAAAAATAAATGTACTTACTTAGGATTTGAGGAATAAGCCAAGCAATGTAATGGTGTATAATTTTTAGTCCATCGATCAATGAATATATCATACACCACACCCCAAAATGAGCTAAATTGATCATCTTCCAAGCCTTCGTGCTGATATATTGCTGTCTTCACCTTCTCTATCATTGAATCCCACATCTCATACACAAGATGAAGACAAGGCTTATTTGTGTTGGCTACTCGTAACATATCATAAATAGGTGCTATGAATTCAAGGATATAATCAATATTATCTCACCAAAGATCACTTAGAATCATATATTTCACCTTTTGAGCTTTTCCAACATCATCCTCCCTTATAAGAAGCCCATTGGTCACTAATAGCCATGGCTTGAAGACATTTTTTTATCAACTTCAACCTTTTTAACATTACAACAACTAAAGCAAATCTAGTATTAGCAACTTGGAGTAGTTTTAATGGACAAAATTCATTAAACATTGCCAACCTCATTGAATGGTTTATGATAAAAACACGTATGAAGGATGCATCATCAACAATACGTATAATCCAACTACATTCCTCATATGTAACTTCATTTTTTTCAATGTTTTTTGCTATACAAATATTCTTCAAAGCTAAATTGACAGTGTGGACAACACAAGGTGTCCAAAATATTTTCGGATACTCACCTTCAATAAGAGCTTCAGCAGACTTCATCATACTAGCATTATCGGTGGTGACTTGGACAACTTTTTCATGTTCAATCTCTTTTATAGCATCCTTCAACACCCCAGCAATATAATGTTTGTCTTTGAACTCACCTAACCCATCAATTGCCTTTATAAACACTGGACCCCTATATGATATAGCCAAAATATTAATAAGAGGCCTCCTTTGTGGATCCGACCATCTATCAGAAACTATACTTACACTATTTTCAAGCCAAAAGTTCTTAATTGGTTACAAAAGTCTTTTGACATGAGCTCTTTCTTTTTGCAAAAGTGTTGTTCTCAAGGCATTGTATCCAGGAGGAACATAACCTTGAATGCTATGGGTAGCAGCATATGCATAGGAATTATGATAATATGGGTTCCTTGCAAAGTTAAACGGAAGCCCACTGGTGTAAAACATCCTAGCAATTCTGCTATCCAATTCATGTCTAGTATTATTCTAGAATGCTTTTTCCAAAGGAGAATTCATAGTCACCTTCCTCTTCTTACCATCAACCGGATTTGTATTATCACTCCCTTCCTGTCTCCAAAATGGGGAAATAGGTATAGGCTCATGGCCTAGGGGAGGTGGGGGTAAGGGAATTTGACTTCTCCATTCTCTCTCTAACTTATCATTCTCAACCTAATCATGCATTCACTGCATTTCCAACCTATGACTCGGTGTCACCTTAGGGCATGGTTTAATACCTTTATTAAGAATTTTTAATAAATGAGCCTTAACCCTAGAATAGGATCTCATATAAACTAAACCATAATAGTTGCACTTAAAGTATGTGTTTCCACCTGATTTAACAGTAGCACCAGGTGGTTTTTCTACTTTATTCACATACTGCCAAAAAGGAGATTCATCATTTAGCACTTCTTGATTAGATAAAGGTGAAGTTTCTATGCTAGTAACTTTCGTCCATTGCAAATTCAATAGATTCAATATAACCTACAAATAATAACTATTAAGTATTAACTAAATAAATTAATAATAAATCAAACCCATGTTCACAAATTCACAAATCACAATGAGTAATAACTATTAACTAAATAAAAAATCAAACCCAAGTCACAACATTATTACATTACGACTTATATAAAAATTTAAAAAAATCGGATCAGGTGACGTGAGCTTTAGACTAAAAAAATCAGATCGGCTTGAGCTTAAAAAAAATTAAAAAAACTAAGATTGAAAGCTTTAGTTTGATACTTGAGTTGAGACTCTTAAGAGTGGGTTGAGCTTGAGAGTTGAGACTTGAGATTGAGAGTGGGTCGGTGAGGTTGTGACTAAGTGGTCGAGTGTCTCGAGACAGAGAGGCAGAGAGCAGAGCACATGAGATGAATGAGAGAGAGTTGAAGTTTGAATGAAGTGAGAATGCGTGAGAGAGTTTAGGCCCTTTAGGGTTTGTTATTAAGTTCAAACGGTGCGTTTTGCACTTTTTTTTTTTTTTTTTTTTTTTGAATTTTGAATTTTGGCACGAATTGGCGCGGTTTGTGATTTCGCCCGACACGGCCCGAGTCGACGTGAATCACTGATTGGTGCGCGATTGGCCCAAGTCCGAGCGCGCGTCAACGCGAGTCGTGGAAAAAAAAAAAAAAAAAAGCTGGACGTGGCACCAATGTGCAAGCAATGGTGTCCCTTGTGCGTCGCCGCATTGGGTCGCGTCGGACATGGGTGCGGCATGGGTTTTGCAGCGTCCGTGCATCCCAGCTTAAATATCAAGCAAATATATCCTTATCCTTCACAATTAAAGACTACGCATAAGTTCCTGATGTAGACCTAGACACTGAGCGTTTAACTGCAGGCCCTTGTGTTGTGTCGTTGCCTAGGTCATCCTCACCAAATATTTCTTCCAAAGACTTTCCCTTGGTCTCAGACACCAAGAATGTGAAGGCAAACCCTAACATGTTGGTAAATGCCAAAAGCAGCATAGCACTCCTAATTTTTTTTTACATCACCATCCAAAGTAAAGTACTGCACTCCAAATGCCCCAACCATAGCCCCAGCCTTCCTGGATGCCGTGCTCAAAGCATGACATGAAGACCTCAGCCGTGTCGGGAACAACTCGGCTGGTAGCACGAAGGTTGTGCTATTAGGTCCAAAATTTGCAAAGAAAAACGTTAGCCCGTATAACAACCCGAACAAATTGCCATTGTTTTTGAGGTAGTCATATTTGAGCCCTATGATAAGCATGCAGATAGACATCATGAGGAACCCAACAAGTTGGATGACCCACCTTCCTAGCTTTTCGATCAAGAACACAGTTAACCAGTAACCAGGGAAGGTACCCAAAATAGCCACTATAAACATAGCCTTTGAGGTGTCAAAGACTTCTTGGAGGGCATTCACATGGTTTGCTTTCTTAATTAAACCCATTGCTGGGAAAATATCCTTCTAGGCCAGATTTTGACTGTAAAATGCTATGTCCAATAAGAACCATGTGGTTGTGGTGCCTATAAGATGCTTCCCGTGTCGACGAACGAACTCGCTAGAGAATAATGTGTAGTTGTTTGCAGCTTTGAATTGTGACAATTTGTCAGGTTTCAACTTGAAGTTCAAAATCAAGAACCCGACCCATATCCGCAGCGGCTTGTTTAGCATTCCCTTCAATCAAGGCTGTGTATCGACCTGTTTCGGGCATTTTCATTCTCCAGTAGTATGTTAGGAGTGCAGGAAGAGCTCCAAGCATAAGCACAATCCTCCAAAGATAATCTGCCTCTGGTTGTGTGGAAAATACTTGATTTTCATCAAATGTAGGAGCCTTGAAGAAGTGAAGGAAGATAGCTGAGAGTGTCATGGAAACTAGCCCCGCAAATACAATGCCCACACCTTGCATTGCAAACACGGCAGCGATGAATGCACCGCGAGTTCTTTTGTTAGCCTATTCAGACATGATCGTGGCCGAGAGAGGATAGTCTCCACCAATACCAAATCCTAGCCAAAACCTGAAGAAACAAAGTGTTCCGATAACAGAATGTGCGCTTGCACCAAAGGACCATGAACATTAGAGTGATGCCGTAAACCTTTTTACGGCCAAGTTTATCACCAAGATAGCCGAAGACTAGTTGGCCTACTAAGGTACCAACTAGAGCAACACCAACCACAGCATTGTTAGCACTAGCGGGGAGCTTTCCAAGAATATTAGTGTCAGGATTATAGTAGTAAAGGCGACCCAAGAGTTTTGTGACGGTTGAGATGCAAAAGAGGTCATATGCATCGGTGAAAAAGCCCATTCCGGCAATGATAATGGCTGTGTCGTGGTACCATTGCGTGCGGGCATTGTCAAGGGCTTCAAGCACAGCTAAGGCCATTTTTGGTACTGGTTTGTTTGCCTTGTTGCGGGCATTGCTCCTTTTATCAAGGGAAACGTTTCAAGATCGATAAGAAAACAAAGGTATCTGAAGAATATACAAATATCCCATTTTTGTGGGCTATTTTGTTTACAACTTAGTTGTCCTTTATCTTGCTTTTATCATTATGTCACTTTTATTATATCTTGGATTGTCCTTAAATTTAGTTTTAAGCCACCATATTCTATAAAATTACCACTTGTTTAAGTTGATATAATAAATTTGAATAATAACATGTCCACTTAGTAATCTATTAAACATCAAAACGTTTATTCACTTAGTAGGGTGTTGCACAGAGAGATCGATAAGAAAACAAAGTTTTGTTTAGTATGAAGAATTTGAATTTTACAAATATCCATCGATATAAAAAATAGCTAGAATCATCAGAGAAAGGATATTCTATTTGCTCAAATAATCTAAATTGTTTCACCAGGTTTATATATATAGATATATATAAAATGTTTCCACTTGTTCCCAGGAAAATCTCCTTAGATCAGTTTCCAATATTGCTCAAGTCCTTTATCCTAACCTTTGTTTTCTAGGTTAACTTGATTTTATCATTATCACTGAGGGATTTTTTATTATAAATGAGGTTCATTTATCATTGGGAATTTTGTCTTTGGGGTAATAAAATGATCGTTGGGATTAGTTCAATTATCTAAACTTCTTTACTTTTTGTTTTTGGGACAAACTAAATTGAACTTTTATATTTATATATATATTTGTATTATTTCAATTAATCACATTTTAAAAAAAATTTCAAAAATTTATAAAAAAAGTTGTATTAAATTATCACATTAATTTATAAGTTTTATGTAGTAAAACTTTTTAGTACATTTAACTTTTTTTTCTTGAAGTTTAACCTAATGACAATTGACATTCATTTCTTTCCCTTTGTTTACCCTGTATGAGGCCCCTAGCTGTAAGTTTTTTTGTTGTAACATTCATTTCTTTCCCTTTGTTTTCCTTTGTGAGAAGCTGTAAAGACATCTACTAATTAAAAGATAATGAGAGAGAGAGTTGAAGCTAAATTTGGTTTTTTTATTTTTATTTTTAAACATAATCATTTTCACGAAGAGTTAAGACCTGAGTCATTTTTTGACTTGATGGGGATAATCTCTTATTCAATATCATTTCCCACCACTAGTTCTTGATTATTTACCACTAGTTAAAATCTATCTTTTATCACGTATGACTAATTCTTTCCTTAAACAAGGAACATGGACGTTGGGTTTTGGTATCCTGACAAGACTAACCTATATATTATTATTAGTGGTAGTTAAGTAGTTTCACCTTTTGAATTGATAGCATTTGTAAGAGCATTTGAAACTTGGTCCACTTATAAATTATAATCATTGAGTTAATCTCACATTTTAAAAAATTGTAAAAAGAAAAAGAAAAAATCCAAAATATCCTTTTGTTTGTGGGAAAAAAGTTGTATTAAATTAGCACAAACATATTAGCGTCAAAGGCCCTCAGTTTTTGTTGGGTTGGAGAAGGAAGCTAAAAGATAATTAGAGAATAAAAAGAGAGAGATGAGTCTTTTGACTTGATGGGGATAAAGAATATATTCAACAAGAACCAGGAGTTTACTTGGTCCGCTTATAAAGAACATTGAGTTTATGGGAAAATATCCTTGTGGGTCTGATTTTACTATGATTCAACAAGAACCAGGAGTTTAAGAGGACTCATGACTGTGCCGAAGGGAATCCTGAGAGAGTGATAGGTTGTTGTTATTTGTAGCCTTGAATTAGGGTAATTTACCATGTTCAACTTGGAGTTCAAGCTCTAACTTGTCAAGTTCAATTTGGAGGTCATTTTTTTCGCTTGCACCAAAAGACGTACATGCCGTGGAAAATGGCGCAAATGACCATGAGAATTAGAGTGAGGCCGTATACCATTTTACAGCCAAGTTTGTCACTAAGCCAGCCGGAGACTAGTGGGATTGCTAGGCTACCAAGTCCAACTATGGCAACTGCAATGACAATGGCTGTGATGCGGTACCGTTGCTTGTGGGCAGAGTTAAGGGCTTCAAGCACAGCTAAGGCCATTTTTGTGGGCTGGTGTAGGCGTCTAGCTATTTGCCTGGTTGTTGACTTGCTGGTGTGGGTTGTCTTTTTCCTCTTATGCGTGATCTGTGAAGGAAATAACAAAGATATAAGGAACGTTTAATTACTCCTAGGTTTTGGGAAAATGGAGGAAAAAAAGAAAAGAAAAAAAAAAAGGGTAAATGAAGGATATTCTATTAGCCATCGATAAGAAAATAGCTAGGAGGTAAGAACTAAGAAGGATATTCTATTTAGTATTTTCACATTTGGATGTTAGAGATACAAACCTTTTTACAACAAATATTACAAATTCACGATATAATAAGTAGTTATTGGTAAATGAAAATCAATAAGATGCTAGTCATATCAATAATTTGTAAAAATATTGTAAAAAAGTTTGTAACTTTAGTATTACTTATTGTACCAGATCAATCCTTGTACGGGTAGGACCCCAGTAAAAAATAGGCTCCAAAATTTCAAAAAAAAAAAAAATTTGAACAAAAAAAGAGAGGATGAACTTCCTTTGTGCCTCACTATAAGAAGGCCTCAAAAATTGTGGGATATTAGAAATTTAATTCATTTAAGATCTAAAATTGTTTAACAAATAAAAAAAAAATTATGTGAGTGTACAGAATTATGATTAATGATCAAAATTAGTCTCATAAATCATGATATTTGATCTTCTATCTAAAATTATTTTGATATGGTTAGTATCAATACATCTATTTATGTATTGAATTCATCTTTATTTTTAATTCAATACATAACTTGACAACAACCTCGATACAACTTGACCGATTAGTATCGAAATTTTGATATTTCAAATTTAGGCTCGGCCCATAATGAACCAAACCTTGGAATTTATGCCCTATTTGCACGGAACATATAAAAGGCTATCTTACGTTAATTATTTATATACAAGAAAGAGGAGATATTGTTGTGTGTGCGCACGCCAGGAGTTACTGCAACTAAGTTAAAAGATTTTTAGTTTCAGCACCAACAACAGTTAAAAGATCCTTTTAGTGTTTGAAGTGGAAGCTGTTATACCAAGTTGTTGGTGGTGTTAATCATGAATCAAATAGTGTGCATTAAAGAGATCCACGAAGGTAGAACAGTTCAACTGGAGTTGTAGCTACAAACATGTGTTCATGTTATAGTATGTCCTATTATAGGTATTAATTCTAGGATCAATATATTCTTATAATGTTGTGTACTTCCATTTTACTATAATAGATTCTTCCGTCGAGTGGTTATCAATAAACCCTATAGGGTTTTTTTCTATCAAGATTTTCTTTTTGTAATTAACCATATCGTCTATGTCTTTTAATTTTCCGTGGCCTACACTGTTTTTGATATTTATATGGCTGTTTACATGTTTAACTAAATTGAAACTGTACGAGCATAATTGATTAACTAATCAAGTTAGCTAATTGAGTTAAAACCAATCAACCAGGGGTCTAAATTCATTATCAAACTTTGTACGCAAGACTAGTTTTTGTGTGCGTAATAACAAACCGCTATTGCTATTTGCTCATAAAAACTAGAGAGGAGAGAGAAAAAGAAAGGAAAAGAAAGAGAGAGAGAGAGAGAGAGATAATGGAGGAACAAGAAGAATTTCAAGAAGTTAGATGACTTGTTAATAATGCCTTGAACACCATTAGATCTAATAGAATAAACTGTTCAAATTTTTTGTAAAGCTTAAGAAGTTAATTTTTTGTGTGCTAAATATTAAGAACTTTTCCCTGAATTTATATTTTGAAATTTCTACCATTAGATTACATGTTCTATAAGTTTTTAATATGCATGTCAAAGTTTTTAGCAATTGGAAGTTATTTATTATTTGATCTATAAACTCATCTTTTATGCATACTTTAAACTTCAAAAACTTGAAAATTAAACATTTGATTGATGATATAACTATTGATTTTTTTATCATCTTCAAATTTTGCAAATATAAAGGATAGAAGAAGAAAATGTAATCCAACAAGAAATTTTTCAAAATTCTCATCAAATGAAAAAACATAACATTTAGTGGTGTAACATCATTAGAGTTATACTAAGTGGAATATTTATCCCACATTGGTTGTGTGTGTCTAGTGTCCACTATTTATAACCCCATTTTACAATTACAAAAGTTAGGTCATTTTATAGTTGTATTCTGATTATATAATGTATTATAAATCCGGTTTAAAATACTAGTATTTTTATTTTCACGTTAAATTTCTTCCTAAACTACTTGAACTTCCAAGTTATGTATAAATTAAAAGATAAAAGACAATATATTCTTTTGTTCACTTATTTGAATTCTCACGTATACTTGATTATATGGTGAATGTCGATCACATAGACTCCTTGTAGTTAGTTCTTGCTAATGCAGTTCGTGTAACCGACGAGGGTTTAACGCTTCCCTGCATGGCTTCATTGCCACGTTCATCCTCAACAGATATTTCCTCCAAAGACCTTCCCATGGTCTTAGGCACTAAGAATGTGAAGCAAAAACCTAACATGTTAGTCACTGCCAAAATCATCATTGCCTTCCTAATCTTTCCTGTCTCACCGGACAAAGTATAGGTATGCACCCCAAAAGCTCCAACCATTGCCCCGGCTTTGCCCGCCGCCACGCTCATAGTGTGACATGTGGACCTACCCAGGTTGGGAACAACTTTCTTTGGCAACACAAAGGTTGTGCTATTTAGACCAAAGTTCGCAAAGAAGAATGTTAGCCTATATAACAATGCAAATAGTGGGACATGTGCCTTGAAGTATTCGTATTTGATCGCTAGTGCAAACATGAACATAGACATCATGAAGAACCCAATAAGTTGTGTAAAGTTGTAATTTACAACTATATATTTTGTTGGCTTTAATTCCGTGCCAAATTTGATTGTAATTTTATTCAATCTTTTGTATCCTGTATTTATTGTGGGTTTTAATTGTAAGGGTTGGGTGATAGAGAGAGAGAGAGTGTGAAGACTTAAGCAATTGAAGACAAAAGAGTTTTCGGGGTAACTTGCAACGAAGCATCCTCGTGAGATGATGCATGTGCCCGCACATATGACTGGAATGCGAAGAGTCGGGACAGATGGAGACAACTGTGTTTCGCGAGTAGCTCACAAGTAAGGCCTTCCCACGAGACACACTTGCAAAATATTCTATTTTGCCAGACTATGCTATCCGATACACACTTTCTATACCCACACTATTTATACCCACATTACCAACAAAAGTTGAGGAGTGCTTCAAAGAGAAAAACCTTAGCCACAAACCTTGAGAGTTAAAGATTATTATACCCATATTTCTCTACACAATTGCTTGTGGATTTTCCTCAACTCCTACATTTCCATTTCCATATCATTGAGAGGTTGATAGCCCAAACACTTACCACACCCTTTCAGAGTGTTTAGTGAGGTTTTGGTGCTGCTGGGAAAAATTGGAAGAAGCCAAGGATGGCAGATGCAACATAGAACTTGTTGCGGGATTCGAAGAGCTAGACAAGACACGGTTCCGAGAAGCCTTGTTAGAGTAAGAGCTTGGAGGGCTTAGGTACATCGGGTAGATTAGGCTTGGAGGGTCTCTTGCTAACCCATGTATCCCAACCGATTGTCTAGTAGATCGATTACCACTTGGAGGGTGGTAGAGAGGTTTTTCGCCAAGTTTTTCAATTTTCTCTTCGATAACACATCGGTGTGTTATCTTGTGTTTGCATTCTTTTTCCCTACTCTTTTACCTTTCATTTTACTGCTGTGTTATAATGTTTATGGGTTAAAGTAGCTTGTTTGTTTATCCACTCACATTTACTCTATTCCACACTTAGTATTAAGTTAGAGTAAAATCAATCGAGTCGTAACTTTAATTTGGAGGTTTAAATAGCTCTTGTGTTTTCACACATTTTCAAGCATTCAAGTTGGATTGATAAATAGGCCTAGCCTTTCGATGAAGAACACAGTGAACCAAGAACCAAGGAAGGTACCAAGCAATGCCACAACAAACATGGCATGCGAGGTCTCGTAGACTTCTGTGAGTGCATTCATCGCTCCGGCCGCCTCAGTTAATTTCATTGCGGGGAAAATATCCTTTTGGGTCGATTTTTGGCTGTAAAAAGCTATATCCAACAAGAACCATGTGGTTGTGGTGCTTATAAGATGTTTCCTATGTCAACGAACGAACTCGCCAAAGAATAATGTGTAATTGTTTGCAACTTTGAATTGTGCCAATTTGTCATGTTCAACTTGGAGTTCAATGTCAAGAACCTTACCCAAATCAGCAGCGGCTTGTTTGGCATTCTCTTCAATTATTCTTTGTGTACCGACTTGTTTCGGGCATTTTCATTCTCCAATAGTAGGTTAAGATTGCTGGAAGAGCTCCAAACATAAACACAATCCTCCATGGATAATGCTTGTGGTTGTGTGGAAAATACATAATCAACGTTGAATGTCAAAGCCTTTTAGGTGTGAAGGAAGATTGCTAAGGGTACCATCGAAACTTGCCCAACGAATATAATTTCCACACCTTGCATTGCAAACCCTAAGGCAATGAATGCCCCACAAGTTTTTTTGTTGGAATACTTGGAAATGATTGTAGCAGAGAGAGGATAGTCTCCACCAATACCAAATCCAAGCCAAAACCTGAAGAAACAAGTGTTCCGATGACAGATTTTGAGCTTGCACCAAAGGACAAGCCAGAGCAAATGGCGCAAATGACCATGAGAATTAGAGTGATGCCGTAAACCTTTTTGCAGCCAAGTTTATCACCAAGATAGTCGAAGACTAGTTGGCCACATAAGGTACCAACTAGAGCAACACCAAATCACAACATTGTTAACATTTACGGGGAGCTTTCCGGGCTTTCCTGTGGAAGGGTCATAGTAATAAAGGCGACCCAAGAGTTTAGCCACCGCTGAGATACAGAATAGATCTTATGCATCGCTGAAAACCCCATTTGGCAATGATAATGGCTTTGATGTGGTAATATTGGGTGTAGCAGTGTCAAGGGCTTGAATACTTCTAACGCCATTTTTGCTATTTGTTTGATTGATTGCTAGTGATGATGAGGGAGATGATGAAGTTTGAGTGTATATTTGCTCCTTTTATAGTTGATCAATGAAGGGAAATATGATAATGATAAAGAATAAAGACGGATGTATAGTTCTAGGTTTTATGGAGGAGTGGACAAGAAATTAACAATAGCATTTGATGGCTACAAGCATTTTGGTCTTTTGCAACCAATGTTTTAGCGACAACCAAAAAGTCGTCACTATTAGGAATACATTAGCAATGAAAATATATGGTCATCGCTAATAAGTGCATTGTAGCAATAACACTAAGGTAGTCGCTAATAAGTCATCGCTAACGCCAAGGAGGGAATTTTATTTACTTTTGGAAAAATGGAGGGAAACTTTTAGCAATGGCAATAAATTTTGTTGCAACGACATTTACGTCGCTAAAATAAGGTCTATTTTAATGATGACATTTATCATCACTAATAATCATCTTTAGTGACGACCTAATGTTTCGTCATAGATATGTGGCCAAAAATATATAGTAAATATATTATATATATGCTTTATTTATCAGTGATGACACATTGATGATCACTATTAGAAGGCTATTAGCGATGACACAACATGTCATCACAAATATATCTACCTAAATATAATGAAGGGTAAAATTTTCACTCTCAAAAAGTGGTGGGAATTATTAGAGGGAAGCAGATTTTATATTAGCAATGAATTAGGTCATCGCTATAAGGGATTTTTTAACGAAGACAAAGATTGTCGTCACTAATATGTGGCCAAAACAATTTTGATATAATATGATTTTTTTTTTTTTATATCAAATCCTTCAAATGCCTCTTAAAATATTAAAAATGACATAAATTCCTTTAAAATATTTGAAATGATTAAAATACCATTAACCTCGTCAAAATGACCAAAATACCCCTAAACTTATATAATGACCAAAATAAACTTGAAGCCTCTAAAGTAATTTAAAACTTTCAAATCCGTTGAAATATATATATATATATATATATATATATATATATATATATGAGACAACGGAGGACTTGTTGCTTTAATATACTCTCAAATCATAATGTTACCCATTTGAAACTTGAAATCGATAAAATAATAAAAATTGAGAAAGTTCTGATTCCACTCAAAATACTGACTAATTCTTATAGTCATCAAAATGTGAATTGTATCGGGAATCAATTTTTGATTTTTCTGTATCATGTGTCATAAGAAAGGTATTAGTCAATATTTACCAAACTAATAAATTCATTATAAATATATGAAAGGTATATTCATTATAAATTCACAATATATTCAACTAATAACCAATTCAATCATCAATTATGTAATGATATTTACCAAAAGTAAGTAAATAATTCAAATTATATATATTTATAATATACATATTCAAATTAATTAAAATTGAAAGTGATAATACGTGATATATGAGCCAAAATAATAAATTTTTTCATCATTTTGCCTAATCAATTTTATCTAAGTCAATGTTAACAAGATGTTCATCATCTTTCAAAATTATTTCTTTATTAACATTTTCTAACAACTACTCCAATACCTAATAATCCATTGAAAACCTTCCCACTAAACCTAATTTCACAAAGTCTAGTGGTCTCGAGATCATCTATTAAGTTTGATCGGGTTTGACCAACTTTAACTAAACTTTAATAGTGCCTTTCTCTAAATCTAATAGTTTGATTGTGACCATAATTTACTAAATTAACCTTTCATTACACTCTTCAAGTCCAACGGTTAGATTTCAAATCTAAGTACGGTGTGAGATGGATATGTGTTGTGTATCCGTGTGGCTATATTCTCTTAATTTGACCATTGAATTGGTCTCAAATTTCACCAACACCAATATGTTACCATACTCTTCAATCCTAATAATCAAAATTTGAATATAAATTTCATCAAGTCCAATGGTCATAGGTATTAAGTTTAACCGGGTTTAACCAACTTTAACTAAACTTTGACCGCCTTTTTCTCTAAAGCCAGCCGTTTGATTGTAATTATAATTTACTAGAATTAACCTTTCATTACACTCTTCGAATCCAATGATTAGATTTCAAATTTAAGGATGGCGCGTGATGGATATATGTTGTGTACTTGTATGACTATGTTATCTCAATCTGACTATCCAATTGTTCTCAAATTTCACCAACACCAATATGTCACCATACTCTTCAATCCTAATGATCAAGATTCAAATATGAATTTCACCAAGTCTAGTGGTCTCGGGACCATCTATTAAGTTTGACCGGGTTTGACCAACTTTAACTAAACTTTGACTGCACATTTCTCTAAATTCAACCGTTTGATTGTGACCATAATTTACTAAAATTAACATTTCATTGCACTCTTCGATTCCAACGGTTAGATTTGAAATCTATGGATGGCACATGATGGACATGTGTTGTGTAACTGTATGACTATGTTCTCTCAATCTGACCATGTAATTGTTCTCAAATTTCACCAACACCAATATGTCACCATACTCTTCAATCCCAATGATCAAGATTTGAATATGAATTTCACTAACTCCAATGGTTTCCGGACTATCTATTTAATTTGACCGGTTTGACAAACTTTAACTAAACTTTAACCACATATTTCTCTAAATCCAACCATTTGATTGTGACCATAATTTACTAGAATTAACCTTTCATTGCACTCTTCAAATCTAAAGGTTAGATTTCAAATCTAAGGATGACGCATGATGGATATATGTACCTGTATGGCTATGTTCTCTCAATCTGACTATCCAATTGTTCTCAAATTTCACCAAAACCACTATGTCACCATACTCTTCAATCCTAATGATCAAGATTCGAATATGAATTTCACCAAGTCCAGTGGTCTTGAGATCATTTATTAAGTTTGATCGGGTTTGACCAACTTTAACTAAATTTTGACCGCACATTTTCTAAATCCAACCGTTTGATTGTGATCATAATTTACTAAAATTAACCTTTCATTGCACTCTTCGAATCCAACGGTTAGATTTCAAATCTAAAGATGGCACATGATGGATATATGTTGTGTACCTGTATGGCTATGTTCTCTCAATCTGACCATCCAATTGTTCTCAAATTTCATCAACACCAATATTTCACCATACTCTTCAATCCTAATGATCAAGATTCGAACATGAATTTCACCAAGTCTAGTGGTCTCGGGACCATCTATTAAGTTTGACCAAATTTAACCAACTTTAACTAAACTTTGATCGCATATTTCTTTAAATCAAACCGTTTGATTGTGACCATAATTTATTAGAATTAACCTTTCATTGCACTCTTTGAATCCAACGGTTAGATTTCAAATCTAAGGATGGCACATGATGGATATATGTTGTGTACCTGTATGGCTATGTTCTCTCAATCTGACCAACCAATTGTTCTCAAATTTCATCAACACCAATATGTCACCATACCTTTCAATTCTAATGATCAAGATTCGAATATGAATTTCACCAAGTCCAGTGGTCTCGGGACCATCTATTAAGTTTGACCGAGTTTGACCAACTTTAACTAAACTTTGACCACACATTTCTCTAAATCCTATCATTTGATTGTGACCATTATTTATTAGAATTAATCTTTCATTGCATTCTTCGAATCCAATGGTTAGATTTCAAATTTAAGGATGGCGCGTGATGGACATGTGTTGTGTACCTGTATGGCTATGTTCTCTCAATCTAATTATCCAATTGTTCTTAAATTTCACCAACACTAATATATCACCATACTCTTCAATTCCAATGATCAAGATTCGAATATGAATTTCACCAAGTCTAGTGGTCTCGGGACCATCTATTAAGTTTGACCGGGTTTGACCAACTTTAACTAAACTTTGACCACACATTTCTCTAAATCCAACCATTTGATTGTGACCATAATTTACTAGAATGAACCTTTCATTGCACTCTTCAAATCCAATTGTTAGATTTCAAATTTAAGGATAGTGCGTGATGGACATATGTTTTGTACCTGTATTGCTATGTTCTCTCCAATGTTATAAATACCATTTAGGATCCCATTTCGCTTTGTCCAGTGGATTGAAATATTTCAATACCTACCAATTTCGATGTCTTGTTTCAGACGTTTCGGATTTCAAAATATATAAAACTATTTACTTTTAAAAACATATTACTTATATATATATATAAATATATATATATATATATATATATATTTTTTTTTTTTCATATCCTATTACTTTTAAAAACATAAAAGTTATATTTATAAAACTTTTTATTTTAAAATTTGTAAAGTTGTAATTTACAACTATGTATTTTGTTGGCTTTTATTTTGTGCCAAATTTGATTGTAATTTTACTCAATCTTTTTTACCTTGTATTTATTGTGTGATTTAATTGTAAGGGTTGTGTGATAGAGAGAGAGAGTGTGTGAAGACTTAAGCATTTGAAGATAGAAGAGTTTTCGCGGGTAACTCACAACTAAGCATCCCGCGAAATGATGCATGAGCCCTGCACATGACTGGAATGCGAAGAGTTAGGACAGATGAAGACAACTGTGTTTCACGAGTAGCTCACGGATAAGGCCTTCCCGCGAGACACTCGCAAAACATTCTTTTTGCCGATCGTGTTATCGATACACACTTTCTATACCCACACTATATATACCCATTTTACCCACAAAAGTTGAGGAGTGCTTCAGAGAGAAAACCCTAACTACAAACCTTAAGAGTTAGAAATTGTTATACCCACAATCCTCTACACAATTACTTGTGGATTTTCCTTAACTCCTATCTCTCCATTTTCATATCATTGAGAGGTTGATAACCCAAATACTTACCACACCCTTTCAGAGTGTTCGGTGAGGTTTTGTGATCTGGCTGGGAAGCATTGGAAGAAGCCAAGGATGGCGGATGCAACATGGAGCTTGTTGCGGGAACGGAGAGCTAGATAAGACACGGTTTCGAGAAGCCTTGTTGGAGTAGGAGCTTGGAAGGCTTAGGTACATCGGGTAGAATAGGCTTGGAGGGTCTCTTGCTAACCAATGTATCCAAACCGATTTTCTAGTGGATCGATTATCGCTTGGAGGGCGGCGGAGAGGTTTTCCGCCGAGTTCTTGATTTCCTCTTCGATAACACATAGGCGTGTTATCTTGTGTTTGCATTCTTCATCCCTACTCTTTTATCTTTCATTTCTTCTTTGTGTTATAATATTTATGGGTTAGAGTAGCTTGTTTGTTTATCCACTCGCATTAACTCTATTCCGCACTTAGTATTAAGTTAGAGTAAAATCAATCGAGCCATAACTTTAATTTGGGGTTCTAAATAGTTCTTGTGTTTTCACACATTTTAAAGCATTCAATTGGTATCAAAGCGGGTACACTTTTGTGGTTTAATTGCCTCGAGTGTGATCCTTGACCCTTGTGATGGACCGGTCACAATCTCTCAATGCCCCACCATTCTTTGATGGGGGCAATTATGTCCTTTGGAAGGTCCAAATGAGGGCTTTCTTGTGTGCTATAGATGAGTCCGTATGGGATTCCATTGAGAATGGGTATGTTAAACCCATAACAGCCAAGTCCGAATGGGACAAGGCAACTCTTGCATTAGCTAATGCGAATAGTAAGGCTATTAATGCTATATTCTGTGGTGTGTCCCTTGATGAGTTTCACAGGATATCGCACGTGGAGATAGCCAAGGAAGCTTGGACAATCCTTGAGACTACCTATGAGGGTACCAAGAAAGTCAAGGACACGAAGCTCCAAATGCTTACCACTAGATTTGAAGAGCTTAAGATGGGAGATGATGAGGCTTTCAATTCTTTCT
Organism: Quercus dentata; assembly: GCA_028216015.1. NCBI lineage: Eukaryota > Viridiplantae > Streptophyta > Magnoliopsida > Fagales > Fagaceae > Quercus > Quercus dentata. Next base: position 16,372,920 of record CP116452.1, on the reverse strand, counting down.
ATAGAAAGCTCAATGAAATTGTAATTGCTAAACTCAATCTCGGAGAGAATATTGAAGATTCTAAGGTGGTGAGAAAGATTTTGAGGTCTTTATTGGAGAGTTTCCGAGCAAAAGTCACAGCTATAGAAGAGAATTAAGACTTGGATGAGATCAAAATCCAAGAGCTAATTGGATCTCTCCAAACATATGAGCTGGGACTGCCTTCTCATAAATCGAGCAAATCTCTTGCTCTTAAAACCATCATCAAGAGAATGGAAATCGAAGAGGATGATGTGGAGAAAAATAGCATTCTTTGCAAAGCTCTCAAGATAAAACCATCATCAAGGGTGATAGGAAGGAGTTTAAGAAGAAAGATGGGAAGGATTTTCAATCCCCTTAAGGAATTGTGTGTTATGGATGGGATGTGAGAGGGAAAAAGTGTTTGCCACTACCCTTAGTGATTCCGACAGCTCAAACTTAGACACTGAAGGAGAATGTGATGGTGAAGGGAATTATAGGGCTTTCATGTAGTTGTCTTTGTTACTATAGAATTTGAATAAGTTACGTTGCCAAAATGTTACTGACTATGCTATCTTATTTTTTCTAATAGTTAATATGCCCAACAAATGGAAAAGAGGTAGAAATCTATGCACCAAGTTTAAAAAATTGAGGGAAAATGGACTCGTTCCGATAACCATCCCTCCAGGGGCCCAAGGACCTGTGGGCGAAAATGCTAGTGTGTTTACAAGAAGGGTGGGCTTCATCATTCGTGAACATGCAAACCTTAGCTATCAATCTTGGTCTAAGGCCCCACAAGAACACTGACAAATGTTGAAGAATTGTTTGGTGGTAAGTTGTTACTACAAAGGCTATGGTATTTAAAATTTGTGTAAAAAAATGAATGATAATTGTTTTTTTAATTATTATGTTTTAGGCTGATTTCACGTTGGACCCAAATCGCATTGAGGATAAGAAGTGTATGGAGATTTCATTGTCAAGTAGCTATAATAATATTTGGAGTAACTATTACAAGGAGTACTTGACATTTAGTAAGGAGGAAGTGAGGGCCAATGTTCCACCAGATTTGACACAAGACAAATGGGATGCTTTATGTGATCTATATGAAACAACCACATGGAAGGTAAATCTTGTTCATACTAAAATGTTAATAATTTTCAACACAAGTATATTTTCATATATTTTTTGTTATGATTTTTAATTCTCTTCATTTTAATTATCTTTTTTTCTTTTTTATCTATTACTTGTTAGAAAAAGTCAGACCGGAATAAGGATAACAGAGGAAAGAACAAAACTGGTCACACTTGTGGATCCAAATCATTTATTGCTTACTATGAAGAGGTTGCAACAATTTAATTCTTTATTATTTATAATAATGCTAGTGTATACATGTTAATTTTATCTTTATTATGTGCAGAAAAAACAAGGTGGTAAAGAGATTGGAAAAGTGGATTTTTATAAGATGACCCACACAAAGAAAGATGGTTCTTTTGTGACTACTACTAGTGAAGAAAATTACATAATTAATATTCCAATTTGTATTCATATATATGAAAGTTTGATTTCATATAGATAATTTATAGAGTAAATCTTGAATTAATTGCATAAATTATTTAGTAAAATTTTGTCACCTGTGCAAAATCTAATGATAGAAAAAGTAGCTGATGAAGAGAACAAAAGCACTAAGGAGGAAATTTTTATAGAAGTGCTAGGGACAAGGCGAGGCTTTGTAAGAAGGATGGGGAAATTTGTGATTCCAACCCCAACCCCTTCTTCTCATTTGCGATATGAGACAAGCATGAATATGGAGTTGGAAACCTGCAAGCAAGATTTGTCCAATACAATGCTGAAACTGTCCGATGCGGAGCAAAAACAGGGTGAGTCGGATCAAAAACTTGCTGAAACACAGAACCAAGTGGCACAGTTACAGAGTTAGGCAGAGGAACAACGTCAGCAACTAGCTATATTGATGGCAAGGTTTGGTAGCTAGTCTATAAGGTGATTAGTTTATTAGTATTTGAGACTTTGTTGTTACTTTGTTATTACTTTATTAGTATTTGAGACAATAGATTGGAATTGAAATTATGTATCTGATATTGAACTTGGGTATTGTTTTTCCTTATTAGTAGTTATTGCTTATTCCTTTGATGGTTTCCCAGGTCTTTCCATTTTGTTTCCCAAACATAATCTCCATTTTTTATCACTATAATTTACTGTTTTTTTTTTTTTTTTATTGGTATGCTCCAATTAAGTTATATCTTTTAACTTTTCAAAAATCGGTGCCTAAATTTTCAGTGGTGGAAGTTGTAGGTTTGGAAAATCAATTAGGAAATGATAGTGGGGATTTCATTTATTTATTTTATTTACTTAATTGTACTGCTAACTAAATGTGTTTGGTTTATGAACTGGTTTATGGATCTTTACCATTCCTGTGATATAATAGTTTAGGAAAAATAAGTTATCTTAAGTTTGAGGCTTTATAGTCATACTCAATGTACAAAACTTTCACTTTTGCGTCTTAGTTTATAAGGAAAAAGTATTTTGTAGATATGAGAAGTGGAGTTAAGAGGTTTCTAAAAGGGATTTTTGCATGGCAAAAGTTCACAATCATTTTAAGTGCCATCCCTAAATTATAGGGAGTATTAATGTTCATCAGTGCTTCATGCTTAAACTAGAAAACCTATCTACTTCTGATTACTAAATTTTATATTTTTGCTTAGATCTTCATGAGTATTTGTAAATCTTGAATTGAAACTGAAATTTAACTTTCCACCGCATGAAGTAATAACTTCAAAATTTTGGCACCCTGGATATTATATGCCGTCAGTTGCAGCTCATCCATCATACTAAATTACAATGGAATAATATAGGATAAATTTAACCAATGACAAGGTTAGGATATAACTTTAGGAGGTAAGGTTTATAATTAGCGCCTATACACACATTTGATATTACATGGTATAATTTGAAAAATAAAAAGCTACTCTCAAACTTTTTAAGATTTTTTATTTTTATTATTTTTTTTTTCCATTTAGTCAAATTTGCATTAAAAGAGAAAAATTACATTTTCAAGAAAAAAACATTTTTCTTGGGTTGATTTTTTTTTTTACACACCATTTAAAATTTAAAGTAATAAAATAAAAAAACAGTTTTATTACAAAAGTAAATTAAGTTTGGGGTAATTTTATTCCTCTAAACTTTAAAATTGAGGAAATATTTATAATTACCCTCTTAGTTAAACCATTTTGAAATCTTATGATTCTTAAAATATTCTATTGTAGAATGTCTAAAATAACCTTACTAAATTTTAATATCCCAAAAAAATTTCTATGTATTTTGAGTTTTATGTTTTAGTCATTTGGAAAGTTTTGGTAATAATGACGTTCTATTTGTTACCTAAAAACGTTGATTTTCCTAGGTTTAAATATTCTAGACTTGAAATTTTATCTAATTGAAACTTCAATGACACATGTCTTTGTTATTCTCTTCTTCTTTTTTTATTTCTATTCTTACTTAAAAGGGTGTTCATTAAAAACTAAGTAAGCTAAATATCATGGTTAGACTCATAAAATGTAATATAACAAAAAATGAAGCAAGAATAACAAAATCTTTATTATGAATAATTGCAAGTATTTGATGAAGCCCTTCAATTGTAATATATGATCACATCATTCATTGCAAAAGTTTATAGAGTGATAATGTCTTAACAAAACTTAATTGCTTATTATTTGAAGAAGATGATATTCATTATCACTCTTAGAAGTTTTTAGTGAATGGATATTGCCTTTAGCAAATAGGTTTTAAGAAATTTTCATGACAAATAAATACTTATATATTAAAATAGTTACTCTAAATTTAAATACATGGTTTTATTTATCTTCAAATATAAATTTTATTTTAATTTTCTCAATGAAAATGCAACACGTGCTGTGCCACCCAAATTAATTGATAGAAAAAGAGTAAAAACTCTAAAGTATACTTAAAAGTAAAGCAATTTTGTCCATTTATATTTTTAGATTATTTTATTTATGTGAAAATTGGTTTTCAACTAAACTAGACTAGGCTTTATTTATGTGGTCGTGGTTTTCAACTAAACTAAGTTGCATCTAAGCCAAACCAAAAACCAATGCAACTATGTTTGTTTGAAAAAAGGGGTAAGGGATTGTAACTTTGTCTTAATTCCTTGGATGCGGGGAATAAGGACGATATAGTGAACTAACATAACACCCGGGTCATCGTCTTCCTCTTCTCAAATTTTCTACATGACTACACCCTCTTTTAGATCTTCTCAAATCTCAATTCTATCGCTCTCAATTTCAACACAAATTTCAAATCCCACCCCTCGAGATTCAATTCCCATTTTAATTTCAATTTCTAGGGTTTCATTTAATCCCACCGAATGAGTGAATGCAAAAAAAAAAAAAAAAAAAAAAAAAAAGAGGGCCTTCCTCTTCCATCACGTTGTTCGAACAAGCTAATGATAAGATCCATTCAGGACATTAATGACTTGTTGGAAAAATGTTAGATGGCATTTCTCAATGTTGAGACATTTGATGCAAATTTATTTCCTTCCACTTTTCTTTGCCTTCAATCCTTGAAGGCAAGACCTTTTGATTATTGGGAAACATAATTGAGCATTGAGAGTGTTTTTTTTTTTTTTTTCTCTTTTTGTATGAACTTCATATATAGACACTTTAGTTGGAGTGATAAGTCGTTTGATTTGATGATTTGGGAAACTTGATTTGGTTGCCGCTACAAAGTGTGTAAAGGTTAAATATTCATATTGTTTTTATCTCTATAGTTATTTTGTGGTTGAAGGGAGTTCAATTACACTAGTTGATACTGTCTTATATTTATTATTGCTTTTGATTTTGTTTCTAAAATATTGTCAAATATTTTGATATTTGTTTGTTTCTAATCCTAAAATTAACATAAAGTAGACCTAAAATAGTTAATTGTATTTTTCAATTAAACAATATCCTCTCCTAGTTTTTGAAGAATTGCTTATAAGGTGGCACAAAGATGAGCGACTTGAAGATCTTTATCATACTTCTTTTTTAATATTATGAGAAGCTTAGTTACTTTGAGAAGCAATCCTTGCTTGGTTGCTTCTCAAAATTAGCAAGAGACTAAAGCACCTTTGATTTATCTAATGAGATGCTTCAATGTTCTTTAAAATGATGAAACACCCTATAAAAGCCCCCATCAAACGGAGTTTAAAAGGTTCACCTCCAGATAGAACCATCCAATGAATCAAAATTTGAATTCTTGAGTAATACACACAACAAAAAGTATATTGATCGGAAAAACATGAGCTAGGAGAATCACATCTCTATGTTGGTTAAAAGAATGATGGAAAAAGGCATTCACATATACAAAAACAATCTCAAGATTAGTTATTTTGTACCTAAGCAAAAAGATAAAACACTATTTAGACAAGACTTATTAGGTGGTCTACACTTCAACTACTTTATTTGGAAATAAAAACTTGAACCATATATGAATATTGATAACCATAAAGGTTTTGAAGTAAATGTAATCAAGATTGGCATGAGTTCTTAATTAAGGTCAAAGCCATGTACATGGTTGTATATAAGGATTGCCTAGTTTTGCGTTGGTGCTTTCTAGATGGAATGACTAAATGAATTTCATTAATTTGATCAAATACATGGGAAAAAGGCTTTGTTGAGGAAAATCTCATGCTCTCTGTTTTTTTTTGAATTGTTTAGTTGTAGTCTTGAACTAAGTTTTGATGCATAATTGAGGCAATTAAAAAGAATTGGGTATGAGTTTTGGCGATCACATTGTTTTAAAACCATTATTAAGAGAGAACCAGGTAGAGTGATTTTTGGTTTTGTGGTCGGATTAGAGTTTGATCAATGGTTGTATCATCTCATAAATAATAAAAAAATTTAATTAGATATATATTTCTCAATTTATTATTTTGTGAGTCCAAATATTTTTAGAGTTTCTTTTCCATTTTGATCTGAGGAGAGGGATTTATAAAAATTGAAAAAAAAAATCAAGACTGGCCAAAACCAATTTTGGTACATGTGGATTTTGGAGATTGAACCTCCTATTTACTAATTTTGACTAGTTTTTGAATTTTTTCGGTTTTAGGGTAATCACTGGTCTGGTATAGGTATGGCTAAACTAATGGAATCAACTGATCAGGTATGGTTTTGAAACTATGGTTGTCACCTTGAAATTTTACAAATTGAGTATGTACAATGTACATATTCATTATAATTATTATTTTTACTTATCAAAAAAAATATTAATTTGTTTTTAAGGCACTTGTAGTCTTGTACAATGAATTGGTCGAACTAGTTGAAAATAGTCTATTATGATTGTTGTTGTTTCAATAACAAGCAATTTTGTTTATATTTTTTAATTGATTTTATTTATGAAGAAAATTGGGTTATACTTGATAAGTAGTTCACTTCTTTTGTATTTATGAATTATGATAGAGACATCATAATAGAGAACTTGTTTAACTCATCGACCCACTTCATCTCCAGTAAGAATGTGTTTGTTGAAATTATGATAGAGACATCAAGATGGATAAAAGTTGGTTGCATGAAATTGATAGAACTAGTACACGATATAGTGAAGGTGTTAAGCGGTTCATTAACATGGCACGTGGTCATGCGGATCGAGTTGGTAGGATTAAGTGTCCACGTCGTAAATGCACAAATCGATATTATCAACATATAGACGTGGTGGAGACTCATTTGATTGTGAATAGATTTGATTTGAATTACACCGAATGGATATTTCATGGGGAAGAAGATCCGTTTTTTAAACACGTGCAAGCTGAGCATAATGATGATAATTCACAAGCAGAGGACATTGATGACGTTGGAAAAATGTTAGATGACATTTATAGGGGGACATTTCTAGATGCAAATATAGGTGAATCCTCCACTTTCCAGGTCCATCAAACAATGATTACAAAGCAAGACCTTTTGATTAGTTGTGGGAAGATGCTCAACTTGAGCTTTATCCAAGTTGTAAGAAGTTTTCTAAACTCTCTTTTTGTATGAAGTTGCTTCATATAAAGACACTTTGCAGTTGGAGTGATAAGTCGTTTGATTTGATGATTGACTTGATAAAGCAGGCGCTGCTAGATGGGGAGTCATTGCCAAAATTGTATTATGAAGCAAAGTAGTTTAGGCGAGACTTGGGTTTTAGCTATAAGTTGATACATGTATGCAAAAAAGTCTGTACACTTTTCTGGAAGGAACATGTTGATAAAGAAGAATGCCCAAAATGTCATACTTCAAGATGGAAAGAGGACAATGGTAAAGGTAAAAAAATTCCTTGGAAGGTCTTAAGGTATTTTCCAATTAAACCAAGGTTGCAGCGATTGTTTATTTCAAAAGATATAGCTAAAGGCATGAGGTGGCACAAAGATGAGCGACTTGAAGATGGAGATTACCTTAGATATCCTGCCGATTCAATAGTGTGGAAAGAGTTTGATAAAAAACATGCTTGATTTGCTGATGATTCTATGATGTGCGACTTGGTTTAGCAAGCGATGGGTTCAATCCATTTGGTAACATGAGTACATCATATAGCATGTGGCCAATAGTACTTATGCCGTATAATTTACCTCCATGGAGGTGTATGAAAGATCCATATATGATTTTGTCCTTACTTATTCCTGGACGTAAGGCACCTGGAAACAAAATTGATGTGTACTTGCGGCCATTGGTGGATGATTTAAAAGAATTATGGAATGAAAGCATCAAGACGTATGACGCATCAACGCAACATTCATTTAAGTTGCATGTAGCGTTATTATGGATTATAAATTATTTTCCTGCATATGCGAACTTATTTGGGTGGTCTACCAAGGGAAAGTTAGCATGTCCCATGTCCCATATGTTATTTGAAGAATACAAAGTTCAAGTTATTTGAAGTTTAGCCACAAATTGTGTAACATGGGTCATTAGGAGATCGATTCTTACAACAACTAATGAATGAAAAGTTTTTTTTTTTTTTAGTTACCTTATTGGTCAACATTGAAACAAAGAAAAGTTTTTTTTAAATTACCTTATTTGACAAAACTTAGATGTCATGCATATTGAGAAGAATATATATGATAGTGTCTTAGGTATTTGTGATTGATGTATGATAGTGGAAAAGGGAAAAATAAAGACACTTCTAATGCACAAAAGGATTTAGAAGATATGGGCATACGTAAAGATTTGCACTTATAGAAAATTGGTATATCTACAAAAATGCCACAAGCAAAGTATACATTGACAAAAGCCGAGAATACAAGATTCTATGATTGGCTGAAAAATGTGAAATTTCCTAATGGGTATGCATCTAACATTAGTAGATGTGTGAACACCAATGAGGGTACGATTTCAGGAATGAAAAGCCATGATTTTCATGTACTCTTACAACGATTACTTCCTATTGCAATTCGTGGATATTTCAATGATAATATACATACAACATTGACTAAATTGTGTTTATTTTTTAAGGACTTGTGTTTACGAACATTGAAGTTAGATGTCTTAAATCAAATGAAGGAAGACATTGTTGTGATTTTATGCAAAATGGAAATGATATTTCCACCCGTTTTTTTCGATATAATGGCACATCTAGCTCTTCATTTACCTCGAGAGGTAGAGATTACATCTCCCTGTTCAATTTCAGATGTATCCAATTGAAAGGTTTCTTGGTAAATTAAAGTGGTTTGTGCGAAATAGAGCATGTCCAGAAGGTTCAATTCTGAGGATATTTATCTATTGAATGTTTGACATTCTGCTCCATGTATCTTCGTGAGATTGAGATAGTATGGAGTTGTGAGGAGTGGAAGAGCGACAAGTTTTATTGGGGAAAAGGGATGTAGGTTTGTCTATTTTTTCACAACCGGTACGTCCTTTAGGAGTAGCAAAATATGTAAAATTTGATGATACACATCTCAAATGGGCTCGATGGTATGTGGTTAGCAATTGCTCAGAAATTGATTCGAACAAAACGTAAGTGTTTCATTGATTTTTTTTTTTTTTTCAATTTACATGTTACTTAGCAATAAAATGAAGTGCTTATATGTTTTTATTATGTAGTAAGCGTTAAACGAAGATCCATTGATTTTTTTTAAAGAAAATTTTCATGTTACTTGAAAATAAAATGAAGTGTTTTTACGTATTTATAATGTAGTGAACATTATTTGGAGATCCAAGGAGAAGGCATCATTAACATTGATCATAAACATGAAGTTGAATTTGAAAATTGGTTCAAAGATTGTATATGTGGGAGTAATGTGACAAATGTGTCAAAAGAATTATATAGTCTTGCATGTGGATTTGATGCTCTAGTTGTAGTTTACCAAGGTTGCATTGTGAATGGTGTTAGGTTCCACACAAAAGACCGTGAACATACTCGTCGTACTCAAAATAGCGGTGTCTTTGTTTTGAAGGTGAAGATGGTGGAACAAAAACTAACTATTATGGTGAGTTGAGGAATGTTTTGGAACTAACCTACATGGGCAACAATCATGCATATTTATTTGAGTGTGATTGGTGGGACACTAGGGATGGAATAGGAATGCAAAGGGATGAACATTGTACAAGTGTGAATACATCTCGTATATGGTATCATTCTAACCCATTTATCCTAGCATGCCAAACTTCACAATTTTTTTACTTGAATGATTCCAAATTAGGCAGTAGTTGGCGAGTGGTGCAACATATGACGCATAGAAACATATATGATATTCCCACAGGCACAGAGAAAGTGCATGAAGAAAATGAAGAAGATAATGGTAATGCGGTATACCAAGAAAGTGAATGTATTGGGGTTAATGCAACAGTTCAACAAGAAAATGATGAAGACTCAACTTTGTTACATAGAGATGATGTGCCCGCAATAGATTTAGGGGACTTAATACCTATTGATGATGTCTATGTGCAACTTGATGAAAGTATGTTCATCAATGATGACTTGTCTAATGAAGAATGGGATACTGATTCCAATAATGAAGAAGAAACATATAGTGATGATGATGTTTCAAGCTCAGATCAAGAAAAAGATTTATCTAGCAATGATGAATCTATTAGAGATCTTGGGGATGAAGATTAAGTTGAGTTTTGATGCAATTTAAGTTTTGTTAAATACATAAAGCTTTCATATCTTCTCAGCTATGGTATTTTTGAAAAATAAAAATGTTAAAGTTTTACTTGGATGTTAAAACTATTTTGTACACATTTTTGTCATCTACTTTAGTTCACCTTTACATTGGTTTATTTTTTTTATTTTAGGTTAAAATGTCACATGTCTTGGGCTACCGATGATGTTGAGGGGAGACATTTTTCATTGCAAACTTGGTTGTATATCTTCTTAAGGAATTTATCATTATTTTATTATTTTAGAAGAGTAGATTTGAATTTAAATTATGTATATGATATAAAACTTGGGTATTGTTTTTCCTTATTAGTAGTTATTGATTAAGTAGTTGTTATGCTTATACAAGTATTTGTGATTGAAAATTTGTGATGTGTGGAAATATGGTTTATTAAAGTCGGATTATTATGGCAGCGACTTGATTGTCCTTATCATGAGTTCATCTTTTTTGACCCAATTTAAAACTCATGTTTATAACATGCAAATAACACCTTGTCTTCTACATCATGGCAATCCATCCGGCTAAATCTAATTCACAAATGGCTAGCGTGTGATCCTTGTAAAAGATCCAGTTGCTTGACCCACTCATGCTATGAAACTTCCCGATTCATCTACAAAATATACTACACAATTGTCATCGGTCTTAAAGCACATTGTTTATGTGTCATTCTACATTTTGACAAATGCTTGCACTTTTGGAACTCATTGTTGTGTTTGTTTGTTTGAATAGGAGATTGAGAATGAGAAACTTAAGTTGGAACATGTTTAGCTTGCAAATCGAGAATAGTGGGTTATGTGTGTAGAATCAAAAATTAGATCATTGAAGAGGCTTTTAAGCAAAAGAATTACAAAAGAGATTCCATTTGCTATTGTGGAGCTGAACAATTTGGTTGGTGAAGTGTCAAAGCCTTCCAACATTTTGGTTTTGGGTCTCCTAGTCTTCAAAGGTTATGAGTAGTCTACCTTTCTTTTCCCTCCTTTTGTGTTTACTTCTATAATTCAACATTATTGTAAATTATTCCATATAAATCTAAAATTTTAAAGGTGTCATCAGATGTCATTTCCTTGTAAACCAATAAAGAAGCCTGACATATTCTTGGTTTTTAGGATGCTTGCCTTTTAATTCTATCTTGCCCCTAATTTTCTTACACTTACAAATTAAACATCGCATCCAAATTTCTATTTCTCATTTTTTATTTGCAAAAGTGAACAAAATTTGCATTCATGCAAACTTATATAGGTATACTCAAATGTTAACTAATGTTGTGATTAAGTTTTACTCAAAATATATGTGAGTTGCTTAATGTATTGCATTTTTTCTCTCAGCATTTGAAAGGTACACATGTACTACAAAACTGTGGTATAAAGTAAACCATGAACCTGCCCCTAATCTTTCCAACAAAGAATATTCACCCCACCCCGCCTTCCCTAAATGTAGCCTTTTGAAAAGTAAAGTTAAAAAATTAGAACCTTCTTGAACTAATCTTTTTGGAGGGAAAAAAATGAATCATTTAAAAAAAGAAAAGAAAAATAAGAGTATATTTTTAGCTTTTGAGGTATAGTTTTGACCATTTATCATTTTCACTTTATTGTTAAATTCCCAAAGTGGGACTCTCAATTTGGAGAGGGAGTATAAAAATCTGCATAGACCCATTATCTCATCTTTCTAAAAATTAAAATTTTTTTAAGTTAATGCTTGAGATAGTTTTTTTGTGGAAGGTTCTGAGGTAACCCATGTTCTTAGTTTTATACACCTTTTGGTTATAACTTTTTATCTTATACTTGTTTTGAAGGTTATCTTTAAAAAGTACCGGTGGTGATTCATCTTGAAGGCACAAACATGATCTCAAAAAAGTGCGATCTCACTCTTTTGTTCAACTTGTAAGTCCAAGGCGTTTACCAAACACTATGTGAAAGAAACAAAGTTTTTATTTTTATTTTTTATAGAAGAAAGAAACTAAACTCAGAGTCTGACACTTCAACTTTGGGGAGGGTCAAAGTTCACATCTTTCCTGGTTGTGTTAAATTGAGGTACTTTTGATGATCTCTCTTCATTTTACCTTCACAGGTATTCCTTAATTTTGGTAAACAAGTTGTGGGTATCTTTGAAAATCAAAATCAACTTTTCTTTTCTTTTGTCGTTTTCATGGTTTAGTTATGGGTCTCTGTGTCTTAGAGTTTCATGGGTTTGAATGAATTTTGGAGTTTTTGTGTGTTTTGGGTGTAACTAATTGGTGAATTGTAAAAAGGGTCTTAATTTAATTTGAGTTATGGAGTACTTTTTAAAAGGAGACTAGTTTGGAAATATTGAGAAAATTGGATATGGAATTTTAGCGGTTACTTTTCTTTTCTTTTTCTTTTGTCTTGTTCCTTGTTGGCTCTTGTTTTGTGTTTTGTTCATTGCAACAAGTTTTAGCTTGATTGCATATCTTCATGAGGAATTCGTTATCATTTGATTAGTATTTGAGTGAATAGATTGGAGCTTTTATTATGTATGTGATATTGAACTTGGGTATTATTTTCCCTTATTAGTAGTTATTGATTGAGCAGTTGTTATGCTTCTATGAGTATTTGTGATTGAAAATTTTTTATGTGCATAGGATTGTGCTTTGTTATTACCCAACAAGTACCCATGTAAAATTCAGAATGTAAATTTTAAGGAAAAAACAAATGTAAAATATTATTAGCGACGACAATGTCATTGCTAATATTTTATCATATCATTAGTGATGACAAACAATATCATCGCTAATATGCAATTTTTAGTGATGACATGTTTGTGGTCACTTATATATCGTTATAAAATTCATAGTTATAATTGTGACGACATTAGCATTAATAGAAAGCGTGATTGTGGCTAGTAATGATATATAAATGACCACAAACATGTCGTTGTTAATAATAATCTACTAGCGATGACAAAAAAATTTATCACTACTAATGAGATAGTAGTGACGACATTTCGTCTTGGGGTCTCGAGTTATTTATGACGACAATTGTCACTATTAGCGACAACTTTGTCGTCGTTAATAGTATTGTATTTGTGACAACATTAATATCGTCACTAAAAAACTTTTTTGTAACCAAATTCGTTTAACGAAAGTTAGCGACGATATTTTTCGTTTGTCGTCATTAATAGTATTGTATTTGCAACAACATTAATATTGTTACTAAAAAACTTTTTTGTAACCAAATTCGTTTAACAAAAGTTAGCGATGGCATTTTTCGTCACCAATATAATTAGCTACGATATTTAAAGCATTAGCAACAACTATATGCCATCGCTAAAGACCAAATTTCTTGTAGTGATATTCTACTCACATGGATACAATTGAGAATTTGACTAATCGAGAAATGAAGAAAAATTTATCACTTAACTAGTATTTAAGCTGTCATATTGATTAATCACCAGCCATGCATTTGCTAGCCCAGAACTTTGTAGAAATCTTGCTAGTTGGAATATCAAAGTTGAAAATTATTAAATAAACCTATTTTCATTTTGTCTGAATATGATAGATTTAGTACGTATCAATTTGTCTAGATGTAAGTGATGTAATTTTGCAATGAAGACAAAATACAAATTTTAGGTTTTGGATACTCTTTTTTTCTTTTTTTAGAGTCACCGCCATATGTTACATTTTAATTAAAATCAAAGACATTCTTTATACTAAGATATTTTTGCAATACCAAACACTTCATATTTTTCATAATTTGATAGCTATAACTTACCATAATGGGAGAAAAAGAATTTAAATTTTAGAAGTGTCCGTTGAAAATGTCGATATAATTACAAGACTTAATTTGAATATCTCAAACACATTTACGGTTTGATACATGATATTGACTTTTAACCACAACATTCATAAATGATGGATGTCATTTTCTAACATGATATTGATTTTTAGTGCTGTTACGTTTAGAGTTTGGCATGTTGCTCTTATCCACATTGTACAAGACCAATGGTACGATTATGGCCTTACGGTTTTATTGGACACTATATATAGCTGTATAATGGCACAGATAAGAATCATATACAATTAAGATCAAATCAGACCCAACTGGACATAGATTCTGAGGTTGTGAAATCGTGCAATTCTAAGTTTCCAACAATTGAAATTTTTAAGTCCTTATCATTTGCCTTGTAATTTTAAATTTAAGTAAATATGACTTGGCCTCTTTTCTTACTATCTAGAAAATAGAGTCTGATCAACCATAAGCTGTTCCCACCTTGTTTGTGTCGACGTTGCACAAGTTCGAAAGAATGAAACAAGACAACTAAGAGTCTTTAATCTTAAGGAAATAGACAAAGAATGTTGTTTTACTTTATTTTTTTAATAACTAAGCCAAGGGTGTATTTCATATATATATATATATATATATATATATATATATATATATTCATTGATCCAATAAATTTTCAAAGAGAGGATCCAAAAGGCTATGTTATCGTTACTTGCTCATTGTTCCAACATGACACATTTGAGGGAGAAAAAAATGTTTTGCTTAAAAAGAAAACATAATTGAAACGAGGTCCTTGGAGGGTGAGGTCCAGAAATTTACACTGTAGAGAATTTTTCCTACGTTGGAACTGAAATTATTTTTTTATTATTTTTTTTTTTCCATTTCTTCGGAGATGGAGAGATCCATTTTTCGAATAAATTTTCTCTTAATCTTGTTGGATATTTTGTATATTCAAGTAAGTTGCAGTAAACGTTCAATCCCACTTTAATAGCAGTGGAAGAATGTTGTTTGAGTCCACTTTAAATTAGAAAAGAAAAGAAAGAAAGAAATGACAGAAATCACAGTTGACTGAGAGTCTATTGCGTCTCTAGCGAAAGTTTTGATTTGATTTCAATAAACACTCGATTAACTAACTACATTTTTACCATCACACACCTTTGGTGCAATAATCACTTTATAAATATAAATGTTTGAGGGTGTGGGGGATAAGGATTGGGGTTTAAATCTCCAGGAAAAGAGCTTTACACACATATACACTTAGATTAGATTAGAGTAAAATTCTATCTTATATTAAAAAAAAAAAAATTGCCAAGAATTACATCACTTGATAGTTAAATAGGTGAACATTAAAAAGATTGTTTCTAACTATTTTTTAACAGTTATAATACTTTAATTTTGACTTTTTATGGTCTATATATATTGTTTAAACACTCATTATTTCCTCTAGTGAAATTTTTTTCAAAAATATTAGAAATCATGTAGGTTTTCTCCAAAATTCCTATTTACCATAGAAACGAATTTGTAATAACTTTTGTGTGTGGGCAAATATTGTCTAAGACAGAGATTTCTTTGTATCACTAAACCATTAAAGTCTCAGAATTATTATTATTATTATTTAATTAAATTTTACTTGTTTCTTTTACTGTATAACCATGTGGTATGATATATAGGTTCACGTTACTTAGTGTAATCATAGATAATGGCAAAGTTATTTTGGTACCCCGTATTTCAAAGGTTGAGTGAAGTAGGAGAGCTTATACGATCCTTTTTCTTCTTCTTCTTCTTCTTCTTCTTTTTCTTTTTTTTTTTTAATTTTTTTTTTTAAGACTTATACGATCCATTAAATATACAGTAAAAAGTAAATTTAGATCATATATCTTATTGTAATCTCCATGATACAAAAACTAGTTTGACATTTGTAAGCCAATTGATTCTTTGGAGCCTAGCTTATAAGCTCTTAGCTTTTAATTTTTATTTTTTATGTATAGCTTTTTGAATTCATTTTTTTTATCCCACTTTTTTTCTCAATTTTTCAAAGCATAAGTATATTTTAACATACTTTTAACAAAAAGTTAAATAGGTTATTCCCAAACAAACACTCATTATGATCATGAGATTCATGACACAGGCTTTAATTTAGGTTGTTGCCATTCTTATTGTTTATATATATATTGACATTTTATTATAAACACCAACAACCAGTCTAAGTTCCAAAATTTTAGGATCATTTGACATTTGATTAACAATTAAAAAAAAATAAAAAAAAAATAAAAAAACAGCACAAGTATATATAGCAAAGTTACTAATTTTGATACTATATATATATTCTAGGTGATCTCCATGAACATATACACATGTCATGAGAAAGGGGTTTAAATGTCAGTAAATTTGATTGGTATTGTATTAACGTACAAAAGCACATTGTGGCACTTGCAAACTTTTGGGGATCATTGTTGGTATTGTTATACAGGTCTGTGTGATGGTATCCCATGGATGATTTTAGGAATGACCTAATAACAGAGTTAGCTATAAAAAACTTTCCGTAACATTTTAGCCATCCACAGTCATCTGCTTTGTTGGAGGAGATAAAGAAAGTTCAAAATCTCTTCCAACACAAAGCTCACCAAGCCCAGGAAAAAAAAAGTAAAAAAAGAAAGGGAAGGAGATATTGTAAAAAAAATATGGCCAAAATGCTTTCTTTAATTTTGTGGGTAACTATGGGCTATTTTCTAACTGGGCAGGTGGGTGCAATGACACACATTGTTGGAGGAAGCTTTGGTTGGCGCTTCCCTGCAAATACTTCCTTTTACCAAGCCTGGGCCAAGCCAAGAAATTTCACTTCTGGAGACAAACTGAGTAAGTTCTTATTAAGATTTTATGATTGCCTGAAGTGCCTCTTCTTCTGGGTTGATGAGCAAAAATGCAAATGTGAATTTTCTAAATTTCTCCTGAGTTTAAGTGGTGATAACCCACCAATAATGACATCTTTTTTTAGTGTCTTACATTTGTTATTCGAACCTCATCTTCCTTCTCTTCTACTATTTACCGATCAAAAGAAAAAGATAATAACAATCAGAAAAGACAAATTAATTGAGACTTTGCTCACTAGTCAATGCTTCAATGACAAAGATTGGAAGTTTTTACAGAATGATACTAAAAGTTTTAAGGCAATTATTATGCCAAAATGTGTCACAAGTTTAGGGCTTATTGAGAGCCCCTAACAAGGTACCGTCTCTCCTAACACTTATATATGGGACCCATAAACTATGAGAGGGGTGGTCTCATAAGACCATCTTAATTATCAGATACCCCTTCCAATTAGTATCCGTCATGTTTGGTTGCAAAGCAACTTATATACAAGGAATTTGAGAATCTTAATGCAAAGTTTTCATCATTTGTAAGGAAATAAGAATATTTTCCTTCAAAGATCTTCGTATGATTTCCTCTGTAAAAAAAAATTCAACAAAGAATCAACTGCAAAATACAAACTTTAGTTACAATGCAATTAAAATTAAAACATAAATACGAATACATGTATAACGTTGTCTCATTTGTTGATCACTTACATAATATTGAATAGTAACTCTTCAATCTCTTAATATGCTTCTTTTTAATCGCATTTTGTTGTGGTAAGTAACATAATATAGTGTTTATGTCAAATTCGATAGTAGGCTCATCCATATCTTGTGGTAAACCAAGTTTCTTATTTATATATTTTCTATTTTTAAAATTTTCATCTTTTGGTCACTTTAGACAAATAGTAACATGTCATACATGACATAAGCTTTGTCACATCTCTATTACTAACTCATCACAATAATAGCAACTCTACAATTTTCTAGCATCTTTATTTTACTTTTTCACCAATGATTGTAATGGTGTCATGTAAGATTGAATTAAAAGGCTCTTGAAAATCACACACTTTTTTATATATATATATATATATATATATATAAATCCTTAGGCCTAGCTTAGATAATAAATATTTGGGGGTGGAAGGGAATTGGGCTGATATAGAATTTTAGTTAGTTCAATTAATAAAATCTTCTATATTATGGGTAAATGACCTAGATTTGAATCATATTCTTACACCTAAAACAACCTCATTGATATCTTAGCCTAACAATTAAAAAAAATCATCATATAGTAGACGTAAATTACATTATAGGTTTCAAATTCTATCTTATCTTCTGATTATTTGATCTTTATTCAATTCAATCTTAACGTTGATTCTCCCTCCTGAATTGCAGTCTTCTTGTACACTACGGGTTTGCACAACGTGCTAGAGGTTAAAAAGGAAGATTATGATGACTGCACTCAAAACCATGTGATCAAAAAGTATGATAATGGACCAGCGATTTTTGAGGTCACCAAACCTGGTGATCACTACTTCATTTGTGGTCTCAAAAATCATTGCCAAAATGGGGAAAGGTTAAGAATCAGTGTAATGAAAGGAGGTGAGTCTTCGGGCGGTGGTGGTATATATGGGATGATTACCAAGTCTTCGGCCAATTCAATACACAATAGTATTGGAATGCTTTCTGGTTTGCTATTGGTTCTGTTCAAGCTGTTAATATAAAAGGAGCTAAGGTTTTGGGCTTCAACTTTGGAGTTGGACAGAATTTTGAGTGGGTATTTGATGCAAGCTGTTAATATAAAATCAGCATGTAACAATATAGAATCAAAATCAAGTGTCAATTAATCTGTGTGTGTGTAAGATGTGTATAGATTATGTGGTCATTCACCTTTTTTTTTCCCGACCAAATTTCTTGTGAGCTGCACAAAGAAAAGTAATTAACCTCATGACTCTTGAACCTTACTACTATCTTTTACATGAAAGTCAAAAGCTTTGGGATAAAAAGCAATTACAGTAAATGGAAGAAGGCAACCACCCTTTTAGATGGACTAACAATTTTTTTTTTTTTTGGTATACGACTTGCGTCTAAAGTCTAGATTCTAGTGTTCCTGTGCACTAGACTATAAGTTATCTGAAGAAAACCAGAAAAGTATTATTAGTTTCGCTGTTTAATTTATTCAAATGATATGAACCTCTTATAAAGAAGGAGAGGATGCAACATGACAAACAATGAAATTTACAATATTCTACCAATAGGACAATTCATGTCCTTCCTAATCAAAGACTATTTATAAATTTCAATTAAAAGTACAATAGGTGTTTCTCAACCATATATAGTTTCAAAGGATCTTCACTAAAGTTTTCTTCAAGATTTTTATAGATTCAATGGGATGACTCTAAAGCCTTAATTGATCACCCCTCCTTTTAGAAAAAACAAACAGTGACTTTTATTAAAAGAAACCATACTTAAATGTATAGTTAGAGCAAATAAAGGAGTTTTTTTTTTTTTTTATAAAATAATATAAAATAAATTTTGAAAAAAACTATTAAAAAAAAAACTTTACTTTACTTTATTGTAGTTTTGTAACTTGTTGACATTAACTTTACTTCTTTAGGTTCTAAAAAAAAAAAAAAAAAAAAAAAAAAAAAAAAAAAAACTCTTTTAGGAGGAAAAATAAGTTCAAGTCCCCTCCCCCCGCTCAGTGTAGAATGAATTATCAAAAATAGAAATGTAATATATAAAAAATAGTGTAAAAAGTTGTAAGGCTCCAAATATTTATAACAATGGTCCTGTTAACGAGTGCATTTAGGACAATTGTTAATAATTTATTTTAAGAACATTTTGATATTATTTTTATGGAAATTATAAAAAACTGTCAAAAACATTGAATTTTTTTTTCTGATAAAAAATTTCTAAAAACAAATCCTAAATCAATTCCCTTGATACATCCATTAACTTTTCCCCTAATATAATTCTTCTAGGGACACATGTTTTACCACACACCTTGCAACAATGTACATATGTGTTAGCTAGTGATTGGATTATATTACTTACACATGAGTTTATCATTGGTGCTTTTTTTTATAGGAAATAGTAATACTTATTAAAACACATAAACACGAAATTAGTATATAAAGTTTTTTAAACAAGCTTATAATATATTTCATCATTGGTACTTGATGAAATTTTCCAATAACCGTTTGACAAATATGCGGGTTGTGACAAAGTGTATAACAAAATGATGTAATTATTTAATGTTCTTTAAATACAATAAATGCATGTCCCTCCTCTCTCACATGAATAACATGTTACACCAAATTTACATGAGAGGGAAAGCGCATGCATTTTTTTTTTCTTAATTCGTTATGGAAATATTGAATCATTGTTAGGCAAAATGTGTCCTTGTACTTTGTCATTTTTTATTTTTATGAATTGTACTTTGTCATATTTAGAATATGACAACTAAATCCTTTTAATATAGTTACTTTGCTTAAATATTATTTATTTATTTATATTATTTGACATGGTAGTAAAGAGTTTATTTTCCTACCAATCACAACTTCCCGAATCAAAAGTTTGTGATGAGACCATTTATTCAAAATAATAATAATAATAATAATAATAATAATAATAATTGCTGTTAGAGAAAGTTTCTAAAATGTTGGTTAATCCCACCTTTCAAGTAGTACCATTTAGATCACTACATATCTTTGATGCGATGGTCACTTTATAACTATAAATACTTGTGAGGTGTGGAGGGTAAGGGTTGGGGTTCAAATCTCCAAGAGGGAGTTTTACATACATATACACTTAGATTATGTTAGAGTAGAATTTCTATCTTGTATAAATAAAAAAAAAAAAAAAAAAAAAAAAAGTAGCACCACTTAGTGGGTTTGAGTTAACTCAACTAGTAAAATTTCTGATGGTTAAGTAAGAGATTTAGGGTTCAATTTCTACCTACATAAAAAACTGATTAATATCTTGATCTGATAATAAAAAACTATCATTAAGAGTAGATGCTATAAATTGTGAAAAAAAAAAAAAGAAAATTAGCAATTTAAGACAATAAATTAATTAAAGAAGAAAAAGAAAGAAAGAATGCAATTTTTACTTGTACCGACCTCAATTTTAGATTCGGAGTATTTAATATTTATTACAATTAATTTTTCTTTTTTTTTCCTTTTTTTTTTTTTTTTTTAACGTTAAAATTCCCATTAATTAATTAGCTCCGTGTCGGTCCACAATCCACATCGGGTATCCCGCCTCGTCTCGAGCACAATGGAAAGCCCTAGAAGCCCCAACGGCATAAAACCCACACACATTTTAAGGCCTTGTTTGTTTCCACAATAAATAAAAAGTCCTCTTTAAGTCTTTATAAATAAAAGGCCAAAAGGTCCTATTTTCTAGTGGTGTAGACTTATTTGCTTAAATTTATTAATTTTTTTTAAAATTTAAATAGGCAGATTCAGGAAGAGGGGAAGCTGGTTGCAAACACACAAATACGGGGACACTACAGATTTAGTGAGTTTGTTCAAGAAAATAAAATATGGATTGTGAAAAATAAACAAAATTAGAAGATTATGTTATGCTCTATAGAAAATGTCATTATCTATCACTTGAACTCCCAATGATAATTATACTGAAAATCTAAACACATCTTATTGACCAGTCTCTTTCAACATACAAGATTTAATGCAATGATAACATGTGACCATTTTTAGACATGTATTTGCATATCATATTTAATTTAGTGTTTTTTTTTTTTTTTTTGGATCAACCATAGGTCTAGATCTAATCTAATGAGAAATTATTGTGTCTCCTCAGTCACCATAAATACGTACTCCCTCCTCTCACATGAATGGTAGGTCCCACTAATTAAATTCATGGTGTGACCCATCATTTATGTGAGATGAGAGAGTACGCATTTATGGTACTCAGGGAGTACCTAATAATTTTCCCTAATTTATAGGAATACTAGACATAAGTCCAACCATATATACTAAAAATAAATAGGTTAAAATGAAAAATACACTCTAAGTTTCATTAGAATTCATTTCAATTTTCTAACTTTACTTTCGTTCTTTTAAATCCTCTAAGTTTCAAAATTTTTTAATTAAGGCAATTTTGTCAACCTTTATTAAAAAATTTTAAAAAAATATTTTTCAATAATTAATTAGATTTTTTTAATTTAAAAAATTTGAAGAAAAAAATAAAAAAATTGAAAAATTAGCCATAACATTTAACAGAAGTCAATAAAGATGTTTTAATTGAATAAAATTAAATCTTAAAGAATAAATGAAAATAAAATAAAATGGCTAAAATGAATTCTAATAAAACATAAAAAAGTAAATTTTACATTTTAGTCAAATAAATAAATGTTAAATTTGTTTTGTTTCCTAGTCTTTTTGGTATTGTTATTTACTCCGTTTGGTACTGTTATTTAAAAAACCATTTTCATTATTTTTTTTGATAAGTCATTTTCATTATTTAAACATCATAATATATATTTTCACAACATTTTTTTCACCACACATATTTTCACGACACTTAAATAATATTAATAAAAAAATTTTTATCAAACAGATTCTAGTGTCCCCAATTGTGTGGGCTTGACCTTTTAGGAGCCTGCGTTTGCCAGCTGGTGTATCAGGGTCCTACAACCCCGTGATAGTCGTTTTCCTTTTGCAAGTGTCAACAAACGTGGCCTCCCCAAACTACAGAGAAAGTGAGAAACAGAGAGAAATACGATTCTCTCGCTCTCTTCCTGGTATGCGTTTTTCCTCTATTTTTTAATATTCTCCTTACTCTTCCCCCTCCTCCAAGGAACCAGGAAAAACAAATAAAAACATTTTTTGTTTTTGTTTTTTCAGATTGATCTGAGTGATAAAATTGTAGAAAGTTGGTTAGGAGAGAATAGGATGGTGGAGACTGAGACAGAGAAAAGCCAGAACCCGTGGATGGACGGTCAGGATTCGGCGGTGAAGAGCAGAGTTGAAGAGGTGGGATTGGGTTCAACTGCAACGCAGAGTTCTACTTCGGATGTGACTTTGGGGCTCGGAGAGCGAGCTGTCTCCGCCGCCGGCGCCGCTTTTCTCTCTGCTATTATCGTCAACCCTCTCGATGTAGTCAAGGTAGGCACATTCACATGCCCATGTTTTTTTTTTTTCTTAGTTTTTGGTTTGGTGTGTGGAAAGTGGGGGAAAAGAAATGAAAAAAAGAAAAAAGATTGGGTTTTGATTATGTAAATGAAAAGCTTTGTGCTGTTTTTTGATTTTTTATTATGTATTTGATATAATGACAATCTGGGTTAGTGAAAAGTTTCGGTCTTGTTGTTGTTCTGAATGGCAAATTTAAGATTTTTGTGTCTAAAATAATGGTTTTTTTTTTTTTTTTTCTGTCTTGTCTATCAGACGAGGTTGCAAGCACAGGCTGCAGGGGTTGCTTACTCACATCCACTGAGTAACATTATGAATCGAATGGCATATTTTGGACCCAAAACGGTAAGTATACTCTAGTTCTGTCCCTTAATCATATTGCAAAAAAAAATTTATTGTGGTAGTATATCTTTGACTTTTTTGTTTGTTCTAGTGTAAACATTAGTAGCTAGGATTTCTTAGGTTCCTTAAATGGACCATCGATGATTCTAGTTTCTAGGTGTTTGGGGTGGGAAATTATTCGGATATGGAAGTAATGCTCACCCCTAGTACCTTGTAGTTCAATTAGTTGGCATCTTAGGTTTAAAATTTTAAATCCACCCTACCCATTGTAACTATTGAATCATCAAAAATGGAAGTAATGCAGTAATGCTCCCTCCTCTCACATGAAAGGGAGATTCACCATGAATTTAATTTGTGGGATCCACTGTCAAGTGAGAGGAAGGAGCATTGCTTTCAGAGAACTGAATAATTACTCTTTATATGACGTGTTCTGAGATGGCTGTTCAGTGCCTGAAATGTTTTGGTGATAGTAAGACCATTGCCTTAATTCACCTAGGCACTTTGATACTTTTAGGATTTTAGGAATTATTGAATAGTTGCTTGGTTGGAATTCCCCATGAAAATGAATGTTCCCTTGTAATTTCAAATACCGTATAACAATTAATGGATCTTTCATTTATTATGTTGGATCCTTTTGTAGGATTTTATGAAGTTACTCTTTTAACTTTTTTCCCTGGATAAGTAGAAGAGTTTTGCAAAATGGAAATAAAAGAAAAAAGGGGGGGGTGGATGCAAATACCCCTTATGCTGTTTCTAATTCTTGAAGTGATAGGTTAATAATCTGTAATGAGTCCATAATAGTGATGCCTTCAAATTTTATGGGAAACCAAATGTGATTATCCTATTTACTATGATGTTGAAATAAACCTTAATGGAGCAAAGGAGACATAAACCTAGTTTATTGCTTTCTGTGCCTAAAGTATTACCAATGAGAAAGTGTTATATATGCTTCTTTGTTAAATTTTTCTTATGGTGTTCTGGGGTTCTTGGAGTGTGGGGGTGTGAAGGGAAAGAATTACCTGGATGTTAAAAGGCCTTCCTTTTACTAGGTTTAATGTCTTTTTAAAAAAATATAAATTAGGGCTTTCTTACAGAAAATTTATGTACTGACTATTTTTGGAATTTCTCTTTCATCTAAGTGTATCCTCATCCAATAATTAATCAATCAATTTTGCCTTCCTATGTGTTTGTGCAGATGTTTGCAGATCTAAGATGTTCCCCATCATGCACACGTGCTGGAATTCATGGTACTGTAGCTTTATGTCCTCCAGATTGTTTTCAATACAAAGGAACGCTGGATGTCTTCTACAAAATTGTAAGACAGGTTAGTTGATTTTCCTATTGAGTATGGAGTTAACAATATATATTGTTAGGCAGAAATGATCTTTATGCTGCATTCTAAAGTGCATTAAGGTTTGTATTTCTCCTAAATGCTTGATGGGGATATGTTTTACTTGTATATATATATATATATATATATATATCCTGTACTAGGCAACTGCTAGATTTATGTTGACAGAAATGTTGAGAAGTTAAAACTTGCAGGAACTTAATATTGTTCTGAAGTGATGTAAAACACATTTAATTTATGTTTCAGAATGTAATAGGTTTTATCTGCTGTTTTAAGTATTATTTTTGTGTTCACCACACATTACAAATATGATGGATTAATGGGAGAGTATTTTTTACAGGAAGGATTTGCCAGGCTATGGAGAGGCACAAATGCAGGTCTAGCACTTGCTGTACCAACAGTAAGTTCCTCATTTTATGCATAGCTTTTTTTGTTTTAGGGTGGGTGGGTGGGTAAGGGATTGCATTTTCAGAATTTGTTGTGTGTACAAAACCTCTGATATCATTTTTACTTTCTTCCTTGATATCCAGGTGGGAATCTACCTACCTTGCTATGACATTTTCCGAAATTGGTTTGAGGAACTTGCTTCCCAGAATGTTCCAACTTTGACTCCATATGCCCCTTTAGTTGCAGGCGCGTTGGCACGCTCCTTAGCTTGTGCAACTTGTTATCCTATTGAACTTGCTAGAACTCGCATGCAGGTAATTTTAAACTTTGGTATTTTCATTCTATAGTCTCATCTGTGAAGTTTGGACATTACAAAAGTTCATAGGGATAATGTTTTTCTTGATTTGTAATTATTAAAGCTGAAGGACCGTGTGGATATTTATTAGACATGGACATAGCTTGGTCATAAAAGATTGCTGTCAAACATCCCTGTATACAGCAAGATGTGTGCCTTATATTTCTATCTTTATGCATGCAGTGGACGTGGTGACATGTTGATATATCATGTTATAGGGGTACAATAAATTATGTATGTAATTAATAATAAAACCATTGGGGTAACTTTTGTGAATCCATTAGAGGTATGGATTACAATTCTGTGTTGATAGACCATGTCAGAGCTGCCTTTTCTGTTTAATCCATTTCTTGTGTCTATTGCAGTACATTCTATATGTCCTGTGTGTTTATTGTTTAGGGCCACGTGTTTCTCATAAGTCATATCTACGTGGTTGATAGTCTCTGGTTTCATATTATGTGTTCCACATTTGTTAGAATTCTTTGCAAACATGATAAATTCCATTTGTTTGTGGAATACGCTCTTCAGAATATTTTATATCAGTCTGGCTCCCAGCTTGCTTTTGTGGCGGCTTCTTATCTTTTCACTTTCTTGTCTTGATAATAGGCATTTAAGGTTACCCAAACTGGTATGAAGCCTCCTGGGGTCTGGAAGACTCTTCTTGGGGTCATCTCTCATGTCAATGGCACTGGTGTTCAAAACAATTGTAAGTATGATTATGGCACTGGGCTTGGCATGATCGCAAAGTTTCTGGTCACATGATATAATTATTTTTACTGCTTTTTTCTCTGGTATTCCAACTCTATTTTGTGGCCGAAGGACTGTATTTGTTGAAGTAGATTTTGGAAAAGCTAATTTCGATTACCATCTGCTAGATGTTGTCTTGTGCAAAGTTTTCCATTAACACTAGAAATCTGGGACATGGGGTTTGTTTGTGGAACTTCTGAAGTTTTAAACTGGAATTTCCTATTTAAATGTTGGAGGTCTAGGCTTCAATTTAAGGCTATGGTTGGAAAATGAACTAGTTGCTATCACCAAACTATTAGATTCTTTTGGATGCTTTAATAAACTGGCAGTTTCCATAAATAATGTTCTTTCATTATAGCAGTTCTCAGGAAAAAATAAATCACCCGCAAAAAGAGGAAGAGGAAAGAAAGGATTGTATTTATTATGCACCTTTGTTTTCATTTTGGCAGTACCACACACGATGATTTGCTGTTTTAGCATTTTACCCGTAAGGATGTTGTAATTCATTTTCAGTTGTAATTGACATACTCTTGTCTGTTACAGTTCAAGGCTATCGTGTTCTTTGGACTGGCATGGGAGCACAGCTTGCTCGTGATGTTCCGTTCTCTGCAATCTGTTGGTCAACTCTTGAACCAGTATGATCTTATTCTTCAAACTGTTTTAATGCATATTTCTGCTCTGTGTATATGTTTTGATGATTAGCTCTGTTCTCTTTCTGTATAGATTAGGAGAAAACTCCTTGGTCTGGTGGGGGATGAAGCCAATGCAGTCAGTGTCCTTGGGGCAAATTTTTCTGCCGGTTTTGTTGCAGGAAGTCTTGCAGCTGCTGCCACATGTCCTCTAGATGTTGCAAAAACTCGAAGGCAGATAGAGGTATTTTCCCCTTTTTTCTTTTTAAAATGAAACTTATGCTTTGTTTGATTATGGGGGATTTAGACTTACATTAATTTCTGCTTTAATATTATCTTGAAGTCTTAGAGGTTCATTTGGTGTGCTTCTTCTTTTGATAGATACTTTATTCTTAGATGACTGAGAAAATGTGAATTTTTCATAGAGCAAAATAAATGAGGAAAATTTCAGAACTTAGTTGAGGATGGAAATGGTGGATTGTTTACATGATTTGTTGAATCATAGCATAAATTTTTGAATTGCCAATGCTGTCATGGCACAATTTTGGGATGGGATGGGATGGGGTCTTGTGTTCAATTCATGCACTATTAATATATTTTAGTAAGGATTTTGAAATACAGTTTTCGTATAAGATATGGATAGTAAGTTTAACATTATACCATATTCACTCAGATATCTTATGAGTAACTCTGTCTTTTCCATTCTTTTGTGAATTATGCAGACGGATCCAGTCAGGCAATTGAGCATGACAACAAGGAAAACACTTCTGGAGATTTGGAGGTATATCTCTACTTTATTTGATTATGCACTAATTTTTTTAATATATATGTGTGTATGTTTTCCTACAATCTGTTAGCTTCAGCTCGAGATTTTTGTATTTTTTCATGTCTAGAGTGTTCATCATCATGAACACAATGTTCATTTTTTCAATAAAAGTTTTATTACCTATCAAAAAAAAGTGTGAGTGAGGTTGGATGAGACAGGGAGTTAAAAAAGGTTCACCCATTGATAAACTTCAACAATTTGTAATGTTGAAAAATGCTTCTAGGTTTTCTGTAGTTTTAGTGTAATGCTAAAGTAAATCCATAGTGTAATGGGCACAACCAATTTTATGATCATTCCTGTTTGAGCGTTCTGGGCATGAAGGTGTGAATTAGTTTTCTTCAATGTTCTAGTACTGCATCAAAAAGAAAAAAGATAAGCAAATAGAACATGAGTCAGAAATTAGACAACCATGTTGTCCATTGATCTTGTTTCTCTTGATACTGCAGCCTTAAAAATTTTTTCTTATTGTGATTGAATGAACTACTTTTAGCAAAAGACGCTATTCTCCAACCACTACTATATCTAGCTTTAGGATATTTTTCTGTTGATAGTAGTAATTGTAACTCCTGAACTTTAAATTTGCTTGGAACAGGGATGGAGGGATGAAGGGTCTATTTACTGGAGTCGGTCCTCGTGTTGGTCGTGCAGGCCCTTCAGTTGGAATTGTGGTTTCATTTTATGAAGTTGTAAAATATGTTCTACATCAACACTATGCAACTTCATAATATAGGCGGGAAATGTTCTTTTTATCCAGTTTTGACTTTTTCACTGCTAGCCCTCTTTGTGGAAGTCCTCGAAGCAATTTTGGTAACTTGGCGAGAGAGCGACTTGACCAGAAAGCATAGAAGTTTTTGTTCTGTGGATATCATAGTATGCAAATAATAACATGCAGTCTTGATTCTTGTCCATGGTAGATCCTCTTCTACAGGCCTTGAAAGGCAGAAATGAACTTCTCACCACACTGTTTTGGTTCTTAGTTTGTAATTTGTAGCTCGGTTTGAGCAGAAATTTTGTAACATTTGGGTTTTATTCCCCATTCAATGTTTTTTTTTTTTTTTTTCCTGAGATTATCTCAGTTTGCTAATACCAATCTCTTTCATACTCGTGGTTGGATTTAAAAAAATACATATCTGGTTCTGCGACACTGTTTGGATATAGAATCATCCACATCCCCATAATTGAAAATCCCATCGTTTATAAATTTCCATGTTGAACGGACTGATGTTGAAGAATCAGCAGATGAGTTGTGGTTAGGTTTTTGCTATAATATTTGTAGAAATGTTAAAATGATTGGAAATTGTTAATCATGAAGTTTGCTTGATGATTAAGATTTAAGAGTTATGACGTGGATGTCATAAGTTAAAAATTATATCATATATATAAAAAAAAATTTAGTAGTAAAAATTTACAAATAGTCCCCATAATACATGTTCATTCTTAGAGAAAAGAGTCATAAAACCTTATTACTGTTGAAAATTTTCAATTGAATTTGGGTTGGTCCTATTTGTTTGGGTACCTTTTTTCTTTTCCATGTGTGGAACCATTCAAACATATGACTTTATTACATTATACATTTATCCTCACATGTATCGGTCCAACCTTTCAATATAGTTTGAAATTTACAAATAGGGGCAAGACCTCATTAATTAGTTCTGAAATTTACAAATACAAGTTGCTTTCTTCATTCTTAGAAATATGACCATATTAATTAGTTCTGAAAATTTCGTAAATCTGAATTTGGGGTTGGTCCTATTCATGGACTACTGTTTATTTACTTCTTTTTTCCCTTGTGTTACCATTCAAACATAGTAGTCTTTAAATCTTTATTACATTATACTCACATATATAGGTCCATCAACCTCTCAATCAGCAGAAATAAACAAATCCAAAATTATGGATATGGTGTAGTATCTAATACTGTAATAGGTTTTAAAGTAATTGAAGCTATTTTTTTTTTCTTTCCAATAAAGGATGATAATATGCAAATGTTGAATGATTTGGTTGACAATAAATATATTTTCCTCAAAAGACTAAACTTACAGAAACCATAATATCTTTTATATTGATAGAAAAAGAACATACGTATAATCAAAAACAGGATTATTACAATGAGTTCCATAGAAGGAACACCATGTTTAATTGTTTCCTTAAACGAAGAAGGATTGTAAATCGTAGAGTTTCTTGGAGAGAATATGCAGAGGCTATGAACTATGAAGTGGTCCATTAAAAAGAACAAGATGTCAGCATGTTGGTCCATGTTTGTTCTTGATAGTAACCAGGAACCAAACTTATTGACATCTTTACAAATTAGAGGTCCTCATGTCTCCTAGTGGATGGACCAGAATTGCTGTGTGAAGCAAAGTCATGCCCAATAGCCAATTATGAAAGTCTAGTCATGTAGGCTAATTGTAGCGTGTCTAAGATGGTTCGGAAAGTGATATTTTCAATTTTTTTTTTACATGTGGGATCCATGAATGGTTAAAATATATAGTAGCATAATTATAAGCCTAGAGGAAGAGATGCAGATAGTGATAGGTTTGTGAATTTGAGGTGTTATTCTTCCATAGATTAATATTATTGAGTTGTGGCTTCTTTGATTCCTATTCTTTTTTGTTGATATTAGAAATATTATTTTAGGTTCAATTCAATGCATATTGTAATGTGTTATACAAGTATTTATATTGCACATCTTAGAGTTAATCTTTAATTAGCTTAGGGTTAATCTTTATATATAACTGCATAGTCTGCATCCTTGGCAAGATTCAAACAACATTATACCATATTCGCTTAGATATCTTATGAGTAACTCTGTCTTTTCCATTCTTTTATGAATTATTCATAAGGATCCAGTCAGGCAATTGAGCATGACAACAAGGAAAACACTTCTGGAGATTTGGAGGTATATCTCTACTTTATTTAATTATGCACTAATTTTTTAAATATATATGTGTGTGTTTTCCTACAATCTGTTAGCTTTAGCTCTTGAGATTTTTGTATTTTTTCATGTCCGGAGTGTTCATCATCATGAATGTGATGTTCATTTTTTTCAATAGAGGTTTTATTACCTATCATATATATATATATATATATATATATATATATTAAAAAAAAAAAATGTGTGTGTGTGTGACTGGATGAGACAGGAAGTTAAAAAAGGTTCACCCATTAATAAACTTCAACAATTTGTAATGTTGAAAAATGCTTCTAGGTTTTCTGTAGTTCAAGTGTAATGCTAAAGCAAATCCATAGTGTAATGGGCACAACCAATTTTATGATCATTCCTGTTTGATTGTTCTGGGCATGAAGGTGTGAATTATTTTTCTTTTTTTTTTTTTTTTTTTTTTTTTTTTTGGTAAAAAGGGGAATTAGCATAAAACTAACAAGAGTACAAAGAGTCAAGGCAAAGCCTTTCTGAATACAACCCCCCGGGCATCACCACTATAAAAGGGACCAAGTCCACAGCGGATTTGGTATACAAAATAAAATCAAGAATTTGCAATCGACCAACATTTGCTAACCGATCGTCACACGAGTTTGCTTCACGATAAATGTGTCTAAAAACAAACTGGGAATTTGGGCAGCCAAAGTCATCAAAGAGGGGTGAAATCACGAGTTAGTAAAATGGGTTATTCAAGGCATCAACAAGAGCTTTTGCATCTAACTCCACAATAACATTTGACAGGTTCATCTGGTTGCATAGCATTAGACCATCTCTGAGAGCCCAAGCTTCCGCTATAAAACTATTGGATTTACCCACTTTCCTGGTGTAACCCGCCACCCAAACTCCTTGCTCATTTCTGATCAGCCCACCCCCTCCAGCATTTCCCAATAAATCATCAAAGGACCCATTGGTGTTTAATTTCAACCAACCCGAGGCTGGTTTTTCCCATCGATCCGCCTTATGACCATGCGACGGTCACCTTTTTGGACGGTTAATCTGAGAGAAAGAATTGATTGCTTGCATCTTAATCAGACTTGGTAAGGCACGGGTTGGGGCTCTTTTGATTAAAAACCACTTGGTTGCGTTGATTCCATATTAACCATAAAGCAAAAGGGAAAACAATGTTCCAAGGAACTCCATCAACAATGCAGGAAGCCTTGGCCTTAGCATTCAAGCGAGCCAATCTCTACGATGCCTTGAGAGAAAAAACCTTGGTTCCCCTTATCGGTTGCCAAATAGGCTTGACGAACTTGCGATCCACGAAGAGCATGGTATGATTTTGTGCTCCGTGTGACATAAAGGGCAGTCAAGAGGGATGTGAAGCCCTCTTTCAACCAAGCAAGCCCTCACCCCCACACTGTTATGCATGCATTTCCAAATAAACATTTGGATCTTAGGAAGAGTGCAAGTTTTCCAAATCCACACTCCCGGAAAAATGTAAAATTTAATGAATGGCAAGCCTATAGGCGCCTTTTGAGCTAAACACACCTTTAGGGGACCCTTTATGCAATTGGGAACGGAGGACAGCTTGGATACTCTCTTTGATCTCGGGGGGTAAAACAAAAGGGATGGTGACCATAAATTTGGGGGAAATGACATCTTTCACCTTGAGGTTGGAGGCTTCAAGGGGAGTGGCCCATGGAGAATGGACCTTAAGGGACCCAAATCCGACCAGCTATCCCTCCAAAAATCAAGTTCGATTTGGCATGACCAGGAATCCATTTCATGCCCTCTTTGAACACTTGTTCGCCTTTCTTCAAACCCCTCCAAATTGGACATCTAGGAAACTTAGATTCATCTCTCGGCATTTATATTGTCTAGTCCCATATTTCAGCTTAAGCACCTTAGCCCACAAAGCATTACTTTCCGTGTGAAATCTCCAATTAAGCTTAGCTAAGAGAGCCCTTTTTTGTTGGATTCCCAAGCCTCCCAAATCTTTTTGGGAGGTGACTTTCTCCCAACTAACCCAATGCATTTTCCTTGAGTTATCCGTAGACCCCCACAAGAAATTCCTGTTGACCCTATCTATGCCCTTAAGAATCTTATCCGGAAAATTTGAACATTCGCATGACATAGGTGGGTATGGTGGATGAAGAAGCTTGAATGAGAACCCTTCGCCCGCCATAGAGAGTATACTTGCTTTCGGCCAGCCAACTTCTTTTTGACTCTATCCAAAACAAAACCAAAATCTTGCCCCCTACTACCCGAATGCTTGAGGGGAAAACCAAGGTAATTGCCTAAATTCGGAGTTGTTCGAAAACCAAGGATATCAGCAAGATTCTCCCTTAAATCAGGATCAACATTGGGTGAAAAGTACACCCGGGATTTTGATTCGCTCACGGACTGCCCGGATTTCTTACAAAAGACCTCAAGGACCTCCTTTATGGCTTGAAATTTACGATCGATCAGCCTTTGCGAAGAGAATAAGATCATCCGCAAAGAAGATATGAGAGAAGGCGGGGCCACTTCTAGAAGCTTTAACGGGGACCACAACTTGGCTGCACACTTTTCCTCAATGAGATAGCCCAAATACTCCATGCAGAGGATAAAAGGTATGGGGAGAGGGGTCTCCCTGCCTAATGCCTCTAGAAGGGTTAAAAGACTCAGGCAGCCCCCATTAAAAAGGAGCGAAGTGGAGACAGACGGCTCAAGATGAGGTCAATAATATTATCCGGAAAATTGAATGAAGAAGCATTTCTCTAATAAAGGCCCATTCAATCTTATCATATGCTTTTTCTAGGTCAATTTTGATGGCCATGTAGCCCTTGCCCCTTTTGGCTCTTCCCATGGAGTGAATGAGCTCTGGGCTATAATGATGTTATCCGTGCATTTTCTTCCCGGATAAACGCAGCTTGGTAAGGAGAGATAATGCTATCCAAGTGAGGCCTAATCAGTGCAACAATCACTTTGGTAATGATCTTGTAAATTGTGTTGCAAAGACTAATAGGCCTATAGTTTCCTAGAGTTTCAGGGCCCCCTGCATCTTAGGGATGAGAACAATAAGGGTTTTATTGAGATACTCAGGAACTCTGGAAGTAGCAAAAACCCTCTCAACCTCCCTAATAATAAGAGTCACCCGTTATGAGCCAAAATCTTTGAAAAAACCCCGCATGCAACCCATCCGGCCCCGGGGCTTTGTAAGGTTTCATGGACCAAAGGGCACTTTTAATTTCCTCACTAGACACCATGGTACTAAGGGAGCTCTTAGCCTCTTCGGATAACCAGCCATGCCATTGGGCGGAGAGGTGAGGGATGCGGGTGGCTGTATCATGCGAAGTGGAGTAAAGAGCAATGTATCCCTTGCGGAAGAATTGAAGCTTCCTGTCATTTGTGATCCACTCCCCATATCATCCTTAACCGAGGCTATACAATTTCTTTTCCTCCTAGCTAAGGTAGACATGTGGTAAAAGGAAGTATTACGGTCCTTTGACCAAAGGTCCCTCTCTTGATCCAAGACAAGATCAAGCTCTGGTGAAGATGGTTTTCAAGGGTTACCAGAGACGCCCTAGGGTTAATAGACAGAGCCTTTTGAATACCATACAGTCTAGCTAGGATTCTTTTCTTCTTATAATGGATGTTACCAAAGTGGTTCTTGTTCCATAAAGTGGCCTCCTTGGAGAAGTACTCTATGGAATCAGCCAAGCCCCTATTATTATTCCAAGACTTAGAGACAACATTCGGGAAGGAAGTATCAGAGAGCCAAAACTCCTGAAATCTGAAAGGCCTGGTGAGAGAAAAAGCTCTGCCAGGACAAGTTTCAAGGAGAACCGGGCGATGATTCGAGTGACATCTCGGCAAGTGCGTGATCTTAGCTTCAGGATACAAGACACACCAATCGGGGTTCATAAAGAATCTATCAATCCTTTCTAAAATTAGATTATTAAAATCTCTCTTATTTGTCCAAGTGTACCTAGGGCCCGCAAAGCCTAAATCCACCATACTACATTTATCCAAACAGTCTTTAAAAAGGAGAGACCGGTTTATACTAAACCCCTCGCCTCCAAATTTGTCCTCATCAATTAGGGGCTCATTAAAATCCCCACCAACACCCAAGGTAACCTATGTAAATCAGCTACTTTGGCAAGGTTTTCCCACAAAATAATTCTTTCTTCACTCCTAGGGCTAGCATAGACAAAGAAAATATCCAAGTAAGGTTTGAGGAGCGTACCTTAACCTCGACATGAATCTCCTGTTCCGTCTTTGCCAGGCTCTCAATCTCCACAAAGTCAGAATTCCACAATAACCACAGCCCACCAGCATACCCAATCGTATCGGTGTGGATAGCCCCGTCGAAAGGAAGACGATCGGTGATCTCACGAGCCCTATCACCTCCCAACTTCGTTTCCATAATCACGAAAATAGCCGGGTCATGGGTTTGAGCTAACTCACGGACATGATTCTGAAAATTAGGCTTATGAGCGCCTCTACTATTCCGGATAATAATATTCATGGGACACAAAAACAGGGGAGTGGACAAAAGCATCAGACGGCGGTAGAAGCTTCACCTCCTTCCTCTGAATCCATTCGGTCTTCCACACCAGCACCGGTGATATCCTTTTCTCCTCCGGAGTCGGCTAGAAAGACAGAGTCCATCGCCGAGGAATTACCATCAGCCCCTCCACCGGATCCGGCAAAGGTGGACGCCCTGTTCTCCTTGCTTCCTTCAATAGCGAAGCTATTACTCTTGCTTCCCGATCATGCCGACCACGTCTCCCATCACAAGGAACAGGTTCGCTTGAAATACCGCAATGAAGAACCCCCAAAGCACTAACACTTCCTCTTCCATCCTTGTAACCCATCTCGGCGTTCTCAGTAGATTTGAACTCAAAGGCATCATTAGAAGTTGGTTTGGAAGCAAGGTAGGTGTGAGAAAAAGAATTGGCTGAAGAAGACAAAGGAGAGCTGAAACGGACACCTTCTTTTCGAGGGGTGGCACTACTCTTCATAATAGGGGCGGAGGGATTACCACGCGCTAGGGCTCTTTTAAGCAGAGGGAGAAATTGGGCTTGTGAGTTGGGCTTGAGGACTTAGCATCCGGCCTTGGAGATGAGTTAAGCCCGTTGGTACCACTTGTACCAAAATTTTGGGCTGGGCCCTTCACCGTATGGGACTTGGGAATTAGTCCATTGATTGATTTCCAACTCTACCCAATGCTTGGTTCTCTCCCCAGCTGGATGAGGTGAAATTCCCCAGGGAGATTTGCTTGACCCCACCACGTTTGGCTCCTTCTTTGTACCCCTGGCACCGTACCTTTTCCTTGTCACAACCATCCAAGGACCGTACTGGCCCTCGGCCTCCACTTCTTAAAGAGACCTTGGCGTGGTATTGTCAGATGAAGGCCGTTGGTCTTCATGCTTATTGCGTGATGTGCTGGTTTGTACCACCCTGGCCATCATCCGCCGTAGAAACCGGATCGTTGCCATGCCGCTGTGTATGGGCAAGCCTCCATACGTGACCAACTCTACCGAGGTAAAACAAAGCTTGAATACCCTCATAAGTCACCGGTTGCTCGAAACGTCCAATAAGGATTGTATTGATCAGAGGCTTGTTAGCATCAATCTGAATACATAACCTGGCATATTTTCCACGAGCTTCCATGGTAGTATGCGCATCAATCCTCAAAACTTTGCCCAAGGACTCACCTAACTCCTTAAGAACTTATAAAGATTCGATCGATAACTCATGAAACCGAACAAAATCGCAATGGAGGACACGCTAGCCGTAGAAGGTTTGAAAACGGCTCCCACGGCCGATAGAAAGGAAAAAGTCACCGATGAACCATGGCCCCTTATCCAACACAAGCTCCAAATCCTCTTTAGCATAAAACCGGACCAGGAAAAAACCATGGGTAAGGTCCACACAATCCATACGCCCTGTCGGTCTCCATAGTTGCGTGAGTTTGTTCTCATATATAGTGAAACCCACCGACCTTCCAACAAGTTTCACGATGATGGTTTTAGACCATGGTTTTTCGAACGGTTTTTGGTTTCTTTAGAAAGCTTGAACGCCACCATCCCTTCACGTAGCACCTTGGGTACATCGACAACGTCATCATTCGAGTCTTCGTCCTCATCCATTTGGTCGGGAAAGTCGAATGCTTTAGCAAAGGCCCCTGGTATAGTGCCTATGAGAGTGTCTTTAAATGATGTTCTATTGGCATTAGGGGGATTTGAACAACGGACGGGAGGAGGCCTCTCGCTTTGACCGATTTGGGCCCATCGTTGAAACCCTCATGGTGCCAATCCTTGACCTTTTTGTTGCTGCGGGCTAGCTCGGCCTCTTCTTC
The DNA here is from genome assembly GCA_028216015.1 of Quercus dentata. Classification (NCBI taxonomy): domain Eukaryota; kingdom Viridiplantae; phylum Streptophyta; class Magnoliopsida; order Fagales; family Fagaceae; genus Quercus; species Quercus dentata. The sequence goes on along the minus strand of CP116452.1, from coordinate 16,336,162 downwards.
CCTAGAGAGCGCTCTCGGTTTCATATTCTTACTTTTTACCTTTTCTTTCTTTCTTTCTTGTGAAACCCACATTTTACCTTTTCTTCAATGTTCTAGTACTGCATCAAAAAGAAAAAAGATTAGCAAATAGAACATGAGATAGAAATTAGACAACCATGTTGTCCATTGATCTTGTTTCTCTTGATACTGCAGTCTTAAAAAATTTCTTATTGTGATTGAATGAACTACTTTTAACAAAAGACACTATTCTCCAACCACTACCTATATCTGGCTTTAGGATATTTTTCTGTTGGTAATAGTAATTGTAACTCTTGAACTTTAAATTTGCTTGGAACAGGGATGGAGGGATGAAGGGTCTATTTACTGTAGTCGGTCCTCGTGTTGGTCGTGCAGGCCCTTCAGTTGGGATTGTGGTTTCATTTTATGAAATTGTAAAATGTGTTCTACATCACCATTATACAACTTCGTAATATTGACAGGAGATGCTTTTTTATCCAGTTTTGACTTTTTCACTTCTAGTCTTCTCTGTGGTTGTCCTTGAAGCAATTTTGGTAACTTGGCAAGAGAGTGACTTGACCAGAAAGCATAGAAGTTTTTGTTCTGTGGATATCATAGTATGCAAATAATAATATGCAGCTAAAGGGGATTGGTTTAGTTGGTAAGGCTCGAACGCTTTGCCCAAAAGGCCTAGGTTCGAATACCGCTGCCAGCAGTCCTCTTTTGATTGATGATCTATAAGTCCAATGTAAGTCTTCTTTGAGGCCTACGACTTGCCTTATCCTGGTATGGGGTAACCTCACTTCACCTAAACTTTTTTTTACCAAAAAAATAAAAAATAAAAAATAATAATATGCAGTCTTGATTCTTGTCCATGTTAGATCCTCGTCTACAGGCCTTGAAAGGCAGAAATGAACTTCTCACCACACGGTTTTGGTTCTTAGTTTGTAATTTGTAGCTCGGTTAGAGCAGAAATTTTGTAACATTTGGGTTTTATTCCCCATTCAATGTTTTTTTTCTGATATTATCTCAGTTTGCTAATACCAATCTCTTTCATACTCGTTGTTGGATCTTAAAACAATACGTATCTGGTTCTGTTACACTCTGTTTGGATGTAGACTCATCCTCATCCCCATAGTTGAAAATCCCATCATTTATAAATTTCCATGTTGAAACGACTGATGTTGGCAGATGAGTTGCAGTTAGGGGTTTGCTATAATATTTGTAGAAACGTTAAAATGATTGGGAATTGTTAATCTTGGAATTGCTTGATGATTAAGATTTAAGAGTTATGAAATGGACGCCATAAGTTAAAATTAAATCGTATATATAAAAAAATTAGTAGCAAATACATTCTCTTCATTTTATTTATTTATTAATACATGTTCAAGATAACAATTTTATTCTTTATCCCTAACTATGCACTTTGAGCACTGGAATCAGCATGGTCCCTTACACAGAAAATCACTTGTGTTCTCTAACATGTGGAAGTCAGAACAAATTTCATCTTCTTCGCAACTACACAGCACACAAACAAACAAAAAAAAAAACAACCAGGTTGCTGAGGGTGGCCCTTGTTTAAGCCAAATGAATGCAAGATTGGATCTGTTATAGTTAAGTCCGTTTATCTATTTTTATTTTTTCAATAAATCTGTTACTGAGGGTGGCCTTGTTTAAGTAAAATGAATTAGACCAAAATTTTGGGTGCTTTTAACTTTAAGAGCCTAAACTATTTTCTTGCTTTCCGAAAAACTAATACATATTCTGACTTTGTCAATGGCATCCGAAATTTTCTAGATAAATATAATTTTCAATTTATAAAGAAACTACAAAATGCAATATACAAACAAAAATTAATAAATAAATAACACCCAAAGAACAATGAACAAAGAAATTTTCATTTCAGTATATAATTAAGTATATAGGGCACTTTCCAAATGAAACCTTTTCGTCGCATTTCGGCCCCAAGTTACAAAGACCACCACAAAAACAGAAAAAAAAAAAAAAATCATTCACCTATAACTTAACATTTAACAACAAAAGGTAAAGTACATTCAGCATTAAACATCATTGCTATTGTGCCACTAATGATCAAATATAAACTTCTACGGTGATGATGAGGCGTCGATTGAGTGGAATTAGTGGATGATGTATGTGAGTACCAAAGCCAAAACCATTAGAGCACACGCTATTCCTTGATCTATTGAGGTCCCTGCAAACATATATAGATGATCAAATGTTATCATCATCATCATCATCATTGTAAAACAAAATTAATCTAGAAGATATTGACCAAAGAAGAGTGAGTGAAAGAGGTTTTAATGGTAAAGTAAATGGAATCTACTTTCAAAAAAAAAAAAAAAAAAAAAACTTAAAAAGAAAAATGAACTAGACATGGATTTAAAATATTATAGGACTGTGGCCTGCCCTTTTCTAATGATTATTCAAGAAAGTTGAAGCATGAAAACGAAATGTTTTGGAAATAAATTGGCTGAATTGCAATGCTTCTAAAAAAACTAAAAAGAAATTAAACTTGCAAAATCAACCTTTTCTTTCTTCAGAAAATAGGATGGTAGCTAAAATTTAGGATTAGGATACGGGTATTTTTGGTTCCATGGTGTTTAAATGGACCGTTTCTCGCATAGTTTTTCTCAACCTTTTCTTTCTTTGCAAAATCATTGCTTTTTTGGGTATTATTTTTGTTCATCAAAGGCTCATTTTCTATATATAGGTTGTCTATTCAATGGAAAATAGTCATATTCCTTTCCTTAAACTTCTGTTTTTCCTGGTATAACGGGCGACATTCCATTCTAGTTCTAGATCTGTCGTGCAACGAGAAGAAACTTCACTAATAATAAAAAATTACATATAACATAAAATATGATCTTGAAAAACATAAAAAAAAAAAAAATATGAAAAAATTTTTATTTAAAAAAGAGGACATATATAATTAGAAATAAAAACATCATGCCATTTTCACAAACATAATGATTGGATGATCCTTATAAGACCAAGAATTAAAAACATTGAATGCCATTCCATGTGAAAGATTTCTGAAGAAAAGAGTCAGCCGATTTGGTCAATAATTATTTTATTCATCCGATATATACATTTATATTTTCATTGCATTTGGACTCCAGATCTTTCTAAAAAAAAAAATTGTATTTGGGCTCCACAATTGTGTAAGACTTGTATATTGTGAAATGAATGATGCATGTGATAACTTCTGTTTGGTAGTCATGAAAGTTTAGGATAGTATCCAAAATATTTTCAACTCTTTCCTAGAAATGAAACAGAAAATAAGAGATGAAAAGAAAGGACAACACACCATCACTTGTGGGTGCAGGAGCAGGAGAGGGAGATTGTGCCTGAGCCACTTGCAAAATGAAGGCGAAAATGACAGCAACAATGGCAACCATTCCGAATGAAGCCCCTGCAACAGCCATTTCTCTCTCTCTCTCAATGTTTATTCTTTACAAATAATTTTTCCCTAGAGAGAGAGAGAAATCAAGAGAGAAACCCCGTACCAAATACAAAGAGATGGATCGATCACTATAGGAACTAGAAAGCAAAGGGTGGTGGTGAATGAGGTTGGGAGAGAGGAAGCGTTTTTATAGCATTGGCTTTGACAAGAGAGAGAGAGAGAGAGAAGGAAAGGCTGTTTTATATTTTAGTTTTATGCATGAAAATAGTGTTTGAGGCAAACCGCATGTTTAGGGGATCCATACACCCATGTTACCTTTATTTGTTCTCTTTTTTTTTGTATCCAATTGTTTTGTGCTTTTGCTGTGTTGTATTTTAACTTTTTTATGCTTTTGCTTTGTTGTTTTTGTTCATCGTTTAAGGTAGTTACAAGCTGTGTTAGGTGGAAGGACAAACTGTAATCTGTTTTATATTTTTTTTTTTTTGTTGCCAGCATGGATGCTTCTAAGCCTTCCATTTTTGTTGATTCTTCTTCTCAAAGAAGATTCTCTGGTGACTTAAACACCCTTAGACAACTATTCATTAAAAACAAAAAAAAAACACCCTAAGACAACTCACCAAAATTTATGAGGAACCTGTCACCAGAACATAACAGTATAAAGTTTTTAGCTGGAAATTGCATACAGGGAGAGACTTTAAAACATGACAGATATTACACCAACTACAAATTTTAGTAACTAAACTTTACCAATTAATTCCTATTAAAAAAAAAAAAGCTTTACAAATTAATGTGTTAACCTCTTTTTTTTTTTTTTTTTTTTTTTTTTAATTTTTTTTTTTTAAGGAGGTGTTATTGTGTTAACCTTTGAACACACACAAAAAAAAAAAAAAAAAAAATTCTTAATTTTATTTATTGTTGTTGATGTAGCATCAATCACATTCATTACTACATTACCTTGTAAGTCCTTTTTTTTTTTTTTTTTTAAAATTTTTATAATAATTTTGGTATTAGTTTTAGCATTTTCCTTAAAATAAGTATAACTAAAAGAGTGAAAATCTCCAAATTATCATTGGATATGAAATTTTTTACCAATATATATAAACTTGATCTTAACATAAGGGAGTACTTTTTTTTTTTTTTTTTTTTTTTTTTTTTTGAGAGAGCATAAGGGAGTGCTTAAACTCTCTAGATTATCACATGAAAGTCCACTAATTATCAGGTTTATCTAACAAAGGATGAATGAACTTTTTTGTAAATGTTTATTTTGCGCTAGAAAAACTGTTAGCATGATATTACACAAGAGGTGTCTCTGTTCTGTATTTTCAATTTGATACACTTAGACAAGCTGCATGAAGCCATGAACTATATATTGTGAATGATAAAACCAAACGTTTATATGGCCAAATTTCTTATCATGTACTTCAAGCCATATGATATAATTAGGTTTTGATGTATGATGTGGGTTATTCACAAGATCAAGCTTAGCCATTTCTTATCAGTTTTACATTGAAATAGCTTCTTTAACTCATTTCAATACTGCTAGCAATAAACACAAGTCTTCTAACTCGGGTGCCTTTGTATTTGACCATTAAGCCATCACAACTCTATTCCAAATTTACAGGTTGAAGTTTGCAAATTATTCAATGATAAATGAAAATAAACTACACTAAATTTACCTATAGACAACAGCATATTATATATTAACTTTTTATATACAACTAACATTCGAAGGGGAGTTCAAGTGATAACTCACAAACTCTGATAAAGATACAAGCATATAACCTAAATGATTATATACAAACAAAAGAGGCATAACCAGAAGGCCTGGCAGAGAACGGAAAACCAGCAAAACACCCTTCTCAAGGATATATAATAAATTCTTATTGTGGAGGCAAAACACCCTTCTCAAGGATATTCTTCTTGTGGAGGATTTTAAAACTAACATCTTAGCAGTGAATTTGTTGCAGGTCATGTCAAGAAGAGAGAAAAAGAGCATCCTCCTTGTTCTTGTAGATCTCAAACAATTGTTTAGAGTAGTGAGTTGACAATTTTCGGCACAGCTCAACTGCATTTGGGTCATACTCTTGCAACTCCTTAGCAGATTTCTTAACATCACCTGTTGCATCTCCGTCAGTCAGAAACTCAGCCAATCTAGAGCCCCTATACGAGAGTACAGATATTTCAGAAATATATAATTTTGGAAACCAGTGGAATCAATTGAGCAGTAGAATATGATTGCATAAATAATTTTGGCAAGAAATGGAAAAAGGATAGAGACGTGTATTTGCTTTGTTCTCACTAGAATATTAACTGAGACCAAAGAAGAGGACACATCATTAAAATACAGAAAAATCAGAAATATGATGCATTCAAAACAACATCCCATCTTTATTTCTCAATATTACACTCAACAATGACATTTCATCTGGTTGTAAGGCCTAGATGCTCTCAGAAATTCAAAGTTTATGATGGCAGCAATGGCACCAGCTGGATTGGTGCCCTGTTAGTGCAAAGGGTAAATGCTATTGTTGCTTAGGTTTTCTACATGATACAATTGGAAATCTCATCTGCCTAAAGCCAGAAACTCAATGCCTGGATGCAAATGCAGGAACCATACCTTGCTCCACTTGCATAGTGAAAGAAAAGTTCAAAACCACAGGGTCTCAAAGAGTTCGTGTAAAAATACAGAGACTTTTTATATGTTAATATAAACAAAAAGTAAAAAGTGATACAAGGGGAATCTCATTGACTCAGGTTGTTGAAGCTTCAAACTAAAGACAGGTCAGGCTAAATTGATGGAAATTTTGTCTTGTGCAAAGATTACATGGTCTGGAATGTGGTAAATTTTTTGCTTGTCCAGAATGTGAAAAATTGAAAACTAGAAGATTCAGAAATAATCCTTTAAACCAAAAGGTTGCAGTTAAGTCCAAAATGGGAAAGTTTATGGAAAAGTGAAAGGTTTTCTGCTTAAGTCAATAAAGTGAGGGATTATACTGTTCATTGCACCAGTAAGAAGAACTATTTTGCCCACTAAAGAGCTCTTCAGAAAATTGTCCTTTGTAACACACAAAGTTTAGAACCAGAAGATCTGCTAGAGATTCTTCATATGAATCATATACTAAAATTTAAATAAAGTGAGAATGAAGAAAGTTCATAAAAGAAAATAAGATGACCATAAACCATATCAGCAGTTTGCATTTAATTAGAGTATGAAGCCATTATTAAATAGAGCTCCGTTTTTATTTTGAATGACCTACATCAGATTGCCTACAGATAAAAAAACAAACCCAATTTCAGTAGAACAAAGAGAATGTAAGATAATTCAGTGCATTCTACTAATGAAGATAAATATGAGCGTAATGTGTTGGCAATAAGTATGCACAAACCAACCAGAAATGCTGGGCACACAATAATTTTCAAATTCTTTTTCACAACTTCTCATGTGGCCAATTTTTATTGGAACAACTTTCACATGAGCTCACCACTAACATAACTTTTATTGACACAAATCACAACATCCCAACTCAGCAAGTTGTGAAATATTTTTTCCCTAGCCTTATTGTACAGGTCCAATGGTATAATTCCATCTAAAAGTGAGAGCAATTCAATTAATTCATAAATTATATAAAATAATTATGATTATATGCATTCAAAGGCATACCTTTCAGCATCAAACTTGCTAAAACCTCGACCGTTATAGTAGAATGTCTCCTTACTAAGTTTTTCCTCAGAAGTTTGTTGTCGATATAGAGCACATACAGCCTTCATGCAAAGTTCAATATCCTTTCCGAATGCCGCAAGCATGTCTGCCTCAAACTCCCATTCTGATTTATGATCTTTGTTCCGTTGAAGTTTGGATAGGATCTCATCAAAGTCCACATTGTCATCCGATACATCTTGTGACTCACTAGAAGCATCATCAGCATGAGAAACATCAGAGCTCTCAACAATAAATCCACCCAAACTTTCACCCTCACTTTCTGACCCAGCTTCTTCTGAATCCTCATCCTCAACATCCTCCCTTGTAGGGATTCCTTGATGATATTTAGTTTCACTAGCCTGACTTAAATTGTTTCTTCCTGCCCCACCTTTTCCTTCACATTTTCTCAAAGTCACCAGACGCCGCCTTGGAGGTGTTATAATATCCATCACATTGTTGCCCACAGAAATAGTATCAGTAACTGAGCAGTCATTCAAATCAGAACCTACTATCTCAGGAACTTTTTCCTGAAGATGCATCCACTTGAGTTTAGAGATAGGAACATTATCATCATCACTCTCTGTGTCACTGTTAACAACATTAGAAGCTCGTTTTCTTTTGGGTGTCGGAAAAATTAAAATATTCTCCTCCCGAGCATCCATATCTTCCTTGTCATTCTGATCATAATGTGTCTGTTTCACACGATTTTGAGAAAATTTTTCTTTTTCACTACCCACACATCCTCCTAATATGCAATCCTCTAAAACTCGAACCTTTCTGATTTTCTTAGCATGAGAATTATCCACTTCACTGTCACTATCACTGATATCAATGATGCCAAGAAAAGCAGGCCTAGCACCACCGGGTGTGGACGGAGCCAACTTTTTGCTAGGGCTTCTCTCTTCTTCAAAAGACAATTGTTTTCTAACTTGTCTAGCATATTTCACTTCATATTCTAAACAGACACCTTTTTTTCCTTCCTCAATACAAACATCACGCTTACATGGCAAGTCAGTGAAAGGTGTGCCTACCAAAAAACATAAATAAAAAACAAACATTGTCAGCAACTAGCCAATTTCACCCAATCAGGCAATGTCATTACATATGTGATCATTTAAGATATCTTTCCTCCTGACAGAAGAAAGCTTTGAAACATTATGATCATGCATTGAATTATAAACAATAGTCAAACCCAAACTCCCCACCAAAATGAAATTCACCCCTCAAGGAAATACCAGATTGCAGTCACATTAAGAGACTGCATTAGATTAGAATCTTTGTTTAGATAGTTGCTTCAGAGGAGAAGACCGTAATAAAATTTGATAATTGCATGCAGAGAAGTCATAAACATGCTGCTAAAGTAGCTCACAGAGGATGTTTAAGGTCCAATCCTTAGGAGCGCATAATTATTAATTATATATTTCAAAATTAAAAAAGAAGTAACAAAGCTAATCTCACTGTTTACATATAATAAGCAGACACAATTGATTAAATCATTGGCTCACCTAGTCTAATTATCAACTTCAATACAGTTCAAATAAATTAAATGTCCCAAAGGTGCAAAATTGGTAATGAGATACTTGTGCACTAACATATTTCCTCAAACAGTTGATCATTTTATTTAGTGTTATTATTATCATTAAGTCTTTGTGGGGAGGGGAGTAAATGGCAAACGTAATCTATTTGTTAACAAAAAGGTAAAACCTAACCTCCTAAAGATTGCATTTTTAAGAAAAGAAAACACAAATATTTTATGTCCTGTAATTTAGTACCTGCTGCTTGCAGATCAACGGTTCCTTTACCAGGGGAATGACAAAAAGTAGAGCCAACATCCACCAAACTCTCAACGTTTGCATTGTTTTGCATATAGTCCAAGTCAGTTTCATCATGCGATCCATCTCTAGGCCTAATCCCTTCAATTTTTGTCCCTCCCATCAATGGCTGTTCTGCATACCTCACAAATGAATTTTCATCCAACTGTAAAACCTGCGACTCCAACTCCTTAAACCTTTGCTTCCAAACTTTAACCTCACTCTCAGCCTTTTTCTTCTCACATTCCAAAACCTTGTTCTCAATCAAAAGCTGAACGACCTTATCTTCCTCTTCATTCTCCTCCGTCAAATCAACAATCTTTTCCACATCCCTCTCTCTTCTACTACTGTCCTTCATTTCACCTTCAACACCATCAACATGCTCTTTAGTTTCATCATTCTTTCTCTTCAACACCTTAAGTTCTTCTTCAATTGCAAGCTTGTCAGCCTCCAATGCCCTAAATTTGTCCTCAAGCACTTCATACTCGCTCTTCTTCTTTTGAATATCCAATTCCAACTCAACACACCTTGCTTCAGCTTTCTTACTCCTCTCTTCCAATTCACCACATAGACAATCTACCAACTCATTCTTTAAAAAAATCTCACATTTGGTGTCATCCTCATTTTTCGCTTTTCCCAAATCCATCTCCATATTTACTCTCAAAATAACCTAAACGAAAAGCACCACTCAAGTCGCCATATCTAACAAATGATCAACTTTTTAAAACTATCTCATCATGTCACATTTAAAAATACCTGCATTCGAAAAAGTAATTAAAAAGGTTACAACTTGAAAGACTTAAGTAAGGAAAAAAACTTATCCTGCAATAAATAAAAAAACCCAACTTGACCCAACAATATAATTCGAGGAGGAAAAATAGAAAACACCCAGCAAGCAAAAACTTTCCCTAGTATAGTTAAATTCCTTTTCTTTTCTTCTAAACCCCATTTGGGAAAGAAGAACACCAGTCAATTATTTTCTTTTTCTCTTTCTTTTTCTTTTTCTTAGTTTCCTTAGCAAACAAACATAACCCTTATAAGGAAAAGTAAAAACAAGAAGAAGAATATTAACAAACAAGACAACCTCGAATATTAACAAACTATACTGAAAGACAGACAAGCGAAACTGTACTTATAATAAAACCAAGCAACATTAAAAAATTGAAAAAACAAAAACCAAAGAGAAGAGGAGGAATTGGAATGGAAAGTGCAAACACATTTAAAGGAGCAGTATTGGGAATAGAAAGACTCACGATTCGAAGAGAGAGTCCTCTGCCTTTGTGGGGTTTGAGTTTGATCAACTTCCAAACTTTCATGAAGTGTAGGAAAGAAGGAATGGAATGGGAACAGGAAGAGTATTATTCCAAAAGTCAATACATAAAGTATCTGACGTATGGGCTTGCCCTTATATAAACGCCACGTTTCACTTCATTTTATTATAGGGCAAAACCTTTTTTTTTTTTTTTTTGAGGAACTTGTAGGGCAAAACTGCGACTAAGTTTTGTCTTTTACTCTTCTAAAAATACAAAAAAGTTTTGTCCTTTATTATATAGGGTAAAATGCAAATGAGATTAAATTCTATAATAATTTGACGTAAATTTATCAAAAAAAAAAATTGATGTAAATCATTTGGTTTACATACTTTAATAAGGACAAGTTATACCAACATATTACTAAAGGATACATCTTAATAAACATTATATTTTATGTTTTAAGTAAAATGTTGATATGGTGTTCTTAGGTACAGTAAGATATATTAAAGTTTTAAATAAAAGATTATTTAACAATTTTTTATTGGATAAAGTAAAAATAAGTTTTACATATCATCCTTACCAAAGTCATACTCAATGCAAATTGCACTATTTAAATTTAATTAGAATTCATTTTAGTCTTTTAATTTTAATTTTGTTCAATTGAGTTTTCAAAAATTTCAAATTAATTCAAGTCTTTCATCCAATTTTGTTAAAAATTTGTCATTAAATATGCAATTAACTAATGAAAAAGCGCAAATGTGGCCTTTCATCCACTACTCACATTGAGACAAAAATATTTTTAAACCTTATCAATTTTTTTTTCTAAATGAAATTTCGTCAAAAATTTGTTTTTACTTGGCCCATGGGTCTAATGGGCTGGGCTTAACGGGTCGTTGACTAGTCAATGGGTGGAAAAGGCTGGATGAAAAAACCCTAGCCCATGGTGCTACCCATGGGCAATGCCTATTTGGGCTTTAGCGGGGTGGGCTAGTGAGGTGGGTTTAATGAGTTATCCATGAGCATTTTTAATAGGTCTTCAATGAGGTTATAAAAATTTAACCAAAAAAATTATAATTATATATTATTACAAACTATCAAATTGAACAATTAAATCTACTAAAAAGATTCAATTAAAAAAAAATACTAAGACATACCTCTTAAAAAGGTACTAAAATAAGATTAATTAACTTTTATTGATAAGAATAAATAACTACATTGAATTAAATATAAAATCTTAAAGGAAATATTTGAAAAATAAAATATCAATTCTTAAAGGAAATATATGAATAATCAAATATCAACTCATTAAGGAAAGAATTTCTTCCAACCAACGGTAAGCATTTTTTTTTTTTTTTAAGGAATTTCTTCTATAATTGTAACTTGTAAGAAAAGAATTGGAATTTATCAAAGGAAATAATGAAAGGAGGTAGGGCAATAGTCAAAAAGTAACTTTGTTTTAAAAATCAAAGCTACTAGACTAATACCAAAATATATATTTATTATGCATATTGTATCACAATCATTCCAAGTATTTAGTGGTTAGGTGTGTGGTCTTAAAGTTTTTATAATGTCTAAAGTTCAATCCCTCACCCACCCAACCCCCAAATTATTTTGTTATAAATTTTGGGTAATGAGTCAGGCTAATGAATCAGGCTACTAGGCTGGGCTTTCATGGGTAAAGAAACCAACCCATTTTGTCCCATTGGGCTCTTTGGGATTGAGACTTCAATATTATTGGACTGGGCTGCCCATTAACTTGTTGAGCTAGCAGGCTATTGGGCTAGCTCATGAGTCATGGGCTATTTGATGACCCTTAAATGAAATTGACGAAAGACGTAAAAGAAAAAAAAAAAAAATGAAACTTAAAGTTAAGCTAATATATTCTTGGGTCCAAAACTGCAAATAGTTGAGCAAGTGACATTTATACTACAAGTCGTATAGTATAAAAATGCTACTTTTTAGTTTTTTACCGTATAAAAAATGCTACACTTTGCGAGGCTGTTCACTTTCGTGAGAAACAAACAGAAACTGAAAAACATGAAAATTCTCACCCGCCAGTCCATCCTCCAGCACAGACCAACCCTAATTTCTTCGATTAGCTTCGGAGTTCTTAGAAAATTGGGTCCCAGAAGATGGTTCTCTGCGCATTCGGAGGAGCCAGAGCTGAAGGAGTTGATGGAGTACATGGATTCTTTGAAGAACTACGAGAAAGTGGGCGTGCCCAAAGGCGCTGGTACGGACTCGGATGATGGGTTCGATCTGGGTCGGATGAGGCGGCTTATGGAGCGGCTTGGCAATCCTCAATCTCAGTTCAAGGTTCAAAGTCCAACACTTTTTTTTTTTTTTTTTGTTTGGTTTCTGAGAAAATGTAAAAAAAAAAAAAAAAGGTGAAAGTTTTGAGCTTTGGTTTATAAAAATGCTCTGTTGGGATATAATAGAATTTAGGTTTTGAATGTTACATTTATTACTTAAAAATAGTTGAAACAACATTAGAAGAGGATATTCACATTTCAAAGCTTTGTGTTCTATTTTTTTTTTATTTTATTTTATTTTTCAAAATCCACACTATTGAATTAAACCCAGTAGTCTAATTAGGCTCAGCGTGCAGAAAGTTTTGCCATAATATTGAATTAAAAAAAAAAAAAAAAAAAGTAATGCTTTATGTATGTGGGCACAGAAAGTTCTGAATTTTGAATTTTTATTGTAAATTTGTTTGTTCATTTTGTTGATGAGTTTGAGTATTAAGTTTAAGTAACTAGCTCAACAGCTATTATAGGCTGTTCACATTGCTGGGACAAAAGGAAAAGGATCAACTGCCGCTTTTCTCTCCAATATTTTACGAGCAGAAGGGTATTCTGTTGGTTGTTATAGCAGGTATGGGTTTGTTTTAATGTTGATATTTTCTTCATGTTTTTCAGATAATGTATCAAAGGATTTATGCAGTCTGCAGCTGCTTTTAGTTTTAACTTTTAGGTATTGTTTATTTTTCAGCTATATATTTTTTAACAGTAGGCTTCATTTTCTTAAGCAGCCCACATATTCAGACTATAAGGGAACGCATATCGTTGGGAAGATTTGGTGAGCTGGTGTCAGCAAAGACATTAAATTGTCTTTTCCTTCAGATTAAAAATTTCTTGATCAGGCAATAGAGCATGAAAATGGGCATATAAGTCATTTTGAGGTATCAACTTGTGTACGGTATTGTCCCCCCTGACCCCCCTCCCAATTGGATTAGATGAACAATGGAATTTAGTTCAAGAAATAAAAAGAGACTCAGAAGCTAGTGATTTCAGAACTGAATAGCTATTCTAAAGATGTTAGACTCAGTGATTATTTGAATGGGTATTTACATGACCCTGTGCAAGCTTGGGGATGGTATACGTAATTGATTCAATTAGTTGACCTGCCCTGTTTGTTCTTCTTTTGTTTTCCTCTGAAAATTTTACTGTAGCTTTCAGGTTAAAGTAGTTACCATGAATATTTTCACATGTTAAAGTCTCATGTTTAAGATTTGATTTTGTACCTTCAAAATTTCAATTAAAGACTGGGGGGAATGTACTTGGTTTGGTTGCCTAGCCAAATTAAATTCTGTTAATGTAAATTTTATCTAGTTAAATTTTGTGTTTGTATCAAATTACCTTTGCACTCACTAATTTACTCACTATTGTATAATGTTCAGATTTTCACTGCAATGGCATTCACCCTATTTGCTCGAGAGAATGTTGACATTGCAGTTATTGAGGTAATTCATTTTAAGCCATTTGATGTCTTCTTTCTGCTATTTTTCTTTGTCTTTTATTTTATTTTTTAAAATGTACAGTGTTGGAAGACTATTAACTTTTTCATTGTTGCTTCTTGTTGATCTTTATTTTATTTTATTTTATATGCAATTAGAGTTATTTTCTATGGAATTAAATTTATATTGATGGCTTTTCATAACCCAATACAAAATTCTAAGATGGCAATTTTAATACTAACTTTATTTATTATATATATAACAGGCTGGGTTGGGAGGTGCACGGGATGCAACAAATATTATTTCTAGTTCTGGACTTGCTGCATCAGTCATAACTACAATAGGTGAGGAACATTTGGCTGCGCTTGGAGGTTCTCTGGAGAGCATTGCTTTGGCAAAGTCGGGAATCATTAAACATGGCTGCCCAGTTAGGTTGTTCTCCTATGCAATTCTTATGCGGATTAACATGATCATATAAACTGATAAAGCTATGTTCTGATTAGTTTCAATCTTTGGTTATACTGCCAAGTATGGTTTCCTTCTCTACATGTTACACTTGCAAAAAAATGTTACACTCGCAAAATCTTTAGAACAAATTACACAATGGACCCCACCTCATTGATATCCTTGGAAAAATGTGACAATTGATTACAGCTGTATCACCTTTTTCTGACCTGGTTTTATGTCATTCTTTATGTTCTGGTTTCCTCACATTAGGTGTCAAAACTATGATTTGTGGTCTCTCCCAGGATATTTTTTCTTCTTTAATGCAATTTTCTTGTTGTGCATTATGGTTACCTGAGAAAAGCATGGGGAATTTGAATAAGTACAGAGCATGAACAGGAGCAAGAAGAGATATATGTTGTAATGAAAACCTCCATGGTATAATTTAATTCATGCAGCTCCAACATTTTATTGCTTAAGCAGACTAGAAGTGATGTTTTTGTTGTATACTGTCCATTTCTTCTACTCTCGTTAATGTTTAATGGTGTCTTGAAGTGCCACCCAAGTTTATGATAATGTGCATATTGTTTTACGTTAAGGCTGAAATAGTATTTTTGACTCTGATAACTATCTAAAGATGGATTCTCTTAGAAGTTGTACTCAATGATATGTTTTGTGATGCAGTGGCTAATTTAATTTGGTTTTATTGTTAATCACATGATTTTAAAGCTAACTTAACTCTGCTAATTTGGTTAATGTTTTTCAGTTGGTGCTGGGTGGGCCTTTCCTTCCACACATTGAATGCATTCTACGGGATAAAGCATTGTCAATGTCTTCTCCTGTAGTATCAGCATCTGATGCTGGAAATCAAAGTACCATAAAAGGTATTAGCAGGATCACTGGTAGACCTTACCAATCTTGTGATCTAGTAATACAAATTGAGAGGGACTTTAAGCTGGTATGCACTTGAAGTGTTATTTTCTTAATACCTCTGGACTCCCCCCCCACCCCCTGCTTTTTCCAGTATTAAGCATTCTGTAATATCATGTTTTTCTTCTTCTTGAGAGTGGTACTTATGCAAGTTTTAATTATTGGCCATTTGAACTTTTGAAGAACTTATAATTATGTTTATCACGCAGTTCCTTGAGTTACTGGATGTGAAACTGTGCATGCTTGGAAGTCACCAACTTCAAAATGCAGCAACTGCCACCAGTGCAGCACTCTGCCTTCGTAATCTAGGTGAATTTTTATATGTGTGCAATAGTTTGTTCTACTTGGACTCAAAAACTATGGAACTTCCTTTGATTTTTAAAGTCAAGAAGTATTTATGGTGATTTCTTTTTCCCCTTCAATTTAGGATTTGGTTCATATATGCCTACCTTCGTTTGATTTTAGGATTTGGCCTCAAACCTAAGATGGATATGCCATGACTAAGGATAACTAGTTTCTTTTTGTATCTACACAAGGTACTCATAGTCTTTGCCCTTAGGTTGTCTTTCATGGTAGCCATTTGGGACTTTTACTGCTTTCCCATAAATGCTAACCCCCTGTGATCAGTAGAAGATTACCTCTCTCTCTTGGCTTGTTTCTAAGTTTAGAGTTTCTTTGTGGGAAGCAAAACTTTATGGTGTGAGCCAAGCACTGGTGAAAAGAAAAATAGTGCAGCTGGAAAAAAAAAAAAAAAAAAAATTGGTTTATGATTTTTTTGAGCAATCTTTAATCAAGTCCATTTAATACTTTTATGGATACTCTAGGATGGAGAATTTCAGATGGATCTATCAGGGCTGGTTTAGAGCGTACATACTTGCTTGGAAGAAGTCAAATTCTAACATCAAAAGAAACTGAGGCACTAGGACTACATGGAACAACAGTATTGCTGGATGGAGGTTTGATTCTCATGCTCACTTTGTTACTCATTTCACTATTCTGAATGAATTGAGTTGAGTATTTAACCTGTAAGTCTTACTTATAATAACCGTACAGTGTTTCACTTTTTTGCATGTCGGTATTGTCCTGAGGACATTGTTTTTTACTCTAATTCTTGTTATATATTTATTTTGACTTTGCAGTTTTCATATTCTTTTGAATGTTTGCAAAATCTTGTGGGCATTGTAGGAGGAATGTTCTAGATTCAAAGAATTTTAGTTATACTGTTAGCACCAGATGACAAAAGCCAATCCTTATAACAAATTAATTATCAAAAAGAAAGCAAAACTCTCATAGTTCTTTTGAATGTTTTCCAGCCCACACCAAAGAATCTGCTAATGCTTTGGTGAAGACAATAAAGATGACATTTGGCGAGGCACCATTGGCTCTTGTGGTTGCAATGGCAAGTGACAAAGACCATGTTGGATTTGCAAGAGAGTTTCTTTCAGGTATAGTCCCTTGTTGGATTTTGTTGTCTGTTACTAAAAATGGCTTTATTACTAATGTTGGAGGGTATAATGAGAACATGAATTGTTTTTATGTTATCAGAACCCCATCTCCCTCTTCCCACAAAAAGAAGCCTTCTTATCTCAAGATGTAGTGGCTCCCTCTATTATTTTGTGGGTACCAAGTGAAGCCCCCAAGGCTTCATTTACAGGAGGACAAGAACTCAGATTTATTAAAAATTTCAGTTCTAAAACATATTAAGTAATTCTAAAAGAAGGCTTAACTTTATGTGCATGCCTTTGCTATAGGGTCTATTTGGATTAAGTGGTCTTAGAAAAAAGTGACTTTAGTGCATGTTGTTGCTCTGGCCCTTCTGGGTGGGTGGTGAATGAAGAATCCTAGTTGTTTGTACCTTCTTATCTTATTCGCTGTGTAGGGTCTAACACAAATTAACCTGAAATGTGCGGTGGTGGTAGGACTAAAGTAATTCTAAAAGAAGGCTTAAAGAAGAATAAAAATAAATAAATAAACATATTATGTGCATGCCTTTGCTATAGGGTCAATATGGATTAAGTGGTCTTAGAAAAAAGTGACTTTGGTACATGTTGTTCTGGCCCTTCTGGTTGGGTGGTGACTTTTGTACCTTCTTATCTCATTCGTTGTGTAGGGTTTAACACAAATTAACCTAAAATGTGCGGTGGTGGTAGGCAAACACAAATAAGCAGTTTTGTGGAGCCTTGGAGAGTCCTAATTGAGACTTTACCACATTTTTTCAGGTGGAGAATTAGAAGCAGTCCTACTGACAGAAGCTGACATTGCTGGAGGCAAATCTCGAACAACTTCAGCTTCTTTATTAAGAGATTGTTGGATCCAAGCTTCCAAAGAATTGGGCATTGATATTGTCCCTGATGGCACGACAAAATCCAGGGAAGTGTTCAATAATCTATTAGTATGCTCTGCAAGCAAATTAGAAAATGGAACCATATTAGCTGCTGAAAGTTCATTAATGGCTTCATTGAAGGCTACAAATCAGATCCTAAGAGAAAGAGCAGGTAATCAGTCAGGCATTATTGTAGTCACTGGATCTCTGCATATAGTTTCAATGGTATTAGCTGCTCTTAGTGGTTAAGGCAGATTATTTATGATGTTGCTTTGAGTAACGGTTTCTATAGCTGATTTTGCTGACGGAAAATTGTAGTAGGGGCAACATTTTAAATTTGAGTGGGAAATAATGATTCTTATAAATTACATCAGCTTCTTCTTCACAATGGATTTTCTTATTTCAATATTTAGAGTTTTTGAAGTTTCAAAAATTCAAATTCTTGTGAATCCTGTTATGTCTTTATAGCTATTGGTTAAACAGTATTTTAGTTTCTTGGGTCCTAGAAGAGTCTTTGTAGCTAGGGCTGGACTGGGCAGCCAACTAGGTCACCAATGCAGTTCGATTGTTCAACAAAAAATACTTAGGAATATATTGAGATTTTGCATACCACAACATGTTTGTTAAAATCCCAATTAATATTGTAGAATTATCAATTCCTACAATCTTAGAATCAATTAAGTTATAAGATTTTTGACCATACTCTTTTTTTCATAAAAACAGAATATTCTATTTATTTTATTAAAAAAAATCATATTTGCTAGAATATATAATGATTTTATACATTAGATTATTAGAACTCTATTTAGGGTATACTTTATTATATTCTGATACACTTGATCAGTTACCTTCAAACAACGACCATAAAAAAAAAAAAAAGGGTGGAGTGTTATGCCATAAATCTCATGGGGGTATCATTTTACCCATAGTTAAGGATTTTTCAAAAAAAAAAAAAAAAGATATATATTATTGTTTGGAAGTCACAATATGAGATAGCTTGTATTTATACAAACCCTCAAGGAGAAGTGTCATTTCTTGAGACAATTAGGGGAGCACTTTTCTGTGAAATCACATTAAAATTAGTGTTACTCTAAATTAATTGATTAAAAGAATGAAAAGCATATAGGCATATAATTTTAGTTTGAGATATAAAAAAAATATATAGGCATATAATTCTGCATATGGGCAGAATTATGAAATCACTGTTCGTCATGCACTCCATAGGGCATGAGATTTGGGCAGGATTATTTTTGAATTTGACTCAATCATTGCCATGAACTTGATTATTATAATTGAAAAGATCCTTGTATGGATCTTTCTACCTTGGTTCATGATTATACAGATATTATTTTCTTGTAATTGTAGTCCTTAATAGATTTCGTTAGTTTGTAGGGGCTTTGTAAGGTGTTTATGCCAATAAGTTACTTTCCTTATAATCTATGAATTTGATTAATCTTGTTTATATAAGTTTCATTTATTTTGATCCTTAAGGCATAGTCCTCAATTTATTTGGTGTTTAAAATATTTACTTAGGAACTTATCAAAAAAAAAATAAAAAAATTTACTTAGGCTTCGATCCATTTTACTATATAAAGTAATTAACCCATCTATCTGTTCACTATTTAGATTACTTTTAGGAATCGATATTTACTGTTTTCAATGGAACTTAGAATAATCATGTACTCCCTCCGTCCCACTTTGTTTGTCCTATTTGAAAAATCAAACTTTTTAAAGGAACATCATTTATTTTTCTGTCTACCTTTTAAAAATATATAAGTTTCCAAAACTACCCTTAAATAAATTAATTAAAAAATTAAATTATTAATAAAATAGGGTATAATAGGAATATTAGTAAATTGATGACTTTTATTTTTAGAAATAGGATAATATTTTGGGACATCCCAAAATAGAATAAATGACAAACAAAGTGGAACGGAGGGAGTATTACTTTACTTCCTAAGATTCAATGGCATTAGATATTGTCGGCTCAATAGGTGAGCCAAATAGGCAACCGCCTAAGGCCCCCCAATGAAAAGAGGCTCCTAAATTTTTACCAATAGAGATATTCATGTACCAATAGAAGTATTAATTAAGCCTTAAATATTCACCAATAAAAAAAAAAGTAGTTTTTTATTAAAGAAAAACCAGTTAAAGAAAAATATTTTCATTGGATGGATCAATCATTTAATCTCTCACACATAAATGTTAAAAGAACTCATTAATCTTATACTAATAAATAAATTTATACTCAAATTCTATTTAGAAATATCAAATATATAACTTTATTAAAATTTTCAATTATAATTTTTTAGTGGTTGGTTACTTCATTCAATAAATAGTGTTTATTTTAGTTGTATAGTCATTGAATAATATGATGGGTTCATTTTAATTTGTAATTTTATTCTAAAAAAATAGATTTTAAATAAAAAAAAACCAAAAGTTAAATAAATATTTTATTTATATTTAAAGTAGAAGAATAGACCTCACTTAAAATTCCCTTAGGACCCCACAATACTTTGAGCAGCCCTGCCCTATTGTTTTATAAGAAAAATCTAATATGTCATTATTTTATTTGAGCGTATAAAAGGGTAACTTTACACATGATCCTTTATTGAATTTAAACTTTTTTGTATTTACTATTGTTTGTGACTTCATACCACCCCTCCCTGAATTTTTTCGCTTCACATGTTTGTTTTTACTAATGCTAGGTATTGATCAGAAACAAAAATTCACTGTACTGGCGGGCTTAAAGACTAATAGGATTAAAACAAAAAAATCTGAAGAAAAACTTGAAAAAAAAAAAAAAAGAAAGTAGAATGTACAATCCACATTTGAAGTATCAAAATATAAAAAATTTAAATGCCACCTTGGGTGATAATATCATTGATAATTAAATTTAATATGGGGCCAACTAAAACATAAATATTCTGAAGAAACTTGGTTATTTATGGAATTTGGTACAATACAAGCAATTTATTTAAGGCAAATCCAAGACCTGCCACACAATTTTTTTTTTTTTTTTGCAAGGAAAAAAAGGTACACACAATCTCATCCTACTATAATATTAAGATCAAGTGCAATCTAAATTAAGCTTCCACCGTAGCATGGATGTGAATCCAAGAATAAGAAAAAGCATGTAAAATCATAGGCATGTCACACACGTAATCTTGCACAATGTTTTTTCTTATTGTCGAGACCTACACAAGGTAAAATAATAGCCATTAGGTTGAAAAATTAAAACCAATTCATGAAAAGAAATAGTTAGAGATATATCTAAATCAAAATTTTTTCACAAACCTTTTAGCAAAAGTGTAGTATTCCTTAGCCTTGAAACATCCTTTGCAATCTTGCAATATTCACTATCATTGCCACATAGAGCCAATCATTCAAGTTGCTTATTGTCCGGAAATATAGATGTCTCCAGGAACGGTTCAACATCAAAGAGCCACAAACTCCCCAAAACCCCACCATGAATCCAAGCCCCATACCAATATAAAGACATTTAGGAATTCATCTTCATCTTCTTGATTGTTTTTACTACCACCTTTAGGTGACTCAGCATTTGGTTCCACATCTCCTGGACACTTTGGTGTAAGTGGAGGACCACATAGTGCAAGGTTGCCAATGAATCCAGAAGAGTTAATGGTTTGGATTTGAGTGCCTGTTGGAATTCTTCCCCATAATTTGTTATATGACAAGTTCAGGAAACTCAAAAAATTCAAATCAGCAATGCTAGCAGGAATTGAACCAAAAAGTTGATTTCTTGACAAATCCAAGGATTCTAAGTTGTTTCAAACGACCAATCTCTTGAGGAATTAGTCCTATCAACATGTTTCCTGATAAGTTCAATGCTTTCAATTCTATAAGGTTGAAAATCTCTGCTGGAATTTCTCCGGTTAATTTATTACTTGAGAGATCAATACTTCTCATCTCTCCAAAATTCTTTCCATAGATGTAAGAGTGTCCTTTCCAACTAACAATTGTATTGAAAACATAATTGCCCCCCTAAAATCTGTAAACGTAAAGTGCCATTCACTTGAGTGACATCCATAAATGTGTAAACATCTTCATTAGTTTGCTTATTATTTGTATTTTTAAAAGCCATGGCAGTCAAATTATAAAGGCATCGTGGAATATTTCCTGAAATATTATTTTGAGACAAGTCAAAAAATTGAATATGTGCTAACCGGCATAGTTGTAGCGGTATGCATCCTTGAAACTTATTGGAGTGAAGGTCAAGAATGATCAAAGATAATGAGGCTTTCTCCCATCCAAGACGGTAGCTTTCCCGAAAATGAATTGTCTCTCAGATTTATAAATGACAACTCTGTGCAATTTTGTAATGACAATGGCAATTCTCCCAAGAAGTTGTTGTTGCTCAAATCTAATACTCCAAGTTTTTTCAAAGAGCCCATAGAGTCGGGAATTTGTCCAGACAAATTATTGTTGGCCAAATTTAGAACTCCTAATTCTGTCAATTGACCAAAACAAACATCGAGGCCTCCCGGATAGCTGGTTGTTTGAGAGATCAAGGTAAATCAAGGATTGCACCCAAGTGGAGCATAAAAAATTATTTAAAATCCCCGAAAACTTATTGTTGGAGAGATTTAAGATAAAATGATATTATTAAGTAGTGGTCCATTTGACAACATGCCCCTAATTTGGTTGTAGGAGAGATTTATAGAAGAGGATGGAATTAAGTTCCAAAACCACGAAGGGATGGTATACGAAATTCCGTTATGGGAGATATCAAGGAAATCAAAGAATTGTTGAGTACGTAACCATTTTGGGAAATCGGGACCCAAGTTACAAAATGACAAATCTAAGATATCCAACATGAAAGGGGGCACCCAATCATTGCTGAATTTAAAAGTCAAAGAATTATGAGATAACGACAATTCCACTAAGTTGGAAAGATTTGAAAAATGTTGTTCGAGAGATTTCACCTTCCAAAAGATTGGAACCAAGATCCAAACTCCGTAGCGCGCGGATTGGTTTCCGATGCTTTTAGGCACTGACCCCTTCAATTGATTCCCATCTAAATACAACCACGTTAATGAGTATTGCACACACCCAGCAAGTTATGGATGAGCTCGCGATTGTCCACTCAGTTTGTTGTTCTCTATAGACAAAATCTGTAAAGCACACATATTACCAAAGAATTTTGGAATGCCTCCTTCAAGTTGATTCTCATTAAGAAGAGAAGTTTGAAGAGAATTCATGTTACCGGAAGCATCCGGAATGCCTCCTTCAAGTTGATTCTCATCAAGGTAAATCTCAACCAAGCTGGTACTATAGTTGAACAACCACGGAAATATTGATGGAGTGACATGGTTAGTAGAAAGATCAAGAAAAGTGAGAGATTTGGAAAAGTTAACGAGGGGAGAGATGAGAGATCGGTGATAGGAGGAAGATCACAACTATGCAATATCAACCGTGATAGTTTAGGGAGATGACTCACAACTTTCAGCCAATCATTGGCTACACCGAGATTTGTGGAACTTAGGTCAACCTCTTCTATTAAAGACAAACGAGAGAGCCATTCTAGATTTTCAACAATTTTCAAATCATTATCATGGAGATTAGAGATTTTGCAAGAGTGAAAGGTTTCCAAGTTGATGTGGAATCGGTCCACCGAGATTGGCCGAAGAGAGATCAAGGTAATTTAAGTTATCGAGAGAACCGATAGACTTTGGAATATGGCTTTGATTAAAATCATTGTAACTGAGATCCAGATAAGTCAAATAAGGCAACTCAAGTAATGAAGGACTAATCATACCTCGCAAACCATAGGCATGAAGGTATAGCTCAATTACATGGCCTGTTTGGTTGTTGCAGATAAACTCCAACCCAATTGCAGCAATCCTTTCCATCTTCATTATCCCCCACAAAGAGAGATTGTCGTTGCCATTAACAAAGCCTTTTTTGAACTCAAGGAGGGCTTGTCTCTCCTTCTCTATGCATAAAACGCTGCCATTTCCAACACACGAAGTGAATCCAAGGGCTGGTTTCAAATGTAGGAAAAGCGTTAAAAACGCATAGAGAAGTTTTAGGGACCTTCCACCCATGACCTTTATCATCGCCTATGATCGAAGAGCAATTAAAATTAGGATCAAGAAGAGAGGAAGCACAGCTACAAAATTGAGTGCAACAATAATGATTTTATTTTTTTATTTTTGGTTTCCAATTACTTAATAAGCTATGAGTCTCAGAATCCCCAACATAATAAACTATTTATAGCGATAGCCCCATGCCAAACATAAAAGAATAAAAAATAAAAAATAATAAAAAAAGATTAAAAGGGGTCAAATTCAAGCTGACTCGTGTTTGTTTAGAGGTGAAACATGGTAGATAGAAAACTTTGGAGAGAGAATGTGATGAAATTTTTTTTTTGAAGTGTGTTTAGTTGAGTGGAGAGGAAGGAAAATAAATTGTGAAATTTAAGGTGCGTTTGTTTTGGGGGAAAGCAATGGAAAATGAAATTTTCCGGAAAATCATTTCTTGTTGACCAAAATTTACTCCTTTGACCTAGAAATGATTTTACACTTTCATTTTCACTTCAAATCATTTTTTGAGAGAGAGAGAGAGAGAGAGAGAGAGAGAGAGAGAGAGAGAGAGAGAGAAAGAATTAAACAGGAGCTCCAATCGAACGATCGACGTGTCGTGTTTGTTTCGATCTCGCCTTCACCACGCGATCTCATCTTCTCCTCCGCCGCGCAATCTCAATTTGACTGAATTTGATGAATTTTTTTGTTGGGTTTTGTTTCTTTTGTGAATGAGTGTGGAATTGATTCATTATCCACATATTTATAGTTGAGGAAGTGTATGGAAATTTGGGTATATAAAGTATTTTCTGTAAAAATATTTGAATGAACTAAACACAGGAATTGATTTTCCATAAAATGAATTTTGTGGCAGCCAAATACATGAAAACATTTTTCTTTCCGAAAATGCTTTTACACGAACTAAACACAGCCTTAGATATTTTCTCCCCAAGGCACATTTTTTTTTTTTTTTTTTTCAAAATAGAAAAACACTGAGAGGAAAAAGCTCATAAAATGAGCTTCTAAAAACACCCCCTCACGTTTAACTTCACCTCCAACATGTTGGCTTCTCTCTTTTTCTTCTTTCTTTGATTTTATTCTTTCTCTGTTTACTAACGTGCTTGGCTTCTTTTTTTATTTTTCTTTGATTTTTTTCTTTATTTGTTTACTAACATGCTTGGCTTCTTTTTTTCTTTTCTATTTTTCTTTCTCTGCTTACGTGCTTGACTTCTTTTTTTTTTTTTTTTTTTCCTGTTTCTTTGATTTTGTTTGGACGGTTAGCTTTCTTCTTCTTCTTCTTCTTTTTTGGGTGCTCATTGTTTATTTTCTCATTAATTTTGGTTGGTTTTTGTTTTTGTTCTTTTTTTTTTTAGAAAACAGATTTGGGTTTCTATTTTTATTTTTTTTTTTTATTTACTTTAATGAAGTGTCCATCTATACACAATTTTTTTAAAGTATAATGTGTTATTTTTGTTTTATTTAATAGAGACATAATGGTAAATTTATAAAAAAATTTATTTTCAACCAAACCAAAAAGTTTTCCATTTCTCCACTTTTCCACCCTCGCAACCAAACACAAACGAAGGAAAATAAAATCTTTTCTATCATTCCACTTTTCTATCATCTCTCCATTTTCTATCCTCTAACTTTTCTACCTTCCAACCAAATGGACCCTTGTCTTTGATCTCATTCTTTTTTCAGCGTTCCGTTAGTTGGGTTGATGGAAAATATGAGTTGATGTTGCAAGTTGCAACCTCTTAAGGGCAACCAAACTTTAATACTTGTTGGTGAGACTAGACAGTCTAAACTTAGCAAAACCACTCGGTTTTGGATTTTCTTTTTGAAAAATGCTGAAGTTGTAAGCTATTTTACATTTTTTATTTACAAATTATAGTTGTTAATGTGATGAGTGATTATTAAGAGATAAAAAAGTATTTTCAATGATAGGCTTAGATAAAAATCAATAAGAAATTAACACATCAATAGTTTATAAAAATATTTATGTTGGTAGCATTATTATTATTATTATTTTGAAGTCTCAGCTTTGTAATGTTTCACTTTTACTGTTAAACAACTCCCACCCTGATAGGCTTAAATTATTATATTTTTTTTTTTTTTTTTTTGGTTAAGAGGATAATTCCATAAATTAACTCGCCAACGTGGGCTGAGAGTTGGCTACAAGCCTTACAGAGTACATGCCACCCTTATCTGCATCTAACAAAATACATAGTTGATTTGACAATTATTATAAAAGTGTTTTGTATATAATACTCCTCATAATTTTATATATTAAAAAAATTGCAAACCCCAACGGCATCATTTACGCAATTTGGACATGAGAGACAAAAGTAGCTAATATAAACAAAAAAAGGAGAGAAGAAAAAGGAAAAAGATTATTGCAATTTTTCTAAAATCATAATCATTTTAATGTCTAAAACTGCATAAATAAAAATTAATTTAATAAATTAGTATCACTATAATACAAATGAGTTAATATATCAAATTATTAATTGGTATAATAATTGATACAGTGAGAAACCGTGTTAATCAAAAAAAAAAAAAAAAAAAAAAGTGAGAAACCGTGTTGTATAACTAGGGGCACATCTTTGCTGATTGCGCAGTGTTCAGCATGTGTGCTCTGTGTGCGCCAAAAAAAAAAAAAAAAAAAAAAAGGTGAGAAACCGTGCTGAATAATTATGGGCTGCACTGCACGTTTGCGCAGTGTGCAGCCTGTCTGCTGCTGCGAAAAAAAAAAAAAAAAAAAAAAAGTGAGAAACCGTGTTGTATAGCTATGGGCTGCACTGCACGATTTTGCGCAGTGTGCAGCCTGTGCTGCGTGCAAAAGTGTAGATCGTGAGAGATGTGAGATGTCCAGCCTGTACTCTATCATCCTACGGCCAAGTTTTAATGTAAAAAACGTGTCCTATCATAGCAGAAAAGAGTCCACTTAAGAGAGGAGAAGAAAATGGTCCGATCATAGCAAAAAACGTGTTCCATGATGGGACTCTCACCAAACAATTATGCAGTGAAATAAATTATAAAAAAAATATAACTTAAGTTAAATAAATAGAAGAGTCATCATCTTCATTTTCGGGAAGGCAGAGAGGGGAAGAGGATTGATAAGGAAAAAAGGAGTCTAGCCTCGAGGCCGAGCGGTTCTGTGCGACCTTCTATACATAAGCAGACGGTGTTATAGCAGACGGTCTCTAAGAGTGACGGTCTCAATAGTTGACGCCCTAAAAGTCGTAGGAAATAAACCGAGGCCGACGGACCAAGTATAAATTGACTTGCTTCCCACGCTATAAGTAAGGAATTGACTTGTTTCCCACGCTAGAGAATATTCAAGAAACCCCTATAAGAAAAGGATCCCGAAAAATACGCCCAAAAGGACTCCTATAAAGAAAAAACTTCTACTCCAAGGGAAAGAGGGATGACCCTGGCTACTATAAAAACCTTAGCACCCTCGTGACCCAAGGTACGCATAATTTTACCCTCTCTAGCACTCTAGAGAGCGGTGAGAATAGTTCTAACTTGACCTTGAAGGGTATTTGGCGGTACCACACCTGGTATTCTCTCTGCTAGGTTATTCCTTTTCGTTGTGCAGGTGCCATTTGCGATCGTACGAGGAACGTGTGACTCCTTTGGTGGTATTCTTTTCGGCATCATCGGTTGGCGCCGCCTGTGGGAAGCGCTTTAACACGTTCTCACTCCCAAGACAAAAGAGTTACATGGTACTCACTCGCTCAATGGCGACCACCAACGACGTTCAACACGAAGAAACCCCTACAATTGCGCTTGAAAGACAGGTGAGGACGCTCGCCGCCACCGTGGAGCGCCTTACAAAACAAAACCACGACCTAGAAGAGCAACTGAGACAGAAAAATGCAGCTCCCAACAACCAAGGAGCAGATCAAGAAGGAACCAGCGCCGACGGGAGAAACCGGGAAGGACCCCGGGCCAAAGAACGCCCCGAGCGGACCAGAATGACAGAACACGAGCATCCCCTCCCTCGCGGAAACCACTCCGCCACTTGTTCTCGCGGAGATGCAAGCCATGAAGGAACAAATGGAGGTTATGATGAATGCTCTCAAGGGACGAGTATCAAGCGACCTTGACGACCTTGTCAACCGAATCGACTCGCCGTTCACCGCCACCGTCAACTCCTACCTTTTACCAAGTAAATTCCGCATGCCACAGATAGACGATTATGACGGGGTCAAGGACCCACTGGACCACCTGGAGACCTTCAAAACCCTAATGCACCTTCAAGGAGTAGCGGACTCCATCATGTGTAGGGCCTTCCCTACAACGCTGAAGGCGCAGACAAGAATTTGGTTCGATCGGCGGCACCAAACTCCATCAAGCACCTTCAAAGAACTCGGCCGCTCAGTTTACCGCACACTTTATTGGAGGCCATCGCTACAAGAAGTCTACGGCTTGCTTGATGAGTATGAAGCAGCGAGAAGACGAAACTTTAAGAGCCTACATCTCCGCTTCAACAAAGAGGCACTCTCGATCGACGAAGGCGACGACAAGATACTTGTCGCGGCATTTACAAATGGCTTGAAGAAGGGCAAGTTTTTGTTTTCCCTGTACAAAAACAACCCAAAAACCATGTCAGAAGTACTTTATCGTGCCACAAAGTATATGAACGCTGAAGATGCATTGTTAGCTCGGGAAGAGAGGCCTAGGAAGAGAGAACGGCAGGAAGACAATCGGCGGGACCAAAGCCGAAAGAAGGCAAGAACCGCAGACCGAAGAGACGAAAGACGCCCTAAGCCCACGGGAGGAAGGTTCACGAGCTTCACTCCGCTAACAGCCCCGATAGATCAAGTCCTTATGCAGATCAAGGACGAGGAGTCGCCGACATTCCCGGAAAGTCAAGAGTGACCCCAACAAACGCTCCGGGATAAATATGCCGATTCCACCGCGACCACGGCCACGACACACGCCTGATTGCTATGACCTCAAGCAGCAGATTGAAGCCCTTATCGGACAAGGGAAGCTGCAGAGATTCGTTAGCAAGGAGAGAGCGGATCCCCCCGCGCAAGACCAACACCCCCGACGGGATAATGGGCGACCGAGGCCCCCAATTGGGGATATAAGGATGATCATAGGAGGAATGACCGCCGCCGGGTCATCCAAGAAAGCCCGCAAGACCTATCTTCGGATGATACAAAATGTTCAACTGACGGGAGCCGTGCCGAAGATAATAAGAAGAGAAGGTCCCGTAATCGGATTCTCGGAAGAAGACGCACGACGCCTTCACCATCCACATGACGACGCACTCGTCGTCGGCTTGCGTGTGTAGGGGATTACAATATGCCGGGTTCGTCGACAATGGCGATTCAGAGATATCTTATACTACACCGCGTTCAGAGATGAGGATCGACAGGGGCGATCGATCCCAACAAATGCCCCGCTTGTTGGCTTGGGCGGGAGCCGAGTATTCCCACCGGGCGCGGTCACCTTATCCGTAATTGTGGGTGATTACCCCCAACAGATAGCCAGGGACGTGACATTCTTGGTTGTTGATTGCTCATCAACCTACAATGCTATCCTCGGGCGACCCACGCTCAACTCATGGAAGGCAGTAACCTCCACC
This sequence comes from Quercus dentata, assembly GCA_028216015.1. Classification (NCBI taxonomy): domain Eukaryota; kingdom Viridiplantae; phylum Streptophyta; class Magnoliopsida; order Fagales; family Fagaceae; genus Quercus; species Quercus dentata. Next base: position 16,306,895 of record CP116452.1, on the reverse strand, counting down.
TACCACCTCATGATAAAGTTCCCAACCGACTACGGAGTAGGGGAGCTGCTGGAGTCGATGGCCGCGCGTGAATGCTACATAGCCATGATGGAAATGGAGGATTAGGTTCAGACTTTAAGTATAGAAGAGCACCGGACGGTAACTGAGCCGGCTGAGAAGTTAGAAGACATACCCCTTGACGGTTCCGATCCTGGCCGAACGACCAAAATTGGAACGCTCGCTAACCCCACAAATCCGTCGGGAGCTCATAACCTTCCTTAGACGTAATCGAGACGTATTTGCATGGGGTCATGAAGATATGCCAGGAATAGATCCTTCAATCATGGTGCACAAATTGAATGTGTCGCCCGCCTTTTCACCCGTCGGACAAAAGAAGAGGGTGTTTGCCCCCGAGCGAGACCGAGCCATAGCAGAGGAAGTCGAAAGCTACGGGAAGCAAGCTTCATTAGGGAAGTGTACTATCCCGACTGGTTAGCAAATGTAGTAATGGTGAAGAAAGCGAGCGGGAAATGGCGGATGTGTGTGGACTTCACCGACCTTAACAAAGCCTGCCCCAAGGATAGTTACCGCCTTCCGAGGGTTGATGTCCTAGTAGACTCTACGGCCCGACACGATTCTTTGAGCTTCATGGACGCTTTCTCGGGATACAACCAAATCCAAATGCACGAAGCCGACCAGGAAAAGACGTCGTTCGTGACCAGCCAAGGCCTATTCTGTTACAAGGTCATGCCTTTCGACCTGAAGAACGCGGGCGCAACATACCAAAGGCTCATGAACAAAATGTTCGCACTGTGATTGGGAGGAATGTCCAGGTCACGTGAGACGACATGCTAGTCAAAAGTCGAAGGAGGAAGATCATCTAGGAGATCTCAAAGAAACATTCGACACACTTCGCTCCTACAACATGAAGCTCAATCCTGGGAAATGCGCCTTTGGAGTAACGGCGGGGAAAATTCTTGGGATTCATGGTGTCTCAAAGGGGAATCGAGGCAAACCCGGACAAGATCCGGGCCATTATGGATATGTCACCACCGAGAAATGTGAAGGAGGTGCAAAGCCTCAATGGAAAGATAGCGGCGCTGAATAGGTTCGTATCAAGGGCGACGGACAAGTGCTTGCCCTTCTTCCGAACATTAAAGAAATCCTTCGAGTGGACTGACGAATGCCAACAAGCCTTCGAAGGATTGAAGGCTTACCTTTCCTCCCGCCATTCTTTGAGCCCGTCGCGATCGGGAGAAGAACTTTTCCTCTATCTAGCCGTCTCCCCCCGCAGCCGTTAGCGCGGCCTTGGTCGAGAGAAGAAGAGAAGGTGCAAAAACCCGTGTACTACGCAAGCCGAGAGTGCTTCACGGTGCCGAAGAAAGATACCCGCCCATGGAGAAACTTGCCTTCGCATTGATTACGGCAGCCCGTAAGCTCAAGCCATACTTCCAAGCTCATCATCAGAACGCCCTGACCGACAAGCCCTTACGACGGGCAATAAGCGAGGCAGCGGGGACGATTGGCGCTATGGGCCATAGAGCTGAGCGAATTTGACATTTAGTATTGCCCGCGAACCGCCATCAAGGGACAGATCGTCGCCGACTTCATAGTTGAGTTCACTCATGGGGAAGACAAAAAGCAGAGTCCCCTCAATGGAGCATATATACGGACGAATCGTCCAACAGGCAAGCCGTTAGGGGGGGCGGCATCGTGCTACTATCGCCCGAAGGAGACACCATCGAATGTATGGTCCGTCTTGACTTCCCTGCCACCAGCAATGAATCGGAGTATGAGGCTCGACGATAGCGGGGCTTGACCTTGCCAAAGCAACAGGAGCCGTGAGGGTAGTCATCTATTGCGATTCACAGGTCATCACCAACCAAATAAACGGAGACTACGATTGCAAGGGCGAAAAAATGAAAAGGTACCTTGACGAAGTAAGGACAAGGGTGGGAGACCTAGAAGCTAAAGTCGTCCAGATTCCCAGAGACGAGAACGAGAGAGCCGACCGTCTCGCAAAGGCCGCTTCATTTGAACAAATGGTCATCCCTGGTAATATACTCTCTTTCGCACTGACTTTCCCCGCTAATAGATCTCAAAGAACATGCGGGAAATATGCTCACAATGGCAACTGGACAAAGACACCCTTAGTTTCGTACTTAAAAACGGGGTCTTACAGACGGAAAGGAAGCCGCTAGGAAACTTAAAGTCCCGGCGGTGAGGTTCGTCCCGATAAAAGACGTCCTGTATAAGAAAGGTTTCTCCCGACCGTATCCGAGATGCTTGGGCACGGAAGAGGCAGAATACGTCATGAGAGAAGTACATGAAGGAATCTGCGGAAACCACTCGGGGTCCGATCGTTGGTACACAAGCTTGTGCGAAAGGTTACTATTGGCCCACCATGCGGAAGGACGCTGAAGCCTACGTCCGGCCTGTGACAAATGCCAAAGGTTCAGCAATATCATTAGACAACCAACCGAAGAGCTGACCCCGATAACGCGCCCCGTGGCGTTCGCACAATGGGGATTAGATATTATGGGACCATTCCCCTGACCGCACATTTGACAACCTGAAATTCCTGGTGGTAAGCATCGACTATTTCACGAAATGAGTGGAAGTGAAACTTTAGCCACGACACAGAGAAGAACGTGCGGAGCTTCGTCTGGAGATGCATCATATGCGGGTTTGGCATTCCTAGAGTCTTTGTCTCGGACAACGGGAGATAGTTCGACAACGACCATTTCCGGGATTTTTGCTCACAATTGGGAATAAAGAACCACTACTCCTCCCCCGCCCACCCTCAAGCTAATGGACAGGTCGAAGTCACAAACCGATCCTTGCTCAAGATCATCAAGACTCGGCTCGAGGGGGCAAAGGGTATATGGCCCGAAGAATTGCCGAGTATACTATGGGCATACGGGACGGCGGCAAGAACACCCACAGGAGAGACACCGTTCCGCCCGACGTCAAAGCGAAGCGATCATCCCGGCAAGAAGTCGGACTCGCAAGCTACAGGTGGTACACAACCATGATGAGAGCAGAAACAATGAGGCTATGCAACTACGGCTTGACCTAGTGGACGAGATCGGGCGGCAGAGAACAAAGGCTCGCTAGGTACCGAGGATCGCATGGCCAAATACTACAACTCTCGGGTCCGACACGAGAGACTTCCAAGTTGGAGACCTTGTGCTTAGAAAGGTCATAGGCGCCACTAGGGACCCTACCTAAGGGAAACTCGGCCCCAATTGGGAAGGTCCTTACAGGGAGTTTCGTCGTCAAGGGGGAGAAAAGGTACTTACCACCTAGAAACGTTGGAGGGACAGAAACTACCACACCCATGGAACACCGAGTACCTACGAAAGTACTACCAATAGGAGCGGCGGCATGAAGACCGACCTCTTTTTATTTTTCAGCAAATTATAGTTTAACTCCTCGGATTTATCATTTACTTTAGTTTTTTGGCAACAATACTTTTTAGCCCAAGGGGCGGGATTTGGTTTTAATTACTTTTATTTAAATGCATGGCAATAAGAGGAGTTTTATTCAGAAATTGCTGAAGTGTATTTTTTCGACGGTCCACTAAGTTTGCAACCCAAAAGCGACTAAGTCCATAACACACGGACTAAAGAAAAACTCGACGGACCAATGAAGATGTCGGAAGACATCAAGGCTAAAATAGCCAAGAAAACAACGGTCCGAAAAGACTAAGCTAAAAAGCCAACGGTCCAATAGATGAAGCTATCATCATACGGCCCAAGCCTTAAAAATCGACGGACCAATGAAGATGTCAAAAGACATCAAGGCTAAAATAGCCAAGAAAACAACGGTCCGAAAAGGCTAAGCTAAAAAGCCGACGGTCCAATAGATGAAGCTACCATCATACGGCCCAGGCCTTAAAAACCGACGGACCAATGAAGATGTCAAAAGACATCAAGGCTAAAATAGCCAAGAAAATAATGATCCGGGAAAGCTAAAGCCAAAAAAATCGACGATCATCTAATGGGACTATCAAGGCCAAGGCTAAGTGCGTGACGGTCCGAAGAGACCAACTTTGTAAAGTCGACGGTCCAATGGATGAAAATATCATCAAAATAAAGGATTTATATGGTAGACGGTCAAATTGTTGACGGTCTTACCAAAAAGTGAGACTACTTACAAATAAGTTTCTCCGGCCAACAAGCCTGTAAAGATGACGAGCTAATCGAAAAAGGTTAAAAAAAAAAAAAAAAAAAAGAGATAATAGTCTCATTAAAATTAGACAGAGTCAATGTATATGTTTAAAGTGACGGACAACAGGGGGTAGATAGAATTACAAGTAAAAAGCCCAACAAACATAAGGGCACTTAAAGACATTGTTCAAAAATTACAATTAATAGCAAGGGTTAAGCGGTAGGAACGTCCTTGGAGACCTCGTCGCCTTTATCCTTAGCAATTTGATCTCAAGACTCGGCGGGAGTAGGGACAGCAGGCTGGGCCAAAACGACCCCAGCATCATTAAGCAAAAATCCAAACCGAGGGGTTCGTCATCTCTCGTCAGCAGGAGTCATTGGCACGGAGACATCCATGGTGATCCTAGACAGATCCAGCTCAGGATAAGCCGACGCTACTTGCTTTGAGACAATCGCGAAAACCCGTGCCGTAATAGTCAAGACAGAATCAATGAAGGACTCGGGTTGTCTTGAATTTTTCCACTGCGTCGGCCCCGTCCCGTCAAGATTACTTGCGCGCGCAGAGACGCAACCTCCTCCTCAAGTTTCTTTTGCTGCCCTCGCTTCTCCTAATTTCTCCTTCACATCCTTGGATCTGCGTTTAGGAGACGGACGGCCTCCTTGTATTGCGCCTGCTGATCCATCAGCCTGGAATTGTGCCTCCTCACCCGAGAAACGACGCCTTCTTTGGCCACGCATCGGTCTTGAAGTGCTTTAACACGAACCAAGGCCTAAAGATAACACAACCGTCGGCTATTAAGTAAGGTAAAGATCAGATTGTTCAAAGTAGGAAACATACCCGTGCGATATCAAAAAAGGTCGACGCTCCAAGGTCCTCCGTACAAAGCCGAGCACAAGGATCCGATCCGTCTGTTTAATGAGGGATTCCACCCCCTCGACAGCGTAATCCTTGTGAGTCAACAAGGAACGGGGGCCCTCAATGACGGGACCAGAGGAGGTCATCACCCCTTTTCCAGCACCATGGCCAAACTTGGGGGGCGACTTCTTGGAGGGCACGTCCATGGGGGTGATGGTCGCCTTCTTGGAAGGAGGATCATCTTTTCCGTCGACCTTCCTCTTGATCGGACCCTTCAAAGAATAATGAGGGGTTGACGCTCCTTCTTTCCCCTTGGCTTTGTCTTCTTCCTTCTTACGGCGGCAGCGCCCTTCACCCTCTCGCTCGCAGCCTTCCATCTCTCGCACAAAGTAAGTCGACGGATAAGTAATAGCAGACGGAATAAAAAAGCCGACGGATTAAATAATGCATTTACTTACGTTTTCTTGAAAATTCTTCCAACTTCCGAGCTTCGACCGTCGGCTCAGGACCACCACAATACAAATGTAGAGTGTCTAGGGTTATCAAATCCCTACACTTACGTTGCTCAAGTGGGATGGTGAGTATCCGACGGATGAATTCCCTTTGTTAAATCGTCGACACCTCCGGACGAGCGATGGCTAAAACAAAAGGGAATAGACGGTGTTAAAAGAGACGGTGAAAGTTCCCTGGAAAATGGAAAGCGACGTAAAAAGAAAGAGACGGGGCAACTGACTCCTTATATAAGCCCATGTGTTATCAAAATAACCCCCGGCAACGTATCCCATTCATCCAAGGCGGCACACCCAGTCCGTCCCTTTAACAAAGAAAAATCTATTCTTCCAATTCCTATTCGAATCCCGGCATATCAAACACTAATCTTAAGTTCTTTTCACGAGGTGCAAAGTGATATGTCCCCTTGGCGAATACTTTATGCCGAGGTCTCAGAGCAATAAAAAGAACTCGTCTAGAGAAAGTTGACGGTTCCCCCACTCAAGCGACCCCAAAGAACCTCAAGACCAATAAAGATCCTCCAGGCATTCGGAGAGATCCGGTGACGGACAATCCTAAGAAATCCGCCCGGTGACGATGTAAAGCCGTCGGTGGAAGTCTAAGGCCAGTGCGAACATGGCATTGTACATCCCCACATCAGCCGTCCTCCCCGTATAACACTTCTCATTCTTTTTAGGGAGACGGAGGGGAATGTGATCCGGGATCCTGAAACGAATACGCAACTCGAAAAAACTCGTTGCTCATCTTTGGGAGAAATTTATTGACGGCCCCTCCTCCCGGAAGGATGAAGGGACGATTACCTCTAGAACTCCCCGAAGTTCCCTCACTGGACTCTTCGTCACCCTCATCCTCATTACCGTCACTACTAACCTCTCTACCGTCATCCCTATCTCCGTCACTATCGATCTCTTCGTCACCTTCCTCCCAGTTTCCGTCATCAACAACTTCCTCGTCGATCCCCGACCTCAACCTCACTTAACACCTTTTCCCTAACTCCCTCAACACGGTCTTCTACGTCAATACTAAGGGATTGGGCCGACGTTTCTTTTCTGGACGACTCAAAAGCCGTCGGACTCTTGACCTGAGCCAAAAACTTCGTCGTAGCCCGCTCCGTCGCGGATCGACGATTGATCACTCGACGCGTCACTTGACATCCGACTACCTACAAGTGACGGATACACCCTAAGTTCCTAGACCGACGTTCTCAATGAAAGAAAAAAATTTTTGGGCAAAAATAAAAATAAAAAGGAAGCAAAAAGAAAGGAAGAGGAACTTACAGGTGAAATAGATCTTGAATAAATGAAACAACCTTTAAGAGTGACGGTATTGGTAAGAACTGATTTAACGAATCGTGAGTAAGAGCGACGGGTTCTCTCTTAAAAAGATCTGCGAAGTTAAAATGACAAAATGAAACAAGGCGTGATATTTATATAAGGGGAAAAACGCACGGAATGCGAGGCGACGTCCGTACCTAGAAACGAGGCCAACGATCGCCGCCACGTGACCTTGCATTAAATAGCTCGCGGCTCGAGGAGGCATTCATAATTCGTTTTCTTTTTCAAAAATAACTCAACATCCGACGGTTTAAGCGTCGAACATGTAGAGTAGGGGGCGACTGGTAAGGAAAAAAGGAGTCTAGCCTCAAACCGACGGTTCTGTGCGACCTTCCATACATAAGCAGACGGTGCTATAGCAGACGGTCTCCAAGAGTGACGGTCTTAATAGTTGACGCCCTAAAAGCTCAAGGAAATAAACCGAGGCCGACGGGCCAAGTATAAATTGACTTGCTTCCCACGCTATAAGTAAGGAATTGACTTGTTTCCCACACTAGAGAATATTCAAGAAACCCCTATAAGGAAAGGATCCCGAAAAATACGCCCAAAAGGACTCCTATAAGGAAAAAACTTCTACTCCAAGGGAAAGAGGGATGACCACGGCTACTATAAAAACCTTAGCACCCTCGTGACCCAAGGTACGCATAATTTTACCCTTTCTAGCACTCTAGAGCGGTGAGAATAGTTCTAACTTGACCTTTGGAGGGTATTTGGCCGGTACCACACCGGTATTCTCTGCTAGGTTATTCCTTTTCGTTGTGCAGGTGCCATTTGCGATCGTACGAGGAACGTGTGACTCACTGGTGGTATTCTTTTCGGCATCATCAAGGATTATCTCTCGATTTGTGAATTGAATGGAATCAACAAAGAAATATTTCTAGCTAAACTGATTCACTGAGTTTATGGAAAAATATCAAGAATTAAGATGAAGATGAAGAAAAGAAAGGTAACAAGATAGATGCAGAGGCAGAGAGATAGAGAGACAAGAGATTTTTCTTTTGTTTTGAAATTCATGATCTCTATTTTAGTATACTTAAAAGACAATTACGTTATATTATTAATAAATTTGTCTAGTATTAATTTTGATTTTAATATATTTTAAGAATAAATTAATAAATTTATCTCTTACAATTTAATTTTGTTAGGTAAAGTTTGACTATTTTGTTTTTTTAATTTTCTGCATTTTTAAGGATTCTGTAAAGTATTTTTAATGCATTTTATTTGTCAATAAAAGTGTTTAAATTTTTTTTAATTAAATTATATGGATAAATATATTATATATATATATATATGTATATATTTTTTTTTTTACAAAAGGGGCCTTAGGCGATTATATTAATTACATCATCACCTATTAAGCCGGCCCTTTAAGTCGAAACATGTGTTTTCTTAGCAAGTTCTGCAGAGTCTTTCTTGCCTTGTTTGACACTTTTACCGTTAAAACTACTCCCCACCCAAGCGACAACACTTGGAAAATTTGCAATTGGACACCTTTAAGTTGAAACATGTGTTTTCTTAGCAAGTTCTGCAAAGTCTTTCTTGCCTGTTTGACACTTTTACCTCTAAGTTGAAACATGTGTTTTCTTAGCAAGTTCTGCAAAGTCTTTCTTGCCTTGTTTGACACTTTCACCATTAAAACTACTCCCCACCCAAGCGACAACACTTGGAAAATTTGCAATTGGACACAAAACGTAAATGAAGCATGAGAGATGAAAGTAGCAAATATAAAAGGAAAAGGAAGGAAGAAAAAGAGGAAAAAGTTGAACCGAAAGTTGAAACGTGTGTTTTCTTAGCAAGTTCTGCAAAGTCTTTCTTGCCTTGTTCGACACTTTTACCCGTAGTTGTCAAAACGATTCAGTCAAAATGTGAATCGAATCATGAATTGGTTTTTAATTTTTTCATATCAGGTATCATATCGTGTATCATAATTTTAATTAAATTATATGGATAAATATATTATATATATATATATATGTATATATTTTTTTTTACGAAAGGGGCCTTAGGCGATTATATTAATTACATCATCACCTATTAAGCCGGCCCTTTAAGTCGAAACATGTGTTTTCTTAGCAAGTTCTGCAGAGTCTTTCTTGCCTTGTTTGACACTTTTACCGTTAAAACTACTCCCCACCCAAGCGACAACACTTGGAAAATTTGCAATTGGACACCTTTAAGTTGAAACATGTGTTTTCTTAGCAAGTTCTGCAAAGTCTTTCTTGCCTGTTTGACACTTTTACCTCTAAGTTGAAACATGTGTTTTCTTAGCAAGTTCTGCAAAGTCTTTCTTGCCTTGTTTGACACTTTCACCATTAAAACTACTCCCCACCCAAGCGACAACACTTGGAAAATTTGCAATTGGACACAAAACGTAAATGAAGCATGAGAGATGAAAGTAGCAAATATAAAAGGAAAAGGAAGGAAGAAAAAAGAGGAAAAAGTTGAACCGAAAGTTGAAACGTGTGTTTTCTTAGCAAGTTCTGCAAAGTCTTTCTTGCCTTGTTCGACACTTTTACCCGTAGTTGTCAAAACGATTTAGTCAAAATGTGAATCGAATCATGAATTGGTTTTTAATTTTTTCATATCAGGTATCATATCGTGTATCATAAGATACACACACTTAATAAAATTTATAAAAAATTATAAATATACATATATAAAGAGTATATTTATTATAAATTTTGAATATATTCAACTAATGACTAATTTATTTGTCACTTATGTAATAATATATTAATATTTAACAAGCTAACTAAATAAATCAAACTAGCATGTGTTTATAACATACATATTCAAATTACTTAAATTTAAAAGTGATAATATATTACAAATAACCCAAAAATAATAATTTATTTTCATCATATTCATCAAATTGCCTAATCAACCCTAACTCTATCATCATATTTATAATTTTGTAAATTTATTTCTTCATTAAAAATTTTTTCATCGTTATTCATTATTAATATTTACTATCTCTTCTTGTTCTTTTTATTTTAATAAGTTTTTATAAATTTTTTTTGACATTATAGTTTCTTGGACTTATAACAATAAAAATAAAATAAATTTTTAAATAGTAAAGTGAAAGGTAAGTATGTATTGTGTTGTCCAATTGTAGGAGAGATGGGAAAAAAACTTATAAATATATTATTTTAGTAGGCTAAATTAAGTAAACTAATAATCTTTTGCTAAAAACAAGTCTAACAACTTGTTAGATTCAAATAAAAGTATAAATTTTAACAAAAAATCTCATTTTAAAGCATTTGTTAATGTATAAATGCGATATATACGATTTTACGATACGATTCATACGATACGCACACTATATCGTACGATTCATGAGCACTTACGATATGCCGATACGATACAGAACTTTTTCCATACGATATGATACATATCGCATATCATACTATCTTGACAACTATGCTTTTACCATTAAAACTACTCCCCACCCAAGCGACAGCACTTGGAAAATTTGCATTTGGAGTTTTGGACACAAAACGTAAAAGTAGTCATTAACTAATTTTGCTAGGGATAAAAAAACAAGAAAGGAAGAAAAGGAGCAAGGGAGACCGTTAAAAAGAGAGAAAGAAAGGAAAAAAGAAATGGTGAAAGGAAAATGTTGAACCCAAAGTTGAAAGTTGTGTTTTCTTAGCAAATTTTACAGAGTTTTTCTTCACTTGATAATTTCCCTTTTTCTTCAGTACGTGGTCAGAAAAAAATTTCCCATTTCCTTTCCCATGACTTGAATTGACTTCTCTCCTTAAAAAAAAAAGAAAAAAAGAAAGATTGTATTCCGTTAAGACATTTGCTGATTTTTCTATATTTTTTTTTATGTAACTTTTAGGCTTATTTTTCCACTATAATCAATATCTTTGAAAAAATATCAGCTACTAAAGGCAATTATATATTTGCCATATCTATATTCTATAATCCCAGGTATATATAATATACTGCCACTCGTTGAACTCGGCTTCAATCGGTCTAGCATTAGAATGACAATGAAAATGGAATATACACCTATTGTTTCTTTTCTTTTTCTACGAAACTCACTTCTTACACCTTTCTCAAATGTATAAAAAAAAAAAAAAAAAAAAGGGGTACCAAAAGCATTATTTTTTTCAAAGACCATCCCAACCTCCCAACCCATGAATCAAGCAACTTTTAACTCTGCGACCAAAAACGCAAAAAAGAAAACGGAATTTTTTAAAAGAATAAAATAAAAAATAAAGTTGGATTATCATATTATTAGCTTTGCTCTCCTTTTCTAATTAATAAAAGGGAATGTTAATGAATGTCCTAAAAGTATTTGTTAATTAACCATTTTAGAAACTTTTTATAGAAAAAGAAAAAAGTAATTGATTTATTTGACAGCTTTTTATATTTTTCATGAAAGTGGTATTAAAATTTCCTTAAAATAATTAATTAATCAATACTTTTTTTTTTTTTTTTTTTGGAGAAAGAATTAATCAATATCTTAAGGACATTTGTTAACAACAAAATAGGTCAGCCAATGTTACCTAATTCAAATAGAAAGTAGATGCAAGACGGAGTAAATATATATAATAAGATAATATATAGACAGAACACATTCCAAAGTTTACCTGAACTTTGACGTTTCTAATAAGAAATAAAAGGAAAAGTTGAGTAATAATTAATAATAAAGATGTCTTCATTTTCAAAGCCTTGACACTTTTTAGACTCTTACTTGTATTAAACTATTGTACAGTACTTCACCCAAAGTTTATCTAGTTTAGACGGCAGACAATGGACATGCAATGAAACTAGCTTTTTTTTTTTTTGAGGAAAAACTAGCTTTAGTATAAAGGATGTAACAATTTATGCTTTTTGCATCATTTCATTTGGAAACTTAAGATTTTATATTATTATATCCACATCATATAAAATACAAACTATTTAGTATTTACACTAATCTCTCTAAATGGCTGAAAAAAGGTTATAAAAATTTCTTGAAATACTTTTTTGACGTTTTCCCTCAAAGCTCTTTTGTGTAGTGTATTAGAGCCCGTTTGGATTGAGTTTTTTGATAACTCAATTCTCTATTTCCATAACTCATAATTCAAAAATAGTGGGATCCATAGTAAAAAGTTTGTTTGGCAAACAATAATTCTATTTCCATAACTCTATTTCCATCACTCATTTCGATTTTGAATTATGAGTTATGGAAACTAATTCAAACCAAAAGTTGTTTGCAAGGTTTCCATAACTCATAACTCAATAAGATATTGTAATTAAACACACATAGGGGACCCACACCAAACTTTTGACCACCTTTTGACTTTTTTTTTTTCTAAGAAATAAAAGGTCGTTTTTTTTTTTTTTTTTTTTTTTTTTTTTAAGGGTTGGCATTGTTCTTCTCTTTTTTTCCTGGGTTGACACAATTCTCTTACTTTTTTTTTTTTTATGGGTTACTTCATTCGGTTTTTTATTTTTATTTTTATTTTTTTTTTTATATTAGCTTCAATGGTGAGTTGGGTACTAAAAAAAAAAAAATGCTTTTTGCATCATTTCATTTGAAACTTAAGGTTTTGGGACCCATGAATAGTGTGAAAAAATTGAGTGATGAAATTAAAAGTGATGTTGCCAAATGAGTGTGGAAAAATGAGTGATGAGTGATGAGTGATGAGTTATGAGTGATGAGTGATGAGTGATGGAAATTGACTTTTTGAAATTGAGTGATGAAAAAAGCTTACCCAAACAGGTTCTTAACTTTTCATTAGCCATAAGATTTTTTACATATGACAATAGCTTATCAGGTGAAAAATCAAAACTCATTTTGATGCTATTTCTAGAATGTTTTATAGTTAAAACTTATTGCTTATATCTTATGATGTATGTACTTTTATCTCTTTAAGATTTGTTTAATTTATTGTAGATTATCTCTCTTATTTTCTATTAAACAAGATTTTATCAACTATGTTAATTATTGATTACTTGATTATTACCAATGATTTTTCATTATATATATATATATATATATATATATATATATATATATATATATATAAAAGGTAGAATCTTATGATTTTTGATTTGGTTTGGAAGGTCCTTCTTCCCAATAAGAAATGAATGGTATATTTTATGGCTAAGACCAGTTACATTATAGTTCTCTTATACTCAAGTCTCTCCAACTTGAATAAGGTAGAATTAGATCCTAAATCTCTAATAATTCACCAAGTTTTGAGATGAAAAATTGAAAAGTCCTTAGAACTTTCTAAACTGATGAATTTTGATATCATCAATTTAAATTTTCATGTCTACATGAGTATAATAAAAATGAATAAATTATGATATAATAATAATAATAATAATAATAATAATAATAATTTAAGAAATGACCTAGAACACTCCTTAGACAAAGCCCATTTATACAAAAATGACCTAGAATATTCCTTAGACAAAGCCCAAGTTCTGCATGTCCCATTGGGCCTTAAATCTACCACTTGCGCTTATCACAGAAGTGACCTAGAATACCCCTTAGACAAAGCCCAATTATACAAAAATAGTTTTTGATAAAAAAATCACACTCATTGGTCCCAAATTTCCAGACGTTACAAGATCAAAGGGAGTGGGTTATAGTATGCTTACATTTTTTTGAAGGATCATTGTTTCAAATCCTATTAACCCACAAACCCCCCCCCAAAAAAAAAAAAAAAAAAAAACCGTGGTAATTACCCATGTGAGTTACACAATACATCTTAGTACTTTTTATTATTATTATTATTTTTTATAAATACGATAACAGGAATAGTAAATGTTATGACTCTACTTATATTTAAAGCAACAATCAAATACCAAGCTATATTTATTACAATGAAATTCTATATGAAGGTTTTTTTTTTTTTTTTTTTCCTCATTAATATTATATGTACATTGGTAGTTGGGGGAGTAGGGTATTTGAACCTTTGATGTTTCCTTTAGAAATATTACGGAGTACTAGCTAGTTCAATTGTGGAAGGTCTTTGCCTATACAAAAACTCTTCAATTCATTTATATTAGAAAATAACTAGTCGGAAACCTGCAACGATTGAACTTACCTATTTATAATAGACTAAAATAATTTTATAAAATTTTAAATTGATTATGAAACTATACTATTGCGTGAATTGCTCCTATCTTTTTGAGTTACAATTTGATGAATAAGCCAAATTTAGATATTGAAAAAAAAATAACTAAAAAGTTCCGATGTTAAAACGTTCAAAAGGGGGAAAAATTTGAAAATTTCTCTGGCATTGCCTAGAAATTATTGAAACAAAACAAAATATATATGACTACCAAATAGAGAAATATAAGAGAAAGATAGGTTACCTTCAAGAGAATAATCTATACTTATAATATTTTCATTGAAATTTGCTAAATTTTGTTTCAAATATTGCAAAAATTGAACAAAAAAAATTTAGATGGTCAAACTTTCAAAAGACAATAAAATTAAAAATCAAAACATTTAGAACCTACAAATTATAAAAAAAAAGTCATTTTTATTGTAGACAATTTAAAGGATGGAAAGCTTTTCTAAGTTTTTTTATCCAATTCTTCCTAATTGATGAAAAATTTGGTTCAAACATTGTCGAACACTTTGAAGGTGCAAATAATATAGGCTTCCAACATAATCTTTAATTAATAAACAAAGAAGCATGACACCATAAGAGAAAACATAAGATAACATATAGTGCATATACCTTACTCCACAACTATGAGAAAATATCCACACAAAAGAAATTGAAAACTTGTACATACGTCTCCATAAGGTAAAGCTTAAGGTTATACAATCTAAAATAATATAGAATATAGCATCTTTGAACCACACAAAAAGTTAGCAAACTTACTACAATACTTGTAGTTATACTATATATTGTAAAGTACTACTCCATACAAAACAAAAGCTGAAAAACTTGAAAAAACTAATTCACAAAAAGAGAAAAAGTAATAGCAAGCGTTTCCCAAAGAAATTTAGTTTTAAAGGGTTTTTTCTCTCTTAGTGGAGATTTAGAAGAGGAGATTGCTCTAGGGTTTTCAAAGATTTTGTCTCTTATATATATATATATATATATATATATATATATATATATATATATATTTATATATAAAAGAGATTCTCATTTAGACTCTCTCACTATTTAGTTTTAAAAATTAAAATTTTTTAAATTAAAATGATGATGTGGAAAATTGTGGGAGTTTCATAGGTTTCGGTTTTATATATATATATAGATTAACCTAACGAAGATTGATATGGCCCTTCAATCATGTGTGTCATTCTATTACTCAACATTTGTCTATAGTTTGCATGGAGAGAGAGAGAGAGAGAGAGAGAGGTCTGCCCCTTGGTGTACATCAGACACAAGTTTACGTGGTTTTGAGGTGTCCACATCAATGTGAAAATGTACCCCAAAATGTGCCATGAAGGCCATTGTTGGCTTGGCTAGCCTCCAATACAAAACAAAATTTTGAATTAGCTCTCTCTACTCCCTACTCTCTATTGGAGATGGTGACTAGTGAGACAAGATGCTGCAGGAATGTCTCAAAAATCTAGGGAACTTTTAATTTGTCAACTTTTCTTAGCACAAGCTAGTTTGCTAGTTCAAATCAAATGGAAATGAAGAGCCAAATATATTTTCATCTCCATTTTATTGGATGAGCTAAACACGTGTATTAAGTTTTATGTGGATTAACGGAAGATATGGATGAAGGGGTTCTTGATACAAACAAAATAGAATTTTAAAGGGTAAATTTTAAATTCTGAAATTTTGTGGTGTAAAATCTAAAAATCTCAAAATTTTAGAAGTGTAATTTGCAATTCAATATTTATTTAATTTAGGTTTTTCGTCTAATTACATTAAAAAAATGCTATTAAATATGAAATTAAATAATGAAAAAACATTATTTACATCTTTTGTACAATTCTCACATTGAGGAAAAAAAAAAAAAAAAATTAATGGCAATGTTTTATCCTATGAAATAAAAGAGAAGGAAATTTTTTAACAAAATTGGAGGAATAAATGAATTGAGTAAAAATTTAAAATTTAGAAAAATAAATTGAAAAAAATAAAGTTAAAAATCTTAAATGAATTTTAATCACAATTTTCATAAAGCCTAATATATATACCTCATGGGTCCAAAACTGCAAATAGTTGAGCAAGTGACATTTGTACTACAAGTCTAATAGAATAGTTGTTTACCGTTAATTAGCTGCGTTTTGCAACTATCCGGTGCGTTTCGAGACTGTTCATTTTTCAACAACCCCTTTTCCCGAGAAACAAACAGTAACTGAAAAACTTGAATATTCTCTCCCGCCAATCCTCAGTCTCAGTTCAAGGTTCAAAGTCCAACACTTTTTCCCTTTGTTTTTATTTTTAAAGAGGTTTGTTTAAGCTCTGATTGGTTGCTGAGAAAATTTAGAAGAAAAGAAGGGTGAAAGTTTTGGGCTTTGGTTTATAAAAACTGCTCTGTTGGGATATAATAGAATTTATGGTATTGAATGTTACATTTATTACTTAAAAAAAAGTTGAAACAACATAAGAAGAGGATATTCACATTTCAAAGGTCTGTGTTTTTTATTTTTTAAATTTTATTTTTCAGAATCCACACTATTGAATTAAACCCAGTAGTCTAATTAGGCTTAGCGTGCAGAAAGTTTTACCGTACTATTGAATTAAATAAAATAAAGTAATGCTTTATGTATGTGGGCACCGAAAGTTCTGAATTTTGAATTTTTATTGTAAAGTTGTTTGTTCATTTTGTTGATGAATTTCAGTATTAAGTTTAAGTAACTAGCTCAACAGCTATTATAGGCTGTTCACATTGCTGGGACAAAAGGGCATTTCTCTCCAATATTTTACGAGCAGAAGGGTATTCTGTTTTGTGATGCAGTGGCTAATTTAATTTGGTTGTATTGTTAATCACATGATTTTAAAGCTAGCTTAACTCTGCTAATTTGGTTAATGTTTTTCAGTTGGTGCTGGGTGGGCCTTTCCTTCCACACATTGAATGCATTCTACGGTATAAAGCATTGTCAATGTCTTCTCCTGTAGTATCAGCATCTGATGCTGGAAATCAAAGTACCATAAAAGGTATTGGCAGGATCAATGGTAGACCTTACCAATCTTGTGATCTAGTAATACAAATTGAGAGGGACTTTAAGCTGGTATGCACTTGAAGCGTTATTTTCTTAATACCTTTGGACTCCACCACCACTCCCAATCCTTCCCCCACACCCCAACCCAACCCCCCTCCCCCCGCTTTTTCCAGTATTATGCATTCTGTAATATCATGTTTTTTTCTTGTTGAAAGTGGTACTTATGCAAGTTTTAATTATTGGCCATTTGAACTTTTGAAGAACTTATAATTATGTTTATCACGCAGTTCCTTGAGTTACTGGATGTGAAACTGTGCATGCTTGGAAGTCACCAACTTCAAAATGCAGCAACTGCCACCTGTGCAGCACTCTGTCTTCGTAATCTAGGTGAATTTTTATATGTGTGCTAATGTTTGTTCTACTTGGACTCTAGCTATGGAACTTCCTTTGATTTTTAAAGTCAAGAAGTATTTATGTGGATTTCTTTTTCCCCTTCAATTTAGGATTTGGTTCATATATGCCTACCTTCATTTGATTTTAGGATTTGGCCTCAAACCTAAGATGGATATGCCATGACTAAGGATAACTAGTTTCTTTTTATATCTACGCAAGGTACTGATAGTCTTAGCCCTTGGGTTGTCTTTCATGGTAGCCATTTGGGACTTTTACTGCTTTCCCATAAATGCTAACCCCCTGTGATCAGTAGAAGATTACCTCTCTCTCTTTGCTTGTTTATAAGTTCAGAGTTTCTTCGTGGGAAGCAAAACTTTATGGTGTGAGCCAAGCACTGGTGAAAAGAAAAATAGTGCAGCTGGCTCAAAAAAAAAAAAAAAAAAAATGGTTTATGATTTTTTTGAGCAATCTTTAATCAAGTCCCTTTAATACATTTATGGATACTCTAGGATGGAGAATTTCAGATGGATCCATTAGGGCTGGTTTAGAGCATACATTCTTGCTTGGAAGAAGTCAAATTCTAACATCAAAAGAAACTGAGGCACTAGGACTACATGGAACAACAGTATTGCTGGATGGAGGTTTGATTCTCATGCTCACATTGTTACTCATTTCACTATTCTGAATGAATTGAGTTGAGTATTTAACCCATGAGTCTTACTTATAATAACCATACAGTGTTTCACTTTTTTGCATGTCAGTATTGTCCTGAGGACATTGTTTTTTACTCTAATTCTTGTTATATATTTATTTTGACTTTACAGTTGTCATATTCTTTTGAATATTTGCAAAATCTTGTGGGCATTGTAGGAGGAATGTTCTAGATTCAAAGAATTTTAGTTATACTGTTAGCACCAGATGACAAAAGCCAATCCTTATTACAAATTAATTATCAAAAAGAAAACAAAACTCTCAATAGTTCTTTTGAATGTTTTCCAGCCCACACCAAAGAATCTGCTAATGCTTTGGTGAAGACAGTAAAGATGACATTTGGAGAGGCACCATTGGCTCTTGTGGTTGCAATGGCAAGTGACAAAGACCATGTTGGATTTGCAAGAGAGTTTCTTCAGGTATAGTCCCTTGTTGGATTTTGTTGTCTGTTACTAAAAATGGCTTTATTAGTTTATTAATTATTACTAATGTTGGAGGGTATAATGAGAACATGAATTGTTTTTATGTTATCAGAACCCCATCTCCCCCTTCCCACAAAAAGAAGCCTTCTTATGTCAAGATGCAGTGGCTCCCTCTATTATTTTGTGGGTACCAAGTGAAGCCTCCAAGGCTTCATTTACAGGAGGACAAGAACCCAGATTTATTAAAAATTTCAGTTCTAAAACGTATTGAGTAATTCTAAATGAAGGCTTAACTTTATGTGCATACCTTTGCTATAGGGTCTATTTGGATTAAGTGGTCTTATAAAAAGTGACTTTAGTACATGTTGTTCTGGCCCTTCTGGGTGGGTGGTGAATGAAGAGTCCTAGTCAGTGTTGTTAAAAGCTCACTTAAGCTCAAAGCTTGAAGCCCCAAGGCTCCAGCGCTTTTTGCCTCAAAAGCTAGGCTTGTTCAAAGAAGTGCGCTTTAGGTGTGCTTTTTTGCGCTTTTTCAAAAAGCTCAAAGCTCGCTTTTTGGAGCTTTTATTTATTTATTATATTTTTCACAAAAAAAAAAACCAAAACTGAATTAAAACTATGGGATCTTGACATTATTGATATAAACCATTGATTTTGCATATTTTTAGTGTAACTTATAAAAAAAAAAATATTTTGAGTATAACTTGTCCTAAAGCCAACCCACAACCTCCCAGTTTTTCTCTGTTTTTATTTTTTCTCCTTGATACAGTGACCCACCTAGCTCCTTGGTACCAATTACCATGTTGCAATGTCCTCATATTCTCAGCTCAAACATACCGGACTAATTGTTTAGTTACTTTAGTAGTCGATGTTGAACATAGCAAGCTAATTCTTATAGAGTTATAGTCATTAAGTAATTAAATTATTAACTAATATTACTAATTAGTCATAGGGCATTATGGATATAGGAGATTTAAGAAAGGATATTACATGGAAGTACTCATATCTAGCTTATCCAAAAAAAAAGACTTGACTTGCAATTTTTGTGTTAAAATTGCAAAAGTAGGGCATATCTAAATGTTCTATGAATTATATAAAAATTTTTATTTCAATTTATATGATAATTTGTTCATTTGATTGTTACATTTCAATTTTTTAAATTATTTTTTAAAATTATGCGCTTCACTTCAATCAGGCGTGTGTTTGCACTTTGCGCCTAGGTTCCAAGAGGCCTTTTTTTTACCAACACTGGTCCTAGTTGTTTGTACCTTCTTATCCTAGTTGTTTCAGGTTAACACAAATTAACCTGAAATGTGCGGTGGTGGTAGGCAAACACAAATAAGCAGTTTTGTGGAGCCTTGGGGAGTCCTAATTGAGACTTTACCACATTTTTTCAGGTGGAGAATTAGAAGCGGTCCTTCTGACAGAAGCTGACATTGCTGGAGGCAAATCTCGAACAACTTCAGCTTCTTTATTAAGAGATTGTTGGATCCAGGCTTCCAAAGAATTGGGCATTGATATTGTCCATGATGGCACGGCAAAATCCAGGGAAGTGTTCAATAATCTATTAGTATGCTCTGCAAGCAAATTAGAAAATGGAACCATATTAGCTGCTGAAAGTTCATTAATGGCTTCATTGAAGGCTACAAATCAGATCCTAAGAGAAAGAGCAGGTAATCAGTCAGGCATTATTGTAGTCACTGGATCTCTGCATATAGTTTCAATGGTGTTAGCTGCTCTCAGTGGTTAAGGCAGATTATTTATGATGTTGCTTTGTGTAATGGTTTCTATAGCTGATTTTGCTGACGGAAAATTGTAGTAGGTGCAACCCCCTTTTTAATTTGAGTGGGAAATAATGATTCTTATAAGTTATAGGGTAAATTTCACTAACTACCCCTGAGGTTTGGGGTAATACCAAGTAGGTCCACAACTTTTCAAAACTAACCAATTTGGTCCTTAGTACAACTTAATCTCTAACCAGACTTAACTGACGTTATTTCTTAACTCTCCCTTCTCTCTTCTCCTCTCTGACCCAAACTTCTAGGTCATTTGTCTCTTAACTCTCCCTTCTTAAAATGTACAGTGTTGGAAGACAATTAACTTTTTTAGTGTTGCTTCTTGTCGATCATTTTTCATTTTATATTTTATATTTTATATGCAATTAGAGTTATTCTCTATGGAATTAAATTTATACTGATGGCTTTTCATAACCCAATACAAAATTCTAAGATGGCAATTTTAATATTAACGTTATTTATTATATATATATAACAGGTCGGGTTGGGGGCCAAAATGGCCAACTAGCCCTAAAATTGTAAGTATATAGTTAGTTGACTTTGTTTAGAAACATAATAGCATACTAGCATCTCGAGTATAAAAGACTCGATTTTGACGTTCAAAATCGAGTCTTTCTGACTCGATTTCCAATCCAAATTTTTTTAAAAAAACTCTAAGTCTGTACAAGCCGTAAATACCCAAAACAAATTTAACAAACTTTACCGCTACGCTACGCAGATCGGATCGGATCGGAGGGAGAGAAAGAGAAACTCACCATTGCTCGATCGATCGGATCGGAGGGAGAGAAAGAGAGAACCTCACCGGTAGCGGCACTGGGGGCTCGCTACGCGACGGCGTCGCGCGCGGCCAGGGGGCTGCCAGGCACTGGGGCTCGCTTGAGCCCAAAGGTGCACGACCCAGCTCGCGCGAGCCCAGTGGGCGTGAGCCTTGAGCTGGCGCGCACGACCAAAGCTCGCGCGAGACCCAAAGCGGTTTCATTTTCGGTCATGCCGCGCTACCGGGTCTCCGATCTCGATCTTCTCTCCCTTTCATTTCGGTTTTTCGGTTTTCTTTTTTTTTCTTTTCTCTGGTTTTTCCGATGCTCTTCTTTTTTTTTTTTTTTTTTTTTTTTTTTTCTCCGGGTTTTTCCTCCGATGCTCTGGTGTTTGGTCCGAGTTGGTGCTATTTGTAGGCGTTAGAAATCGAGTCTTAGAGACTCGATTTCCATGTGGATGCCAAGTCACACCTCTCCCACATCAGAGTTGATCCAAGCTACAAACCGAGTCTGAAAGACTCGATTTTGAACGCCAAAATCGAGTCTTTTACACTCGAGATGCTAGTATGCTATTATGTTTCTAAACAAAGCCAACTAACTATATACTTACGATTTTAGGGCTAGTTGGCTATTTTGGCCCGGGTTGGGAGGTGCACGGGATGCAACAAATATTATTTCTAGTTCTGGACTTGCTGCATCAGTCATAACTACAATAGGCTGAGGAGGAGTAGAAAGACGATAGTACCCCTCAGGACCTGTTCCAGACCCCAACCGAGGGTTCCCTACTCGCCAGCTCAGAAGAACAGCAGCCACCGGTCGCCGCCGATGATCCGGCGGTCGACGTACCACGCGCTCCCGAGCCCAATTGTACGGACGGTGATGAGGCTGTTGATTTGGGGAAGGATTCTGATCTAGGGTTTTCGGAGCAATCGAAGAAATTAGGGCTTTCGAAAAATTCGGATTCTGAGGCTCAAGATACTGAAATTATTGAAGAAATGGCGGTGGAAGAGAACAAAGACGAAGAAGCCCAACTTTCCATGGAAGGCTCGACAAAGAGAAAGCTGGAGTTTCCTTATGGCGATACCGTAATCGTTGATTCTGAATCGGAAGAAGACGATTGGGAAGAAGAAGAGAAGAATCAGAGAAGAATCGTCTTGAGGTACCGCGTGGTGCCGGCGTCAATGGCGCAGGAGGAGAATAGAGCAGAGGGAGTGAAGAATAATCGTGGCGTAATTGGGAAGGAGGTTACAATATTGGATTTGTTGAAAATGTTAAAACAAAGGTGTAATGATGAAGAAGAAAAGGATGATGGTCTTAAGAGTGTTAGTGTTTTAGAGATTTGTATGCGGCGTGGAGTGACTTTTCCGCGGCCGTGTTGGTGGCCGGAAAAGGGATTTGAAGTATTTGATGATGAAGATGAGCAGGTTTGGAGAGAAAAAAAAAAAAAAAATGAAAGTTTTGGTCTTACCATGGTGGAAGAAGTGGTAGTATGTTTTGTGGGTCATTGACTAATTTTAGGGGTTGTAAATTTTGGATGCTAAATGGGAACAAAGGGATGTGTTTTGGGGTAATTGACTTTTTGGGAGCTGTTGATGTGGTAGCCAGTATGGGAAAAAGGGTGTTTTTCAAATGGACCACGTCTATTTCAGAAAGCAAAATCGACCGCCGGATCATCGGCGGCGACCGGTGGCTGCTGTTCTTCCGAGCTGGCGAGTAGGAAACCCTCGGTTGGGGTCTGGAACAGGTCCTGAGGGGTACTATCGTCTTTCTAGTTCTGAACATTTGGCTGCTCTTGGAGGTTCTCTGGAAAGCATTGCCATGGCAAAGTCGGGAATCATTAAACATGGCTGCCCAGTTAGGTTGTTCTCCCTATGCAATTCTTATTCCGATTAACATGATCATATAAACTGATAAAACTATGTTCTGATTAGTTTCAATCTTTGGTTATACTGCCAAGTATGGTTTCCTCCTCTACATGTTACACTTGCAAAATCTTTAGAGCAAATTACACAATGGACCCCACCTCATTGATATCCTTGGTAAAATGTGACGATTGATTATAGCTGTATCACCTTTTTCTGGCCTGGTTTTACGTAATTCTTTATGTTCTGGTTTCCTCGTATTAGGTGTCAAAACTATGATTTGTGGTCTCTCCGAGGATATTTTTTCTTCTTTAATGCAATTTTCTTGCTGTGCATTATGGTTACCTGAGAAAAGCATGCGGAATTTGAACAAGTACAGAGCATGAACAGGAGCAAGAAGAGATATATGTTGTAATGAAAACCTCTATAATTTAATTCGTGCAGCTCCAACATGTTATTGCTTAAGCAGACTAGAAGTGATGTTTTTGTTGTATACTGTCCATTTCTTCTACTCATTAATGTTTAATGGTGTCTTGAAGTGCCACCCAAGTTTATGATAATGTGCATATTGTTTTACATCAAGGCTGAAATAGTATTTTTGACTGAGATAACTATCTAAAGATGGATTCTCTTAGAAGTTGTACTCAATGATATGTTTTGTGATGCAGTGGCTAATTTAATTTGGTTGTATTGTTAATCACATGATTTTAAAGCTAGCTTTACTCTGCTAATATGGTTAATGTTTTTCAGTTGGTGCTGGGTGGGCCTTTCCTTCCACACATTGAATGCATTCTACGGGATAAAGCATTGTCAATGTCTTCTCCTGTAGTATCAGCATCTGATGCTGGAAATCAAAGTACCATAAAAGGTATTAGAAGAATCAGTGGTAGACCTTACCAATCTTGTGATCTAGTAATACAAATTGAGAGGGACTTTAACCTGGTATGCACTTGAAGCGTTATTTTCTTAATACCTTTGGACTCCCCCCCACTTTTTTTTTTTTTTTTTTTTTTCCAGTATTAAGCATTCTGTAATATCATGTTTTTTTCTTGTTGAGAGTGGTACTTATGCAAGTTTTAATTATTGGCCATTTGAACTTTTGAAGAACTTATAATTTTGTTTATCACGTAGTTCCTTGAGTTACTGGATGTGAAACTGTGCATGCTTGGAAGTCACCAACTTCATAATGCAGCAACTGCCACCTGTGCAGCACTCTGCCTTCGTAATCTTGGTGAATTTTTATATGTGTGCTATAGTTTGTTCCACTTGGACTCAAAAACTATGGAACTTCCTTTGATTTTTAAAGTCAAGAAGTATTTATGGGGATTTCTTTTTCCCCTTCAATTTCGAATTTGGTTCATAAATGCCTACCTTCGTTTGATTTTAGGATTTGGCCTCAAACCTAAGATGGATATGCCATGACTAAGGATAACTAGTTTCTTTTTATATCTACACAAGGTACTGATAGTCTTAGCCCTTAGGTTGTCTTTCATGGTAGCCATTTGGGACTTTTACTGCTTTCCCATAAATGCTAACCCCCTGTGATCAGTAGAAGATTACCTCTCTCTCTTGGCTTGTTTCTAAGTTCAGAGTTTTTCCTTGGGAAGCAAAACTTTATGGTGTGAGCCAAGCACTGGTGAAAAGAAAAATAGTGCAGCTGGCTCAAAAAAAAATTGGTTTATGATTTTTTTGAGCAATCTTTAATCAAGTCCCTTTAATACTTTTATGGATACTCTAGGATGGAGAATTTCAGATGGATCTATTAGGGCTGGTTTAGAGCATACATTCTTGCTTGGAAGAAGTCAAATTCTAACATCAAAAGAAACTGAGGCACTAGGACTACATGGAACAACAGTATTGCTGGATGGAGGTTTGATTCTCATGCTCGCTTTGTTACTCATTTTACTATTCTGAATGAATTGAGTTGAGTATTTAACTTGTAAGTCTTACTCCATACAGTGTTTCACCTTTTTGCATGTCAGTTTTGTCCTGAGGACATTGTTTTTTACTCTAATTCTTGTTATATATTTATTTTGACTTTGCAGTTGTCATATTCTTTTGAATGTTTGCAAAATCTTGTGGGCATTGTAGGGGGAATGTTCTAGATTCAAATAATTTTAGTTACACTGTTATCACCAGATGACAAAAGCCAATCCTTATAACAAACTAGCATGTAACCCGTGCTACCGCACGGGAATGGATATATTATTAATCATGAGTTTATTCATGTTTAAAAGGCTTAGTTAAGTCTAAATTCAGATTATTAAATAGAAAATTTCATTAACAAAACTTAGCAGTATGTTTTTATTCCCAAAGTATTCAATAATTTTTCTTCTTTTATGGCACCAAAAAGAAAAGAATCATTAAAATTTTCTCATTAAATTAGAGCAATGTTAATTGTTAAATGATTCAAATTTTATGGGATGAAAATGAGAGGGTAGATGAAATCTTAAAAAGTGATTTTTTTTTTGGTTTTTATATTCAATGAGACGTAACGACAAATTTTTGATAATCACAAGGATAAGGTTTATCACACTTTGAATTTTCCACAATCGATAAGCATTCGTTTTTGCAAGCCATGATGGGAATCATAATTGTAAAACTTTTGCCAAGCTTAACAAACAATTAATTAAAAAATAGAATATTGCATCTTTTTATTTAAGTGATGCTACAATGAGGGAAAAAATAAAATAAAAGAGAACTAAAGTAGCCTATGCACCAACTTAAACATTTCAAGGTCGATTGAGCATCTTTTGCATGTAACAACAAATTCTTCATAACCGTAAGGATAATGTTCATCTCGATTCCAATGTCCCATTCCAATTTTGTGGTATGCTTGAAAGTTTGGAACCTTCAGGATTTGACTCACAAAGTAGCATGATTCCATGAATATAAGTTGCAATAAAATTTTCACATGGAAGCGTTTTTTCAATTAATTTTTTTCTTCATTCAAAAAGTATTTGTCGGAGGACTAATTTGTTTTCCGTTAACTTGTTGAAGCGTTTGCAACTAATTAAGAAAAAGGGAAAAATTAAATTAATAGACTGCATAATTAAACAGAGTGAAATAAATAAGTAGGTACAAATTGAAAAAATAGTTTTTTATACCTTAATGTTTCCCAGGAGTGTTGCCGAATCTTTGCCCACTTTCGAAAAGATTTCAACCAATATGTCATTAGGAAGTTTTTTTTTAAAGTATTCATTTTTTTTTTTTTGAAATAGTGTTATAACATTTGATTTAATATTTGTAAGAAAATGATTTTTTTAAGGTTCATAGTATCATATTTAATAACAATACATAATAATAATGTGTTTTAGAATTTTGAAATGATTATACATGAATTTGATGGTGAAGTGGTTAAATTCATATAGAATTTGTATTGCAATTGGTTCTTAATGAATTTAATTGTTTCTATCCGTTAATATACAATCAAAATAAGTTTCAAAATTTAAAATAGTAATATGTAGCTATTAGATCAAATGATTGGAGTGGTGCAATTGCACAAAGGTTGTCACTTCAAATTTTAAATCCAACAATGGCTATTTCAATTTCTTATATTTTCTATATAGTAAATTTGAAAAAAAAAAAAAAAAAAAATCAACGGACAACATGATAATCAATTAATCATATACAATTTAAAGGCAACATTTAAGGAAATTGTCTGTGTTTTACAAAATCTGGACAGCTATAATAGCAATGAGAAACGAAGTACGTGGCTTAACCAAAATATGACCAAAAGTCAGAGATCATCAAGCACTAAAATACGAAAATGTAGTGACTAATTGAAAGGGTTTATGGGAAAAATATGAAAGAAAGAAATAATAGCACACTTTTTGGGCTTTGGGATTTTTCAAAAAGGGGCAAAAGTGCACACTTGATGTGCGTTTCATTGAATGCTTCTTGCCTATGGGGTTTTGCACTTCATGCTTTAGAAGTGGTATAAGTTTATCATAATAGTAATTTCACAAACTGGTAGTTTCATACTAAGAAGGCAACGTAAATAGTACTTTTTGCTATTCAGGTTTTATCATTACAGTACAGATCATTTTGTGGAAAATAAAAGATGCAATAGTAGAGTTATCTGGTACACGTGTATCCCTTTATGTTGGATGATTTTAGTACTGTTAACTACTCTAAATTTGAAGAATAGTAGTCCGGAATGATTTCCTTAATTGAAAAAAAAAAATCCATTCTAATGTAAAAACCAATGGAAATTAGTTTGGTTTTTGAAGGCATTCCAGCACCCTAAAATAATGAGGTATGCCAAAGCTTTCACATGTTTTCTGTTCCCTGTGTGGATAAGGCCCATGTTATAGTACATATACATGGATCAATTTCTACTTGGACAGCATCATGATAATTCTATAAAGCTTTTGCATAATTTCCTTTTATTATGAGCTGCCAAATATCCCTCACATTATTCCAATAAATTACAAGTTCTTCCATTGTAACGATTAGAAACCAACAGAACAAAAGTGGACCTAACTCATTGATTTATGACTATATTCACTATTCTGATACTAAAATTAGATAGGAATGAAATTATGCTCTGTCAAACTATTCTCTCCGTTTCCATATGGACCATATCTCTAGTTTTTCTGAACAACAGGTTCAGATATGCTTTTACTGATGTGGGATTATGGTTCTGAAGGACCTATATACCATTTTTATTATTGTAATAAAAATGATATGGATGCATCCTAACACGTCTGAAATTTTGCAGGTGTTGCATAAGGCTATGAAGGGTTTGGGGACTGATGACACCACCCTTATAAGGGTAATTGTGACAAGGACTGAGATTGATATGCAGTACATAAAAGCTGAATACCTGAAGAAATACAAGAAGACATTGAATGATGTACCTGCAATTACATATATGTACTTACATATTTGTATTGTAAGAATTCCGATTAAAACAAAGTAGAAATTAATTATAGTAAAAGTTTCTTCTAAATGTGATATAAAATCAATTGAAATGTAAACAATCATAATGCATCATGAAATGGTACAACTGAAATTCTGTGGAGTTCAAGCAACTTATAAGAAGCTGTCCATAAAAACAAAAATGTTAAAAGCTCTAACGAAAAGCATATTAACAATAAATCATATACTTTACCAGTAATAATAACAACACTATCAATAAAAAAGTAGCTGACCTTTTTCAAGAGAATAAGCAATTATTAATACATTATCGGGCTAAATACTAACCATATTTTTGTAATCACAACATAAACAGAGAAAAAAACTGACCTTTGTTAACAAAATAACCAGGTACTATGGAAAATCACTAATTACTTGTCATATTTTTTAATGACTTGAAAATTGATTGACGGGATAATAGAAAGTTTTGGTACAATTGTGACTACCGTTAAAATGAAAACATTAAAACCTCTAATAAATAGAATATGAACAGACCTATCAAATAATTGACCAATAATAATAACATAAACAATAAAAAAGAGCTGACTTTTGGTAAGAAAATAAGTAGTTAAAAGCCTCGAGTTCGTTGGCAACAGAGTTTCCCAATTTTATAACAATCTCTGTGGAGGAAAAAAGCACACCAAATAAGGGCATAAACTGTAAAAACATAGATGACAATAGTTTGTTTAAAGACCCTTTATCATATAAGTTACGAACAAATTTTTATGGTAAATCAGAATATACTATTACGCAATCAGGTATACAAACTAACCATATTATACAAACATTATGAATTGGCCACAAACCTCATAGTTTTTTCAAGAACATTAATCAAATATGCAAAATTAACCAAAACCCAATTAGCAAATTGCAGAAAGAATGTATTCAACATTATGTGTTCACCCATCATATCAAAAAACTACCATAAAACCAAGAATGGCTAAAATAAAAATTAACACTTGCTCATAGCTTCTTCAACATTTGCTCATAGTTTCCTCCCCAAAAGCATTAATCAAATGCATAAAATCAATCGAGACCCATTGGCAAATTGCACGATAAACTAATACGACATTATGTGTTCACCATCAATTTACAAACTATCCATAGTATACAAACATTATAAATTGGCCACATAGCTCATAGTTTTTTCAAGAACATTAATCAAATACGCAAAATCAACCAAAACCCAATTAGCAAATTGCGAAAGAATGTATTGACATTATGTGTTCACCCATCATATCAAAAAACTACCATAAAACCAAGAATGGCTAAAATAAAAATTAACACTTGCTCATAGCTTTTTCACTAAAATCAACCAAGACCCGGATAGGGAAATTGCACAATAAACTAATAATATCATAATCCAACCATAAAGTTCAAACATTTATGAAGTGGGTATAAAAAAATAATTTTTTTTTAAAACCCACAAAAAAATTATGCATTCCCAATATACCATTTTTAAAACACCAGGAGTACCGGCGCCTTTGGGTGAGGTCTTGTACTTGGCGCGTTTAATGACATGCCCACGGCCATCGATCAAAGTAAAATTCACTCTTTGAGCTAAAATCCAAAACCCCGAAAAGAAAGTTGTGAAAGCACGATTGGGAAAAAAGGGTTTTTTGTGTTGTGTACGGACGAATAAGAAGAAGGGAATCAAAAATACAAAAAAAGAGAGAAATTTTTTGCTTTTAAATGGGTTTGCTTGGAATGATATGTGTGTGCGTTGTTGGCTTTGGTTTAGGGCTTTGAGAGAGAGCGCCCATGATGAAGGTGGAAGTTTTTTGTGTGACAAAAGGAGAAACTAATGAAACAGAAGATAAACATGCGAAAAAAAAAAACTTATATAATTAAAGAATAAAAATTATTCACAAAAAGGAAGGAAAGATCAGATGAGATGAAAGAAAGGAGTAATCAAACCCGAGGAAGAATTCGTTTTTTGAGCATAAACCAAGACCATTAAAATTGTGAAGAAAAGTACAATCGGAATAGATGCGAGAACCACCAGGACCATTAAAAATGTGAAGAAAAGTACAATCTAAATAGATGTAGAACCTCTTCTATATAAGATCTGAGAAATACCAAAAGGCATGCATCATTGATACCGAGATATTCTTTTGAAATTCCATAGCATTCATTGAAGAAAAGGGGAGCTGTATATTGAAGGAGAGGAAGGATTAAGGTTTTGAGAAGGTGAGGTGAACACGAAAATACGCGGGTGTGAAGAGCAGAATGTTTTATTCATCCAAAAAAAATAAAAAAGAAAGCACAGCGTTAATTGATTGAAATTGGTGTGTACACGTGAGACACAATTAGAGTTCTAATTTGGAATTGCAATCTGAACACGTGGCACAAAATTAGAGTTCTAATTTGAAATTGCAATTTGAATTTTTCTCTGCTTCACCTATTATTTTATATATATTTGGAATTGCAATCTGAACACGTGGCACAAAATTAGAGTTCTAATTTGAAATTGCAATTTGAATTTCTCTCTGCTTCACCTATTATTTTATATATAGATTAATTATCAAAAAGAAAACAAAACTCTCATAGTTCTTTTGAATGTTTTCCAGCTCACACCAAAGAATCTGCTAATGCTTTGGTGAAGACAATAAAGCTGACATTTGGAAAGGCACCATTGGCTCTTGTGGTTGCAATGGCAAGTGACAAAGACCATGTTGGATTTGCAAGAGTTTCTTTCAGGTATTGTCCCTTGTTGGATTTTGTTGTCTGTTACTAAAAATCTCTTTATTACTAATGTTGGAGGGTATAATGAGAATATGAATTATTTTTATGTTACCAGAACCCCATCTCCCCCTTCCGACAAAAAGAAGCCTTCTTATGTCTAGATGTAGTGGCTCCCTCTATTATTTTGTGGGTACCAAGTGAAGCCTCCAAGGCTTCATTTACAGGAGGACAAGAACTCAGATTTATTAAAAATTTCAGTTCTAAAACACATTAAGTAATTCTAAAAGAAGGCTTAGCTTTATGTGCATGCCTTTGCTCTAGGGTCTATTTGGATTAAGTGGTCTTAGAAAAAGGTGACTTTAGTACATGTCGTTCTGGCCCTTCTGAGTGGGTGGTGAATGAAGAATCCTAGTTGTTGTACCTTCTTATCTCATTCGCCACGTAGGGTTTAACACAAGTTAACCTGAAATGTGCGGTGGTGGTAGGCAAACACAAATAAGCAGTTTTGTGGAGCCTTGGAGAATCCTAATCAAGACTTTACCACAATTTTTCAGGTGGAGAATTAGAAGCAGTCCTTCTGACAGAAGCTGACATTGCTGGAGGCAAATCTCGAACAACTTCAGCTTCTTTATTAAGAGATTGTTGGATCCAAGCTTCCAAAGAATTGGGCATTGATATTGTCCATGATGGCACGACAAAATCTAGGGAAGTGTTCAATAATCTATTAGTATGCTCTGCAAGCAAATTAGAAAATGGAACCATATTAGCTGCTGAAAGTTCATTAACGGCTTCATTGATGACTACAAATCAGATCCTAAGAGAAAGAGTAGGTAATCAGTCAGGCATTATTGTAGTCACTGGATCTCTGCATATAGTTTCAATGGTATTAGCTGCTCTCAGTGGTTGAGGCAGATTATTTATGATGTTGCTTTGAGTAATGGTTTCTATAGCTGATTTTGCTGAGGAAAATTGTAGTAGGTGCAACCCCCTTTTAATTTGAGTGGGAAATAATGATTCTTATAAATTACATCAGCTTAACCTTCACTATGGATTTTTTTTATTTCAATATTTAGTGTTTTTGAAGTTTCAAAAATTCGAATTCTTGTGAATCCTGTTATGTCTTTATAGCTATTTGTTAAACAGTATTTTAGTTACTTGGGTCCTAGAAGAGTCTTTGTAGCTAGGGCTGGACAGGGCAGCCAACTAGGTCACCAATGCAGTTAGATTGTTCATCCAAAAATACTTAGGAATATATTGAGATTTTGCATACCACAAGAACATGGTTGTTAAAATCCCAATTCAGATTGTAGAATTTTCAATTCCTACAATCTTAGAATTGTTAAACAATTTAGATTGCATTAGGATTCATAGGATCTAGATCCAAATTGTGATTAGTTGCATTAGGATTCTATTTATGATTAGTTGTGAGTTGTGGAATTTGTGTTAAAAAGTATAACATTTTATTCTATTTGGACTAAACTCTTTAGTTTTGGCCTAAAAAGTACAAATAAAATAACCATTCAAAATTATAGATATGAGCCCTAAATAAGCAATATGAAAAGCATTTAATGCTTTTTAGCATGTGTAGCAAATCAAGAATTTGTGAATATATATATATATATATATATATATAAGTTTATTCTTTTATTAAAATAAGTTGGTAAATTACATGGTCCCTCTTTTGAAGTTTTACAAAATGACACTCCCTTCCAATATGGACATAATGAAACTCATCCCTCATCCCTTGAGATTTATATCAATGTAACACATAAGTTCATACTCTTTTGTTTTTTGATAATTTGAAAGAAGGCATATTTGAAGATTTGAACCCTAAATATTTTCGTTTGAAATACTAAGAGATGCCAATCAGTTAAACTATAAGACTCTTGACCATATTCTTTAACATAATAACAACAGAATATTCTATTTTTTTATTAAAAAATCATATTTGCTAGAATATATAATGATTTTATACATTAGATTAATAGAACTCTGAACTCTATTTAGGGTATACCCTGTTATATTCCAATTACCTCCAAGCAACGACCAAAAAAAAAAAATTTAGGGTGGAGTGTTATGCCATAAAACTCTTGGGGGTACCATTTTTTATTTTACCCATAGTTAGGGATTTTTCAAAAATAAAAAGAGTAGAAGATATAAATATATATATATATATATTTATATTGTTGTTTGGAAGTCACAATATGAGATAGCTTGTATTTATACAAACCCTCAAGGAGAAGTGTCATTTCTTGAGACAATTACGGAGCACTTTTTTGTGAAATCACATTAAAATTGGTGTTACCCTAAATTAATTGATTAAAAGAATGAAAAGCATATAGGCATATAATTCTTATTCTGCATATCGGCAGAATTATTCGTCACGCACTCCATAGGGCATGGGATTTGGGCAGAATTATTTTTGAATTTGACTCAATCATTGCTATGAACTTGATTACTAATTGAAAAGATCCTTGTATGGATCTTTCTACCTTGGTTCATGATTATACAGATATTATTTTCTTGTAATTGTAGTCCTTAATAGATTTCATTAGTTTGTAGGGGCTTTGTAAGGTGTTGATGCCAATAAGTTACTTTCCTTATATTCAATGACTTTGATTAATCTTGTTTATATAAGTTTCATTTATTTTGATCCTTAGGGCATAGTCCTCAATTTATTTGGTGTTTAAAATATTTACTTAGGCTTTGATCCATTTTACTATACAAAGTAATTAACCCATCTGTCTGTTCACTATTTAGATTACATTTAGGTATCGATATTTACTGTTTTCAATGGAACTTAGAATAATCATGTATTACTTTGCTTCCTATGATTCAATGGCATTAGATTTCATTAGATTTTATTTTTGTTTTTACTATTGCTTGTGACTTCATACTACACCTCCCTGAATTTTTTCGTTTCACATGTTTGATTTCTATCAACATTAAGAACGAAGACAAACCAATTAGGACTTCATAATGCTAGGTATTGATCAGAAAATATATATATATATATATATATATATATATATATATATATATATATATATATATATATATATATATATATATATATATTCACTGTACTGGCCGGCCGAAAGACTAATAGGATTAAAACTAAAAAATCTGAAGAAAAACTTATAAAAAAAAAAGAAAAAGAAAAAGTAGAATGTACAATCCACATTTGAAGTATCAAAATATAAAAAATTTAAATGCCACCTTTGGTGATAATATCAATGATAATTAAATTTAATATGGGGCCAACTAAAACATAAATATTCTGAAGAAACTTGGTTTTTTATGGAATTTGGTACAAGCAATTTATTTGAGGCAAATCCAAGACCTGCCACACTTCTTTTTTTTTTTTTTTTTCAAGGAAAAAAAAAAAAAAAAAAGCACACACAATCTCATCCTACTATAATATTAAGATCAAGTGTAATCCAAATTAAGCTTCCACCGCAAGCATAGATGTGAATCCCTGAATAAGAAAAGCATGTAAAATCATAGGCACGTCTCACAAGTAATCTTGCACAAAGTTTTTTCTTATTGTCGAGACCTACACAAGGTAAAATAATAGCCATTAGGTTGAAAAATTAAAACCAATTCAAGAAAAGAAATAGTTAGAGATATATCTAAATCGAAAATTTTTCACAAACCTTTTAGTGAAAGTGCAGTATTCCTTAGCCATGAAACATCCTTTGCAATTTTGCAATATTCACTATCATTGCCACGTAGAGCCAATCATTCAAGTTGCTTGTCGTCCGGAAATATAGATGTCTTCAGGAATGATTCAACATCAAAGAGCCACAAACTCCCCAAAACCCCACCATGAATCCAAGCCCCATGCCAATATAAAGACATTTCAGGAATTCATCTTCATCTTCTTGATTGTTTTTACTACCGCCTTTAGGTGACTTAGCATTTGGTTCCGCATCTCCTGGACACTTTGGTGTAAGTGGAGGGCCACAGAGTGCAAGATTGCCAATGAATCCAGAAGGGTTAGCAACGGACTTGAGTGCACGATGGAATTCTTCCCGACAATTTGTTATATGACAAGTTCAGAAACTCGAGAAAGTTAAGATCAGCAATGCTAGTAGGAATTGAACCAAAAAGTTGATTTCTCGACAAATCCAAGGATTCTAACTGTTTCAAACTACCAATCCCTTGAGGAATTAGTCCTGTCAACATGTTTCTGCTAAGTTCAATGTTTTCAATTCTACAAGACTGAAAATTTCTGCTGGAATTTCTCCGGTTAATTTATTACTTGAGAGATCAATACTTCTCATCTCTCCAAAATTCTTTCCATAAACGTAAGAGTGTCCTTTCCAACTAACAATTGTATTGAAAACATAATTTCCCCCACGGCTAACTAAAAACGTAAATTGAGTGCCATTTAAATATCCGAACTCAGCAATATTAATAGGCTTATTTTTTGTATTTTTAAAAGCCATGGCAGTCAAATTATAAAGGCATTGTGGAATATTTTCTGAAATATTATTTTGAGACAAGTCAAAAAATTGAATATGTGCTAACCGGCATAGTTGTAGCGGTATGCATCCATGAAACTTATTGGAGTGAAGGTCAAGAATGATCAAATGATAACAGGCTTTCTCCCATCCAAGACGGTAGCTTTCCCGAAAATGAATTCTCTCTCAGATTTATAAATGACAACTCTGTGCAATTTTGTAATGACAATGGCAATACTCCCAAGAAGCTGTTGTTGCTCAAATCTAATACTCTAAGCTTTATCAAAGAGCCCATAGAGTCGGGAATTTGTCCGGACAAATTATTGTTGGCCAAATTTAGAATTCTTAATTATGTCAATTGACCAAAACAATCATTGAGGCCTCCGGATAGCTGGTTGTTTGAGAGATCAACGTAAATCAAGAATGGCGCCGATGTGGGGCATAGAAAATTATTTAAAATCCCCGAAAACTTATTGTTGGAGAGATTTAAGGTAGACACGATATTAAGTGGTTTATTTGGCAACATGCCCCTAATTTGGTTGTAGGAGAGATTTATAGAAAAGAGTACAATTTTGTACCAAAACCACGAAGGGATGGTATCCAAATTCTGTTATGGGAGATATCGAGGTTCACAATGAGTTTTTGAGTACTAAACCATTTTGGGAAATCAGGACCCAAGTTACAAAATGACAAATTTAAGGTATCCAATTGGAAAGGGGGCACCCAATCATCGCTGACTTTAAAAGTCAAAGAATTATCAGATAACGACAATTCCACTAAATTGGAAAGATTTGAAAAATGTTGGAACCAAGATGCAACAAATGTTGGAACCAAGATCTGAGATTTCACCTTCCAAAAGATTGGAACCAAGATGCAAACTCTGTAGCGCAGATAGGTTTCCGATGCTTTTAGGGCATCGACCCTTTCTAATGAGTATTGCACGCACCTAAACAAGTTATTTATGAACTCTACCTCACTTAGTTTGTTGTTCTCTATAGACAAATGCTGTAAAGCACACATATTACCAAAGAATTTTGGAACACCTCCTCCAAGTTGATTATCATCAAGAATGAGAGTTCAAGAGAATTCATTTTCTTGGAAGTATCCGGAATTGAACCTCCTAATTGGTTATCAGAGAGGTCAATCTCAACCAAGCTGGTACTATTGTTGAACAACCACGGAAATATTGATTGGGTGATATGGTTAGTAGAAAGATCAAGATAAGTGAGAGAATTGGAAAAGTTGATCCGAGGGTGAGATGAGAGATCGGTGACAGGAGGAAGATCACACACCGACAAGTTCAAGTTTGATAGTTTAGGGAGATGACTCACAACTTCCAGCCAATCATTGGCTACACCGAGATTTGTGGAACTTAGGTCAAGGTCTTCCATCGAGACAGACGAAAAAGCCATTCAAGATTTTCAACAATTTTCAAATCATTATTATCGAGATGAAGATATTGCAAGAGTGAAAGGTTTTCAAATTGATGTGGAATTGGCCCACCGAGATTGGCCCAAGGGATTTTAAGTTTCTGAGAGAACCGATAAACTTTGGAATATGGCTTTGATTAAAATCATTACCACCGAGAACAAGAGTAGTCAAATAAGGCAACTCAAGTAATGAAGGACTAGTGGGTTCCAGTTAACTCAACTGGTAAAGTCTCTGATGGTTGTATAAGAGATCCGGGGTTCAATCTCCGCCTACACTAAAAACTAATTGGTGTCTTGGTCTGATGATAAAGAGCTATCATCGGGAGCGGACGCCATAGGTTGAAACTCTCTCAAAAAAAAAAAAAAAAAAAAAAGTAATGAAGGGCTAATCATACCTTGCAAACCATATGAATAAAGGTGTAGCTCAATTACATGGCCTGTTTGGTTGTCGCGATAAACTCTGTCCCAATCGCAACAATTCTTTTCATCTTCACTCCCCCACGAAGAGAGCGTGAAGTTGCCATTAACAATGCCTTTTTTGAACTCAAGGAGGGCTTGTCTCTCCTTCTCTATGCACAAAACGCTGCCATTTCCAACACCCGAAGTGAATCCAAGGGCTGGTTTCAAATGTAGGAAAAGCGTTAAAAATGCATAGAGAAGTTTTAGGGACCTTCCACCCATGACCTTTATCATTGCCTATGATCGAAGAGCAATTAAAATTAGGATCAAGAAGAGAGGAAGCACAACTAGAAAATTTAGTGCAACAAGAATGATTTTTTTTTGGTTTCCAATCACTTAATAAGCTCGAGTCTCGTAATCCCCAACATAATAAACTATTTATAGCGATAGCTCCATGCAAAACATAAAAGAATAATAAATAATAAATAATAAAAAAGATTAAACAGGGGTCAAATTCAAGCTAACTCTTTAAGGTTTGTTTTGGAGAGAAAATGGAAAGGAAAATTTTGTTGAAATATGTTTGGTTAGGTGGGGAGGAAGGAAAATAAATAGTGAGATCCAGATGTTTTCTCCTCGGAGCCTATCAAAAATACCCCCACACGTTGGACTTCACCTCCAACGTGTTGATTTTTTTTTTTTTTTTTCCTGTTTACTAACATGCTTGGCTTTTTTTTTTTTTCTTTTCTTTTTTTTTTTCCTTTCTCTGTTCATTGACATGCTTGACTTCTTTTTTTTTTTTTTTTTCCTCTTTCTTTGATTTTGTCTGGACAGTTAGAGCATTCTTATCGGATGGTGGATAATCTTCTAAAATACAAAAAGTCCTCCATTTTACACATTTTGGTAAAAAAAAACACCCACATCAGTGGGTGTAAAGTTGTGTAAACTCATGTAAACATTTCCATGAGCTACGAGAACCGTGTATATTTACACGGTTACTATAGCTCGTTTATACATTACTTTATTATTTGTTTCTCTCTCCTCACCTCTCTCTCTTCGATCCCTCGATCCTCGTCCAGCCTCCTCCATCAATCCACCACAGTGCTTCGCCGTTCACCTAGCTTTCGCCACTAGCTTCACCGTCGATCCATCACAGTGCTTCGCCGTTCGCCCGTTTTGTTGCCCGGCTTCATCGTAGATCTCGTTGTTTGATCAATGGGTTCAATCTCTCTGTCAAGCTTCACAGTGCTTCACCGTCGATAAATGGGTTCAATAAATGGGTTCGATCAATGGGTTTGATTAATGGGTTTGATCCATCACAGTGCTTCACCGTCGATCTCGTTGTTTGATCAATGGGTTCGATCTCTCTGTCAAGCTTCATAGTGCTTCACCTTCGATCAATGGGTTTGATCCATCACAGTGCTTCACCGTTGATCTCGTTGTTTGATTTGTGGGTTCGATCTTGTTGTTTGATGGTGGCTGTGTGGGATGGCTTGGTTCTGTGAGAGAGATGAGAATGGGGAAAAAATGAATATTTTATTAAATAAATGTGTATAATAGATAAACCGATGTGAGTGTTTTGTAAAAATGGGTGTGTAAAAAAGAAAAAGTAGGTTTTAGATGTGTAAATTTACAAAAAATTTGCATGAACTGATGCAAATGCTCTTAGCTTTCTTCTTCTTCTTCTTCTTCTTCTTCTTCTTCTTTTTGTTGTGTGCTCATGGTTTATTTTCTCATTAATTTTGGTTGGTTTTTGTTTTTGTTCTTTTCTTTCTTTTTTTAGAAAACAGTTTTGGGTTAATTTCTAATGCTATTTTTTTTTTTTTTTTTACTTTAATGAAGTGTCCATATATACACAATTTTTTAAAAGTATAATGTGTTACTTTTGCTTTATTTAATAGAAATATAATGGTAAATTTATATAAACTTTATTTTCAACCAAACAAAAAAGTTTTCCATTTTTCCACTTTTCCACCCTCGCAACCAAACGCAAATGAGAGAAAATAAAATCTTTTCTATCTTTCCACTTTTCCATCGTCTCTCCATTTTCTATCCTTTAACTTTTCCACATTCCCAACCAAATGGACCCTTAAAGTCTTTGATATCATTCTTTTGTTAGCATTCCGTTAGTTGGGTTGTGAGAAAATATGAGTTGTTGTTGCAACCTCTTAAGGGCAACCAAACTTTAATACTTGTTGGTGAGACTAGACAGTCTAAACTTGGCAAAACCACTCAGTTTTTGATTTTCTTTTAAAAATGTTAAAATTACAAACTATTTTACATTTTTTGTTTACAAATTGTAGTTGTTGGTGTAATGAGTGATTATTAGGAGATAAAAAGTATTTTCAATGATGCTTAGATGAAAATCAGTAAGAAATTAACACATCAATAGTTTCTAAAAATGTTTATGTTGGTAGCATTACTCTTTTTTTTTTTTTTTTTTTTTTTTTAGATCTCAACTTTGAAATGTTTCACTTTTCTTGTTAAATAACTTCTCATCCTGAAAATGTTGTGGACATAGCATTTCTCTAAAAGGAAAATGCTACGTCCATAACATTTTTACAATAAATCATAGATATTAAATTATTATGAAAATATTGTGTGCATGAATTCAAGGTTGTTAAACCCAGACCGGACCGCACGGTCCGATCGGGAAACCCGTGAACCGTTCAGTTTCACGGTCTGTTTAAGGTAAGGAACCGTTCCATGCGAAAAAAGCATGGACCCTTCTGAAATGCGGTCCGACCGTTCGGTTACGTGAACGTGGGCGGTTCAAACAGTTTGAACGGTTGCATTACTTCTGCCTTAAAATGACGTCGTTCCAGCCTTTTTTTTTTTTTTTTTTTTTTTTTTTTTTCCCCTCCTATACGGCGTCGTTCAACCTTTTTTTTTTTAACCCTCTCTCAAGAATCACTTCGAAACCCTCACTCTCTCAATCACACGAAACCTCACTTCTCTCAATCACTCTCTCGTCTCCGCCTCTATCCCTCGTCGCCGTCGTTCCACCATAAATCCTACCGTCGTTCCACCCTTGTTCCACCGCCGTTCCACACTTCTTTTGGCTCAACCCGGATCGCCGTCGTTCCACCCGGATCGCCGTCGTTCCACCCTTGTTCCACCCTAAATCCTACCGCCGTTCCACCCTTCTTTTGGCTCAGCCCGGATCGTCGTCGTTCCACCCTTGTTCCACCCTAAATCCTACCACCGTTCCACCCTTGTTCCACTACCGTTCCACCCTTCTTTTGGCTCAGCCCGGATCGCCGTCGTTCCACCTTTGTTCGATCTCAAAGTCTCAATCACTCTCTCGACGTCACAACTCAGCCCGGATCGCGACTCACTCACTCACGCTCATCTCTGCCTCTCTCCCTCGTCGCCGTTACAACTCACTCTGTGCCTCGTCGCCGTCGCCGTCGTTTGGTACTTTATTACCCCTAATCTGTTTTTTCTTTATTAATTTTTGCAAGTTGATTGTGGATGATGATATAGACCTGAAGTGTTGGTGTATAAATTAATTTGGGTCAATTGAAAATGTGGATGATTGTGGATGATGATTGTTGATTTTTTTTTTTGCTGAAAGCATTGTTGATTTGGAAGATATGGTTTATTTTGAACAACAAACTTGACCATATCGTGTATGAATGGACTTGAGATGACCCAAGTGCTGATTTGCAATAAGGTGTCATTCTGAAAATTTAAGCAATCAGAGTTCAAACACGTCATATGCATAGTTATTTAAATTACCTACTGAAAATTTAATATAATCATTGATGTAAGTGAATACACTACTAGCAATTGTTTATACAGACCAAAATTTTGCACTTTAATATTTCCTTTTGGCTGTAATATATATATATATATATATATATAAATCTCTATTTTCAGATTTGGATGATTGGCTTCCATGATGATTGGCTGTAATATATTTATTTTTATTTTTTTGTTGGTGTATATGATTCACTTGATTGATCAATTATGCATATATAGCCAATTTCATCATGAAACAGAACTACCTCGGCATTCGGAACCTCTCTCGTATTTCCATAGTGGCATTCCTTTCCTATCCCCATTTTGCTGTCATAGTTTGTGATGTTGTAGTTGTAGAATAATGGCATAGCATCCTATGTGTTATCTGCTCCTTGAAGTTTAGGCCCCGCAAAATAACATTAATATTTTTTAGGTGCTTGAAGTTTATGATTCTCTCTATATCAGAACCTATAGATCAATTTGTGATTCTTTGACTCTATGACTTTGTGTATATTAGTTTGTTAATTTGACTTTGTGTATGAAGTTGTGATTCTTTGACTATTTGTATTTCAAAAATTGATGGGTCTATGCGTGTTTGATTGGTTGTTTAGTCTTTTAGATTAAAATGGAAACAGAGATCGGGTCTACTCCATCACATGAAGTTGATTCCAATGTAATGGAGTCTAGCTCTAGAGTAAGGGAAAATGTTGATCCGGCTTGGGAACATTTTAGCCTTGGGGCGGATGAGAAGGGATGAAATACTTTCACATGTATGTATTGTAGGCAAACATATAAAGGTGGGGGTATTAATAGGATGAAAAAACACCTTGTGGGGATAAAAGGTGATATTGGATCATGTAAAAAGGTTTCTCATGATGTGAGATACCAAATGTTGGAATATGTGAAGGAGTTTGAGTTGAAGAAAAAAGCTTAAAAACAACGTCAAGAAGAAATGCTTAGTGTGCCTTCCACAAATAGTGATATACAAGAAGATGAAGATGTTCAAGAAGTATATAGTAGTGGGTTGCCTAAAAAACTTGTTTTAGGTAAAAGAAAGGGTACAAATCCGGTGGATAATTATTTTGCTCCAAGAACTACTCCAGGAGCTCAACCTGGTCTTAAAAGTGTGTTCCAAAGTAAAGAAAGGGTGAGGCAAGCTGATATGGCTATTGCAAGATTTTCGTATGACAATTGCATACCTTTTAATGTAGTCAATTGAGTGTACTACCAAAAGATGATTGATGCTGTAGGTGCTGCTGGTCCTG
Source organism: Quercus dentata (assembly GCA_028216015.1). Taxonomy (NCBI): domain Eukaryota; kingdom Viridiplantae; phylum Streptophyta; class Magnoliopsida; order Fagales; family Fagaceae; genus Quercus; species Quercus dentata. Next base: position 16,265,112 of record CP116452.1, on the reverse strand, counting down.
GCTACAAAGGTCTATCTTATCATCTTTGACGGGTCCCTTTATTGAGGGATCAAAAGAAAGAGGTTGAGTTGTTAGTTGAGTCACAACGTAGGCATTGGGCAGAAGTTGGATGTACACTTATGGCTGATGGTTGATGAGATACTAGACATAAGTCATTGATTAATTTCCTTGTTTATTGTCTTAGGGGAATGGTATTTGTAAAATCGGTTGATGCCTCGGATATTGTGAAGAGTACTAGAAACTTATTTAAACTGTTTGATGAAGTAGTTACATGGGTTGGTTCAAAAAACATAGTTCACATGGTTCTTGACAATGCTTCCAATTATGTATCTGCTGGTAAATTGTTGTGTGAAAAGTATAAGACTATTAGCTGGTCTCCTTGCGCAAAGACATTGCCCGAATCTTGTGTTGCGGGATAAGGGAGACATGCCTCATGTGGAGAGACTTAAAAAACGTGCATCCAAAGTTACAGTTTTTATTTATAATCATGTAGCTTTGATTGCTTGGTTGAGGAAGAGACCTGGTTGGACAGATATTGTACGTGTAGGAGCAACAAGATTTGCTACTACTTTTCTTTCATTTGGAAGTCTTCATGTGCATAAGCATGACTTGCAAGCCTTAGTGACTAGCAAGTTCTTTGTGGACAATAGATTGGCAAGAGAGTCAAAGGCAAAAGAAGTAGTTTCTATCATTTTAGATAATTCTTTTTGGGATGATATTAATGTTCTTGTCAAGATTTCATCGCCACTCATTCGTTTGTTACGGATTGTTGATTCCGATCAAAGGCCTGCAATAGGATATGTGTATGAGGGCATGCATAGTGCACGGTTGGGAATCAAGAAGATCTTTCGAATGAAGAAGCACTTGTACAAGCCATACACCTCAATTATAAAACCGTTGGGACAAACATTTGTGTAAAGATCTTCATTTCTTTGCATATTGGTTAAATCCCTCTTTTCAATATGATGAGGAGAATTTTTGCCGGAAACCAGCAGTACATATGGCTGTTTTGGACTATATTGGGACAAAATATGATGGTGACAAAGAAAAGGTAATTAAGGAAACCCAATATTTTCGAGACCGTATTGGGAGCTTTGATAGAGATCTTGCATTGTCAACAAGCACAACCACTCATCCAGGTGAGAAGTAATTAGTTTACTTTAATACCATATGTTTATTAAAGGATATAGTGTGCATTCAAGTAATTAGTGTTGCATTCAAGTAAAGGATATAGTGCTGCATTCAAGTAATGTAGTTGGGAATCTAATTACTTTAATACTATATGTTGAGAATCTAGTCTTGGACTATATGTTTATGTTAATTAATATTAGATTATGTTGTGTTATGAAAATTAGATGAATGGTGGAAGTTGTGGGGTGCTGATGCTCCAAACTTGCAAAAATTGGCAATTAGAATCCTTAGCCAAACTTACGCTTCTTCCGGATGTGAGCGTTGTTGGAGTTTATTTGATCAAATACACTCTAAGAGGAGAAATAAATTGGAGCATCAAAGGCTCAATGATCTTGTGTTTGTTCATCATAACTTGCGATTGAAACATAGGTAACTAAATGCTATATCTTGTCATTATATTAATTTTTAAAAAGTCATTTATATAATGTAATTGTTAGTTACTAATTATGTTCAAATTCCAATAATGAGCATGACATTTTATGATGCAGGCTTTACAACAAAAAGTTTAATTTTGACCCCATTGATTATGCAAGTATCGACAAAACTGATTTTTGGGTATTTGTGGAAGAGGAAGACCCATATCTTAATTATGAAGAGTTGGAGAATGCAATTTATGAAGATGGTGCATATCTAGCAAGTGCAGGGCCTTCTTCTAATATTGAAGGTTAGTTTATATATAAAAAAAATATAATAACCTATATTGATTTTTCTTTTATTTTTTAAGCTTGTGTAAACATTTTTATGATTTTTCTTTTTATTTTGTTCAAACTTGTGTGTAGAATCTGTAGATGATAGCAGTGAGGTTGAAGGAATTGATTTGGGAACATTTGGACAAACTGTTGGCCCTCCTCCTGGATTTCCAGGGAATGATGATGAGCATGATAACTATCATGACATTGATGATTTATGATCATAATAATTATGTTTGAACTTTGAAGTTATATTTGTATTTTAGAGATAATTTCTATGTCTTTTTGTAAGAAGGTTGGAAAACATTTCTATGTATTCTGTTTTTGTGTCTTTGTAACATTTTAGAGATAATTTCTATTTTAGAGATAATTTCTATGTATTTTATATTTTGTATTATGTTTGTGTACTATAACTTGGAAAACATTATTATGAGAAACAAGGTTGTACACAATGTGTAGTTGTATTATGAGAGTTTTTCTTGGTTGATTTCCTATGGTGTTTGGCTAAGAATTTCGTGTCCTGTGTTATGTTTGCAATGAGGTTTTAATTGAATTTTTCTAGGTTCATTTTGGGTGATTGGTTGTGAAAATTCTGGGTTCATGGGGGCTGTTTTTGGTGATATATTCAGTGGGTTTTGTTGGGATTTTGGTTGTGAATTTTTCTGGGTTCAAGGGGGCTATTTTGGGTGATTGGTTGTGAAAATTCTGGGTTCATGGGGGCTGTTTTGGGTGATTGGTTGTGAAAATTCTGGGTTCATGGGGGCTGTTTTTGGTGATATATTCAGTGGGTTTTGTTGGGATTTTGGTTGTGAATTTTTCTGGGTTCATGGGGGCTGTTTTTGGTGATATATTCAGTGGGTTTTTCTGGGATTTTGGTTGTGAAATTTCCTGGGACTGGTTGGGTTTTACAGAGGGATTCGGTTGGTTTTTTTGGGCTTTTTAAGGGTGTTTCATGAGGGTTCTTATGGTTAGTTTTGGAGTTGTTTTTCTGTTTCAAAAGGTATTGTGAGAATTTTTCTTGGTGTAGTTAATTATGGAAATATTAGTTGCGAAATTTATGCTATAAATGCTGCTTTACTATTTAGTGAAAGTTTCAACAATCATTAACTAAAGACTTTGCACAGATACTTGGAAGTGGCTTTAAGTTTTCTAAATAAAAGTTTGTATACTTGTGGATGTAGGTTTTTATTATTAAAAGTTTTTTTTAATAATATTTTAAACTTTAAGTTAAGCATTGTTTACTTTGTTGGCAAACTGACCTATTGAAACTACGAACTCCCACTTATATTTTTAAGTGCTGTTTGAGGATTGCATTTTTTAAGAATAATGATTTCTCTCTTTTCTTAATTTATTTTCTCACATACTTGTAAATGCAGGCTTGACAAAATTATAATAATGTTCATTTGGATTGCACAACACAACTGAAATATAGGGGAATGTGAACAACATTTTCATTTTCTAAATGAATTAGACTATTCTAGTTAATTTTTTTTTAATTTTTTTATTAATTTAATGTTTTTATATATATTTAAAATAATTATTAAATTAATTATGACGTCATCACGGTTCGACCTTGGTTCGACCTCAAAACCCTTGAACCTCTCCTTTTTACGGTTCAATGAACAGTCTGGGTTTGAAAACCTTGTGCATGATACTTTTCATAGTTTTTTATATTAAAAAAATTACAAACCCCAACGACATCATTTACGCAATTTGGGCATGAGAGACGAAAGTAGCTAATATAAACGAGAAAGGAGAGAAGAAAAAGAGGAAAAAGTTGAACTAAAAGTTGAAGGTAGTGTTTTCTTAATTAGCAAGTCCTGCGAAGTTTTTATGGACTTGTTTGACGGCCAAAATGGCCCAATACCATGTTTTTTTGAAATTTTTAGCAACATTTTTCCATTCCACCGTCGCCCTATATTCAAGGGGCCCTATAGTGGCGTTTTTAAGCCCTATAGTGACGTTTTCGGGTCCTATAGCGGCGTTTTCCTGCAAAAATTTTTCGCAAGTCCCCATACCAGGTTCAAGGGGCCCTATAGTGGCGTTTTTAAGCCATATAGTGACGTTTTCAGTCCCTATAGCGGCGTTTTCTTGCAAAAATTTTTTTATAAGTCCCCATACTAGGTTCAAGGGGCCCTATAGTGGCGTTTTTAAGCCTTATAGTGACGTTTTCGGGCCCTATAGTGGCGTTTTCCTGCAAAATTTTTTTAATAAGTCCCCATACCAGGTTTCAGGGGCTCTATAGTGGCGTTTTTAAGCCCTATAGTGACGTTTTCGGGCCCTATAGTGGCGTACGTTTTCGGGCAACTTTTTTTTTTTGAGAAGATGTTGACCAATGAAAAGATGGTACTCGAGCTCACCAAGCTCGAGTACCACAAAAAGTGGTAGATCCCAAATTATTTCCGAAACGGTGCTCTGTTGCTAAAAATTTCAAAAAAACATGGTATTGGGCCATTTTGGCCCTTGTTTGACACTTTTACCATGAAAACCAGGGACGGACCATTGATTTAAAATGCTAGGCTGTTTAAATTCTCTTTCCTTCTTTATTGTTATATTAATGAATTGTTTATATTATTTTAAGTAAATTGGTAAAAAAAATATAATATTTGATGTTGGATGTGATGTAAAGTGAGATAGTAGAATAGATAAAATAACTTTTTGAGTTATTAAAAGTTAAATTTTTTAGCACCACTACTGTGAATGCTCTAACTTATAAAAAAAAAAAAAAAAATCATAATCAACCCAATACTGAAAGTAGCCAATAGTAGGTTAGCTAAGCTTTTTATTTTTTAGCACCACTACTGTGAATACTAAAAAATATAAAATAAATTTTTAAAATTTTTTATTTTTATGCTAAAAAATAACTCTTTAATTTTTTTTTTATTGGCTAAGATTTCTATCGGGTCGGGTTGCGGGTCACAGTGAACCCAACTCGACCCGACCCAATTTTGATTCACAAAAATGTCCTATGAATACTCATTAGACAAAACCCAATTATACAAACATAATTTTTTTGATAAAAAAAAGATCACACTCATTGGTCCCAAATTTCCAGTCGTCATAAGCTCACAGGGAGTGGGGTATAGTATGCTTACATTTTTGAATGATCATTGTTTCAAATCCCATGCCCAAAGGAAGAAGGAAAAAAAAAACCGTGGTAATAACTAACAACGAGATACACAATACATCTTCTTCTTTTTTTTTTTTTTTAATTTTTGAATTTTTATTAATATGATGACAGAAAATTTGAACCTTAATGTCATGACTCTACTTATAGTTAAAGCAATAATCAAATACCAAGCTATATTTACATAATAAAAAATTACCAAGCTATAATATTTATCACAATGAGATTCTATATGAAGGGTTTTTTTTTTTTTTTTTTCATTATACATTGATAGTTGATAGTTGGAGATGGAGTATTTGAATTATAGATATTTCTGTTAGAAATATTACAAAGTGCTAGTTCAACTTTGAAAGAAATTCGTCTATACAAAACTCTTCCCCTTGAATTCCGATCCGAGGTGAATAGTTTTATATATTAAAAAAAAAAATTGAAAACCCCAATGACATCATTTGCGCAATTTGGGCATGAGAGATGAAAGTAGCCAATATAAAAGGAAAAGGAAGGAAGAAAAAGAGGAAAAAGTTGAACCGAAAGTCAGGGTGGCTTGTTAGAGCATTAGCATTAGAGAATGCTAATGCCATATCTAAGGTGTATTTGGCATTTCAAGGGCCAAAACATATCGCATCAGGGAATGCTAAAGGTAGGTATTGCAAATTTTTTTGCACATCTTGCAAAGATACAATTCCAAAAGTATTGTAAAAATAATAATAATATTTTATCGATAAGCGATGCCAACTTTCTCTCTCCTCTCTCTCATTTTCTCTGTTCTCTTCTCTCTCTTCCTTCTTTCTTTCTCATCTGCTCTCTCCTCTCTTCTTTGTGGTGGTTGTGGTTTTTTTATTTTTTATTTTTTTATTTTTTTTTTTTTGTGACCGGTTCTTAAAGGAAGAGGTGGGTTTGGCTGAAGTGGGTTGTGGGTCGTGGTTGGGTCCGGTGTTTGGGTCGTTGGTCGTGGTTGGGTCCAGTGTTTGGGTTGTGGTTGGGTTATGGGTGAAGTGGGTTGTTGGTCGTCGGAGGTCGCCGGTGTTTGGGTTAGGCAAGGTCATGGTGAGATCGGCGTGGGTCACGGTGATGGATTTGGTGGAGATTGGCTTGGGTCATGGCATGGTTGGCTGGTTCTTCCGAGAGTTTCGATGGGTTTTTTTTTTTAAATTTTTTTTTATAATATGGGTTTTGTTTCGGTGGGATTTTGGTGAGCGGTGGGCGGTGGTGGCTTGGGTTTTTTTGGGGTTTTGTTCCGTTGTATTTTTCTGGGTTGATCATCGACGTTTTTCGGGTATTTTTGATGGCTGGGTTTTTCTAGGTTAATCATTGGCTCCAACTGGTTTGATGGATTGTGTGTGTGTGGCTTTGTTTAAGGTTTGATGGTTTGTGTTTGTGTGTGTGTGTGTGGTTGTGTGTGTGTGGTGATGGGTTTGGAAAAGCCCAGGAAAACCAAAAGTTACGGTTAGAAAAAAATAATAAAGAAAGATTAAAAAATAATATTTTAATAAAAATAGAGTTTTGAGGTGTCGGAGATATTATAAAATGGGATGGTATAATGATAAAGTAACTTTTTGAAATGATAAAATAGAGTAGAATTGGAATTCTCTGATGCTAATGCTCTTAAGCAAAAATTTTAAGTGGACCATTTTTATATTTAAATATTAATCAAATAATATATATTGAATATTTTTATTTAATGAGAAAAAAAAATATATATATAATGAGAAAATATTTATAGATAAATAAAACACAATTTATAATTAAAAAAGATAATTTAACTAAAAATAAAATTTAAAGTATAGAATAATAGAATATGATTATTGCAATTTTTCTAAAATCATAACTATTTTAAAGTCTAAATCTACACAAATAAAAATTAATTTAATAAATTATTTAATAAATTAATATCACTATAATATAAATAAGTTGATATAATACCTATCAAATTATTAATTGGTATAATAATTGATATAGTGATAAACCGTGTTCATAAAAAAAAAAAAAAAAAAAAAAAAGGGTTGAGAAACCGTGTTGTATAACTATGGGCTGCACTGCACAGTTGCGCAGTTTGCAGCCTGTGCTGCTGTGCGCCTGCGCAGCAGTGCAGATAAGCAGTCAGCAGATGTGAGATGTCCAGCCTGTACTCTATCATCCTATGGCCAAGTTTTAAAGTAAAAAAGTGTCCTATCATAGCAGAAAAGGGTCTAATTAAGAGAGGGGCAGAAAAGGGTCCTATCATAGCAAAAACATGTTCCATGATGGGACTCACATCAAACAGTTATGCAGTGAAATAAACTAAAAATATGTATAACTTAAGTTAAATAAATAGAAGAGTCATCAATTTCATTTTCGGGAAGGCAGAGAGGGGAAAAAGATTACCTCTGATAGCTGTGAATTGAAGGGAATCAACAAATAAATATTTCAAGCTAAACTGACTGGCTGAGTTTATGGAATAATATCAAGAATTAAGATGAAAATGAAGAAAAGAAAGGTAACAAGATAGATGGAGAGGCAGAGAGATAGAGAGATGGGAGATTTTTCTTTTGTTTTTAAAATTTATAATCTCTATTTTAGTATATTTTAAGACAATTACGTTATATTATTAATAAATTTGTCTAGTATTAATTTTGATTTTTATTATATTTGAAGAATAAGTTAATAAATTTGTTTCTTAAAATTTAATTTTGTTAGTTGAAGTTTGATTATTTTTGTTTTTTCCTTTTTTAATCTTATGCATTTTAGGATATAATGAAGCATTTTTAATGCATTTTATTGACCAATAAAGCGTTAATTTTTTTTAATTAAATTATATAGATAAATATATTATATATATAATTTTTTTGAGAAATACTAACAAGTGTTCTAAGAATCCAATTAAAGAAAGTTTTTAAGGGAAAAAAAAAATAGTTAATGTTTTGATAATTTTTTTCATCTCTCATAAAAATAATGTTAAAACTTTATTAAAATAAATTGTTAATAAGTGACTTAAGACAATAGTTAGTATAACCCAATATTTTTTTAAGGGGAGAGCCTTCTTTTATTTGGAGGCATTAAACGATTGCATTAATTATATCACCGAGCCGGTCCTGCCGAAAGTTAAATGTGTTTTCTTAGCAAGTTCTGCAAAGTCTTTCTTGCCTTGTTTGACACTTTTACAGTTAAAACTACTCCCCACCCAAGCGACAACACTTGGAAAATTTGCACTTGGACACAAAACGTAAAAGTAGCATGAGAGATGAAAGTAGTAAATATAAAAGGAAAAGGAAGGAAGAAAAAGAGGAAAAAGTTGAACCGAAAGTTGAAACGTATGTTTTCTTAGCAAGTTCTGCAAAGTCTTTCTTGCCTTGTTTGACACTTTTACCATTAAAACTACTCCCCACCCAAGCGACAGCACTTAAAATTTGCATTTGGAGTTTTGGACACAAAACGTAAAAGTAGTCATTAACTAATTTTGCTAGGGATAAAAAACAAGAAAGGAAGACAAGGAGCAAGGGAGACCGTTAAAAAGAGAGAAAGAAAATGTTGAAAGGAAAATGTTGAACCCAAAGTTGAAAGTTGTGTTTTCTTAGCAAATTTTACAGAGTTTTTCTTCACTTGATAATTTCCCTTTTTCTTCAGTACGTGGTCAGAAAAACAATTTCCCATACTTGAATCGACTTCTCTCCTTAAAAAAAAAAAAAAAAGAAAGATTGTATTCCGTCAAGACATTTGCTGATTTTTCTATTATTTTTTTAATGTAACTTTTAGGCTTATTTTTCCACCATAATCAATATCTTTGAAAAAAATATAAGCTACTAAGAGCATTCATAACAGATGTTACAAAAAAAAAAAAAATGTCATTTTGACATATTAAAAGTCTACTTTATTATTTTATTAGAGCACTTACACTAGATGTGGGATATGTGCCAAATGCTAAATATTTGGTACATATCCCACACCAAACCCAATTTTAGCCCATTTAGAGCAACCACATCAGTGTGTCTAAAAGATTCCGTCTATTTTACACAAAATACTTACTTTTTCTATTTTACACCATCATTTTTACAAAACACCCACATCAGTTTATCTATTATACACACATTTTTATTAAAACAATATTTTCCTTACTTTTTTTTATTATTTCCCAACTACCCCCACCAACCCTTCTTTTTTATCTGAATACACCCCCTTTCCCTTCTTCTTCTTCTTATTCTTATCTCTATCTCCGCCACTCTTTCTTCTCTTCTCTTTTTTTTTTTTTTTTTTTTTTTTTTTTTTTTTTTTTTTTGAGAATCTTTTTCTTTCCTCTTCTTCTTTTACAATTTGGGTTTTATACTATTATTATAGATGATGATTTTGGGTTGGGTTTGATTAAGGTAGGGATTTTGGGCGGATAAAGCAAAAATTTTGGGTGGAGAAAATGGTGATTTTGGCATCTTCTTCAGCATCTTCTTCTTTCTTTCTTCTTCTTCTCCTTCTTCTTTTTTCAATTTTGGTTTGATTATTTATATGAATTTGTATATGGGTTTGATGAATTTAGATCTAGATTTGGTGTGTCCATGTTGTTGTGGTGGTGGTTGCCGGTGTTGGGTTGCAGTGGTGGTGGTTGGCGGTACTGTGTTGCGGTGGTGGTGCTTAGCGGTTAGCGGTGCTAGGTTGTTGTGATGGTCGGCTGCTTCTTCTTCTTCTTGGCATTGATGAGTGGGTGAGAGAGGGTCTGATAAGGCAAGAGTGAGGAGAGAGAAAAAAATATAAAAAAATATATAGAAGAGCTACAAAGAATCGTGTAAATTTACACGATTCATAGCTCATGAAAACTTTTAGAAGACTTTACACAATTTTACATGAGCTGATGAGGGAGGTTTTTTGACCAAAATGTGTAAAATGGAGGAGTTTTTGTATTATAGAAGACTATTCACCACCTGATGTGGATGCTCTTAGTAGATGTGGTATATTGTTTTTTTTTTTTGCAACATTGAACAGTACCGTGGCAAATTTGCCATGGTACGGAAGAGATGTTGTATATTATTTGTGGTTTGTTTATTGTGTTGATGAGTAGTAAATATTATTTTAATGTGTAGTAAATATTATTTTAATGTATAGAATTGAATTATAAAACATCTAATAAATGAAATGTTGTAAAATGATGTGGTAAAATAATAAAGTAGGCATTTGATGTGGTAAAATGGTATAATTTTTGGAACATCTGCTAGGATGCTCTTACATCATTTTACAACATTTTATTTATCAGATGTTTTATTTTTCAATTCTATACATTATGATATGCCACACTTTGAATGACCCATTGTGATAGAAATTAATTAATTAATTAATTAGCCTAGTTATTAATTAATCAATTTATCATGCAAACGCGTAGTAGCACAAACAAATCACCAATAAACTAATTATGCAGCGGAAAATAAATAATACGGTGATTTGTTTACGAATGGGGAAAACCTAACGGCAAAAACCCTACCGGGTGATTTTTAGGTCACCACTCCCGAAACTCCACTATTATCACAACAAGCGGTTACAAGTAAAGGAATCCCAAGTACCTTATCAACCTACAGTTGAACCCTTACCCCAATACCCAATTGGACTTATTCTATAGTGACAGTTCCCCTTTCTGATGCACGACTCCAAAGTACGTGACTAACCAATTGCGTGGATCCCAGTACGTGACTTTAATTACCAACTAAGAAGGTTGTTGGTCGCAAAGTTCTTGAGTTCATCCACACGATTAAGATCAAGAAGATGCTTGGTCACAAAACTTTACGGTGCACATACACAGCAACTTCTTCAAGAGAAAGAGATGAACTAGGGTAAGAACTTCGTCTCCGGTCACAATTTGCTTGAACAGAGTTTGTTCAAAATTTGTGCAACTTGTGAACTGTTTGACGGCCCTTAAAATAATCCTTTTATATATCTAAGGTTAGGAGAAAAGAAAGCCCAAAGACATATTCACGGATCCCAAGAAAATCAGATCAGGATTCTGAATTCCTTAAACCTCGATAGATAGGAGGTGTCGAGCAGGTGTCGAGCACACCGGGCTTTTTGAATGACTTTCTTAAGCTCGAGAGATGCAAATTTGTCGAGTTTTAATGAATTTGCACTATCGCCTTATTTTCTTGGACAGACTTGAAGGCTTTAACACTTGATTTTGAAACATGGTTTCTTGAAGTATTTAAACACATCCTAAATCTACCCAAATACAAATAAAGTGAGTTTTGTCAAAGGATAAGCCAATTACATAAAATAGTGACATATGTTTCTAATAAGTGAAACACATATGTTCTAACAATCTCCCCTTTTGGCAATCCGTGACAAAACCGCAACAAACAAATGAACATATGAGAGAAGTCATAAATCACTCAACTCATATTCACTTGTTGAATACAATAAAATCTATCCTAACACAAACTCTTGAAAAACCTTGCAAGAAAAGAGTTTATGGTAAGTAGACTTTGACAACCTGTATTTTCGAAACACTTTAAGCAAAACTCATTAAGGCATCTTTGTGTGAAACAGAAATAATAGATTGCATACAAGTAATAAGAAGCATGTGTATTAAGGAAGAAAAGAAACAACATATGAAGGGGGGTGAAAGAAAAAACATATATCAACATAAATAAGGAGATAAGTACAATGTATGTTTATAAATGGTCACAAGACTTCATGTAAAAGAATAATGTATCTAAAAAGAAAGAAAAGAAAAGATACATACTATCATCACTACATCCCTTAAAACATATCAATACTCCCCCTAACAAAATGGTCCTATACTAACTCTCCCCCTAAGAATGACTACTCTCATATCAAAGGGTAAGAGTGTCAAGTAGACATCTCAACGGTAAAACTAGCATCTCCATCAGCATCATCCGAAACATCATCATCATCACCATCATCATCATCCTCATCCTCAAAATCAGAAGCCACGGGAGAAGGTGGTGAAGGAGTAGCCTCAAGAGTAAAACCACCCATGGACGCTTGTCGCCGTGCAATACGACCGACACGAACGTTCACCTGATACAACTCTGTAGAGAGTGTATCTAGGCGAGCATCCATGCGTTGCAGCTGCGTCATGATGTCTCCTAAAGTCACACCGTCCGAAGAAGAGGGAGGAGCGAATATGGATGGAGCAGAACAAGATGGAGCTAAACGGGAGGGAGGAGCGGCTGAATCCGACCGCCGCGACCGAATCTGGGCCTCGCTCCGTTTAACGGTAGCGTAATCTACGGTACATATGACGGTGAAATGGTTGGAAGAGGAAAAAGGAACAGAAAAATGGCGTAAGATCCTCGTGATAGCGGAAGGAAAGATGAGCTTATCATGGGACGCCGAATCTAGATGAACATCTATAATAAAAAGAATGAAATGAGAAGAGAAATCTATAGTAAGATGCTCAAGAAGAGATAACAAAAATCGAGCACGAGGTTTTGTAATGGAGTTATAGTGAGAGAGTGGATGCAAAACAAAGGTCATCATCATGTTCATGAATCTAGGACCTTTAGCAAAAGGTCTACATGGTGTAAATAGACGCTCACCCCAAATAGAAGGGCGCTCACAAAACGCAGACATGAGCTCATCCCTAGACACAGTCCTCAGACGCTCACAACTAGGAAAGTCAGGAAACTCTATCTTAGGGACTCGAAGCATATTCGCAACAAGTTGTGGTGTGATAGGAATGCGCGTACCTCGAACGCGAGTGAAGAAAAGAGATACTGAACGATCAATCCCGTGCATGTTGGAGTAAAACTCTTGGATAAACACGAGAGGACAGGTGACCGGGACGTCACACAATGACTCCCATCCCCTACCGTGAATGACAGAAGGAAGGTCGGTGTCGGCAAAGTCCAAGAGAATGACTTGGTGTTTCGAATGAATGCCTCGTCTAGAAAAGTTCTCTGAGAATGCCTTAAAGGCATCATCATCACGGAACCGAATATGAGATAGTGTAGGATCGGAGGATGAAGAAGCTCCGGAATGAAGAGGGTTCCGAGCTGGAGTGGATTTACGCTTAGGTGCCATAGACACGACTAACGTAAAGAGAAAGAGAGGGAGAAAAAGAAAAACAATCAAAAAGGTCCCAAGCAATTTCAAATATAACAAGTATATTGAAAAGAAAGTACGTATGCATGGGAAATGCATGAACATGTGACATGCAAAAGAAATTGCATCATGGGCTCAGCCCAATCCAAACCTATTAGCACACAAACAGATAGGACACATCTAAATGCATGACAATACTATTATAATGCTAATGTGATGCAATGTATGAGGTTTTAGACTCATTTAAGTGAAAACCCATCTCAAAATTTCAATAATAATTCATCAATTTTGAAAAACCCCAAAATTTTTTAAAAATCCCGAAACCTAGGTTTCAAAACATGAAATGCATAAATGTGAAAGGATCAGAAGCTTACCAAGTGAAGAAATTCTTGAAAAAGCTTGAAGAAACCTTGTGGAACAAAGATTGGAGTGAGATGAGAAAGTTTGGGAGAGAAAAAAGAGAAGTATCGAGAGAGAGATTGAACAGAATGAGTTTCGGATCGCACAGGGAGCTTAAATAGTGCATCAAGAAATCTCGACGGATGCAGGTGTCGAGAGGTATCGAGACATTTGTCGAGGAAGGTGTCGAGAAAAATGGTCATCGACAGTTGAGGTATCGAGGAGGTGTCGAGGAACAACCCAACAGAACCAAGAATAGAAGCTTGATCGATCCACCAAGTGTCGAGAAGCTATCGAGGATGCAGAACCATTCTCGACCGATCCACCAGGTATCAAGAAGCTGTCGGGATTGCGATAAGAAAAAACTAAAGAAGCTCGACAGACAGCAAGGTATCGAGGAGGTGTCGAGCCAGCTTTTAAAACCAGTTTTTCGAGATGTGAAAACCACAGATATGAATGCAATCCAACATGCAAATGAACCAATGATCCAATCAACATATTAAGCTCTCAAAATCATCTTTCAATAAAAATTTTAAGCACATGGATCTTCAAAAAGAAACACACACACACACTAAACAAGTTTAACCAATTTTATATTTCAAAAACAAGTTAAGATAGTTTAGTGAGCATACATTAACACATGTAAAACCTTGTGATGACCAAATCACATTGTACCTACACATGTATCAAGAATAGCAAAGAATATTGCATGTTGTGTGTAAAAAACATTGCAAGATTGCATATGTGTATACATGTTATGATGATTTGAGATATGAGAAAATCACTTTAACTCACACACAATCATAATCGCTTGATGGAGACTATCACCTTTAAGGTACGTCCTATAACTCCCACATCTCCTAGAATACACGCTTGTAATAATTTTTAAAGCATTTTTGATCTTTTTGCTTTTGATTTTTCTTTGCATATTTTTCTTTTAAGCATATCATGCATGGACATATTAGAGAGAGAAAAGAAATACCCAATGATATTTGACATTCCAATTTTGCTATGCCTAAGCACACAAATGTCATTGACACTGCACTTTTGCTATGCCGAAGCATTCAGGTGTCATATTATGATTGGTGGGTAAGAGTGATGAGATAGTTATTAATGCCTTTCTCTCAGGATTTTTTAGTCCTTCCCATCAAAAAGAGTGATACGAGTGTTAAGTACAAGATACAACTTAATCTTACTCATCACAAATAAGAGTCACAAAGCTCACTTGCTTAGTTGTGCATAGAGATGCTCATCTAAGCTACAAATGATACAAAGTTTAGAAGACTTTGTTTCAATGGCCATCCAAGGTATACAAGTACCAATGTACACAAAACACACACTGTTTTTGTATTTTTCTGATTTTTCAAAATTTTTTTATTTTATTTTTATAACAAAAACAAAACAAAGCAAACTAAAAAAATAACCAACCAAAAACATGTTAAACAACCAAAGCATAAAAACTAGACTGACTCAAATCTTGAAAGCAAAACACATAAATAATGCACACACAAAAACAAGAAGAGAGAGAGAAAAGTGACAGAATCACTTGGAGCCCTTTTTCTTCCACACCCTGGAAGAACCTTTTCTTTGATTAAACCCTTGAACCGGCGGTGAGGGGAAAGAATTAAAACAGTTCAAGTTCGAAAGGAACATGAGGGCTTTAAGAAGATCTCCAAGGGGAGCAAGAGAGGATTGAAGGCGATTCTAGTTCCCAGATGCTATCGTGTTGTTGCTCTATTGAGTGGCAAGCCACTTGTAGCAATTTGGTCGAGTATGACTGGCAGCTCCACAATGATGACGGAGATGTTGCTTCTTTTGTTTAGGCTTTTGAGAGTTAGCCTTCTTAGCCCTAGGGCTTTTAACATCTTTCTTCTCAAGCTTAGGGGGTGCTCCTAAGATAGATTTACCCTTGTCTATGTTTTCACTAGCTAATTCAGTTTTAATCTCATTGTTCTCAATTTTAACATTATTAGTAGGGGGAACAAAAACAGTAGTACTAGTAGAAGCAGTATTAAAGGAAGAAAGACCATACCCTAAACCTGTTCGATCTGAAGCAGATTTTTGAATGTTGAACATATCATCAAGCTTTGCACTTGAAGTCCTCTCCAATTGAGCTCTAACTTGAAATGACTCCGCTTCAAACTTCTTGGCTTTCTCGGCCAAGAAATTGTTCTCGAACCTCAGTGTTCCAATAGTCCGATTAGCCTCATCAAACTTTGTGGAAAGCTCTTCACGGTCAAGTTCCATATCACTAAGCTTCTTGGTGGTTAGCCTATACTGTTTCTCATGCTTCTCAGAAAGCTTGTACAGTTTCTCATAGGCTGTATATATATCATCTTGATCATCCATCTTCTCAAATTTGGATTCCACCAATTCCTTTTCTTCAACCACATCTTCAACAATCCCATCAGTAGGATCAACAGTGGCAGCGAATGCATTCAAGATTCCGTCATCCTCATTGTCGGAATCATCCTCAGGCTCGGTGTCGCTCAAGGTAGTAGCAAGTGCCTTGCTCTTCCTAATGCTCTTGAGATATGTAGGACGCTCATGTTTCATGTGACCAAAGCGTTGACACCTAAAGCACTTAGGTCCTGCGGGAACAGTGTACTGACCACCTTCCTTAGCATCCTTCTTCCCTTTGTCTTGGCCTTTAAACCGAGAAGAACTGGATTGCCTGCGGTCCTTGTCGAAGCCCTTTCCATTTGCGTTCTTCATAAACTTCTTGAACTGCCTAGTGATGTAGGACTTCATCTTGGAATCTTCATCATCCGAAGACTCATCCGTCTCACCGCTCTTGGCCTTCAAAGCCATGCTCTTGCTTTTACCCGACTTGCCTATTCTTGTCAACCCTAGCTCGTAGGTGTGCAAGTTTCCAACCAGCTCGGTCAGAGGAATCTTGTCAATATCTTTTGATTCCTCTATTACCGTAATCTTGGCATGGAATCTTTCGGGTAGAGATCCGAGCACTTTCCTCACAATCTTGGGTTTAGGAATGGTTTTTCCAAAATTGAAAGCTGAGTTCACTATGTCCTTTAGCTTGGCATAGAACTCATCGAATGACTCATCCTCCTCCATCTTTATCTCTTCAAAGCTTGTAGTGAACCTTTGAAGCTTTGAGTCCTTGATGACCTTAGTACCCTCATAAGTTGTTTGGAGGATGGTCCAAGCTTCCTTAGCAGTTTCAAGAGAGGATATCTTCTTGAACTCCTCATTGGTGAGTGCACTAAATAAAGCATTCAATGCCCTGCTGTTGAAATTTGCCGCCTTGATCTTGGTTTCATCCCAATTAGCCGGCGATTCCTTTGGTTTAGTCCAGCCAATCTCGACGACTTGCCACATCTTTTCATCTAAAGACTGTAAGAAAGCTTTCATGCATACTTTCCAGTATGCATAGTTAGTGCCATCAAATAAAGGAGGTATGATTAAAGACTGTCCTCTATCCATGAAAAACAGAGGTCAATGGATCAACACAGCAAAAATTAAACCCTAATCAGAGTGTGCCTGCTCCGATACCACTTGATAGGCCACGCTTTGAATGACCCATTGTGATAGAAATTAATTAATTAATTAGCCTAGTTATTAATTAATCAATTTATCATGCAAACGCGTATATAAAGCACAAACAAATCACCAATAAACTAATTATGCAATGGAAAATAAAGAACACGGTGATTTGTTTATGAATGGGGAAAACCTAACGGCAAAAACCCCATTGGGTGATTTTTAGGTCACCACTCCCGAAACTCCACTATTATCACAACAAGCGGTTACAAGTAAAGGAATCCCAAGTACCTTACTAACCTACAGTTGAACCCTTACCCCAATACCCAATTGGACTTGTTCTGTAGTGACAGTTCCCTTTCGATGCACGACTCCAAAGTACGTGACTAACCAATTGCGCGGATCCCAAGACGCAATTTCAATTACCAACTAAGAAGGTTGTTGGCTGCAATGTTCTTGAGTTCATCCACACGATGAAGATCAAGAAGATGCTTGGTCACAAAACCCTACGATGCACATATACAGCAACTTCTTCAAGAGAAAAAGATGAACTAGGGCAAGAACTGCGTCTCCGGTCACAATTTACTTGAACAGAGTTTGCTCAAAGCTTGTGCAACTTGTGAACTGTTTGATGGCCCTTAAAACAGTCTTTTTATATGTCTAGGGTTAGGAGAAAAGAAAGCCCAAAGACATATTCACGAATCCCAAGAAAATCAGATCAGGATTCTGAATTCCTTAAACCTTGACAGATAGGAGGTGTCGAGCAGGGGTCGAGCAGGTGTCGAGCACACCGGGCTTTTGAACAGCTTTCTTAAGGTCGATAGATGCGGTTTGTCGAGCTTTAATGAATTTGCACTATCAACTTATTTTCTTGGACAGACTTGAAGGCTTCAATACTTGATCTTGAAACACGATTTCTTGAAGTATTTAAATACATCCTAAATCTACCCAAATACAAGTAAAGTGCGTTTTGTCAAAGGATAAGCTAATTACATAAAATAGTGACATATGTTTCTAACAAGTGAAGCACATATGTCCTAACACATTAAAATAATATTTATAACACATTAAAATAATATATTAAATTCCTCCCCCATCATCATCATCATCAACCACCACCACCACCACAACAACAACAACAACAACTACAACAACCAGAAAAATTATTGCGGCCACAATCACCGGAAAAACCAGAAAAATTGTTACGGCCACAATCACCTGAAAAAAAAAGAAAAAGAAAAAAACCACAACCACCAAAATCAACCCACAACCGCCGCCGAATCCACCACCAAATCACAACCACTAAAACAGAAAAACAAAGACAAAAATAGATCGTAAAGCAGATTGGCACCACCATCGATTCGCCCACCACCGATTCGCCCATCACCAGCCGACCCACCCACCACCACTCATCCACCCATCACCATCTCAACCCACCCACCACCATAACCCACAACCCGAACCCACTCACCCACCACCGATCTGCCCATTCGAATCCACCCATCAAACCACAACCAAAAAAAGTGAATGGAAAAAAGAAAAAAGAAAAAAAAAAAGAACCCAAAGCGGAATAGAGAAGACAGATGGTCGGCTGCGTTGAGTGGTGGCCATTGGTGATCGGCGTGCTGTGGAAGACGAATAGAGAAGACAGAGATGAAAAGACGGAGAGAGAGAGATATATGTGATGAGGAGAGAGAAAACGGGAATAAAATAATAATATATATTATGCAATTGTTGTCCGTACCGTGCCAAAATTGTGAGGGTACTGTAGCATGTTGCAAAAGTTTGGCATATTTAACATATCCGATAAATGGGTGTTTTTGGTGTTTGGTGTGCCAAATATTTGGCATTTGGCACATTTGGCACATCCGATGTGGATGCTCTAAAGGCAATTATATATTTGCCATATCTATATTCTATAATCCCAGGTATATATATATGGATTTTACTAATGTGCGCCCTTAGGGCACACAATAGTAAACCAATTTTGGAAAAAGTTTATCGGGAATTGAAAAGGTTGTCGTTGTGACAACTTTTTCAACTCCCAATAAAACTTTTCTAAAAATGGATTTGTTAATATGTGTCCTAAGGACACACATTAACCGGATAGTATATAATATACTGCCACTTGTTGAACTTGGCTTCAATCCGTCTAGCATTAGAATGACAATGAAGATGGAATATACACCTATTGTTTCTTTTCTTTTTCTATGAAACTCACATCTTCCAACTTTCTCAAACGTACCAAAAGCATTTTCTTTTTAAGACCATCCTAACCACCCAACCTATGAATCAAGCAACTTTTAACTCTGCGACCAAAAACAAAAAAAAAAAAAAAAAAAAAAAAAAAAAATGGAATGTTTTAAAAGAATAAAATAAAAAATAAAGTTGGATTATCGATATAATTAGCTTTGCTCTCCTTTTCTAATTAATAAAAGGGAATGTTAATGAATGTCCTAAAAGTATTTGTTAATTAACTATGTAGGGACACGGTTTCTGACTCAAGCCTAAAATGTATGAGATCTTGGCCCAATGAGCCCAATACAATAAATTTCTAGAGAGTGGGTCGAAAAACTAGGCCCTAATGAATTTGACAATGGCTAGTATGGGTTTGGAAGATGATCAAGCAAGAACAAAGAAAGTAAAGCTGAGCGACTTCACCATCCGAGGAGGTCACACTTATATAAATTGGTTACAACTGAATACAAGAATAATTTAGATTACTATAGTGTTCTCTCTCTATTTTTCTGATCCGATCTCATGGAGGATCTCTCACCTTATATAGTTCCCTTTGGATAATCTTGATCCTACACTTGTTGACTATCCGAGCCCTTACTTAAATACCTATCCCATCGGACACCCCCTTTGACTTTCTGTGAGTTGCAGTAGCCAAGACAGCATTGTTCAGAGGTCTTCTCCACATAAACGCGGCGAGAAAAGTAGCTGCGGTGCATTTAATGCAGTGGTAACAGCTTTCCCTCAGATATTTTTGGGTTTCCTTCTTTCTCGTATGTTCATGAGATACGTCCCTATCATTGGAGCTTCCTAGAGGGTCACTCTAATTCTCGGAGTCTGAGACTTGAGCTGCATTCATCACATCCGAGGAGGAGTTCCTCCTCGGACCTACTCCCCTTCGTTCCTTGCTCATGAGACTTTAAATTGGAATTCCTAATAACCATTTGTTCCTCTTCGGATCATTCAACATCCTCGAGACAAAGCCTAACGCCCAATATATGATTTCGAACCCTTACCCCTAAAAACTATTTTTAGAAACTTTTTATAGGAAAAGAAAAAAGTAATTGATTTGTTTGATAGCCTTTTATATTTTTCATGAAAATGGTATTAAAACTTCCTTAAAATAATTAATTAATCAATACCTTCAGAGCATTTGTTAACAACAAAACAGTCGAGTCAATGTTACCTAATTCAAATAGAAAGTAGATGCAAGGAGTAAATATATATGATAAGATAATATATAGACAGAAAACATTCCAAAGTTTACCTGGACTTTGACGTTTCTAATAAGAAATAAAAGAAAAAGTAGAGTAATAATTAGTAATAAAGATGTCTTTATTTTCAAGGTCTTGACACTTTTTAGACTCTTACTTGGCCAAAATGGGCATTTGCCATTTTCGCTCAAAAAATGTAGCAAAATGCCCCTGTTATGAAACTATCTAGCAAAATGTCCTTGTTTTGAAATTCGATTTTTAGAAAATTAAGTTTCAATGAAAAATTCGATTTGATGAAAATCGAGTAATGTGAGAAATTTTACATGGAATTCGAGTTCCATGTTTTTTTTTTTTTTTTTTTTTTTTTTTTTTTTTTTTTAAGTTTGATTTCACATAACTTTATTTTCTAAAAATCGAGTTTTTCATTGAAACTCGATTTTTAGAAAATCGAGTTTAAAACAAGAGCATTTTGCTAAATAGTTTCAGAATAGGGGTATTTTTTTGGAAAGTTTTGGTGAAAGGGACAAATGCCCATTTTGGCTCTCTTACTTATATTAAATTATTGTACAGTACTTCACCCAAAATTTATCTAGTTTAGACGGCAGACAATGGACATGCAATGAAACTAGCTTTAGTAAAAAGGATGTAACAATTTATGCTTTTTGCATCATTTCATTTGGAAACTTAAGATTTTATATTATTATTAAAATTAAGATTTTATATTATCATATCCACATCATATAAAATACAAACTATTTAGTATACAAACTAGTTTATACAAACTAGTCTCTCTAAATGGCTGAAAAAAGGTTATAAAAATTTCTTGAAATACTTTTTTGAGGTTTTTCCTCAAAGCTCTTTTGTGTAGTGTATTAACTTTTCATTAGCCATCAGATTTTTTACATACGACATTAGCTTATCATGTGAAAAATCAAAACTCGTTTTGATGCAATTTCTATAATGTTTTATAGTTAAAACTTATTGCTTATATCTTATGATATATATACTTTTATCTCTTTAAGATTTGTTTAATTTATTGTAGATTATCTCTCTTATTTTCTATTAAACAAGATTTTATCAACTATGCTAATTATTGATTACTTGATTATTACCAATGATTTTTCATTACATATATATATATATATATATATATATATATATATTATAAAAGGTAGAATCTTATGATTTTCGATTTGATTTGGAAGGTCCTTCTACCCAATAAGAAATGAATGGTATATTTTATGGATAAGACTAGTTACATTATAGTTCTCTTATGTAATCAAGTCTCTCCAACTTGAAGGAGGTAGAATTAGATCCTAAATCTCTAATAATTCACCAAGTTTTAGAGATGAAAAAATTTAAAAGTCCTTAGAACTTTCTAAACTGATGAATTTTAATCTCATCAATTTAAATTTTCATGTCTACATGAGTATATTAAAAATGAATAAATTATGATATAATAATAATAATAATAATAATAATAATGAAATTTCAAAGTTTAAAACTTTGCTCAATTTAGGAAATGACCTAGAACACTCCTTAGACAAAGTCCATCTATACAAAAATGACCTAGAATATTCCTTACACAAAGCCAAAGTTCTGCATATCCCCTTGGGCCTTAAATCTACCACTTGCGCTTATCATAGGAATGACCTAGAATACTCCTTAGACAAAGCCCAATTATACAAAAATAGTTTTTTGATAAAAAAAATCACACTCATTAGTCCCAAATTTCCAGACGTCATAAGATCAAAGGGAGTGGGTTATAATATGCTTACATTTTTTTGAAGGATCATTGTTTCAAATCCTACACACACACACACCCCAAAAAAAAAACCGTGTAATTACCCACGTGAGATACACAATACATCTTAGTACTTTTTCAATTTTTTTTTTCTTATAAATTTGATAACAGGAATTTTGAATGTAAATGTTATGACTCTACTTATATTTAAAGCAACAATCAAATACCAAGCTATATTTCCATTAAATAAAAATACCAAGCTATATTTATTACAATGAGATTCTATTTGAAGTTTTTTTATTATTTTTTTATTTTTAATATTATATGTATGTTGATAGTTGGGAGTAGGGTATTTGAACCATTGATGTTTTCTTTAGAAATATTACGGAGTACTAGCTATTTCAACTGTGGAAGGTCTTTGCCTGTGCAAAAACTCTTCAATTCATTTAAAATAGAAAATAATTAATCTAACGAAGATTGATATGGCCCTTCAATCATGTGTGTCATTCTGTTACTCAACATTTGTCTATAGTTTGCATGGAGAGAGAGAGAGGTCTACCCTTTGGTGTACATCAGACACAAGTTTACGTGGTTTTGAGGTGTCCACTTCAATGTGAAAATGTACCCCAAAATGTGCCATGAATGCCATTGTTGGCTTGGCTAGCCTCCAATACAAAACAAAATTTTGAATTAGCTCTCTCTACTCCCTACTCTCTCTTGGAGATGGTGACTATAGTGAGACAAGATGCTGCAGGAATGTCTCAAAAATCTAGGGACCTTTTAATTTGTCAACTTTTCTTAGCACAAGCTAGTTTGCTAGTTCAAATCAAATGGAAACGAAGAGCCAAATATATTTTCATCTCCATTTTAGTGTGGTTTTCCTCTAGTTCTGTTCCCATAACATTCTCAATTGGAGATGAAGAAATTCAAATAGAATCTCACATTGACAATATTGATTATCATTGTATTATTGACTGTTGCTTTAATAGTTAATACAAGCATGCTGAGTTTCTCTCTTTATATTAACGCCATGTTTCACTTCATTTTAATTAGGGTAACTAAAATTCATTTTATTTTTCTAATTTTACTTTTAAGTTTTAATCGAATCTTTTAAATTTTAATATTTTTTGTTAAGTACCATATAAATTTGCCATGTGTTTAGTTTGTTCAAAAAAAGGATGTCACATTATTTTTGTAGCTCAAACAAAATAAATAATTAAAAATAACATGGCATAATAAAAATAACGTGGCATCATTTTATTGGATGAACTAAACATGCGTATCAAGCTTATGTCGCACTTAACGGAAAATATGGATGAAGAAGCTACTGATACAAACAAAATAGAATTTTAAAGGATAAAATTTAAATTCTGAAATTTTGTGGTGTAAAACCTAAAAATCTCAAAACTTTAGAAGTGTAGTTTGTAATTTAACATTTATTTAATTCAGGTTTTTCGTCTAATTATGTTAAAAAAATGCTATTAAATATGAAATTAAATAATGAAAAAACATTATTTAATTAAATATGAAATTAAATGATACAACAAGAAGTTATGGTGGGCTTCTTGTTGTATCGCGCGAGACGAGCCGCTTCCTGTGCAAGTTTGGATGGAACATTTGGCTGCGCTTGGAGGTTCTCTGGAGATCATTGCCATGGCAAAGTCGGAAATCATTAAACATGGCTGACCAGTTAGGTTGTTCTCCCCATGCAATTCTTACGCGGATTAACATGTCTTATAAACTGATAAGGCTATGTTTCAGCCAAGTATGTTCAGCCATGTTACACTTGCAAAATCTTTAGAGCAAATTACACAATGGACCCCACCTCATTGGTATCCTTGGTAAAACGTGACGATTGATTATAGCTGTATCACCTTTTTCTGACCTGGATTTATGTCATTCTTTATGTTCTGGTTTCCTCACATAAGGTGTCAACTATGATTTATGGTCTCTCCCAGGATATTTTTTCTTCTTTAATGCAATTATCTTGTTGTGCATTATGGTTACCTGAGAAAAGCATGGGGAATTTGAATAAGTACAAAGCATGAACAAGAGCAAGAAGAGATATATGTTGTAATGAAAACCTCCATGATATAATTTGATTCATGCAGCTCCAACATGTTATTGCTTAAGCAGACTAGAAGTGCTGTTTTTGTTGTATACTGTCCGTTTCTTCTACTCTCTCATTAATGTTTAATGGTGTCTTGAAGTGTCACCCAAGTTTATGATAATGTGCATATTGTTTTACATTAAGGCTGAAATAGTATTTTTTGACTAAGATAACTATCTAAAGATGGCTTCTGTTAGAAGTTGTACTCAATGATATGTTTTGTGATGCAGTGGCTAATTTAATTTGGTTGTATTGTTAATCACATGATTTTAAAGCTAGCTTAACTCTGCTAATTTGGTTAATGTTTTTCAGTTGGTGCTGGGTGGGCCTTTCCTTCCACACGTTGAATGCATTCTGCTGGAAATCAAAGTACCATAAAAGGTATTAGCATGATCAATGGTAGACCTTACCAATCTTGTGATCTAGTAATACAAATTGAGGGGGATTTTAAGCTGGTATGCACTTGAAGCGTTATTTTCTTAATACCTTTGGACTCCCCCTTCTTTCCAGTATTAAGCATTCTGTAATATCATGTTTCTTTCTTCTTGAGAGTGGTTTTGCAAG
Organism: Quercus dentata; assembly: GCA_028216015.1. Taxonomy (NCBI): domain Eukaryota; kingdom Viridiplantae; phylum Streptophyta; class Magnoliopsida; order Fagales; family Fagaceae; genus Quercus; species Quercus dentata. The sequence goes on along the minus strand of CP116452.1, from coordinate 16,240,325 downwards.
TTTTAATTATTGGCCATTTGAACTTTTGAAGAACTCATAATTATGTTTATCACGCAGTTCCTTAAGTTACTGGATGTGAAACAGTGCATGCTTGGAAGTCACCAACTTCAAAATGCAGCAACTGCCACCTGTGCAGTACTCTGCCTTCGTAATCTAGGTGAATTTTTATATGTGCGCTATAGTTTGTTCTACTTGGACTCAAAAACTATGGAACTTCCTTTGATATTTAAAGTATTTATGGGGATTTCTTTTTCCCCTTCAATTTAGGATTTGGTTCATAAATGCCTACCTTCGTTTGATTTTAGGATTTGGCCTCAAACCTAAGATGGATATGCCATGACTAAGGATAACTAGTTTCTTTTTATATCTACACAAGGTACTGATAGTCTTAGCCCTTAGGTTGTCTTTCATGGTAGCCATTTCGGACTTTTACTGCTTTCCCATAAATGCTAACCCCCTGTGATCAGTAGAAGATTACCTCTCTCTCTTGGCTTGTTTCTAAGTTCAAAGTTTCTTCGTGGGAAGCAAAACTTTATGGTGTGAGCCAAGCACTGGTGAAAAGAAAAATAGTGCAGCTGGCTCAAATAAAAGAAAAAGAAAATTGGTTTATTATTTTTCTGAGCAATCTTTAATCAATTCCCTTTAATACTTCTATGGATTCTCTAGGATGGAGAATTTCAGATGGATCTATTAGGGCTGGTTTAGAGCATACATTCTTGCTTGGAAGAACTCAAATTCTAACATCAAAAGAAACTGAGGTACTAGGACAACATGGAACAACGGTATTGCTGGATGGAGGTTTGATTCTCATGCTTGCTTTGTTACTCATTTCACTATTCTGAATGAATTGAGTTGAGTATCTAACCTATAAGTCTTACTTATAGTAACCATACAGTGTTTCACTTTTTTGCATGTCGGTATTGTTTTGAGGACATTGCTTTTTACTCTAATTCTTGTTATATATTTATTTTGACTTTGCAGTTGTCATATTCCTTTGAATGTTGGCAAAATCTTGTGGGCATTGTAGGAGGAATGTTCTAGATTCAAATAATTTTAGTTATACTGTTATCACCAGATGACAAAAGCCAATCCTTAAAACAAATTAATTATCAAAAAGAAAACAAAACTTTCATGGTTCTTTTGAATGTTTTCCAGCTCACACCAAAGAATCTGCTAATGCTTTGGTGAAGACAATAAAGATGACATTTGGAGAGGCACCATTGGCTCTTGTGGTTGTAATGGCAAGTGACAAAGACCATGTTGGATTTGCAAGAGAGTTTCTTTCAGGTATAGTCCCTTGTTGGATTTTGTTGTCTGTTACTAAAAATCGCTTTATTACTAATGTTGGCGGGTATAATGAGAATATGAATTGTTTTTTTGCTACCAGAACCCCATCTCCCCCTTCCCACAAAAAGAAGCCTTCTTATGTCAAGATGTAGTGGCTCTCTCTATTATTTTGTGGGTACCAAGTGAAGCCGCCAAGGCTTCATTTACAGGAGGACAAGAACTCAGATTTATTAAAAATTTCAGTTCTAAAACGTACTAAGTAATTCTAAAAGAAGGCTTAAATTGGTACCCACAAAATAAAAATAAATAATTAAACATATTATGTGCATGCCTTTGCTATAGGGTCAATAGGGATTAAGTGGTCTTAGAAAAAAGTGACTTTAGTACATGTTGTTCTGGCCCTTCTGGTTGGGTGGTGAATGAAGAATCCTAGTTGTTTGTACCTTCTTAACACAAATTAACTTGAAATGTGCAGTGGTGGTAGGCAAACACAAAAAAGCAGTTTTGTCGAGCCTTGGAGAGTCCTAATTGAGACTTTAACACATTTTTTCAGGTGGAGAATTAGAAGCAGCCCTTCTGACAGAAGCTGACATTGCTGGGGGCAAATCTCAAACAACTTCAGCTTCTTTTTTAAGAGATTGTTGGATCCAAGCTTCCAAAGAATGGGGCATTGATATTGTCCATGATGGCACAACAAAATCCAGGGAAGTGTTCAATAATCTATTAGTATGCTCTGCAAGCAAATTAGAAAATGGAACCATATTAGCTGCTGAAAGTTCATTAATGGCTTCATTGAAGGCTACAAATCACATCCTAATAGAAAGAGCAGGTAATCAGTCAGGCATTATTTTAGTCACTGGATCTCTGCAAATAGTTTCAATGGTATTAGCTGCTCTCAGTGGTTAAGGCAGATTATCTATGATGTTGCTTTGAGTAACGGTTTTTATAGCTGATTTTGCTGACGGAAAATTGTAGTAGGTGCAACCCCTTTTTAATTTGAGTGGGAAATAATGATTTTTATAAATTACATCAGCTTCGCCTTCACAATGGATTTTTTTATTTCAATATTTAGAGTTTTTGAAGTTTCAAAAATTCGAATTCTTGTGAATCCTGTTATGTCTTTATGGCTATTGGTTAAACAGTATTCTAGTTAGTTGGGTCCTAGAAGAGTCTTTGTAGCTAGGGCTGGACAGGGCAGCCAACTAGGTCACCAATGCAGTTTGATTGTTCAACCAAAAATACTTAGGAATATATTGAGATTTTGCATACCACAAGAACATGGTTGTTAAAATCCCAATTCAGATTGCAGAATTATCAATTCCTACAATCTTAGAAGTGTTAAACAATTCAGATTGCATTAGGATTCATAATTAATAGAATCTAGTTAGAATCTAGATCTAAATTGTGATCAGTTGCATTAGGATTCTATTTATGATCAATTGTGAGTTTTGACTGTGACTGTGATCAGTTGTGAGTTGTGTAATTTGTGTTAAAAAGTATAAAATTTTATTCTATTTGGACTAAACTCTTTAGTTTTGGCTTAAAAAGTACAAATAAAATAAACATTAAAAATTATAGGTATGAGCCCTAAAAAAACCAATACGCAAAGCATTTAATGCTTTTTAGCATGTGTAGCAAATCAAGAATTTTGTGAAAAAATATATATAAATTAGTTTGTTCTTTTATAAAATAAGTTGGTAAATTACATGGTCCCTCTTTTGAAGTTTTACAAAATGACACTCCCTTCCAATATGGACATAATGAAACTCATCCCTTGAGATTTATATAAGTTTTATACATTAGATTATTAGAAGTCTATTTAGAGTATATTCTATTATATTCTGATACACTTGATTAGTTACCTTCAAACAACGAAAAAAAAAAAAAAAAAAAAAAAATTAGGGTGGAGTGTTATGCCATAAATCTGGGGTATGATTTTACCCATAATTAGGGATTTTTCAAAAAAAAAAAAAAAGATGAAGATATATATATATATATATATATATATATATATATATATATATATATATATAATATATATTGTTTAGAAGTCACAATATGAGATAGGTTGTATTTATACAAACCTTCAAGGAGAAGTGTCATTTCTTAAGACAATTACGGGAGCACTTTTTTGTGAAATCACATTAAAATTGGTGTTATCCTAAATTAATTGATTAAAAGAATGAAAAGCATATAGGCATATAATTATGCATATCGGCAGAATTATGAGCTGACTATTCGTCATGCACTCCATAGGTCATGAGATTTGGGTGGAATTATTTTTGAATTTGACTCAATCATTGCCATGAACTTGATTACTAATTGAAAAGATCCTTGTATGGATCTTTCCACCTTGGTTCATGATTATACAGATATTATTTTCTTGTAATTGTAGTCCTCAATAGATTTCGTTAGTTTGTAGGGGCTTTGTAAGGTGTTTATGCCAATAAGTTACTTTCCTTATAATCTATGACTTTGATTAATCTTGTTTGTATAAGTGTCATTTATTTTGATCCTTAGGGCATAGTCCTCAATTTATTTGGTGTTTAAAATATTTACTTAGGCTTTGATCCATTTTACTATACAAAGTAATTAACCCATCTATCTGTTCATTATTTAGATTACTTTTAGGAATCGATATTTACTGTTTTCAAAGGAACTTAGAATAATCATGTATTTATTACTTTGCTTCCTATGATTCAATGGCATCAGATTTCATTTAGAATTTTTTTTTTTTTTGACTGTGAAGATAGAGATTTCATTTAGAACTTAGTCCTGTTAGTCTCTATTGTTTTATAAAGAAAAATATAATATGTCATTATTTTATTTGAGCGTATAAAAGAGTAACTTTACACATGATCCTTATTGAATTTAAACTTTTTTGTTTTTACTATTGCTTGCGACTTCATACAACCCCTCCCTGAATTTTTTCGCTTCACATGTTTGATTTCTATTAACATTAAGAATGAAGACAAACTAATTAAGGACTTCATAATTCTAGGTATTGATCAGGAAAAAAATTCACTGTACTGGCTGGCCTAAAGACTAATAGGATTAAAGCAAAAAAAAAAAAAAAAAAAATCTTAAGAAAAGCTTTAAAAAAAAAAAAAAAGTAGAATGTACAATCCACATTTGAAGTATCAAAATATAAAAAATTTAAATGCCACCTTGGGTGATAATATCAATGATAATTGAGTTTAATATGGGGCCAACTAAAACATAAATATTCTGAAGAAACTTGGTTATTCATGGAATTTAGTACAAGCAATTTATTTAAGGCAATTCCAAGATCTGCCCCACATTTTTTTTTTTTTTTTGAGGAAAAAAAAGTACACACAATCTCATCCTACTATAATATTAAGCTCATGTGTAATCCAAATTAAGCTTCCACTACAGCATGGATGTGAAATCATACGCACGTCACACATGTAATTTGGCCCAAAGTTTTTTCTTTTTGTCGAGACCTACACAAGGTAAAATAATAGCCATTAGGTTGAAAAATTAAAACCAATTCAAGAAAAGAAATAGCTAGAGATATATCTAAATCGAAATTTTTTTCACAAACCTTTTAGCGAAAGTGCAATATTCCTTAGCCTTGAAACATCCTTTGCAATCTTGCAATATTTACTATCATTGCCACGTAGAGCCAATCATTCAAGTTGCTTATCGTTCGGAAATATAGATGTCTCCAGGAACGGTTCAACATCAAAGAGCCACAAACTCCCCAAAACCCCACCATGAATCCAAGCCCCATACCAATATAAAGACATTTTAGGAATTCATCTTCATTTGCTTTATTGTTTTTTCTATCACCTTTAGGTGACTCAGCATTTGGTTCCACATCTCCTAGACACTTTGGTGTAAGTGGAGGGCCACAGAGTGCAAGATTGCCAATGAATCCAGAAGGGTTAGCGATTTGGATTTGAGTGCCTGTTGGAATTCTTCTCGACAATTTGTTATATGACAAGTTTAGGAAACTCAGAAAATTAAGATCAGCAATGCTAGCAGGAATTGAACCAAAAAGTTGATTTCTCGGCAAATCCAAGGATTCTAACTGTTTCAAATGACCAATCCCTTGAGGAATTAGTCCTGTTAACATGTTTCCTGCTAAGTTCAATGCTTTCAATTCAGTAAGGTTGAAAATCCCTGCTGGAATTTCTCCGGTTAATTTATTACTTGAGAGATCAATACTTCTCATATCTCCAAAATTCTTTCCAGAGACATAAGACTGCCCTTTCCAACTAACAATTGTATTGAAAACATAATTGCCCCCAACAGAAATTGTAATCGTAACTTGAGTGCCATCCATATATGCATCACGATCTATAAAAGTATGCTTATTATTTGTATTTTTAAAAGCCATGGCAGTCAAATTATAAAGGCATTGTGGAATATTTCCTGAAATATTATTTTGAGACAAGTCGAAAAATTGAATATGTGCTAAGCGGCATAGTTGTTGCGGTATGCATCCATGAAACTTATTGGAGTGAAGGTTAAGAATGACCAAAGATAACAAGCTTTCTCCCATCCAAGCTGGTAGTTTTCCTGAAAATGAATTGTCTCTCAGATTTATAAATGACAACATTGTGCAATTTTGTAATGACAATGGCAATTCTCCCAAGAAGTTGTTGTTGCTCAAATCTAATACCCTAAGATCTATCAAAGAGCCCATAGAGCTGGGAATTTGTCCAGACAAATTATTGCTGGCCAAATTTAGAACTATTAATGCCGACAATTGATCGAAACAATCATCGAGGCCTCCGGATAGCTGGTTGTTTGAGAGATCAAGGTAAATCAAGGTTTTCACCAGACTCGAGCATATAAAATTATTTAAAATCCCCGAAAACTTATTGTTGGAGAGATTTAAATAATAATACACATGAGTTTCTCTCGAAAACCACAAAGGGATGGTATTTGAAATTCCGTTATGGGAGATATCGAGGTAGTCAACGAAGTTTTGAGTACTTAACCATTTTGGGAAATCAGGACCCAAGTTACAAGATGATAAATCTATGGTAATCAATCGGAAAGGGGGCACCCAATCGTTGCTTGATTTTAAAGTCAAAGAATTATCGGATAACGACAAAACCCTTAAACTGGAAAGATTTGAAAAATGTTGTTCAGAGATTTCACCTTCCAAAAGATTGGAACCAAGAAGCAAACTCCATAGCGCAAATAGGTTTCCAATGCTTTTAGGCACTGACCCCTTCAATTGATTCCCATGTAAATGCAACCCCTTTAATGAGTATTGCACGCATCCGGACAAGTCATGGATGAGCTCTGCGCGATTGTTCACTCGGTTTGTTGTTCTCTATAGACAAAATATGTAAAGCACATATGTTACCAAAGAATTTTGGAACGCCTCCTTCTAGTTGATTCTCATCAAGATAGAGAAATTGAAGAGAATTCATGTTACTAGAAGCATCCGGAATTGAACCTTCCAACTGGTTATTAGAGAGGTAAATGGCAACCAAGCTCGTACTATAGTTGAACAACCACGGAAATATTGATTGAGTGACATGGTTAGTAGAAAGATCAATATAATTGAGAGATTTAGAAAAGTTGACATGGGGGAGAGACGAGATCGGTGATAGGAGGAAGATCACACATTGCCAACTTCAACTTTGATAGTTTAGGGAGATGACTCACAACTTTCAGCCAATCATTGGCTACACTGAGATTTGTAGAACTTAGGTCAAGGTCTTTTATTGAAGACAAACAAGAAAGCCATTCGAGATTTTCAACAATTTTCAAATCCTTATTATCGAGATGAAGATATTGCAAGAGTGAAAGGTTTCCAAGTTGATGTGGAATTGGCCCACCGAGATTGGCCCAAGAGAGATCAAGGTATTTTAAGTTACCGAGAGAACTGATAAACTTTGGAATATGGTTTTGATTAAAATCATTGTAAATGAGATCTAGAAAAGTCAAATAAGGCAACTCAAGTAATGAAGGACTAATCATACCTCGCAAACCATAGATATAAAGCTTTAGCACATGGCCTGTTTGGTTGTTGCAGTAAACTCCGTCCCAATTGCAGCAATTCTTTTCATCTTCACTCCCCCACGAAGAGAGCTTGTCGTTGCCATCAACAAAGCCTTTTTTGAACTCAAGGAGGGCTTGTCTCTCATTCTCTATGCACTTAACGCTGTCATTTCCAACACCTGAAGTGAATCCAATGGCTGGTTTCAAATGTAGTAAAAGTGTTAAAAACGCATAGAGAAGTTTTAGGAACCTTCCACCCGTGACCTTTATCATCGCCTATGAAGAAGTACTAAAATTAGGGTTAAGAAGAGAGGAATCACAACTAAAGCATTCAGTGCAACAAGTCTGATTTTTTTTTTTTTTTGGTTTCCAATTACTTAATAAGCTGAGTCCTAGAATCCCTGACAAAATAAACTATTTATAGCAATAGCTGCATGCAGTAAAAAAAAAATTTTAGAAGGAGTCAAAATCAAGCTGACTCTTTAAAGTCTTTGATTTGAATTTAAAATGACTGAACTTTGATTCATTTGTTAGCGTTCCGTTAGTTGGGTAGACGGAAAATACGAGTTGTTCTTGCAAGCTCTTAAGGGTATCCGAACTTTCATACTTGTCGGTGAGACTCAACGTAGCAAATCCACTTTGTTTTGGGTTTTATTTTTTTGAAAATGTTAAATGTACAAATTATTTTTCAAATATTTTTACAAAATTATTGATGTAATGAGTAATTATTTATAAATAAAAAAGTAATGTTAACGATAGACCCAAATAAAAATATGAAAAAATTGTAAAAATAATTTTTGTTTGTAGCTTTACTTTTACATTATTATTATTATTTTTTTTGTCTCCCAAAAATTACATTCTGGTCCTAACTTTGTATGTTTCACTCTCACCGTTGAACAACTCAGGGTCTACCTTTTTCAATCAAAAAAAAAAAAAAACTTCTCAGGGTCCCACCCTGAATCCCAATATGGGGTGAATAGTTTTATTTATTAAAATAACCCCAGTTACATCGTTTGGACAATTTGGGCATGAGAGATGAAGGTAGTAATAAAAAGGAAAAGGAATGAAGAAAAAGAGGAAAAAGTTGAACCGAAAGTTGAAACTAGTGGTTTCTTAGCAAGTTCTGCAAAGGTTTTCTTGACTTGTCTGACACTTATACCATTTAGACTACTCTCCAGTACCCACCCAAGCGACAGCACTGGGAAATTTTTGCATTTGGACATGACAAAAAATGGTACAATTTTGTACCACAACGGCAAGTTGTGATTAGTGAAGGTGTGGTATAAAGTTGTGCAATATTTCGTGGTCATAGCACAACTCCGACACAAAAGATAAAATATAGCCATTAATTAATGTTACTTGCAAGGGATAAAAATAAATAAATAAATAAAAAGGAAGAAAAGGAGCAAGGGAGATCATTAAAAAAAGAAAGAAAGAAAAAAGTGAAAGGAAAATGTTAACCCAAAGTTGAAAGTTGTGTTTTCTTAGCAAGTTCTACAGAGTTTCTTTTTACTTGACAAAAATTTCTCTTTTTCTTCATCCATCAGGAAAAAAATGTTTCCCATTTCCTTTCCTGAATTGAATACCTTTTGCTTCACTTATCGAGTCTAAGTCTTTACCTCATAATCTGACTTCTCTTTAAAAATAAAAATTGTATTCAGATAAGACATTTGCTGATTTTTCTATTTTCTTGATGTTACTTTTAGACTTATTTTTCCACTGTAATCAATATCACTGAAAAAAAAATTCAGGTACTCAGGCCAATTATATATTTGTCATATCTATATATTCTATAATCCCAGGAATATATATAAAATATACTGCCATTCATTAGAATGACAATGGAAATGGAATATTACACCTGTTATTTCTTTTCTTATTCTATGAAACCCACTTCTTCCACCTTTCTCAAATGTGCCATTAGCATTTTTTAAGGCGAAAATACACTTTTGATCATTACATTTTGGGCCGATTCTCGATTTGATCCCTAAATTGATTTCACTCCTAGGTTGTTCCTGATTTCAGAAAATTGTTTTTATTTTGGTCCCTGTCGTCAACCCAATAACAGAAAAATCTGAGATGGCAAATGAAATGCATTGTGTGCTGAGTAAATACTGATATGGCTAATAAAATAATATTAAAAAAATTTATTTGGCATTTTTTAAATGCCATGTCAGCATTTAAAATGCCACATTAGCATATAAATTAATAAAAAAAAAATTAATCTCTTGATTTTAATTTAAACTGGAAAAATTAAAAATTAAAAAAACTTGATCAATTTTAAAAATTTATAAATTTTTTTAAACAATTTTCTTAGTCAACCAGCATAACATCACAAAAATTAAAATTTCCAATTTTTAGACAAAAAAAAAGGAAAAAAAAAAACCTAATACTCTACTAAATAAAAAACCTATTATAAAAAAATAATAATAATAAAAACAAAAAACCAAATCCACGAACCTAACCTAGATATCTCTCTTTACCCCTTGAGTTCTCTCACTCTCCGTTTCTCTCTTTGATCTACTCCACTCCTAACCCTCTGCTCCAAACCGAGAGACCCATGGAAAAAGGCACCAAGCTCCAAGCTCCAAACCCAAACACCCGTGGTCAAATAAAACAAAACTCTCTCTTCGATCCACCTAGAAACCCACCTTGTTCTTCCTAATCGAGTTCATGAATTCCTTGGGGACTCTCTTCATGTCGTCGTGCATGTCGTAGCGCTCGAAGTAGATCGGGACGTGCATCGCTTCCATCGCCTCCATTGCATGGGATCAACGTCACCATGTTGGAGCTCCGTCGCATGGTCGAGGCATGTGGGTCACGGATTGGGTCTAGTAAAGGGTTACGAAATTGAAGGAGATGATGGTTTTTTTGTGTGTTTGGTTGCTAAGAGAGTGGGGAAAAGAACCATTTAGATCTCTCTTTCTCTCTAACCTGGGTTTGTTTTTCCCTGTGGGTCTCGGTTTGTTTTAAATTTCTGGGTTTGGTTTTTTCATGAGGGTTTGATGATTTTTTAGGTTGGAGGTTTGATGATTTTTCTAGGTTGGAGGTTCAATGATTTCTCTGGGTTGGTTTTTTCATGTGGGTTTGATGATTTTTTCATGTTGGAGGTTTCGGTGGAGGATAGGTATTTTGAATGAATTTTTGTATGTTTATTTGCTAAGAAAATACAAGAAAAGAGAAGAAAATCTTATATTATTTTAATTTTTTGAACAACCCGAAGAACATGTTACCCCTTATTCTTTCAAAAATAACAAAAAAAAAAAAAAGAAAATAATTCAACGTTTTTTTTTTATAAATATTATTAAATTATTTATTTTAATTAGATTAATGTTTATTTTTAATTTTTCGACTTGGCTTTTTTATTTATTAATTTATATGCTAATGTGGCATTTAAATGCTAATGTGACATTTAAAAAAAATGCTAAATACAAATTTTTTAATATTATTTTATTATCCACATTAGCACTTACTGTACACACAGTGTTGATACCATATTTTTTCTACCCTCGATTTGCATGCTAGACCCCCGAAAATCCAAAAATATCATTTTCTCTCTATGGGGCCATGAGGACATCTAGAACAATGTGGCGCAACCCGTTCGGGCACCGGAGCACCCGAAGTGACTTTTTCGTTAAAAACGACCAAAATGCCCCTGGTCAGCCTTAGGTTTAACCAAAGGTCAAACATGGTCCGGACTCTCACAAAATGACATTTTTCACAGTTTTACTTCAAACCCGAGTTTCTCGAAGATTTTTAGCAACTTTGATTGAGTTTGACCCGAAGTCGATCCTGGATGGGTCCAAAAACCCTAATTTTGATCAAGTTGTTTTAACGGGTTGAAACCAATGCCATTGCTAAGATTATCCAATTCTTTCTCCAACGACTATTCATGGGTTGAAATCAGAGTTAAAACGGCTGTTAGGACATATGTGATTCACTTGTTAGGAACATATGTCACTATTTTATGTAATTGACTAATCTTTTGACAAAACGCACTTTACTTGTATTTTGGTAGATCGAGGATGTGTTTAATACTTCAAGAAATTGTGTTTCAAGATTAAGTGTTAAAGCCATGCAAGTCTGTCCAATATTCAAGCTGAAAAGTGGAAGTTCATTAAAGCTCGACAACTAGCTCGACTACTAGTTATCTATTGAACTTGAAGAGCTGTTCGAGCCTCGTGGCTCGATGACTTCTCGATAGCGACTCAACAGACAGGCATTTATCGAGGTTTATGAAAAACAGAATTTCAGTTCTTTTTTTACTCTAATTCGTGATTATGTGTTTGGGCTTTCTTTTCTCACAACTCTAGACATATAAAAGATTATTTTAAGGGCCGTCGGAGGTGACACAAGTTGCACAAGTGTTGAGCAAAGTTTGTTCAAGCAAATTGTGATTGGAGACAAAATTTGCCCTAGTTCATCTTTCTTGTGTAGAAGTTGTTGTGTTTGTGCATCGTAGGGCTTTGTGACCAAGCATCTTCTGGATCTTCATCGTGGATGAATTGAAAAACTTTACAGCCAACAACGTTCTCTAGTTGGTGATTGAAGTTGCGATCTTGGGATCCGTGTAATTGGTTAGTCACGATCTTTGGGAGCCATGCATTGAAAATGAGAGATTGTCACTATAGAATAAGTCCAACTGGGTATTGGGGTAAGGGTTCAACTGTAAGTTGGTATAAGGTACTAGGATTCCTTTACTTGTTACCGCTTGTTGTGATAATAGTGGAATTTCAGGAGTAGTGACCTTAAAATCACCCAGTGGGGTTTTTGCCGTGTTGGTTTTCCTCATTCGTAAACAAATCACTGTGTCAATTTATTTTCCATTGCACTTAGTTTTATTGGTGATTTTTTTGTGCTACCACGTGTTTGCATGTTAATTTGATTAATTAATAAACTTGGCTAATTAATAAATTAATTCATCACAAAGGGTCAATTCGTTTTTGGCCTATCAATGGCCGAGATATCACGAAAAATTGAATGACGATAAATCGATGCACCGCAAACTTCCAAGAGCCGTAACTTTTGATCCGACTGTTGGATTTTTGAGTTCCATGCCTTTTTAGAAACTGAAAATGAAGATCTATTCAAAGGTGTTGAGATCAACCTGATCAGAGAGGGTTTAAGGCCGGCGGCCATTGAAAGGCCGGCGGTGGCCCTACAATGCCGTCGCCTCAAAAAGCACGCCCAGGGCTATAAATAGCCCCAAGCACACCCCAGACCGAGGGAGGACATATTTTTCTGAAATTTCCCTTCTACCCAATTTCTCTCTACGTTTTTTTCTCTCTTCCAAACACCAAAAAACACCCAAAAGAACTCCAAAGACACACATCAAAGTCTCTTGATTCTTGCATCTTCACTAACAACACAAGGTATTGCTTTTGCACCCAATCTTCCTTTCCTTGGTTCTACACTTTGGATTTGGGGTTTAGGGGTGTGGATGTAGCTTTTTAGCTATCATCCACACCCCTAACCTTCTAAATCTTTTTCCTAGCATATTCTTGCCCTTTTTGCCATGATAATATGTTTTATTGCTTTCTTTGACATGTTTCTTGCTTTATCTTGTTTCTAGCATGTTTTTTTAGCTTAGATCTGTGTTCTTTTATGCTTGCTCACATGTTTATTTGTCCCGATCTACATGCTTAGGGTTTTTATGCCATGTTGTGTGCTTAGATCTTTGTTTCTACATGCTTATTTGTTTAGATCTACATGCTTAGGGTTCCTTTCTTTGCTTTGCGTTGATGTTATCATTATGTGCTCACATGCTTGATATCATGTCTATGGTTATGCTTTGCTCGGATCTATGTGTTTGTATGCTTTTTGCCATGTTTTATGCTTAGATTCGCATCCATACATGTTTATATGCTTGGATTCATGTTCTTCCGTGTCTATGTGTTAAGCTTTTGCATGCTCACACATGTTTTGCATGTGCCTATGCCTAGATCTATGTTTATGTGCTCAGATCTATGTTTTCACATGCTCGTGTGCTTATATCTGTGCTCTGCTTGCTTTATGCCATCTTCCATGTGCTTGTGCGCTCCATGCCATGTTTGTGTGCCTAGACCTAGGCTATGTTTGTCTTGCCATGTACTATTGTAGCCCTTTTGTCGCTTCATCTTTCTTTCATGTGTTTTGGCCTATTGGTTCAAACCCAATCTAGACCCCATGGTCTTTGTCATTGTCTGTACACCTTGGCCCATATCAAAGGGTTTGGATCACCCTTTTTTGCAGGTCTATGCTTGCTTGTTTCTACGCTTTATGCTTGTGTTAGCCTCTCTAGTTCTAGGCTTTGCCACGCTTGACGCCCGTAGCGGGTTTGTGGTTGTGTGGTTACATTCGACGCTCATGAGGCCTTGTCTGGATGTAACCACTTGGGATGCATCTTCATGATGTCGGTTGCTTTGCGCATACCTTTCCCTTTTTCCGCTCCATGCGATGATATGCTTGCCATACTTGTCTGTGCCACCTGTTGGCTTTTTGTGCATCTTTACACGCCTGCTTACATGTCCATGCATGAGTCTTGCTTACTAGTGTGTCGTCCATGCTTCAACACAATGAAGTTGTGGACATCCGATCCAAACCTACATTTGTCCCTCACGGACACCATCTTTCGTTTGCTTTCTTGTTTGTTTGCCATCTCTTTTGCTTGTTTGCTTGCATTCTCACTTGATATGCTTGCCAAATCTATCTTGCTTGCTCGCTTTGCATCCTTATCTTATTATCTATGCATTTTCCTCCCATTGCTTGTCTGTTGGTTTTGTTGTCTTTGCCTTCGCATGTACGAACATGGAGCAAGGACGCCCGGAGCTAGGGCACACGATGATCCCGGCGTAAGCAAAAAAGGCGCGGACGCGAGCATGTTGGTATGAGCAGCGATCATAGTCAGTAGGTTTAGGGTTTAGCTTTTTCCCTTTGGTTATGTACTCTTTTAAAGCCCCTCCTTCCTTCTCCCTTTCTCCATTAGATGGTTTATATTAGGTATATCATACTTTGTACCATTTGTCCTCATCTCTAGAGTATGGCAACCCTTATTTATTTTCCTGCGCTTATATTTTGGGCCATGCTCTAGGGATGTAGGCATTTACTTTCCCGCTTTGTGTGCTAGCATTGTGCATGATGTATGTATATATATACCTGCTCGCCCCCCTCCGGTGTGATTGTCACGATTCGTGTCACCTAAGGCAAGCAATTCCTATAGTTTCTGCCGCGAAAGTAAGGTGACATGTCGCCGGATTTTCGCCGCAACAATCTGGTACTCAACTCGAATGCCCTAGGAAAGCATAGATTGGGACCACACTCTTTCAAAAGCCAAACCTCAAAGCCTCCCATGCATGCAAAGCCCCGAAAGTCAATGCCGAAATCATATTTTTACTTCAATCTCCAAAAATTAAGGTTTTATCAAAATAAAAGACTGTCCTTTGGGCGAGGCGTTGTGGGGTTCCTAACAACTTCCCCACATGTAACCAAACTTCCAAACCTAAGAATCAAGATTTTTTGTCATCCATATTAGGTTAGGAAAAATAACCTTTTTTCTTAGCCTAGGATTGGTAATAAAATCAACTAGAAATAGGTGACCAATCACACCGTAGAAAAACCCAATGATTGACTCCACTTACGTTTAGTAATCCCTTAAAATTTGGCCTCGTTTCCTGCCATAATGCCAAAGGTAGACCTACCTTCCTTCACTCAGAGAGAGAGCACCTGAAGCTCCACACGAAACACACATCATACACACATTCAAGAGGAGCCCTCCAACGGGGCCTTGCGCATGCGGGAGCTGTCACCACGGCGGGTAGTTGAACGAAGGCATGGCAGCGACGATTTTTTCGCTTAGCCGGTCGAGGCTAGGCATCAACACACAATGCATTATGTTTGCCACCTTAGATTTGTTTGTTCTTGGGTTGATGGCAGAGACCAAAATATAAACGATTTTTTGAAATCGGGGACTAACTTAGGAGCGAAATCAATTTAGGGACTAAATCAAGAATCGGCCCAAAATATAGGGACCAAAAGTGTATATTTGCCTTTTTTTAAAGACCATCCCAACCACCCACCACCATGAATCACACAACTTTAAACTCGCTAAATGGTTGACCGTGACCAAAAAAGAAAAAGGAAAATGGCATTTTTTAAAAGAATAAAATAAAAAATAAAGTTAGATTGTTGATATTACCAACTTTGCTCTCCTTTTCTAATTAATAAAAACAAAACAAGCCAGTCAATGTAACCTAATTCAATTAGAAAATAGATGCTTTAGAGCATTCGCATCCGAGGATGCAAAAAAGTTCCTATTTTACACCTTCAAAACCTACTTTATCTATTATACCATCTCATTTTCCAACTCACTCAACATTCCGGTTTTTATTTTTACATACAATTCATTAAAATAATATAAACTATACCAATGAATAATATATATATATATAAAAAATCAATCCTCCCTTCTCCTTTATCGATTTTTTATTCTTTCTCACTCTTCCTTTCTATCTATTTTTTTTCAATCTACTTCCGCCTACACCTATCAAAGAGTCTTCCTCTCCTCTCCGTGCTCCAAAGAACCAAACCCATCCATATCACAAGCCCAGCAACCAAATCCATTAAAATTATCTGTACCAAAATCAACAAGAATCCAAACCCAAAATAAACATAGCAAAATCCCAAAAAACCTATTCCAAAATCACCTAAAACCAAAAAAAAAAAACCCTACAACAAACCCAAATCAAATAACCTAAAACCACCGAACTCGACGCTGCCGTACCACCACAACAAACCCAGTGCCGCCAACAACCACCTACAATTGAAACTCAGCCACCACCGAAACACCAAAATCAACCAACAAAACCAACTACTAATCCATACCACCGAAACACAAAACTAGCCAAAAACCCAACCACACCATCAAAACCCAAGCCAAAATACCCAATCTCCACACCGATTCAACCAAGCCACCACACCCATGCCTACAGCCACAACCATCGATTTAAACCCACTGAAACCACTAGAAACCCATTGATTTAAACCTAGCCATTGAGAAAAACTTAGCCACCGATTCAAGCCCCAGCCTCAAAACCACCAAATCAAGCCATCGATTCAAGCCTTAGCACCGAAACCCACCACCAAACTTTAATCCAACCACCATCCATCACTAAGCAACCATCATTGATCCAGCCAGGTTGAGGGTATAGGGTTGAGGGAGAAGTGCAGAGCGTTGAGAGAGAAGAGAGTTTTGGAGATTGAGACTGGGGAGAAGTGTAGAGAGTCAAAGAAAAAAATGAGAGAGAAAGAGAGAGGGGGGGGGGGGGAATAAAATAATGTTATTATGTTTAAAACCCATGAACAGTGGGTTGTAAATATAAGTACTTACTATTCACGGGTTATAAAATATTTAGGATTTACATACCGGATTGGAGCACTATTTTAGGTTCTTAGTTACTAAAATAGCAATTGGGGGGTGTTTACACCCCCCAATGCTAATGCTCTTAGACAGAGTGCATATATATGATAATATAGAGTATAGGTAGATAATATTCTATAGTTGACTTTGTGATGCCCCAATTTGATTGAGTGTGTGATGTGTGTGGGTGTGTGATGAGTCCCGCATCGAGTATTTACTAGGTAGATCCGAGCTTTATTAACAACTACAAGGAGCCTCAATTGTGACTAGTTCTTTTGAAGTATAGCGCAGATGTGGCTAGCGTTTTTCCTTGAGTTGTATTACATATGGTATCAGAGCCAGCCCGGTAATCCTATGTAGGCTTAGAGACACTACCTCACAAAGTGGGCCCTAACGAGGATGTTAGGAATTTAAGTGGGGGGAGATTGTGATGCCCCAATTTGATTGATTGTGTGATGTGTGTGAGTGTGTGATGAGTCCCATATCGGGTATTTCTTGAGTTAAACTGGGCTTTATTAACAACTGCAAGGAGTCTCAATTGTGACTAGTCCTTTTTAGGTATAGCGTAGATGTGGCTAGCGCTTTTCCAACGGTCGTTATTGACTTGGCCTTTGACACTTTTAAGAAACAATGGGAAAACTGGAAAAGCATAGAAATAATTAATGATAAAGTCACCTTCATTTTCAAGGTCTTGGCACTTTTTAGACTCTTACTTATATCAAGGAAAATGCTAAGGACACAAAAAACTCATTACATGGCGAGTTGGAAATGATAGGTCCACATTTTCACCACTCACAACTCGCCATATGGGGAATCATGATAGAAATTGTGAGATTTTTTTGTGTTTCTAACATGGCTCTTATATTAAACCATTATACACTTCACCTGAAGTTTGTTTATTGAGTCTAGATGACAAACAATGTACATGCAGTGAAACTAGCTTTTGTAAAATTGACCGAACAATTTATTCCTCTTGTGTCATTTCATTTGGAAATTGAACCAAAAAATAAAAATTTGTATCATTAGGAAAATTTTTGAATATCAAATTTTTAGTAAAATGGTTTTTTTTTGTTGTTGTTGTTGTTGTAAAAGTGGAAACTTTGTTATCAATTTGCTGCCGGAAACTTTGGCTAATTATCTTCTTTATTATCAATTTGGTTTTTAAAAGCTCTTGAAAAACTCTTATAAAGTTTCCACTTTGGATCTTTGGTTATTTAATTTATTTTTCTTAGTTTCCTCAGCAAACAAACCTCATAAGGAAAAGGAAAAAGATTCTTAGTTTCCTCAGCAAACAAACCTCATAAGGAAAACCTTGAATATTAACAAACTATACTGAAAGACAAGCGAAACTGTACTTAATAGAACAAAGCAATATTTAAAAAAAAAAAAAAAAAAAAACAAAAACTGAAGAGAAGAGAAGAGAATTGGAATGGAAACACATTTAAAGCAGTAGTATTTAGAATAAAAAGACCCACGATTCCAAGACAGAGTCCTTTGGCTTTGTGGGGTTTGAGTTTGATCCAACTTCCAAACTTTCATCAAGTGTAAGAAGGAATGGAACGAGAAGAGGAAGAGTATTATTCAATACTCAATACATTAAGTAACTAATGCATGGGCTTGCCCTTATATTAACGCCCCATTTCACTATAGTTTATTAAGGTTGTTGTACGTTTTTAGACCCCTTAAAACACAATTGGATTAACCTAGTTAATTAGCCAAGTGATTACTTAGTCCAAATTTCAGATCTAGATTAACACAATCATATAATCATATCAATGTAAAGTGCAGAATATAAAGAACACAAAGATATGATGACCCAGGAAACCACACCGATAAAAACCTGGGGAGGATTTAACCTAACTATCCTCAAGGTAAACTTGAATCCACTATGAAAGAATCGAAGTTTTACAATAGTGACTTAGACCACTAACATCCTATTGCTACCCACCAGTAGAAAACTTATCGATACGACCACGTGACAGCTCCGAGACCACGGACTCCTTCTTTCTTAGATTCTCCAGTAAGTACAATCACTCCCGCTTGTGTATCTTTAAGCTTTTATTGCAAAGAATCGAATGATCATCAAGCTCTCAATGAAATCTCCTTCTTGATAATCCTAAGCATGTGAGAAGGAAACCACCTCTCAGATCTCACAAGAAATTCACACACATAGCAAATAGAGCAACCACAAAAACGTGGCTAGGGTTTCCTTTTTATACCTAGGGCAAAACAAAAAACCCTACACGTCATATGGGCTTAGGGCTGAGTTGGAAATTCTGCAGAAAAAAACATTCTGCCCAACTTTTGATCGGTCGAGTCTAATTCTCGATCAATCGAGCTGCACCAAATTGCACAATGAATTCTGCAGCAACTCGATTCCAATTTTACATAAAACACATACTTTGAGCAAGTCTAAAACAAGACTAAAAAGTTGTTTTGATCATGGTTTGCCAATAATACAAATTAGAGTTCTAATACATTAGTTCCTAAGTACTTAGAACCTAACAGTTTTTAAATATATTATTAGCAACGCAATGTATTATACTATGTTGCATATGCTAGAGTGAATGCGGAAGGAGAAATATAGAATAGGAACATTGAGAACATGAGGGTTATGTGGTTCAACCTTGTCGGCCTACATCCATGGAGGAATCCCTTAAAGGCTACATCTTTATTGTATAAGAGTGTAGTACAATAACCTATGTTATAATGAACCCTAACATGAGTATATATAGGCGACTAAACCCTAGACTACTAGTACAAGTAGGACTGGGCTTGGGGTTATTACATTGGGCTAATATGTCTAATATATCTCTAACAAAGGTAACTAAAATTCATTACATTTTTCTAATTTTACTTTTCAGATTTGAACAAGAAAAAGGATTTGCAGTCTTCCACCTTATTGCTCTACTTTTCTTAGTTTTAAACTATGTATCCGATCTCTATTCTTTACATCATATTTTATTTTTATTTTTAACCTTTCAATTTGGTCAATTTGGTCCATTACCTTTTAGTGTTTTGTCAATTTAAACTTTACCGTTATCACTTGGTTGGAAATAAACGTCCAAAATAAAAAATTACTTTCCATTGATGTGACAATAAACTAATTTTTTATTTTGATTGTTTGCCATGTCAAAAATTCCTATCTAAGATAAATGGCAATAACTAAATTAGCACAATTGAAATATTAAGGACCAAATTGAAATATGGTGTAAATGATAAACGACAATAACTAAGTTACCATGGCTTTTGAGTGGAGTTGAAGTGTGCCTTTGTGTTAGAATCCATTTTTCTCTCCCTTGTGTGTGTGTGTGTGTGTTTGTTTCTCAAAAAAAAAAAAGAATGGGTAATTGTCCCACACTGCTTAAAAGAGTGTGTTGTGTGTAGTATAACTTACCTCACCCTCTCTTAAAAGTTACCATGACTTTTGAGTGGAGTTATGGTATGCCTTTGTGTTAGAGCCCCTTTTCCTCTCTCTTGTATGTGTGTGTGTGTGTTTGTTTCTAAAAAAAAAGAATGGGTTATTGTCCCACACCGCTTAAGAGAGTGTGTTGTGTGTAGTATAACTTGCCCCACCCTCCCTTAAAAGTTATCATGGCTTTTGAATGGAGTTGTGGTGTGCCTTTGTTTTAGAACCTTTTTTTTTCTCCCTTGTGTGTGTGTGTGTTTGTTTCTCCAAAAAAAAAAAAAATACATAGTTTACCCTAATATTTTCTATTAAGTACTATATAAATTTGCCATACATATTTAGTTTGTCCAATAAAAAAATTTCACATCATTTTTGTACCCTAAAAAAGACAAATTAAATAATTAAAAATGACATGACATGCATAATAAAAAGGAAAAAGTTTGACAATAAACTTGATTGTCGCCTAAAGCTACAACTCTATTCAATATTTTTTTATTAGATATGAATTTTGACAAATCCATCATTGTATTACATTTTCTTCTTATATCTTTCATATTTGCAAAATTTTCAGAAGACCAAAGATCAATAGCTACATCATCAATCAAATATTTTAATATCAAGTTTTTGTAGCATAAAATTATGCATAAAAAATAAGTTTATAAATCGAATAGTAAATTACATCTGATTGGTACAAAATTTGACATTAACTTTAAGAACTCAAAGAACATGCAATTTAACGGTTAGATTTTAAAAATATGTAGTCATGTTAATGTTTTAGTAGGAGTTGTGGCTCTAAACTACGACAAAGTTTGTAGCCAAATTTTGTCTTAATAAAAATGAGGTGGTATCATTTTATTGAATGAACTAAACATGCATAGTAACTATATGTGGCACTTAACAGAAAATATGGATTGAGGGGCTACAAATGCAAACGAAATAGAACTTTAAGATTAAAATCTAAATTTTGAAATTTCAGGGGATAAAATCTAAAACTCCCAAACTTTATAAGTGTAGTGTATAATTTAGCCTTTATTTAATTCAGGTCCTTTGTCTAATTCCATTAAAAAAATTGCTATTAAATATGCAATTAAATAATGAAAAAAAAAATTATTTAGGCCTTTTGTCCGATTCTCACATTGAGACAAAAAAAAATTTAATAGTAATTTTTTTTCCTATGAGATAAAAGAGAAGGAAATTTTTTAGCAAAATTGATGGAATACTTGAATTGAATAAAAATTTAAAACTCAGAAGACTCAATTAAATAAAAATAAAGTTAAAAAACTTAAATGAATTTTAATCACAATTTTCATAAAGCCTAATATATATACCTCAAGTCAAGGGTCCAAAACTGCAAATAGTTGAGCAAGTGACATTTGTACTACAAGTCGTATAGAAAAGTTGTTTATTGCTAATTATCTACATTTTACAACTATCCGGTGCATTTCGAGACTGTTCACTTTGTAACAACTCACTTTCCCGAGAAACAAATAGAAATTGAAAGACTTGAAAACTCTTTCCCTCCAATCCATCCTCTGACACAGACAAACCCTAATTTCTTCAATTGGCTTTGGATTTCTTAGAAAATTGGGTCCCAAAAGATGGTTCTCTATGCATTCGGAGGGGCCAGAGCTAAAGGAGTAAATGGAGTACATAGATTCTTTGAAGAACTACGAGAAAGTGGGTGGGCCCAAAGGCGCTGGTACATAGTCCGATTGTTGGAAGTATGGTTTGGAAAATTGTCCAAATTGATTAACAAAGTTACAAAGCAATATCAATAATATATCAATAAAACAAGATATGATCAAATTAACTTATAAGTAAAATAGACAAGTACAAAAGCGTATAAAATTAAGGATTAAGTAAAACTTATCGCCGAGGCACCGAACTAAATCCGCTATCCTTAAGAAACGATTTCACCCCCCATGAAATGAATGTCGGTGCAAATGGCTCAGGCGGTCGCTCTCCGGGATACAGAGGCAACTCTGTTAATGTGTACTCACAAACAGAGTTTCGAACTCGTCACAAATGCCCAAGAGAAAATTTTCAGCAAAAACAAAGTAGCTAGAGTATCAAAAGTAATATATGTTTTATTGTTTTTAACTAATATCATATATGCAGAATTTGATAGTCTTAGAGCTCTAAAAAAGGAAGTAGCTAAAGATGATTAGAGTGAAAAGGGAAAGGCAAAAACAAAGGAATTTTCTATCCCATTGATGTCACAAGCCGCTATGTATTTTCTGCAAAAACATGGGAAGGTGCGGCTGACTATTTTATAAGGAAATATGAGAAGATTGAGGGTTTTGTTTGCTGCCAAAAATTCCCACACCGGCCAAGGAAAATTCTAGAGTATGGGCTTGGGCTTTACAACTAAATATCATGGCTTAAATTTTAAAACATACCCAACATGATGATGGGTTCGATCCGGGTCGTATGAGGCGGCTTATGGAGTGGCTCGGCTATCCTCAGTCTCAGTTCAAGGTTCAATGTCCAATACTTTTTCCTTTTTTATTTTTTATTTTTTTTAAAGAGATGTATCAAGTACTCAAGCCAATTATATATTTTCCATATCTATATATTCTATAATCCCGGGTATATATATACTGCTACTCGTTTAACGTGGCTTATGAAACCACTTCTTCCACCTTTCTCAAATGTACCAAAGGTTACCATGGATTTTGAATATAGTTGTGGTGTGGCTTTGTATTATTAGAACTTCTTTCCCTCTTTCTTTTGTTTTTCAAAAAAAAAAAAAAATTTACCAAAAGCATTAACACCATCCCAACCACCCACCACCGTGAATGAAGCAACTTTTCACTTGTTAAATTGTCGGCCGTGACCAAAAAAGAGAAAGAAAATGAATTTTTTAAATAAAAATAAAAAATAAAGTTTGATTGTCGATATTATTAACTTTTATCTCAATTTCTAATTAATAAAAAGTAAATATTAACCGATACTCTAAGAGTATTTGTTAATTAACCCTTTTTGGAAACTTTTTATAGAAAAAGGAAAAAAATTGACTTCTCTGATAGCCTTTTATATTTTCTAGAAAAGTGGTATCAAAACTTTCCTAAAATAGTTAATTAACCAATGCCCTAAGGGTTGTTAACAAGACCCTTAATAATATCTTGTAACTTTGCATTGTGGACTGCTTTGGCGGTTGGCCCTAGCTGGCTCAGTGGTATAAAAACATGGGTGCGAGTAGTGGTCCGCCTTGTTATGCATTGGTGTACCTTGGGCTTACTTAACCTGTAACTTGGGGCGTGAGGCGATGATTTTGTTAAAAAAAAAAAAAAAAAAAAAAAAAAAAAAAACCTAATATATAGACAGAGCACATTCCATAGTTTACTTGGACTTTGATGATTCTAATAAGAAATAATGGGAAAAGCAGAGCAATAATTGATAATAAAGATGCCTTCATTTTCAAGGTCTTGACACTTTTAAGACTCTTACTTATATTAAACAATTGTACACTTCACCTGAAGTTTATCAAGTCTAGCTAGATGGCAGAGAATGGACATGTAATGAAATTAGATTTTGTAAAAAGGATGGAACAATTTATGCTTTTAGTATCACTTCATTTGGAAACTTAACAAAAAAAAAAAAAAAATTGTATCATTGGGAAAATTTTTGCATATTAAATTTTTAGTAAAATGATTTTTTATTTTTTATTTTTTTTGGGGTAAAACTGAAAACTTTATTATCAATTTGTTATGGGAAAATATCTCTAGTCTGGACTTATCTATTGGATTTTTGTATTTCAATATTCAGAGTTTTTGAAGTCTCAAAAAATCGAATCCTTGTGAATCCTGTTATGTCTTTAGCTATTGTTTAAACTGTATTTTAGTTACTTGGGTCCTAGAAGAGTCTTTGTAGCTAGGGCTGGACAGGGCAGCCAACTAGGTCACCAATGTAGTTCGATTGTTCATCCAAAAATACTTAGGAATATATTGAGATTTTGCATACCACAAGAACATGGTTGATAAAACCCCAATTCTGATTGTAGAATTTTCAATTCCTACAATCTTAGAATTGTTAAACAATTCAGATTGCATTAGGATTCATAATTAATAGGATCTAGATCCAAATTGTGATCTGTTGCATTTGGATTCTATTTATGATCAGTTGTGAGTTGTGACTGTGACTATGATCAGTTGTGTGTTGTGGAATTTGTGTTAAAAAGTATAAAATTTTATTCTATTTGAACTAAACTCTTTAGTTTTGGCCTAAAAAGTTCAAATAAAATAAACATTAAAAATTATAGATATGAGCCCTAAAAAGCCAATATGAAAAGCATTTAATTCTTTTTAGCATGTGTAGCAAATCAAGAATTTGTGAAAATATATATATATATAAATATATATATATATATATATATATATAAATTATTTTATTCTTTTATTAAATAAGTTGGTGAATACATGGTCCCTCTTTTGAAGTTTTACAAAAGGACACTCCATTCCAATATGGACATAATGAAACTCATCCCTAGAGATTATATAAATGTAACATAGTTCACACTCTTTTGTTTTTTGATAATTTGATAGAAGTGATATTTGAAGTTTTGAACCCTAGATATTTTGCTTAAATTAAATACTAGAAAATATCAATCAGTTAAGCTGTAAGACTCTTGACCATACTTATTCACATCATAATAATAGAATATTATATTTTTTTAATTAAAAAAAATCATATTTACTAGAATATATAATGATTTTATACATTAGATTATTAGAACCCTATTATATTCCAGTATACTTGATCAGTTACCTTCAAACACCGACCAAAAAAAATTGGGTGGAGTGTTATGCCATAAATCTCATGGGGTATCATTTTACCCATAGTTAGGGATTTTTCAAAAAAGAAAAAGAAAAAGATATATAAATATAAATATATATATATATATATATATATATATATATATATTTATATTATTTATTTATATTATTGTTTGGAAGTCACAATAATATGAGATGGCTTGTATTTATACAAACCCTCAAGGAAAAGTGTCATTTCTTAAGACAATTACGAGAGCACTTTTATGTGAAATCACATTAAAATTGGTGTCATCCTAAATTAATTGATTAAAAGAATGAACAGCATATAGGCATATAATTCTGCATATCGGCGGAATTATGGGCTGGCTATTCGTCACGCACTCCATAGGGCATGGGATTTGAGCAGAATTATTTTTGAATTTGACTCGATCATTGCCATGAACTTGATTGCTAATTGAAAAGATCCTTGTATGGATCTTCTCCCTTGGTTCATGATTATACAGATTTTATTTTCTTGTAATTGTAGTCCTTAATAGATTTCGTTAGTTCGTAAGGTGTTTATGCCAGTAAGTACTTTCCTTATAATCTATGACTTTGATTAATCTTGTTTATATAAGTTTCATTAATTTTGATCCTTAAGGCATAGTCCTCAATTTATTTGGTGTTTAAAATATTTACTTAGGCTTCGATCCATTTTACTATACAAAGTAATTAACCCATCTATCTGTTCACTATTTAGATTACTTTTAGGAATTAATTGACATTTACTGTTTTCAATGGAACTTAGAATAATCATGTATTACTTTGCTTCCTGTGATTCAATGGCATTAGATTTCATTTAGTACTTACTCCTGATAGTCTTTATTGTTTTATAGAGAAAAATCTAATATGTCATTATTTTATTTGAGCGTATAAAAGTGTAACTTTACACATGATCCTTATTGAATTTAAACTTTTTTTTGTTTTTACTATTGCTTGTGACTTCATACTACCCCTCCCTGAATTTTTTCGCTTCACATGTTTGATTTCTATTAACATTAAGAATGAAGACAAACTAATTACGGACTTCATAATGCTAGGTATTGATCAGAAACAAAAATTCACTGTACTGGCTGGCCTAAAGACTAATAGGATTAAAACTGAAAAATCTGAAGAAAAACTTAAAAAAAGAAAAAAAAAAAAAAAAAAAAAAAGAAGAAGAAGAGAGAGAGTAGAATGTACAATCCACATTTGAAGTATCAAAATATAAAAAATTTAAATGCCACCTTGGGTGATAATATCAATGATAATTAAATTTAATATGGGGCCAACTAAAACATAAATATTTTGAAGAAACTTGGTTGTTTGTGGAATTTGGTACAAGCAATTTATTTAAGGCAAATCCAAGTCCTGCCACACACCTTTTTTTTTTTTTTTTTTTAAGGAAAAGTAAAAGTACACACAATCTCATCCTACTATAATTAATATTAAGATCAAGTGTAATCCAAATTAAGCTTCCACCGCAGTATGAATGTGAATCCTTGAATAAGAAAAGCATGTAAAATCATAGGCACGTCACACACGTAATCTTGCACAAAGTTTTTTCTTATTGTCGAGACCTACACAAGGTAAAATAATAGCCATTAGGTTGAAAAATTAAAACCAATTCAAGAAAAGAAATAGTTAGAGATATATCTAAATCGAAATTTTTTCACAAACCTTTTAGCGAAAGTGCAGTATTCCTTAGCCTTGAAACATCCTTTGCAATCTAGCAATATTCACTATCATTGCCACGTAGAGCCAATCATTCAAGTTGCTTGTTGTCCGGAAATATAGATGTCTCCAG
Organism: Quercus dentata; assembly: GCA_028216015.1. NCBI lineage: Eukaryota > Viridiplantae > Streptophyta > Magnoliopsida > Fagales > Fagaceae > Quercus > Quercus dentata. Next base: position 16,213,650 of record CP116452.1, on the reverse strand, counting down.
GAACGGTTCAACATCAAAGAGTCAAAAACCCCCCAAAACCCCACCATGAATCCAAGCCCCATACCAATATAAAGACATTTCAGGAATTCATCTTCATCTTCTTGATTGTTTTTACTACCGCCTTTAGGTGACTCGGCATTTGGTTCCACATCTCCTGGACACTTCGGTGTAAGTGGAGGGCCATAGAGTGCAAGATTGCCAATGAATCTAGAAGGTTAGCGATCTGGATTTGAGTGCCTGTTGGAATTCTTCCCGACAATTTGTTATATGACAAGTTCAGGAAACTCGGAAAATTGATCAGCAATGCTAGCAGGAATTGAACCAAAAAGTTGATTTCTCGACAAATCCAAGGATTCTAACTGTTTCAAATGACCAATCCCTTGAGGAATTAGTCCTGTCAACATGTTTCCTACTAAGTTCAATACTTTCAATTCAGTAAGGCTGAAAATCTCCACTGGAATTTCTCCGATTAATTTATTACTTGAGAGATCAATACTTCTCATCTCTCCAAAATTCTTTCCGTAGATGTCCTTTCCAACTTACAATTGTATTGAAAACATAATTACCCCCAGCAAAAATTGTAAACGTAACTTGAGTGCCATCCATATATGCATCATGATCTAAAAAAGTAGGCTCATTATTTGTATTTTTAAAAGCCATGGCAGTCAAATTATAAAGGCATTGTGGAATATTTCTCAACTCTGTATGTTTCACTTTCCCGTTAAAGTGTTAAACAACTCCCCACCCTTAATTCCGATTTAAGGTAAATAGTTTTATATATTAAAAAAAAATTGAAAACCCCAGCGACATCATTTGGACAATTTGGGCATCAGAGATAAAAGTAGCCAATATAAAAGGAAAAGGACGGAAGAAAAAGAGGAAAAAGTTGAACCAAAAGTTGAAACCAGCGTTTTCTTAGCAAGTTTTGCAAAGTTTTTCTTGACTTGTTTGACACTTTTACCGTTAAAACTACTCCACAGCCAAGCCCCGGCACTTGGACAATTTGCATTTGGACATAAAAGATAAAAGTAGCCATTAATTAATCTTGCTAGGGATAAAAAAACAAAGAGAGACTGAAAAGGAGCAAGGGAGCTAGACCGTTAAAAAAGAAAGAAAGAAAGGGAAAAAACATTGGTGAAAGGAAAATGTTGAACCCAAAGTTGAAAGTTGTGTTTTCTTAGCAAGTTCTACAGAGTTTCTCTTCATTTGATAATTTCCCTTTTTCTTCAGTGGTCAGAAAAAAGTTTCCCATTTCCTTTCCCTTTTGTCTTTGTCTCTTAATCTGACTTCTCTCTTTACAAAAAGAATGTATTCAGTTAAGACATTTGCTGATTTTTCTATAAATATTAGCAGATCTATATATATTCTATAATCCCAGGTATTATAATATACTGATGCCACCCGTTGAACGCGGCTTCAATACGTCTAGCATTAGAGTGATAATGGAAATGGAATGCTACGCCTATTGTTTCTCTTCTTTTTATATGAAACTCACTTCTTCCACCTTTCTCAAATGTACCAAAAGCATTTTTTCAATGACCATCCCAACCACCCACCATCATGAATGAAGCAACTTTTAACTCTCAAAATGGTGGACCGTGATCAGAAAAGAAAAAGAAAATGGAATAAAATAAAAAAATAAAGTTAGATTGCCTATATTATTAACTTTGCTCTCCTTTTCTAATTAATAAAAGAGAATGTTAATGGATGCCCTAAGGACATCTATTAAAATTAACCATTTTTAAAAACTTTTTTATAAAAAAAGAAAAAAATAATGGACTTATTTAACAGCTATTTTATATTTTTTATGAGAGTGGTATCAAAAATTTTTAAAATAATTAATTAATAAATGCTCTAAAGGCATTTGTTAACAACAAAATAAGTCAGTCAATGTTACCTAATTCAAATAGAAAATAGATACAAGATGGATTGGATATATATGATAAGATAATATATAGACAGAGCACATTCCAAAGTTTACCTAAACTTTAACGTTTCTAATAAGAAACAAAGGGAAAAGTAGAGCAATAATTAATAATAAAAATGCTTTCATTTTCAAGATCTTGACACTTTTTACACTCTTACTTCTATTAAAACATTGTATACTTCACTAAAAGTTTATCAAGTCTAAATGGCAGACTATGAAACTAGCTTTCGTGAAAAGGAAGTAACAATTTATGCTTTTTGCATCATTTCATTTGGAAACTTAACCCCCCCAAAAAAAAATTGTATCATTTGGAAAATTTTGCATTATCAAATTTTTAGTAAAAAATGATATATATATATATATATATATATATATATATATATATATATATATATTTTGTAAAAGAGGAAACTTTATTATCAATTTGTTGCGGGAAAAGATCTCTAGTCTAAACATATCTAGTGTATTAACTTTTAATCAGCCATCAGATTTTTTACATACAACATTAGCTTATCAGGTCAAAAATCAAAACCCATTTTGATGCTATTTTTATAATGTCTTATAAACTTACTTATATTTTATTATTTATACACTTTTATCTCTTTAAGATTTGTTTAATTTATTGTAGATTATCTCTTTTATTTTCTATTAAAGAAGATTTTATAAACTATGTTAATTATTGAATACATGAATACTACCAATGATTTTTCACTATATATATATATATATATATATATATATATATATATATATAAAAGGTAGAATCTTACAATTTTCGATTTGATTTGGAAAACCCTTCTACCCAATAAGAAATGAATGGTATATTTCATATACTCGAGTCTCTCCAACTTGAAGGAGGTAGAATTAGATCCTAGATCTCTAATAATTCACCAAGTTTACTAGATGAAAAATTTGAAGAATCCTTAGAATTTTCTAAAATGATGAATTTTCATCTCATCAATTTAAATATTCCTGTCTACATAATAATAATAATAATAATGAAATTTCGAAGTTTGAAACTTTGCAGTTTGCATAATTTAAGATAATCTCTTATTAATCTAAAAAAAAACCAATATTAAAAGCTCCCTCAGTCTATTATAATAAATTAATTTGCGTTCATGCATGGTTCTGCTTATCCCATTGGGCCTTACATCTACCATCTGGGCTTATCACAGAAATGTCCTTACTCCTTAGACAAAGCCCAACTATACAAACATGGTTTTTTGATCAAAAGATCACACTCATTGGTTCCAAATTTCCAGACGAAATAAGATCACAGGGAGTGGGGTATAGTATGCTTACAGTTTTTTTGAAGGATCATTGTTTCAAATCCTATACCCCAAATCTGCCGTTTATTCATCCTATACCCCCAAAAAAAAAGTAGTAACTACCCACATGAGATACACAATATATCTTAGTTTTTTTTTTTTTTTTTTTTTTTATTTTTTTTTAATTTTATAAATATGATAACAGGAAATTTGAAATTGAATGTTATGATTCTACTTATATTTAAATCATCAATCAAATACCAAGCTATATTTATTACAACGAGATTCTATATAAATATATATATTTTTAATATTATACATTGGTAAAGTGGATTTTAGGGAGGATGGAAAAAAAAAAAAAAAATGAGGAAAGAAAACTTTTTAAAGAGTGTTTGGTTAGGAGGGGAAGAGGGAAAAATGATGGTGGGATCCGGATGTTTTCTCTCCGAGGTCATCCAAAAATTTTCTCCCCAAAATGGGGAGAAAACAGGGTGGAAAATGTTTGATAGTTAAATGATAAAAATGCCCGTGTGTACTTGCACTGTTGCACATGGGCTTCATCTGTACATTTCTCTTCTTCACTCTTTTTTTTTTTTTTTTTTTTTTTTTTTTTTTTTGTTGTGTTATTTTGTTATTATTATTATTATTTTTTTGTTTAGACATATTCTCTTTTTTTTTTCCCTTTCTTTTTGTGTATTTTTTTTAGGCGTAATTTTTTTTTTTGACATGATTTTTATTTTTTAATAAATTTGGGTGATTGCTTTTTTTTTTTTTTTGGTCACTTTTTTTTTTTAATTGGACATCATTTTTTAACAAGGATATATGAGTAAATTTATTCTTTTCCTACCATATTCTATTCTCTTACTTTTTTCTTCTCCTACCATTTTTTATCCTCCCACTTTTCCACCCCTCCCACCAAACGGACCCTAGATATTTCCGTTATAAATATTACGGAGTGCTAGTTCAACTATGAAAGCTCTTCGCCTATACAAAAACTCTTCAATCATTATAAAACAGATTAATTTAAAATAGAAAATAATTAACCTAACAAAGATTGATATGGCCCCTCAATCAAGTGTCTATGAGAGAGAGAGAGAGAGAGAGAGAGAGAGATCTGCCCCTTGGTGTACCTCAGACGCAAGTTGACGTGGTTTTGAGGTGTCCACTTCAATGTTCTGCCCCTTGGTGTACCTCAGACGCAAGTTGACGTGGTTTTGAGGTGTCCACTTCAATGTGAAAATGTACCCCAAAATGTGCCATGAATGCCATTGTTGGCTTGGCTAGCCTCCAATACAAAACAAACTTTTGAATTAGCTTTCTCTACTCTCTACTGGAGATGGTAAAAGACGTGGTTCAGCTTTACTCGCTTAGGGCCACAAGATGCTGCAGGAATGTCTCAAAACTCTAGGGACCTTTTAATTTGTTAACTTTTCTTAGTACAAGCTAGCTAGTTTGCTAATTCAAATCAAATGGAAATGAAGAGCCAAATATATTTTCATCTCCAATTTAAGGTGGTTTTCCTCTAGCTCTGTTCCAATAACATTCTCAGTTTCTCATTTTGAGTTTAAGGTCTTCAAACTCAATTGGAGACGAAGAAATTCAAATAGAATCTCACATTGACAATAATGATTATCGTGGTATTGACTGTTTCTTTAATACAAGCCTACTGTATCAAATTTGGGACCCATGAGTGTGTGATCATTTATCAAACAACTATGTTTACATAAACTGGGCTTTGTCTAAGGAGCATAGAAGGCTTAACGGAAGTTACAAGGAAGCAGGAAATCTCAACCAAAGACCAAAAAAAAGAAGAAGAGTTTTTGTTATGCCAAAGAGATTATTAATTGGCTAGCTGATTTCCTCTCTTTTTGGTAGAATGGTTTCATGAATCTTCTGTAGGCAATATACATGTAATGAGTTTGAGGAGATTCCTCCAACCTGTTTGAAGGATATTTATTTTCATAACTAGATAAAAACATTAGCATAAACCTTAAGATTTATATAGAAATATTTTTTCATTACCCACCTTTTTGAGAAAAACATATCATTAGAACATTTGTCTATGAGCTCAATTTGCAACGATAATAGGCGGAGACCCTTGTCCAATTAATCATCACCATTTTTAAAGCAGTTGCAGCATAAATTTTTTCTTTCTTTCTTTTTTAATTTTGTAAAATATTTTTCTTCAATAATGAGATTAGAGCCTGTTCAGCAGAGAAATGCACCTTGAAGTTTTCATGGCCAAATTAAGCTTTTTATATTTATATATATATATATATATATATATATATATAGGATCAAGTTATACTTGGTGTAACTTTACAAGAGTTACACTTTTTTTAAGTCATAGATTTCCAAAAAATCTAACGGTAAAAAAAATAGCATTAAATGCTAATTGATTTACACATTATTCACTTAATTAATAGCAGTTTTGTTTCTCTCTCCATACTTATTGTTTAAAACTTCTCTAGTTTCTCATAAATCTCTCTTGCAAAACACACATACACAAACATGGCTGCCCTTTATGAAAAACCACTAAAGGAGAATGAAGAAGGAGAAGCTATGTATGACTATGATGATGATTACATAGGTCGGGTCGTGGTGTGTGGTTGTTTTTGGCTTTTGGGGTTCGGACCACAGAGGAAAAGAAATGACAACGAAAGCAAATATGTTTTGCAGCAAAGGGGAGAACTCGGGGAATCATGGTGGAAGAATAAATTTGATAGGCCAAGAATGTATTGACCCCTAGTGATAAATTAACCAATTAATTAGCCAAATGAATTAATTAAGTTAATTAATATGCAATACACGTGGTAGCACAAAAAAAATCACTAACTAAGTTAATATGCAGTGGAAAATAAGTTGACACGGTGATTTGTTTACGAATGGGGAAAACCTATTCGCAAAAACCCCACCGGGTGATTTTAAGGTCACTACTCCCGAGAATCCATTATTATCACAACAAGCGATTACAAGTAAAGGAATCCAAGTACCTTATATTAACCTACAGTTGAACCCTTACCCCAATACTCAATTGGACTTGTTCTGTAGTGACAATCTTTCCTTTCAATGCATGGCTCCCGAGACGTGACTAAACAATTGATGTGCGAATCTCATTACACGGCTTACACACTAACTTGAGAAAGATGTTGGCCGCAAAGTTCTTGAGTTCATCCATACGATGAAAATCATGAAGCTCCTTGGTTACAAACCCTTACGGCGTACAAACGCACCAATTTCTTGAAGAGAAAGATGAACTAGGGCAAATTGTCTTCGGTCACAATATGCTTGTGTAAAAATTTTGCATCAAGTTGTACTCACTTGCATCATTTGTGACGACTCTTAAAATAATATTTATATATGTTTAGGGTTGTGAGAAAAGAAAACCTAAACATGTATCCACGGATTGGAGTGAAATTAGATTTGAAAACTGATTTTCTTGAATCTCGATAGATAGGGTATCTATCGAGCATTTGATTGAGCATCGGGCAAAAAGTCGCTTTTTAAACATCGATAGATGCTATTTGTTGAGCTAGTTGTTGAATTTTAAAATCCAGTACTTCTTCATTTGTTTCTTGGACAAACTTACATGGCTTTAACACTTGGACTTGAATTCTTGTTCCTTGAAGTATTAAACACATCTTAGATCTACCCAATTACAAGGAAAATGTGTTTTGTCAAAGAATTAGCCAATTCTATATTGACATATGTTCCTAACATGATTCACATATATCCTAACAATCTCCTCCTTTGGCAATCCATGATTCACATAAATCACTCAACTTATTTTCACTTGTTGAAAACAATAAAATCTACCCTAACACAAACTCTTGAAAAACTTTGCAAGAAGAGAGTTCATGGCATGGAAAACTTTGACAACCTATATTTTTGAAACACTTTAAACAAAACTCATCACGACATTTTAGTGTGAAACAAAAATAAAAGACTGCATACAATAGTAAGAAGCATGTTCATAAAGAGATAAAAGAAACAACACATGAAGAAATAGGTGAAACAATTGTAATAACAACCTCATCATATATATAACATCATAAGTACAAGGTTTGCTATCATAAAGTAAGAACAATGGATCTATAAAAGAAGAAAAGAAAAAAAATACATAAGTCCTCACTACATCCCTCAAAAAATAAAACACTCCCCATATCACAAAAATGTCCTATGCTAACTCTCCCCCTAAAACATGACTACTCTCATCCCAAAACTACTTCCCCTTTTTGTCACGAATGACAAAGGGTAAGTAACTCAAGCGATCATTGTGTCATCATTGGAAGAGCTAGCATCCTCATCCTCATAATCATCATCGTCGGAGTCACCATCATCGTCCTCGTCCTTAGATGCCTCTGGAGAAGGAGAGGGAGACTCTATGAAGCACCAAGGCGAGCTTGCCATCGAGCAATACGGTCGACACGGGTGTTCACCTAACACAACTCATCACCGAGTGTGTCAATGCGAGCATTCGTGTGCTGAAGCTACGCCATGACTGCCTCGAGGGTCACACCACCCGCCGACGAAGAAGGAGCGGATGAAGAAGGAGCAGGAGAAGATGGAAGAGTTGCCGTCTCGGTTCGTGGCCACTTTGGTCAAAGCTAGGCCTTGCTCTGTCTAACTGTAACAGCGTCTATGGCACACATAGGAGAGAAGTGTGTAAACTTTGGATAAGAGACAGAAAAATGGCGGAGAATCCACGTGATAGCTAAAGGAAAAATGAGTTTATCACAGGTAGCCATGTACCTATAGATATCTATGAGAGATAGAATGAAGTGAGAGGAAAAATCAATAGTGAGTCCCTTAAGAAGGGATAACAAAAATTGAGCAAGAAGCTTTGTGATAGAGTTATAGTGAGACAATGGATGGAGAACGAATGTCATCACCATGTTAAGGAACCTCGGACCTTTTGCAAAGCCTAAGTAAGGGGTGTTTTAACAGTCACCCCATAAGGAAGGTGTCTCACAGAAGCAAGACGAGAGTTCGTCCTTGGACACGATCTTGAGACGCTCACAGTAGGGTAGTCGGTAAACTCTACCATCGGCACGTGTAGCACCTTGGATATAAGATCCGGAGTGACTACCATGTGCGTACCTCTAACGCAAGTGACAAAATGAGGTATAGAATAGTCAAATCTGCGCATGTTGGAGTAGAACTCTTGTATGATCACAGAAGGACAAGTGACTGGGATGCCACACAATGACTCCCAACCCCTACTGTAGATGACGGTGGAAAGGTCAAGATCGGAAAAGTCTGAAAGGATGACTTGGCGTTCAGAATGAATGTCGCATTGAGAAAAGTTCTCTAAGAAGTCCGACTTGGCCTTCTCATCACAAAAACGAACGTGAGAGGGAGTAGGATCGGCGGGGGAAGAAGAAGAAAAAGCCCCAAAATAGGGGCGTAGCTAGAAAATTTACTTGGGGGGGTCGAATTGTAGTATTGGTATATTAACCATAGTTCATATTGAATACAAAATTATTAACTTTGATATATTGTTATATTCTTAAATATTAATGAACATACAAAAATTATATAGTTTATTATAGAAAAATACAAAAAAAAAAAAATGCAATAAAAGAACATTTCACATCAAAATTATGTCCGACAATCTTTAATGGAATAAAGATAACAATACAAAAAAAGTGAACAACAAAATCTTAAATACACATATGCATATCAACACACACACACACACACACACATAGGGGCAAAAGAAAGAAACAAAAATAATACTAATGGTAAAATAATAATGATGATTGATAAATGAGAGAGAGAAGAAAATGCACTTGCATATTCACTTCTTTAAAGAGTCAAAAAGATGATGTTGCACCAGGACAAAAAATGGATTAATAGTCTTGGTTGAGATAGGAGTTTTTGTGTTGAGAAGAAAGAAAATGAGGCAATGGGCTGGCACTAGCAGCTACAACAAAGCTCCGTAGGTATCTAAAGATGAAAATTATGTTGGGAAATGGGTTCTCAATGATGCTAGAGAATGAGTTATTATCCATTGGAATAATTATAAATTTTTTGGACAATTGAGAAGATCAACTTTTAGTTATTATCCTTTGGACTAACTATAAATCTTAGGAATAATTGGGGTGGACACGTAATAAAGTTTTGAACAATTAAGGAGGTCAAATAAAAATCCATTGGACTAACTAGAAATCTTAGAAATAATTTTGGGGGGGAGGGGCATGGCCCCCCCAAGGAGCAATGTAGCTCCGCCCCTGCCCTTGCCTCAGAACGAAGAGGGTTCGGGGACGGGGCAGATTTTCGTTTAGGTGCCATAGAGCAACTAATCGAGAGAGAGAGAGAGAGAGAGAGAGAGAGAGAGAGAGAGAGACGCAGAAAAGCACCAAACAGTTTAGTATCAAATGATAGAAACAAAATTGGTACGTACGCATGAAAAATGCATGAACATGTGACATGTAATAGTAAAAACATCATGGGCTCAGCCTAATCCAATCCTACCAGTACACAACAATTTAACATAGTAATCACATATCTAAAATGCATGAATCATTGTTAAAAATGCAAATGTGATGCAATGCATGAACATTTAAGATCATTTACACAAAACTCATCCCAAAATTTTTGCAAAAACCTCATTAATTTTGAAAAACCCCAAAATTTTTTAAAAAAAAAAAAAAACTAGATCTATATGAATGAAATGCATAAGAAAGAGGGAAAGCAAGATCTTATCGGTGAAGGAAGAATCAATCTAGGCCGAAAAACACTTGGGAATGAGGTTTGGAGTAAGAGAGAAGTGTTTGGGAAGGTGAGAAGTCAGAAAGGATCGAGAGAGATCGAGAAAAATGAAATGGAAATTGCGCTGACCCTTTATGTAGAAATCCTAGTGTCTCGATGGATCAAGAGGTGTCGAGAGGTGTTGAGAGCTATCAAGAATAAAAATGGCCAGAAGGAGCTATCGAGAGGTGTCCACAGCAAAATGATCTTGATGGATCAAGAAGCTATCGAGCATACTGAAACTTTCTCGATGGATCGAGAAGTTGTCAAGCGACTATCGAGCCTGATTATCAAAAATCTTATTGGATCGAAATTGCGATAACAGCTATTGAGAGGAAGCTCAAGAGGCTCGATAGATAGCCTAGCTGCCGAGAGGTATCGAGAAGCTGTCAAGATTGCTTAAAAATAGTTTTTCAACGAAGAGAAAAACACAGATATGAATGCAATCAAACATACTTCTCAACCAAAGATCCAAACAACATTTTAAGCTCTCAAAAACATCTCTCATCAAGAAAAATGTCAAGCATTTAGATCCAAAACACACACACACCCACACTAAACAAATTTAACCAATTTTATATTTCAAAAACAAGTTAAGACAGTTTAGTGAGCATACATTAACACATGTATTCCTTGTGATGGCCAAATCATATTGTACCTGCACATGTATCAAGAGTAGTAAAGAATATTGCGTGTTGTGTGTGAAAAATATCGCAAGATTGCATAAATGTCTACATGTTATGACGATTTGAGATATGAGAAAATTACTTTAACTCACACACAATCATAAGCGCTTGATGGTGACTATCACCTTCGATGTACATCCTATAACTCCCACATCTCCAAGAAGACACACTTGCAATCATATATAAAGCATTTTGATTATTTTTGCTTTTATTTTTCTTTGCATATTTTTCTTTTTAAGCAAACCATGCATGAGCATGTAAGAGAGAGAAAAGAAATACCCAATCATGTTAAGTTTTTGACATTGCACTTTTGCTATGTCGAAGCATACCGATATCATTTCATGATTGGCGGGTAACAATGATGAGATGGTTATTTATGTCTTTCTCTTAGGATTTTCTAGTCTTTCTCGCCAAAAAGAGTGATACAAGTGTTAAGTACAAAAAATTTCTTAATCTTACTCATCACAAACACGAGCCACAAAGCTTACTTGCTTAGTTGTGCATAAAGATGCTCATCTAAGTTACAAATGATACAAAGTTTAGAAAACTTTGTTTCAATGGCCATCCAAGGTAAACAAGTACCAATGTACACAAAACATACACTGTTTTTGTATTTTTCTAATTTTTCAATTTTTTTTTATGAAAAACAAAATAAAGAAAAACTGAAAATAAATAAACAAAAACATGTTAAACAAAGCAAAGTATAAACTAGATGCAAATGCATGAGGAAGGAGGAGGAGAAAAGGAGATCAATCCATGGAGATAACACCAATGTTTTGGAGAAGGAATTCAAACCGTTTGCTATCAAGAGGTTTGGTGAACAAATCGACCTTCGATTATCAATGTGAATGAACTCAAGAGTGAGAGTGCCATCTTCGACAAGCTCTCGAATGAAGTGATGTCAAATTTCTATGTGTTTAGTTCGAGAATGTTGAACCGAATTTTTAGAGATGTTGATGGCACTAGTATTGTCACAGTAGATGGTAAGATGCTCTTGACAAATACCATAATCAAGGAGGAGTTTTTACATCCAAAGAAGTTGGGTGCAACAAGTACCCCATGATGATGTATTTAGCCTTTACAGTGGACAATGAGATGGAATTCTACTTTTTGCTCATCTAGGAGACAAGATTATTACCCATATAGAAACAACCCCCCGATGTACTCTTTTTATCATCAGCATTCCCAGTGATCTCTGTCAAAAGAATCTGCTAAGACATCGTTTGTGTCCTTGCTATACCACACGCCAAAGTCGGCAGTGGTTTTGACATATTTTATGATCCTTTTCATAGCAATCATATGAGATTCTTTGGGATTAGCCTGATATCTAGCACATACTCTCACATTGTAACTAATGTCGGGTCTACTAGTAGTAAGGTAAAGAAGATTACCTATCATGCTTCCGTATAGAGATGAATCAAAACTTTTACCCAACAAATCAATAGTAAGTTTAACATTTGGGCTCATAGGGGTTCTAACCGAACTTGTAGATTCTAAACCAAACTTTTTCACAAGATTTCTAGCATATTTAGATTGAGATAAGAATACACACGACTCTTTTGCCGATGGATCCGCAACCCGAGAAAGTGATTCAACTCTCCAATCATACTCATCTCAAACTCAGCTTGCATAAGGTTGTACAATGAGCCAGTTCATCCTTAGTCGACCTGAAGATGATATCATCAACAAAGACTTGAGCAACTATCAACTTGCTGTCTTCCCTTTTGATGAAGAAAGTTTGATTAGCTTTTCCTCTTGTGAACTCATGTGACACCAAGTATTGTGTGAGCCGATCATACCAAGCTCTAGGGGCTTGCTTTAAACCATAGAGTGCCTTCTTAAGGTACAACACATGATCCGGAAAGTGTGGGTCAATGAACCCTTTTGGTTGAGCCACATAGACATCTTCTTTAAGGAACCCATTCAAGAAAACAGTTTTGACATCCATTTGGTAAAGCTTGAACTTTAAGTGACATGCCAGGGCTAGAAGAATCCTGATGGACTCCATACGGGCTACTGGAGCAAATGTCTTATTATAGTCTACTCCTTCCATTTGAGAGTATCCTTGAGCCACAAGACGAGCCTTGTTGCAAATCACATTACTCTCCACATCGGTCTTATTGTAGAATTTCTACTTTGTGCGAATGATGTGCTCACCCACCGGTCTAGGTACTAGAGTTTAGACATCATTCATTTGAAACTGAAGCAGTTCATCATGCATAGCTTTAACCCAGCTTTCATCTTGAAGAGCTTCCTCAACTTTAGTGGGTTTAACCTGCGACAAATAATAAGAATAAGACACAAAGTTAGCAACACATTTATCAACTGTACACTCCTTAGTGTAAGTTCATTCATGTTTCCCACAATAAATTTAGGAGGATGATTCAAGTTAATCCTGGAGGAAGGTCCTTTCTCTTCATGGGATTGAGAATCAAGTGAAGTAGGTATGTCTGTTGAACCTTCTACAACACTTAGATTGCCAGGAGTACTTGGAGATGCGAGCTCTTGATCAACAATTTCTTGAACATCCTTGGGCTTGGGAGGAAGAATTTCTTTAGGGATTTCCTCACTAATTTTCTCAGAACCGGACTACGAAGTTTCATCGATAACAACATTTACCGTTTCCATCACCTTCTTGGTTCTTTTGTTTTATACCTAATAAGCCTTACTTGTAAAGGAGTATCCCAGAAATATTCCTTCATCATTTCGGGAGTTAAATTTTCCCACATTCTCTCTATCCATGAGAATGAAATAAGTACTTCCAAAAATTCTGAAATACTTAACATTTGGCTTCCTTCCCTTCCATAACTCATAGGTAGTCTTCTTGGTACCGGGTCTGAAATACACCTGTTAATCGTATAACACGCAATGTTAACGACCGCCCACAAGTTTCTAACCACATCCTTGTTGTGCAACATGGCTCTAGCCATCTCTTGAATAACCCTGTTATTTCTTTCTACTACACCATTCTGCTGAGGAGTAATAGGAGTAGAGAATTCTTGAGATATACCCGATCTAGTGCAAAATGGTTCCATGTATGAGTTCTCGAATTCTTTACCATGATCACTTCAAATTCGATCAATCTTTAGGCTCTTCTCATTTTGCAATCTTGTGCACAAGGCTTCAATGTGCTCGGGAGCATCCGACTTGGATCTTAGAAGAATGACCCAAGTGTACCTAGTGAAGTCATATACCACAACCATGATGTATCTCTTTCCTCCAAGAGACTCGGTTTTAGTTTGACCCATGAGATCTAGATGTAGTAGCTCTAATGGTCTAGACATAGCAGAAGTCCGAGTGCTCGGATGTTTAGCCTTTGTTTGCTTTCTAAGTCGACATGGTCCTCACATAACATTGTTCACTCGACCGAGCTTTGGTATCCCCTAGACTGATTTATGCTTAGATACAATTGAAAGATGTTTGTAGCTAGCATGTCCCATTCTTTGATGCCATAGATCTTCATTTGGCAAGTGAATGCTATTGCACACAATATCAACATCGGGGACCAAACCATAACAATTGTCAAGAGTGCGAACACCATTTATGAGTTTCTTTCCGGACTCATTCAACACAAGGCATTTCCCTTTTGAGAACAGCACTATAAAGTCTTGATCACATATCTGACTTATGCTCAACGGGTTCACTTTCGGACCTTCTACATATAGCACATTTGCAATGTCTGGCAGTCCAAGTAGAGATATGGTTCCCTTTCCTTTAATCTGTGATTTTCTCCCATCACTAAAAGTGACATTACCACCTTTCTTATACTCGAAAACCTTAAAGAGAGATTGGTTTCTAGTCATGTGTCTTGAGCGATCGCTATCAAGGTACTACAAACATGTGTCCATGACTTTAAATGTGGATTTCATCATAAAGTACACTTCATGTTTAGATGACAAATCAGTAGGAATGGTATTTTCTCTCATTTGCCATTGATGAACAAAGCTTTTAACTTTCACTCTTCTCGGACAAACTCCTCTGCACATGAGAGAAAATAAGTTAATATGCAGCGGAAAATAAGTTGATATGGTGATTTGTTTATGAATGGGGAAAACTTACTTGGCAAAAACCCCTTTGGGTGATTTTAAGGTCACCACTCTCAAGAATCCACTATTATCACAACAAGAGGTCACAAGTAAAGGAATCCCAGTACCTTATACCAACCTACAGTTGAACCCTTATCCCAATTCCCAATTGGACTTGTTCTGTAGTGACAATCTCTCCTTTCAATGCATAGCTCTCAGTACATGACTAACCAATTGATGGGCAGATCCTAGTACGCAGCTTACACACCAACTTGAGAAAGATGTTGGCTGCAAAGTTTTTCAGTTCATCCACATGATGAAGATCATGAAGTTCCTTGGTTACAAAACCCTACAACAGACGTAAACGCAGCAGCTTCTTGAAGAGAAAGATGAACTAGGGAAAATTGTTTCCAGTCATAATATGCTTGTGTAAAAACCTTTGCATCAAGTTGTACTCACTTGCATCAGTTGTGACGGCCCTTAAAATAATCATTATATATGTTTAGGATTGTGAGAAAAGAAAGCCTAAACATATGTCCACCGATTGGAGTGAAATTAGATCTGAAAAACTGATTTTCTTAAATCTTGATAGATAGGGTATCTATCGAGCAGTTTGAGAGCATCGGGCAAAAGTTGCCTTTTAAACCTCGATAGATGTTATCTGTCGAGCTAGCTATCGAGTTTTAAAATCCAGCACTTCTTCACTTGTTTCTTGGATAGACTTGCATGGTTTTTACATTTGGACTTGAACTCTTGTTCTTTGAAGCATCAAACACATCCTAGATCTATCCAATTACAAGTAAAGTGCGTTTTGTCAAAGGATTAGCCCATTCTATATTAACATGTGTTCCTAACATGATTCACATATGTCCTAACAAAATTGAATAAGGTTAGGCAGGTAACAAAAGTATCAGGTGAGCCTAAGTGGAAGACTTTTGTGAGAAAGTTCAACAGATTTGGGATTAACAAGAACAAGAAAGATAGGAACAAGTTTCAGTATGATCCAAAGAGTTATGCTCTTAATTTTGATGGTGGTTTTGATTGTGAGGAAGATGACTTGGTTCTTGGTTTTTCATCGAGGTTTTCTGCTCCTATTCATAATCACGAAGAACAGCGGAGAACTAGCATGTCTACACTAATAGGGTAAAAGAGTATTGTAAATATATTTGTAAAGTCATTTGGCTAAAAAAAGAATATATATGTAAAAGGTTTTAAACAATAAGTATGGAGAGAAAAACAAAACTGTTATTAATTAAGTGAATAATATGTAAATCAATTAGCATTTAATGCTATTTTTTTGACCGCTAGATCTTTTGGAAATCTATGACTTAAAAAATGTGTAACTTTTGTAGAGTTACACCAGGTGTAACTTGAACCTATCTCATATATATATATATATATATATATATATATATATATATATATATATATATATATATAACATGTTTCTTCACGGATGTTAGATGAAGACATTTAATTGAACCTCCTCTCTCTTTCTCTCGCTTGCTCTAGACATTTAATTGAACTTAGGAAATGAAAATTGAAAGGGTAAATTGCAAATTACACCCCTAAAGTTTGGGGGTGTTTGGATTTTACACCATAAAGTTTCTGAATTTGGATTTTACCCCCTGACATTTGGAGGTGTTTAGATTTTACACACTGATATTTCAGAATTTGGATTTTACTCCCTATATTTTAGGGGTTTTTGGATTTTATTCCTTAAAGTTTGGGGGTGTTGGATTTTACACCCTAAGTTTTAGAATTCGGGAGTGTAAAATTCAAACACTCCCAAACTTTAGGGGGTAAAATTCAAATTCTAAAATGTCGTGGTGTAAAATCCAAATACCCTCAAACTTTAGGGGTGTAATTTGCAATTTACTCAAATTGAAATTCATAGTGTTGGGCCAAAAGAAAAATAAAGTTATATTAACTTTTAGTTAAAATACATAGATTGACTAGAATGTTGAGAGAACTTAATTACACTACCTAATAATCTAATATAGGTTGACAAGAATGATTATAGTTACATTTGTAGTTAATAATTGTTGAGATCCAAAATATCACAATATTATATCAAAGCCCAAAAATAATACAAGAATTGAAATCTAAGGACCATTTGGGCTTTCAAGGAAAGGGTAGGGCCCAAAATCACTAAAAATAAGTAGGGATGGACCCAAACCCATGAATGGGTAAGATTTGGGCTTAAGAAACAAAGAAAAAGAGAAGCTCAACCCAGCCCTTAAGGGAGAAAAATTGGGAACCTACAGAGAAAGCTGAACCAAGATACCTAGGGATTCCTAGAAACCTGGGATCCTTGGAATATGTAGCAGGTCCAGGTTGTGATTGAGACAGCTCAAAGGAGCATGCCCAGGAACACAAAAAACGAGAGTAGATATGTCCCATCGACCATCCAATGATGCAGAAAAGAGCAGAAGACTTGGGGATTAGCACTTCATGAAAAAAGGTTTGGTACCTCGAGGAACCCAGGGAGATGGACCATGAAGGAAGGTGGTAGGGGAACCTTTAAGCACGATAGTAAGGAATCTGCCCATTTAGAGAAAATGACAAAAGGTAAAGTAGCCAAAAAAGTGGGTCCGAAAAGTAGTATCTAGAAATTTTGAGAAAAAAAGAATTAGAAGTCAGTCCTTAGGACCTCCCAGAAGAGGAAGGTTAGCTAGGGACTTTTGGAGAGGGAGCCTCAAAAGGGGAAAAAAAGAAGAAAATAAGGAAGGGACCGACCACCAATATTGCTGATACAACATTGGTTCTAGTACCTAGGGCGGTAAATGGGAGAAATCATTGGTACACCAAAAAACCCAAAGAGGGCGCTATAAAAGAAGGGGGAGTCAACGGTAAAAATCATTCAGCAATAGTGAATCAGAAAGAAAAGACCCATTAGAAAACTCCTTCAGAGTTCAAAAAATGAAAAAAAAAAAAAAAAAAAAAAAAAAAAAAAAAAAAGAAAAGGAAAACACCGTCTAGGATCCCGAGACAGACACTAGAGAATATACTTAGATTTAAAGGGATTCAAACTTCACAAGTCTTAGAAGTTTAAAAGAGCTATCTAAGTTTGTGATTTTTGAACTTATTTGGACCTTGTGATATATCCTAATGCAATGAGAGCATAATGTATTGAAAACTTAAGAAAATAATGAAGCATTTCTTATAATCCCGAGGATCCCTAACGTTTTACTTCATTTTCTCTTTACTTATATCATTCTTTCTTGTTCCTCGTATGTATTTTCATGTGTTAGTATGTATGTATTATAGGATTCACGTTTGATGCACAACTTGGTTCAAAATTAGCCCAACTTAACTGCGATGAACCAAGAGTAGTCTCTTAAACTTAAGCACAAGGCACAAGATCCTCGTTTCTACTTGGGCTTGTGTGCTAGAAAAAAAAAAAAAAAAACCCCACAATAATTGAGATTTTGTCAGCAAATTCTTTCCCACATTCAATTTTATTAGTGCTCTTCTTGAGCTGAGTGAGAGCGAGGGTTCTTGTTAGGGTTGAGGCTCAAACTATCCTAGTGGGGTTGGCAAATGTTTTCTGAATTTGCATTGATGTGCGAGTTCCTCAGTGCTAAGTTGGCAATCAATTCCAATATATTTGTAAAACACATTCAATCATAACGAGGACAGTAGCTGCAATGTATACCATGGTTTTCAGCAACATCTCTCGTGGTTTCCAAGACGTGCATTAAACTTTAAAGTCAGTACTTTCTCAAAAAAAAAAAACTTTAAAGTCAGTATCAGTACGTGCAGTACAACAACGTCAGTTTTAACATATGGGTTTAATATTACTGCAAATCATTTTTGAAAAAGACCACAAATGCTTCAATCCATCCCTCCAAAAAAAAAAAAAATACTAGAGAAAACTTGTTAGGCTTTTTGGAAAAAACCTTCAGTTATCTTATTGGTTGTCAAAAACTCAATAGATTACTAATTTTTGTATATACTCAAAACTTGCATACATCTATAAAGTGATTTCTAGTGCACATACTCCTTTACCCACAATATATATGCATTCAATGTTTTGAACTAAAATCGTAACTTCAAGAAACGATTTCCTTGCAAAAATAGTGTGTATAAGTGAGGACGTGAAATCGACATTTTTCACGCACACATCTTTTTGACATAAAAGCAAGGCATAAGTGACCTCAACAGTCAACATCGACAAATGCTCGTTCATTTGCTTCCTTCAAGTTGAGCTCCACTATTATACCAGACATCTTTTGTTGCCCTTTATGGTTTTCTTCCTCTGAGGAAGTCAAAAGCTTCTGTTATTTGGTGATATTTCAAACTCGGTCAGTCTCCGACTTTTGCAAACCACTGTAGGATGACGTGGAATTCTGAGACACCAATCTCGGAGTCTCTTCATTTTCTTTCGACCCAACCACAACTTCATCAATAGGAGAAAACTCAGCCACATCCTCAACACTCTCAAAGATACTAAAAAGATCAATCACCGCTCCCCCAACAAGTTGCTGTCTCCAAATTCATTTTCATCAAAAAGATCAGACAAACTATCACCCATTTTCAACCCCAAAAAACAAAAACAAACAAACTGCTAAAGAGAAAGTGTCGGAAAAGAGCTTAGTTGGTTTTGAAATAGTAGGGACTGAGAAAAGGAAAAGGACCCAGATGGAAAACTGGGGGGTGTGAAATTGTCAAGACCAAGAAAAGGATGCTAAAAGAAGTAAATAAGAGAAATGAGTTGAAAGAGACTGAGCATCGCTATCAACTATTCTGAAGAGGGATTGCGTATGAATTTGTTGGGTTCTTTAAGTCAATTTAGTATTAACCGTTAGATGCTGAGGAATCTCTCACGGGAATCAGGATAGGCAGTGAAACACTGAATCCCAAGAAAATGGAAAACCAAGAAATCGTTAACAAGTTAGATTTAGTGCAATCAAGAGAGAGAGAGAGAAGAAAAAAAAGGTTATATATGATACATCCTATAAGAAAATTATATAAGAGAATCTGGGGAGAATTTTAGAAAAAATTGAGTCCATTTGAAAATGCAATTAATCACAATTTGCCATGATAGAATTGTAATAAAAGTTGTGGTCAAATGAGTAGCATGGAGGGATGGTGATAGAGATTTTTGAAAAATTGTTTTCAATATTTTCTATGCACAATGGTGACTACAAGGAATGTGGGCCCAACCAGGTTGAACCGTTGTAGCCCTCCCTTTGAAGTCATATATATTGACAGTGGTTCTAAAGAGCTACAACACCAATATAACGTTAGTTTGGAAGGTAAAAAAAATACTGAAATCAATGAAGAGATTAGGAGTATCTAATACTTACTCTTCACCCCTACTCTCCCAGTTGAGTCCACCTTTTGGCTCAGATCACAGAAGCAAGGGTCAAACGGACACTTTGTATGATCCTTGAGTTGGCCAAGAAAAGAACAACCAAAAATTTGGATGACCGTACGTTGAGATGACAGAAGCTAAGATTAAGGGAAATATATGTTATTATTATTATTATTATTATATGCCTAATGATTGCAGCCCACTTACCCAAACATTGCTACTAGAGGTAGCAAATATATGGATTAATTCGGACGTGTTTAGGTATATGAGGTGCATTAGTCTCAAGCTAAACCCAATTCTATCATATAAATGTTTATAGATACATACAAATTGACTAACTTTTTTAAAAAAATTTATGGCGGTGTCTTCTTCTCTAAATAGTCGGATCAAAACGTTATTAGTATCAACTCTATGTAAAAGTGAAGTTAGTAATACATGTAAAAGTAATGTGATCCGTAATATGACACATAATTGTGAATGTGAAGAAGGGTATAAATGTGTGTACATAAGTATATAGAAGAACCCATTATCATAACCATTGTTTAATTTATACAATTTTACTATAATCAAATAGCATTATAATATAATAGTTGTCAGCTTGTCACACCCAAATCATTACTGTCATGATATTGTTTGCTTTGGTCATATAGACCTCATGGTTTTAAAATGCGTCATACCATTTAAGGTCCAAGGCCTACAGATAATGCATAATAACTTTCTTTATCTTGGCAATGTAGGTCTCATTCAAAACTTGATTCCCCCTCACCTGACCTCATTTATCAAATCTTTTGGATTTCTGGGAACCCACAATCCACCTCCTTAAGTGCCACTTGTCCCTATGTGGGACCTACCCACCGATCCCATGGACAAAGTTTGCTTTGATACTATTTTGTCATACCTCGATCCATCATTGGAATGATATTGTTTGCTTTGATCATACAAACTTCATGGCTTTAAAACAAGTCATACCAATTAAATTCAAAGGCTTACATAGTTACATATAAAGTACAACAACTCTAGGACCCAGAAGTCCCAAAAAACATTGTAAGTGAGGAAAGGTGAGGATTAACCAAGTCCTAATTACATCTCGCATTTCCAAGATAGAGGAAGTTGTTGTGCTTTATATATAGGCATTGGACTTTATTTGGCATGATACATTTTAAAGTCGTGACATATGTATGACCAATATGGATAATATCATGCCAATGACGGGTTGAAATGTGATAAAATGATATTAGAGTGAACTTTGCCCGTTAGGGTGGTAGGTAGGTCCCACACGGGGATGTATGGCTCTTAGGGCTGAATTTTGGAGATCCATAAGTCCAAAAAACCTCTTAAGTGGGTTGAGGTGAGGGGTCTTATATCGTCAAGGTGGAAGAAGCTGTTGCACTTTATACATAGCCTTTGGATCTTAATTGATATAGTGCATTTTAAAGCCCTGAGGTTTGTACGACCAAAACATACAATTATATGACAATATTACTACTCTATTATGAAATTCTACTTATTATGATTATTAGATTTATCGATGTAGGTGATTCAATGTACTTATAACTTGTAATTTATAATAAAAAAATTCATAGACAAACAAAAAGAAATGAAACCACAGACCACTTAGTTTTGGGCAGGTCGATATATATGTGCTAGCTAGAGAGTTTTACAATTCTATTATATAGAGGAATATAACGTAACAAAGTCCAACCCGAACCAAATGCTTGCACTAAAGGCATGCTGCCAATTGTTTCATATTTAGGTTTAGAGCTTAGGTAAGATAGGCTTAGGCTGATCTAGACAAGTCACTCAGCATGTTGTCATAGATACATAAATTCAAACATTACAACTACTTTCTCATTTATAGGTGGCCCTAACGCTATAAATATGGGAATATGGGACAAAATTTTAAAACAACTTGCTGTATAGTATAAATGTATCGGGGTCCTTCTAGACAAAATTCAAGCATTAAAACTTCATTCACTTCCCCCCAATCTGAACCAAAAAAAATAAAAACATCATTCAATATCACCCACGAAATGTATGAGAAAAACATTATTGCTAGTATTAGTACTATTACACATTTAAGCTTTCATGCAGGCTGCTCTCAGTATCAGTTTCATCTTTCTCTCACTCACACCCCCGATTTGTTCGTCATTTTGCATGCGGATATGTAGGAGGGTCGACATTTTCGGGGAATTGTGCAGTCACAATCGGATCGGATGGATGTCTGAGAGGGCCCATGCAAAAATATTGGTTTGGTCCCACAGGCTTTGATTGCATATTAGATTTCCATGCCCCATTGGGGGTGTCATGTCCCTTTGAACCCGTTGGGGTTGCATCTCTCCCTTCAATTATTAAATTCACACTTTTTCTAAGATTGCTAATATATACAATTTTTGTTTCTTTCTTTCTTTCTGTCTACAATTAATTCACACGTTTTCAATTAAAAATGACTAGTACTGCATATTGTTGTTTTATTGTTTATTCATGGCCAAATGTATCCAATATCAATTCATGTGTAGGTTCTAGATTTTGATAAAACGAAAAAGGTTTTAATTTTGGTCATACAATCCAACATATAGGATTGAAATGTACACCATTTTAAAAAATAATATAACACATTCACTTTTAACTTAAAAATTTTCACTTCAAGAAAGAATAGAGATGCGCATTGCCATAAACAAAGCTAAAGCTTGGTTTTGAATGAGTTTATTCGTAAACTCAGAAGAGAATGTACATCATATATTTTTTAAGGTATGTAAAGCTCATGATCCAAATGCTTACTCATCCAACATATATGGCTATCTGGCGGTTGAATATTATAATATTATTTTATGAAGGATTTTAAGCTTTAGATGTTAGAGATATTAGTTAAGATGTCCAATTATAATGTAAGTCCATGTATACCTAACCTTAACTCTTAAAACCTATATAAACCCTATTTAAAGTTCATTGTTACTATATATAACTGAAATTATAATGAAAATGTAGCTATTAAGACTTTTTTTCGTCAAAGTAGGCCATGAAGCCGAACCATGTAAACTTAGTACCTCTAACATTGGACAAACTAATTTATAGCCTAACCGATGCAACTACCATTCATAGAGTTGAGAATTATATGGTAACAGAATGAAACATCAAGGAAGGAAGGTGTTGGATCTCATCAACACAAATTTATATGTAATTCATTCATTCTAGTCACCATAGCCCTTTTGGAACAAAAAAGCGGGGAAGAGAAAGAGAGAATTAAGAGGGATCTGCCCCCATCAAAATTCAATCATATGTCCATTCCTACTAGGTTGCTACTCAACATTTGTCTATAGTTTGCATGGTGATTTAAGAGAGAGAGAGAGAGAGAGAGAGAGAGAGAGAGAGAGTCTGACCCTTAGTCGTACATGTAGCTTGCATGGTTATTACAGTAGGACCCAAAACACAAGTTGACGTAGGTTTGAGGTGTCCACTTCAATGTCGAAAATGTACCCAAAAATTTGCCTTGAATGCTATTGTTGGCTTGGCAGGGCTCCAATAGAAAACAAAATTTTGAATTAGCTGTGTCTCTTATCTCTAGACTCTACTGGTACTGGAGAATGGAGATGGTGACCAATGAGATAAGATGTGGTTCCGCTTTACACGCTTTGGCCCACCTCATGCTGCAGGAATGTCTCAAACATATGGGGAGTGGGGACCTTGTAATTAGTAACCTAAATTTCTTACCACAACCTGCTAGCTACTTCAAAATCAAATGAATATGAAGAGCGAAGAGGTATATTCATTTCCATTTTAAGGTTCCTCTTTTTCTAATCCCTAAGCATAACATTCTCATCTTTAGTTTAAATGTTACAGATTTAAAATATATTTACCGTTATATTGTTTAAAATTTTTCAATGATATGATATATTCGCAATAACATCTGAAAGGAGATAATCTTGGTCCACGCCTAGTTCTCTCTCTCCCACAAGTGCCAAATTAGAGGGCTAATGAATGACTATAATGAATGATATTTAGTATTGTATGTCTTGATGAGATCCAAAAACTTCTTGTTTCACTCCGTTACCTTATGAACTTATCCATTTTTACGGGATGAGTCCTCTCTCCTCTCATAGGCTAATAGTTGTGAGAGAAGGGAGAACTTCTCCCATAAGAGTGAATAATTTCTTCCGAGATTGATAATTGCACAATTTTAATTAGGCTAAATTAATTAGTGTCCAAATTAAAATTCATTATGTATTTGTATATATATCTGTACACATATTTTACGTGTTTGTATTTCTATTTAATTTTTTGTGAATGTATTGTGTCATGTTAGTGTTGTGTTCGTTAATCATGCCAAACATTGTCACTTCAATGTCGTAGTGTAATACTGCCAATACGTTCATTGCAATCATTTTGAAAGGTGCTTATTTGATAAATGCAATCCTTGTGTCACTTATTGTAGCATGCCTGGTCCATGCCCCATCTTTATTAATAATTTGAATTTATGAAATAATTTGAATTTATGAAATAATTGGTAATTTATCAAAGAATGCTAGCAAAATGATCATGGTAATGAAAAGCACTGCATCTACCTTGCTTGATGTCATTTTCTTGCTTTGTCTATGTTTCTTGCCTTAGTGGTCTTTGTGAATTGCAAGAAAATCCAACACAATGAGTTCTTGAGTGAAGTTTATGTTTTTATAACCATTATTGAAGGATGTTAGTGAGGAGCCAGTAACGACTGCTTTCCTTATGAGTTGGTGATGTTAGAGTTATGATTGAATGATCAAATTCACTATGATAAATTGTTGGTCCTTTCAAAAATTTAAGGTGTTAGAAATATGTGAATTTAATTAGTTAAACACCGTTGGAGGGGACTATTTTTTGATTGGAAAACTGAAGCATGGTTTTTTAAAGCACCAACAAGTGCAAGCAAACCAATGGTGTGAATTTTCAAACTTTCAAGATTCTTTTACTTCACAGTTATTTATTTTGAGCAAAAAGATTATTACACAAAATAATTTTTTAAAAAAACTTGAAGAACATGCATAGCGTGTAAATGAGGCTAGTGTATCTTTATGCGTGTATTTGATTTGTGAAGACACTGTAAATTATTGTAATAATTGTCTCCAATATACCTTTCAATCTGTTTATATAATCGGTATTTAATCTCTTTTATTGCAAAATCATCTCTATTCTTTCATGGAGTGAAAAGTTATTAAGTAAAAGGTCAAAGTTTTTTATTTTTTATTTTTTATTTTTTATAAATAGTGTAATACAAATCCTTTTTCAAAATCTATGAACAAACTTCAACCTCTTGTCGTTTTACAAAAATTAAAATCTAAAACAACAATGCAGTCATTTTTAATTGAAAACGTGGATTGTAAAAAGAAGGAAAGAAAGAAATAACAATTTGAATTATAGTACAAAAAGGCTAAATAAAAATTTAAATCATTTAACTGACTAAAATTCAATTTACACCTCTAACTTCATACTTTTGTTTAATGGGAAATGTTAACAGATGTTCTTAGGGAAATAGATAGCAATTCATTTAAGGAAAGCTTTTGGGGGGGCAGGGGGAATAATTAATGTTTTGACAGTTTTTTCCATTTCCCATACAAATTGTGTCAAAACTTTCCTAAAATGGATTGTTAACTATTATTTTAAGGACATCTATTAACATGACCCTTATTTAAATATTCTATAACTTTCAAATTTATGCAATTTATTCTGTCTGTTAATTTCCTTTTAAAAAGCTCCATTAAGGACCTTTTAATTGACAATATTTTGTTTTACTAGTGGATGAGTTAATATAAATTGAATTTTTGTCAAAATTAAAGGATACAATATATAATTTAACCTAGTAAAAATCTTATAAAATGTGTAAATCTAATAATTGAATGGGGAGATTCATCCCAACGGTTAAAGTGACAGGAAAGGATCTCAAAAAAAAAAAAAAAAAAAAAAAAAAAAAAAAAAAAGTGACAGGAAAGGAGACATGACAAGCCAAATGGGCCATGGAAATCTAATATACAATCAAAGCCCGTGGGACCAAACCAAAATTTGCATGGGCCCTCTCAAGACATCCATCCGATACGATTGTGACTGAACAGCTCCCGATAAATCCGA